>OZ038452.1:13875282-14142935 GCA_964036195.1 Sphaerolaimus hirsutus | reverse complement strand
GTACTAAAAATTTCGGCCAATGTTTTTTAAAAAACAACATTTCGGACGTCATGTTTAAAAAAAAAAAACGTTTAAAAAAAACATCGGCCAACCCTAGTACCAACCCTAATGTAGACCCAGCAGAGATGTAGGGGAAAAGCTTAAATGCCCATGAACACCCACCCCCCCTTCAAGTACCCTTTTTGAGTTATCTTTTCACTGAGTAGTTGCAAATTTCTATGTTTACAATAGGGATGGCAAGTGCTTTTTTTAAACACCGCTTTTAGTTAAAAAAGTGCTGGCAAATTTTTTTGGTACATATGCACTAGTTATTTTACATTTTTTTTGTGCGCGAATGCGCAATTTCACATTACCATTGTTGGTTGTTTTCATTGGTTTTGTGGCATTTTTAAGATCATTGTTTCTATTCCTGCTTGTTATCATGTCAAAATGAATTGTGATATGATTAGTAGTAAAAAAATATCCAGCCAATGTGCTTCCACATACCTCTACAGTGGGAAACATCAGTCTTAATGTACTATTCATCTCTTATAACTTTTTTTAAGCACTATTCCATGCCCCACTGAAGTCCCGAAACATTCACAAACAGTGATATACATAGAATGTATCAACTTAAAAAGTGGATTTTTTTGGCAGAATTCACCACTTGTAGTGCTATCCCATAACTACACACCCACTTTATGGCTATATATGACCACATGCAACTTGTCTGATATACCTGTGTATATTGACTCAGAACCATATTTGGGAGCTTTTTAGGAAATGTCTAGACATTTTTTGAAAACAGTGAAAAAGCGCATTTTTTTTAAAAAGCGGGGCCATTGAAAAAAGCGCTTCTTTCCATCCCTAGTTTACAATTCAATGTTTATTTGACATGGGTCCATGTCTATTGGGTTTACATGACCAGCTGGTTCACATGTTCATGGACACAGAGTAAATCAAATAGGTGGAGAAACCCAGTTCTGGCTTCGTCTTGGAAATGTGAGAACAAATGCCTACCAGAGAATGAATATCAGATCAAATGAAATCAATACACTCACCGGCACATTTGCGCATCCTCAGAGAATAAACGCATCGCAGTATTGGCAGCCGGCGCAGCACTGGCTAAGTGCTCAGCCATTGTTCCAGCAAGTGTGTTGATTACTTTGGACACTTTTTGTTGCGCTGGCTGAAAATGTGAATTGGTGTCTAGTTCTTGCTACTCATCTAAACTGACAACTCATTTAGACCTTTTACTCATCTATACCCCACAGCTGCAGACTAAGGATGCATGCTCATCTTTACCTGGTGGTCTACTGCCCATTTGCGGCAATTGCCAGGTGCCCCGCACACAATTGTGGAGGCATGATGAGCACCGCGCATGGGGTCTTTAAGGGGAGGGGTTACCCCCCAAACTGACCAGCTATCTATCTAAAAATACCTCAAAATAGGTATATACAAACATTAGTACTAAAAACAGCTGAAAAACGGCAGTTAGGCAAATGAACTAGTGATTTTGGAGGTAAACAATTTGGGGGTTCAGGGGAGCCTGTGCAACAGGTCAAGCCTATTGCGCATGTAAACCTGTCCCACATGTAGACCCATTATAGGCACAGTATACCTGCAGGGGTAAGAAAGGGGGAAGGTTGACCCCTCCCCAAACCGCCCAGCTATTGATCTATCCCTGGGCCAATGTTTTTGGCTACTTTCCCCCAGAACACCCCCCTCTCCACAAATTTCCTAGCTATCTGGAGCACTTTTGAGCAATTTTACCTTAATTTTCACCTAAAATTGCTAATTTTCATACTTATAGATGTTTACCTTGACAATCACTAGGTCATGTGTTTTATTGCCTATTTTCACCATGCCAGGTATTATAAAATATGCTCTGGGTCAACATGTGGGATGGGTTTACATGCAGCATAGTGCAGCCCCCTGTAGGGTCAAAATCTAGGATACCCCTGGTATTGAGTAAATGAGTGGCGAATAACCGCGTGGTAACAAACACCGCATGGCAACTGCGCTCAGTGGGCAACTGCGTGCGCTCAGTGGGCCACAATCACCGCATGGCAACCGCGGCACACGCAGTTGTCATGGCACCGCCAATGCGCAAGTGACGCATGCGCTCGCGCCCGACTGGCGCCATTTCTGCTTTATGTGAAGTGGGTGAATGAACAGTGAAATTTTTCATTGTTGATAAAAGTAAAAAGTAAGATAAAATATGTTGACATTTAGACAGCATTCACACTGTGAAACTGTGAAGAGAAAAAATGCTATTTTTCAGCCATTGTTGTGTGATACATTTGAAATATTTTTCATGTGTGAAGCCTCAATTGATCATGACTTGATCAGCCCCACTGCCTGAGACAAACATTAGATTATATATATTGCGTGTTCATGCACACTAGATCACACTTTTTTCTTGTTGGAGGTAGTCGCTGATTTGTTATCGCCAGCCCCTTTAACGAGGCCGCCGACGATGCCCCTTGAACAAATACAGCAACAGCCTCTGACAAAAAAAACGTGTGATCTAGTGTGCATGAACACACAATGTATATAATTTGATGTTTGCCTTAGGCAGTGGGGCTGATCAAGGTATGTTCAATTGAGGCTTCACACATGTAAAATATTTCATATGTATCACACAACAATGGCTGAAAAATCGCATTTTTTGTCGTCACAGTTTCACAGTGTGAAAGGTGCCTTACATAAAAAATATTATTTTATCTCCCCCCTAAAAATGCAGAGAAAATACAAATAAATATAAATAAAATAATATATTTTTTAAGCTTTTCTTATACTTTGATAATTTTATCAGAGTTGTTCATTTGAACGGTGAACAATGCATGACAATGTGTGAGGCAGCCTCGCGGCAGTCCGGCGCGAGCGCATGCGTCGCTCGTGCATTGGCAGCGCCATGGCAACTGCATGTGCCGCGGTTGCCATGCGGTGATTGTGGCCCACTGAGCGCACGCAGTTGCCCACTCAGCGCAGTTGCCATGCGGGGTTTGTTGCCTACAGCTGCTGGGTCAAATGAGCACCGGGACTACAAGTGCACCAGTCAGAAATACATGTGCACCAGGCCTACATGTGCACCAGGTTTACATGTGCATGAGTCCTGGGTAGGGTTCAAACAGGATCCCAATCCTGAGAAATTTCAGGATTTTGTGGTCCCGATCCCGAAACCTCAATCCCGATCCTACAATTTGAAAAAGCCAATCCCAATCCCGATCCCGAGAGATGGAAAATCCCAATCCGGATCCCGCAAAAATGCCCCAATCGCGGAAAAATTCACAGACACAAAAGGTGCCAGAAATGGCACTTTTAAAGGACAATTTTGTATGCAGTTTGCAAAAATTTGCGCGTGAGCGCGCATTCCCCCACTTCCCTCTATATGTCTGTTCCATGGGCATGGACACCACTACAAATGGACTCGATACAGTGTTTAAGGGTTAATACTTAACCATAGTTTAAGGTTAATACACATGCATATATGGTACAGTGGTGTGAATAAAAAAAACAGTTTATACGAAAATATATATGAAAATCAACGTAAAATGTCAACTTAAATGTATAAATGAAAAGTAGACTGTTTAGGTAAATACTCTCTAAAAGCTAACACAACTCCCCGCCCCTAACCATAGTTAAAGGTTAATACACATGCATATATGGTAGACAGTGGTGTGAATGACAATACCAGGCAGCTCATTGCGCAGTGCCTAAATGAATCTATAGCATTGTTTTCAATGCCAATTTAATCCAACATTTCTGGCATCCATTGTTCTCGGTGTTTTGGGTCATTTTGCGAAATGGCAGGCAAAAAAACCCCTGAAAGCCAATTTTCTAGGCCTAAATCCTGGTCCCGAAAAACGCCAATCCCGATCCTTATCCCGACAGGCCAATCCCGAAATCTTAAAAAACCAATCCCGATCCTGAAAAGTCAATCCCGTTTGAACCCTAGTCCTGGGCCCACAATATGAGCACTGGGTAAAGATGAGCACTGGTACAGTGTGCACTACCTGACTGTGCTGAGGGTAGCTGGTTGCCCTATCACTCATATGATTTCGGGGTATGTTTTTCAATACATATCAAAATAATTTTAAAAATTTCTTTAGTAATTTTTTTGACCATTCAATTAAACATTAATATTAATTAATATTAATATTAAAATTAATGCATATATGGTAGACAGTGGTGTGAATGTCCATGCCAGGCAGCCCATTGCGCAGTGCCTAAATGACTCTATAGCATTGTTTTGAATGCCAATTTAATCCAACGTTTCTGGCATCCATTGTTTTTGGTGTTTTGGGTCATTTTGTGAAATGTCAGGAAAAAACCCTGAAAACCAATTTTTAGGCCTAAATCCCGATCCCGACAAAAACGCCAATCCCGATCCCGCTCCCGAAAGGTCAATCCCGATCCCGAAATCTCAAGAACCTAACCCGATCCCGATCCCGAAATCTCAAAAGCCAATCCCGATCCCGATCCCGAAATCTCAAAAAACCAATCCCGATCCCGAAAAGTCAATCCCGTTTGAACACTAGTTAATACAGATGCATATAATATGGTAGACAGTGTTTTGAATGCCAATTTAATCCAACGTTTCTGGCATCCATTGTTTTTGGTGTTTTGGGTCATTTTGTGAAATGTCAGGAAAAAAACCCCTGAAAACCAATTTTGTAGGCCCAAATCCCGATCCCGCGCCCGAAAGGTCAATCCCGATCCTGATCCTGTAATCTCAAAATCCCAATCCCGATCCCGAAAAGTCAATCCCGTTTGAACCCTATGTGTGGGGAGAGAGTATCAGCAAATTGCAAGGGGGTAAATTTTTCAATCGGTAAATACATTGCTACTTTTCAATGACATTATGGAATGGTTTATCCCAATGGGGTTGCAAGAAAACTCTCCATGATACTGAAAAATAATTACATCAAACCCCATCACTCACTGTCACTTTGTTTTTAGCATGTGACTTGCACGGCGTTTTCGCAAATCCGGCAAACCGATTAATCTGGTCACCCTGAAGTGGCGTCCTTGAATATTTGCAACATTTCGTGTAGAGGTTGTAGGTGCAGCCAACGGAGTAGCTAGTTCCCCTGTTTGTGGGGTCGATGCCCTGGCAGCAGCATGTGCGCCTGTGAGTGAATTTTCATTATGAAAAATATAACTTTCTGGCTCCCCAGCTAATGTGGCAATTACAGGTTGACGCAAAATACAACATGGATTTTGGTTGTAAAATTAATTACAGGTGAATGGGTAGGTAATAGTGTTTTCAGGCCAAGATTTTGTAGGGCAGACATTTCTTGTGTCCAAAACTTATGAGTTTGTTTAAATTGGACTACAAGTTATGAATTTTAGCACAATTTTTTCAATTATGCGCTGTAAGTAGCGTAAAATTACAGCATAAAACTAAAAAAATTCATGCCAAAATTCATAACTTCTAGTACAATGAAAATGAACTTACGAGCTTTGGACACAAGAAACAGCTGCATATGCACTCTCTTTGACTGAAATTACAACACCGTATCTTTATCCATTCACCTGTAAGCAATTTTTGCCCAAAAATAAATTTTATGCTGGGTCGAATTTTACATCGAGCTGTAATCGCAACGTAAAGGTAAACACCATGAACCAGAAAACTCAAACAGATATTTAATTGATGCTCATTTGCTGGTTCCACTAAAGAAACTGTAAAATGACAAAATGGCAAAAAAATCTGTTTCTGTTTTCCAGCAAGTGCAAAAAATGTCTGTTTCCGTTTTCTGTGAAATTTCTGTGAAATCCCTTGTTCCCAGGATGAGATCTAAAAAAAGTTCCATCCTGCATTTGGTATTGTCAGCAGATTGGCCTCCAAAGACAGAAATCCATGAAAATTCACTCTATCATGTTCATGCCCCTGTATCTCATGTGTATTTACATCATAGGTCCCCGTGGGAGGGGGAGGGCTGCCCCCAAAATCGGCCAGCTATTTATCTATCCCGAGGCAAACCTAGCTACCATCCCGAAACCCACCCCCAAATTGCCCAAATTCTGGAGAGATTTTTGAGAAATTTTATCCCAATTTTTGTTAAAAATTGCTGATTTTCAAAACTTTTTATTGTATTTCGCCTACAAAATGGGTCACGCATATTCCGCATTTCAACTCATCACGCACATTATGCTACCCATCTCGCATTTTGGCCTGTCCCGCATCTTGCTGGTGTAATGTGCGAGATAGGCAGTGTGCATGATGGATTTGTGTGCGGGATGGTCCGATATGTCGGATGGGTCTGCGATAAGCGACCCCGCGACAGTGTAGCATTCCGCAAAAAAGCCCATTCCGCATTTTTGCCCATCCCGCAAATGTGCCCATCCCGCACACAGGTGATGCAACTTGCGGGATGGGCACATTTGCGGGATGGGTCACATAATTTGCGGGATGGGCACATGTGCGGAATGGTTTTTGATGTGGAATGGGCCCTTGCCGACCCCGCGGGGGGGGGGGGGGGGTGCAGTCAGCACATGCGTGACCCAGCACCGCCCGGCCAGTCTAAGCGGTGCCCACGGTTTGCTCTTGGTTTGCCGCGTAGCACATTGCGGAGCGTACTTAGGTCGCGTGCGCATGCGTCGCAGTGTTATTTTGTCGCAGCGGCTGTAAGTCTTTGAGGATTTTTGTCTTGGGGAATCATTGGATACATGTGATTTGCAATTTTTTGTCTCACATACAATTTATGAGTATTCATAGATTTATTGAGTAAAAATTTTACTCAAAGATGGTTTTTATGTAAGTATACGTAACATATGTGTAAAAAATATATGTAAATTGTCATGGTACTGATATTTTAATAAAAAATTATCAGCACTGCGTGTAATTTTGGGCATATGACATGGAGACGTGATGAATTCTGACAATCTGACTGTAAGTCATATTGGGACTGCGACGAAATGGCACGCGGTGGATCAGCCCGCGTCATACTACCCGGCGGCAAACTAAATCCACACCGTGCCCACCGCGAGCAGCACACACAAAGGTTGCTTACTGCTGGAAGAATGGATTTGCCTGCAACCACGCCACGCGCAATTAAATTATTAACGCGTGCAGTTCACGGCTGGCTGGACCTGAGCAATTAACTGATTATAGCGCTGGCAGTTCACGGCTGGCGCTGATCAATTAAAAAATTATCAGCCGGCAACTTGGCATTTGGGCATATATGCCACTGCAATTAGGTAAGTGCCACACGCGAACTGACCAGGTGATTATCTTTTAATTGATCAGCACCAACCGCGAACTACACACAAAATAATACCTTAATTGCGCAACACGCAATTTAGTATTTGGCAACTGGGGGGAGCAATTGACATGCGCCGCATGTGATTTGCACATGCAGCGCACATGTGCACATGAAAATTTGATCCAGAAAAAAAACAATTGAAAAACCACATTTATCACTGAGTGATGTAGTGAATACCATCATACAATATCATACATATTGGGAATTGTAATGCATTCAGCTGATGATAATCTGTCTGGTGGGATGGGAATCGATTATTTTTGATTGTTATCACTAATCAAATTTGAAAGTTTGACGTAGCTCATTCTCCAATTCTTTGCTTCACCATTTTGATCCAGTTGACGCCATCACTTCTCAACATTGCTGCGGGGGAGGGGGGGGGGTTGAAAACATGCAGGTAAATCCATTCTTCCAGTGGTAAGCAACCTTTGTGTGTGCCGCTCGC
Source organism: Sphaerolaimus hirsutus (assembly GCA_964036195.1). Classification (NCBI taxonomy): domain Eukaryota; kingdom Metazoa; phylum Nematoda; class Chromadorea; order Monhysterida; family Sphaerolaimidae; genus Sphaerolaimus; species Sphaerolaimus hirsutus. The sequence goes on along the minus strand of OZ038452.1, from coordinate 14,135,240 downwards.
GCTGGGCGCCGCTTAGACTGACTGGGCGGTGCTGGGTCACGCATGTGCTGACTGCACCCCCCCCCCCCCCACGGGGCTGCTTATCCCCGACCCATCCTGCATATCGGACCATCCTGCACACAAATCCATCACACACACTGCCTATCACGCACATTACACTGGCAAGATGCGGGATAGGCCAAAATGCGCGATGGGCAGCATAATGTGCATGAGCTAAAATGCGGAATAGGCCAAAATGCGGAATAGGCCAAAATGTGGAATAGTGCACCGTCTACAAAATTACAGTTTTTGGCTGTATACATGGTTATATACTTACTTTTAGCCACCTCTAACCTATTTTTTTTTTATAAATCTATTTTAGCAATTTTTTTCCCATTTCTGCCCATACCTTTAAAAAGTCCCATATTTTCTTATATTTAAATTTTAAAATTCTTGGAACAATAGGGCAAATAACCGCTAGGCAACAAACAACGCATGGCAACAGCGCTCATAGCACAACTGCGTGTGCTCATTGGGCAACAATCACCGCATGGCAACCGCGACACCCGCGCATGCATGCCACTGCCGCGCGGGGCGCCGGCCCAGCTGGCGCCAATGGCGCAGCGCATGTCTACATTCTGCCTCCCAAAGTTGCGGTAGACAAATAGACGCCCCCCCCCCCCCTAAAATTTTAGCTACATAGTGGCGGAATGGCGCCATGGCACTGGCGCCATTGGTAGGCGCCACACCATGGCACCATTGGTGGTGGTGTCAGCGCCATGGAATGCTGTATATGTATGTATGTAAATATACATACAAAACAGCAAAACACAACAATGAGTGTATTTATAACGATTTATGGCCACATGGAGCAAATCCGATGATAATACCTTATGTCTGATAAAGAATGCGCGCTTGCGCGCAAAAATTTCTACCCTGACATTGAAAACGTTGCATTTTCCGGTCACTTTTTGGTCTCGCCCTGGGAGGGGGGGGGCTGCAGCGCTCCCGCCCCCCCCCTGGATACACAGCTGCTTTTTACTTTTTTTATTATTTTATAATTATGATCACGTCATGGTAGTTTTTCATTCAGAAAAATGCATAGCATGTGATCCGTGTAGTATACCCACCTAGTTTACATACCGTATTTCCTCGAATTACCCCTGGGGGGTTTATTTTTTCAGAGTGAAAATTTTGAGAAAAAAACGTGAAAAATGCAACAATAACCACCATTTATAAGTTTTTACAGCCTTATATAAGGATGTAGATGGTATAAACAATGTTCTAACATAACACAGTAAGTGTTTTGAACGTCTGTTATGCATTTCCCAAACCAAATTCATAGTGCCCATTTTGAGGGGGGGGGGGGTATTTTGAGGAAATACAGTACTTATACAAACATAAAAAACCAACTTTCTGTTCAGTGCACATTGCCGCATCGGCATCTCACCACCATCGGTTCCAAGTTCACTGACTGAATCTGTTATTTCATTGTACAACTTCACTGCATGATCCACACCAACCCCATCCCAATCCACTATTAGAATGCAAACATATCTTGTGCTGCAATTCCAATGGGCAGTGCGACTTTTCACCACACATAGATACTGCAAATTTAAGATGTATCATTATCTATAATTTATGTTGGAAACACTAAAAGATGTAAATAGAGGCAAGGTGTTAGGAATGCACAACACATGCCCTTCAGATTCAAAAAATCAAAGAGCACAATTTTTGGTAGCAACTCACTAGATTGCAAGTGTGCAATTTCACATACAGATAAACATTGAATGTTGTTTTCCTTGGGTTGGTTGTATTTTTAGTGGCAAACCATCTATTTCTGCTTGCTTCATGTAGGGATAGCCCTTGATTCTTTCAGCTGATTTTTTGTTAAATCAGTGGAAACTTTTTTATTTTTTCTTTCAAAAGGCAACATTTCTGGTAGACATGCACTAGGTATTTTGAAACCATTTTGTGCACAAGTGTGCAACTTCACATACACTCATGTTCATGAGTTTGGACAGGGGTCTCCAAGATTTTGTCCCTCGCAGGGGCTGGATAGATAGCAAATCGCTCCTCCAGAGGGATAGGTAGCTGAAAAAAAATTGGTGGGGGGGTATTGGGGGTGGGGGCTCGCAGGGGCAAAATATATAGGCTTTTTTGAGCTATAGAAGGCAGAAAATGGGAATAATCGCTAAAAATAGGTTAAAAGGGGCCAAAATAGGCCAAAAATACGTATATAACCATGTTTATAGCAGAAAATAGCGATTTTGATGAGTAAAAACTATGAAAGGTATGAAAATCAGCGATTTTGAGCGAAAATAGGAGCAAAATTTCCCAAAAATTGCTCCAGATAGATGGATGGCTGAGCTATTTTGGGGGAGGGGCTCAGGGGGTAGTAGCCAAAAAATTTGCCTCCAGATAGATAGCTGAGCGGCCTCTGGATAGATAGCTGGCGGATTTGGGGGGCAGCCCCCCCCCTCCAGAGACCCCTGAGTTCGGACACTTGAAACATTAATTCCACTCAGGGACGTATCCAGGATTTTTGAGCGGGGGGGGCTGCTTGTTTACGGAGGCCGGCGAAGGGGGGGGGGGGGGGGCTCAGCCCCCCCCCCCCTAAAATTTTAGCTACATAGTGGCGGAATGGTGCCATGGCGCTGGCGCCATTAGTAGGCGCCACGCCATGGCGCAATTGGCGTTGGCGTCAGCGCCATGGAATGCTGTATATGTATGTAAATATACATACAAAACAGCAAAAAAACACAACATTGAGTGTATTTATAATGACTTGTGGCCACATGGAGCAAATCCGAAGACTAATACCTTATGTCTGGTGAAAAATGCGCGCAAAAATTTTTACGCTGACATTGAAAAAGTCGCATTTTCCGGTCACTTTTTGGTCTCGGCCCGGGAGGGGGTGGGCTGCAGCTCCCCCCCCCCCCCTGGATACGGCCCTGATTCCACTGGAATGGGTAAACCCTAAAGGTTTTGGATTATATCAAAAGAAAGCTAAAACATGTCTCTACAGATGCCCTGGGCCACCCCTTGACAGAATCCCCTGTGGAATTCATAAGAGCCCCACACATTTTTTAATACAAAATTGAGTTGCTCACTTCTGGGGTAACCCCCCACAACCCCCCCCCCCTACTAAACCCCTGACAAATAGATAGCTGAGTGATTTGGGGCGGGGGTCTCATAGGGTAGTGGCCAAATTTTTTCCTCTGGATAGATAGATAGCTGGTGGATTGGGGAATGGAGCTGCCCCCCCGCCCCCCCCCCCCTTGGAGACCCCTGCTCCAAAGTATGAAATATCACTCTCAATGTATTCTTAGTCTCTTCTAAGCGTATTTGAATGCTGTTCCACTCCACATCCAATTTCAAATGAAGTAAATCATTTGAGGTGATATAAACACCTTCCCAGACAAGTTAACCACCCATTTTTGTATTTCACTTAGGTTGTTAATATTTCCGTTTAGGGGGTGTTAAAAAGCTGAAACTTTGAATATATAAAGTTGTAACATCCCCCTACTCTGCTTCAATGGGGGGAGGTGGGGCGACTCACTAGAGGGTGGGTTGGCGCTGAGCCGGTGCGCAAGTAAAACCGGTGCCCAAGTACGCTCGGTGCCCAAGTATAATTTCCGGTGCCCAAGTACGGCCGGTGCCCAAGTAAAGTGTCCGTACTTGGGCACCGGGCGGCTCTTTACTTGGGCACCGGGCGGCTCTTTACTTGGGCACCGGGCGGATGTTCACTTGGGCACCGGGCAGGTGCAAGCGCCCTGCCCGGTGCACAAGTATGGGAGCGATAGGGGTGCGATAGCGCATGTTAGCGATGGTAGCGGTGTTAGCGATGGTAGCGGTGACTGAAGCCTTCTGTGCATGTTTACCCGGTGTGCATGTTGACCCTTATTTTCACTCAAAATCGTTAATTTCCATACTTTTTTATAAATTTTTTACCTTCAAAATCACTAGTTCATGTGTTTACTTACTTTAAAAATCGCTGTGTGTGGAGCCCCTTTTGCATGTCATGAATTAAGTATACTTGGCGGACATTACACTTAGTATGGAAACTTAACATAACACATCTCAATAATGAATCAAAATTGATAGTTTTTCATCATAATATTTCGTTTTTGCTATGGAATAATTAACTACAAAATTAATCACAAGATTTTATTCATCAAATTATGGTCTGCCAAGTATACACACAACAAAATGCCACAAAATAAATACATAAATGTAACTAAAATATGCCTGTGCACTAAAGTTCAAGTTCAAGTAATGAACAAGTGTTGCCCAAGAAAACAGCCACCCGGTGCACAAGTAAAGTGCACAAGTACAGGCACTTTACTTGGGCACCGGGCGTACTTGGGCAACAGTCTTTATACTTGGGCACCGGGCGTACTTGGGCACCAGTTTTACTTGGGCACCGACCCACGCCCGGTGGGTTGCCCTTTCAAATCTTTAAGATTTTTTTTTGGCTTTTTTGGTGTCCCAAACAATTTCACTACTCACTTGATTAGCTACTTGACTAGGGTTGTATCTCCAGCTGTGAGGGTCCTAGAAAGCTGAACTCTGGGGGATGTCGTGCCAACAACCCCCCCCTTACAATACACCAGTGGGGCTGCCTGCCAGCGACCCACTACAACATATGTTGCTGTGTGTACAGTTGTTCATTTTTTTAAACAACTCAAGTGTCCCAAACAAGTTTGCCACCCAACCAGGGGTATCTTGAATTTTGACCCTCCGAGTAGTTGTATAGATAGCAAATCGCTCCTCCGGAGGGATAGATAGCTGAAAAATTTTCTGGGGGGGGGGGTTGTGGTGGTTCGATATATAGGCTTTTTCGGGGCATAGATTGAAAAAAGGGAGAAAAATCACTAAAAGTAGGTGTAAAATAGCTCAAAATGGGTATAATTACAAGAGCATATGAAGGGTGTGCTTCTAAAAGTACAGATCTACAAAAAATCGATTTTGAGATAATCACAATTGAAAGTTTGGAGTATGCAATACCCATACATGGGTATTGGGTATAGGAATTTTGGGTATGGGTATTTTGGCCATATTATCGGGTATCCACATGCATGGGTATAATAATTGTTTATACATATAAAATCAGAAATGGCACAAAATCATATAGATGTAGATCGGTACTATTACCCATTCCATAAAAGCATAAATTGAGTTTTTGCTGCTGATGATGCTGAGCTGACATTGGTACTTTTAGAAGCACAAAAAAAAGTGCAGATCGGTACTTTTAAAAATACAAAAACTGAAAAAGCTTGTAGATCAGTACTTTTAAAATTTCAAAAACTGTATTTTGTGATTTTTTTGCTTTTTTCGACCCCCCATATCTCAAAATTGAATTTCGCACTCCCCACTATGTATATTTTTTTGAAGCGCATTTTTATGGGGACCTCAAAAATAGTCCTAACTCAAATTTAAAAAATTTGTAGATCGGTACTTGTAGATTGGTACTAGAAGCACACCCTTCATATGGTACTTAAAATAGGCAGTTCGACACATGAACTAGTGATTTTGGAGGTGGAAATCTATATATAGGAATGAAAAATAGCGATTTTGAGCGAAAATTGGGGTATTGTTTCTGAAAAATCGTTCCAGATAGGTAGATAGCTGGGTGATTTGGGAGGGTGGTTTAGGGGGTAGTAGCCCAAAATTTTGCCTCCAGGATAGATAGATAGCTGAGTGGCCTCCGGGATAGATAGATAGCTGGGCGGTTTGGGGGGGGTAGCCCCCATTTAAGACCCCTGCACCCAACTGCATTATAAAAAATGTTGTGAGAACACCTGATATAAAATTGAGTCAGATTTGAACCCTAGTTCTGCTCATTAATAGTTTTTTAAGTAGGGCACCCACCCCGCCCCATAAACAGCAGACCAAAAAGTTCACTTTAAACCAATTTTTTGTTTCACACATAAAAAGTTGGTTTACAAAGTTCACTAGGGAAGGGTTCAAGGTTTAATGTTACATAAACAACATGACCTCTAAAATGCCTCCATAAGGAAATTTATTAGGTGAATATTATGATGTCATAATGACATCATTGCAGGAACAAAATTTGACAAAATTTTCACTTTTTCATGCATCCAAAAAAATTTTCCTTATGCAGGCATTTTAGCAGTTATGTTGTTTACATAACTTTGAACATTAAAGCCTCCCCTAGTGAACTTTGTAAACCAACTTTTTATGTGTGAAACAAAAAAATTGGTTTAAAGTGAAATTTTCAGTCTGCTGTTTATGGGACTGGCTGGGTGCCCCACTGAGAATTTTTAAATAAGCAGAATAGGGATGGCCAATGCTTTTTCAAAGGTTTTTTTAAATAAAAAAAGTTTCATTAAAAAAAAACCAAACATCGAAACAGTTTTTTCAAACCTTGGCCAAAATTTTAAGTACTAAGCACTAGGTATTTTGCAATTTTTTTGCGCGAAAGCGCGCAATTTCACCTGCACTTTACCATTTGTGGTGGTTTTCATTGTTTTGGAGCATTTTTAGCATTAAAGGTTACATTTGTTTGTGCTATTATGTCATAATAAGCCATGATATGTTAGTGTAGTATATAATAAACAGCTAATGTGCCCCCACATACTTGTACAGCTATGCTATCCAATGGCTCTAAAGCCATTCTATGGCTATATATTACATCACAAGGTACTGTCACCTGTCTGATTTACCTGTATCTGTTGACTCATGACCATATCTGGGAGCTTTTGAAAAAAATGGTTTTATTTTAAAATAAAACTAGGGTGTTAAAAAAAACTCTTTTACGGAAAACGGAAATGGAAAATATTGTTCAGCGGCAGGAAAACGGAACGGAAAATTTTTTGCACTTGACAAAAAATGGAAACGGAAAAAATTTCAGCGGCCGGAAAATGGAAAAGAGGCCGGAAAAACGGATCAAATTTGCACAGAAATGGAAAAAACTTGCTGAAATTTTGCCGGAAAATGGATAAAATTTGCTTAAATTTTGCTGAAAGTGGAAAAAATTTGCAGTAATTTTGCTGGAAACAGAAATTTTTTTACATCATTGACAATCTGCATGACTTTTTACCAGTTCGGCTGATCAGAAAACAGAAAGTTGAGCCAGAAAAAGGTAAAATGAGGCGGAAAAATGGAAAATTGAGGCGGAAAATGGAGAAAAAACAGAAAAACTGAGGCGGAAAATGGAAAAAAGGTGGAAAAACTGAAAATTTAGCCGGAAAACGGAAAATGAGCTGGAAAAACAGAAACGGAAAAAAAGTTGCCGGAAAACAGAAAAAAAATTTCAGCAACTGGAAAATGGATAAAAATTTGCCTGCGGAAAACAGAAAAAAAATTGCCTGCGGAATACGGAAATTTGATACCCTAAATAAAACACTGTTTTTGAAAAAAACAGTTACCCTGTCATTGAAAAAAACCTTTTTCGGCCATCCCTAGAGCAGAACTAAGGTTCAAATATACAGGGAACTAGGGATTCAATTATATATCACATATGTTCTCGCTACATTTTTTATAATACAGTTGGGTGACGAACTTGGGAGACTTGGGTTGTTTTTAATAAACGAACAAATCTTATATGCAGCAACCCATGCTGTAGTGGGTCACCAGTGGCCATCCACTGGTGTATTGTGAGGGGGGTTGTCTGCAAGACATCGCACAAATTTCAGCTTTCAATCATCCTCGCAGCTGGCCCAAAGCTAGCTAATCAAGTGGGTGGTGAACTTTATTTGGGACACCGAAAAAGCCACAAAAAATGTTTGCATATAGGGTGACCCACCCTGTATGAGTCGCCAAGGACGTACGCAGGGGGGGCGGGGGGGGGGGGCGGCCGCCCCCCCCCGTTCCCGGGCCGGACATAAAAATTTGCCAGAAATGGCACTTTTCTGAAGCGATTTTGTAGGCACTTCTAAAAATTTTTTTTTCTTTTAAAAATTCACGCAAATACCCACCCAATGATTACTATGTATTTTTTAAGTACCTAGCAGCGTTAGAAAAGCACCCAGCGTTCGAAAACTAGGTATATAAAGATACCTATATAGTAGACGTTGGCGCCAACGCCAACGCCAATACTGCCATGGCGTTGGCGCCTACAAATGGCGCCAGCGCCATGGCTCCATTTCTTTACTTAAGGGCCAAAATTTAGGGGGGGGCCCGCCCCCCCGCTCAAAAATCCTCAAAAATCGCTGCACCATCCCCCATTGATACGGAGTAGCGGGGTGTTAGTTCTATATAGCCACCAAATATTAGCTTTATAACACTCCCAAAGCCAGATATATTGCATCTGAAGTGAAATAAAAAATGGGTGGTGAACTTGTCCGGGAAGGTGTTTATGTACCAATTTAATGTAAAAATGATATTTTTTCTTGCTGAAATCATCACTCAGCACATTACGTACCAAATAATATTTAGTTATTCCTTCTGTATATCCACCTCTGGTCTATTAAAAAATCAATTGAAAAATCAAGCAGTTTAAAATATTTTATGTGTTTCCAACCCTAAAAGCTGTAAATTTTTGAAATTTCACAGTGAAACTGACTTTTTCCTCATTACTCTGTCTACACAACACCCACTTCGGTGCTGGACAGCCATTTTCATCCGAACCTGGTGTAACAGCAGACTGGACCACTACAAGCCTGATGGCTGACATTTGAACGCCAAAGCTGTATGGATTTTAGTAACTAATGTTGAAAGCATGACCAAGCAAAATTCAAGTAAGGTGATTGGCCAATATACCGTTTCTGCATTAGCTGAGCCATTTCATCCAGACTGGAGGCTGCACCAAGCGTCGTGTAATATGACTGAGTGCGGGCTGAATTGTCATCTGCATTGTAGAAAAAAAGAAATGTTATAACACTAGAAATTCAATTAAATTGTTTAAACATTTAAATATGTGAACAAATCATAGATATTTATTCACATTCCTGACTAGGGTTGGCTGATAGTTTTTTCCAAATGTTAAAAAAACACGTTTTTTTATTAAAATAACATGATAAATGTTATAATGTCCTAATGTTATAATGTTATAATAAAATAAATGTCCAAAACGTTGTTAAAAGCACATTGGCTGAAATTTTTAGTACTAAGCACTAGGTATTTTGCAAAATTTTTGCGAGCAAGTGTGCAATTTCACACACAGATTGCCATTGGTGGTTGTTTTCATGGGTTTTGTGGCATTTTTATTATCAAAGCATACATTTTTGTGCTACCATGGGTTGATAAGCCGTCATATGTTGCTGTAGTATATAATATTCAGCAGAGACGTATCCAGGATACGGATCGGATCGGATCCTTGTTTACGGAGCCCGCCGAGCAGTGGTATCTTGAATTTTGACCCTCCGAGTGGTTGGATAGATAGCAAATCGCTCCTCCGGAGGGATAGATAGCTGAAAAAATTTTCCGGGGGGGGGGTGGTTCGATAAATAGGCTTTTTGGGGGCATAGAAGGAAGAAAAGGGAGAAAAATCGCTAAAAGTAGGTGTAAAATAGCTCAAAATGGGTATACAAGAGCATATAGTACTTAAAATAGCTGAAAATAGGCAGTTAGACACATGAACTAGTGGTTTTGGAGGTGGAAATCTATATATAGGTATGAAAAATAGCGATTTTAAGCGAACATTGGGGTATAGTTTCTGAAAAATCGCTCCAGATAGGTAGATAGCTGTGCGATTTGGGGGGGGTGAGGGGGTAGTAGCCCAAAATTTTGCCTCCGGGATAGATAGCTGAGCGACCTCCGGGATAGATAGATAGCTGGTCGGTTTGGGGGGGACCCCCCCCCCCACTTGAGACCCCTGCTGCCGAGCGGGGGGGCTCAGCCCCCCCTAAAATTTTGCCTACATAGTGACAGAATAGCACCATGGCGCTGGCGCTATTCATAGGCGCCACGCCATGGCATCATTGGCGCTGGCGCCAGTGCCAGAAACCACTGTATATGTATGTAAATGCACGTACGTATACGCCAACAGGCACATTTTTGACATATATTTTAGGGATTTGTGCCTATGGGGACCGATCCACTGATAATTATATGTTTGAGGGGGTCACTGCGCGCTTGCGCGCAAAAGTTTTGCACAAAACTTAAAAATGTATAGGAAAAGTTGCATTTTCCATGATTATTTTGGTCTCACCCCCCCGCCTCCTGGATATGTCCTTGATATTCAGGTAATCTGCTTCCATATACCTCCACAGTATGTAACATCACTCAGTAACAAGTAACAAACTCCTTTTATAACCTTGTTTGATCACTATTCCGTGCCAAACTTCACTTGAAGTCACGATCATTGACTATAAAGCCGAAATTACAGCTCAGCGGCGTTTGACGTGAAATGATGATGTTGTAAAATTGATTACATCAAAATAGACAAAGGTACAGCATTGAAATTTCAGAATTAGATAGTTCCAGTAATTGTGTGTAACGTCCTCAAAAAAATTTATGAAATAATCATTATTTAAGTAGTTATTAATTTAATGTCAAAATTTTTGGTGACGTAAAATGTTTGACGTGAAATGTTGACCTAGAATGTGTAAATTTTGATGTAAAATAACTTATTAAATAATAATTATTATTTTAGGACATTACACACAATTACTAACAATTACTAGAACTATCAAATTCTGAAATTTCAACGCTGTACCTATGTCTATTTTCAGGGACGTATCCAGGATTTTTGAGCGGGGGGGGGGCTGCTTGTTTACGGAGGCCGGCGAGGGGGGGGGGGCTCAGCCCCCCCCCCTAAACTTTTAACTACATAGTGGCGGAATGGCGCCATGGCGCTGGCGCCATTAGTAGGCGCCACGCCATGACGCCATTGGCGTTGGCGTCAGCGCCATGGAATGCTGTATATGTATGTAAATACATACAAAACAGCAAAAAACACAACATTGAGTGTATTTATAATGATTTGTGGCCACATAGAGCAAATCCGATGATAATACCTTATGTCTGGTGAAGAATGCGCGCTTGCGCGCAAAATTTTTTAACGCTGACGTTGAAAAAGTCGCATTTTCCGGTCACTTTTTGGTCTCGCCCCGGGAGGGGGGGGGGGCTGCAGCCCCCCCCCGCCCCCCCCCCCCTGGATACGGCCCTGTCTATTTTGATGTAATCAATTTTACGATGGCATCATTTCACGTCAAATGCCGCTGAGCTGTAATTCCGGCTTAAGGTGATATATGAATATGTTGACAAAAAAGACATTTTTGACTTTTGGAAATCATCACTTATAATGCTATCCCATAGCTCAACAGCCATTATATAGTCATATATAACATCACAGAGTATTGCCATTTATCTGATATACCCATATATGTTGACACAAGGTCATATATGGGAGCTTCGAAAAAACGTTCTTTATTATTAAAAAAACGTTTAAAATTAAAAAAAGATTTTTTTAAACATTTTTAAAAAACCGTTTTTGCCACCCCTATTCCTGACACGTTGTTTTTAACCTACTATATTTTTAAATACTTTCATTCATTTTTTCTTATCCTCAAGTTTTTCCTCAGGGTTAGGTAGGTGTAGGGTTGGAAAAAAATCCATTTTTTTAAACGCCTTGATTTTTAAAAAAAAAATCAATTTTTTATAAAAAAATTGAATTTTTTTAAATAAAAATAAGATTTTTTTAAAATCGCCCAAAATGGGGGTATAGAGAATAAATATATGTATGTTAAGTATCAGGCAATGTATTGTTATGTCTATTGTGGTCATATTATGACTGTGGAGTCAAGGAATAGCATTATAAGTAGCGATTTCTTTCAAAAATATCCATTTTACATCAACTTATTATGTATATCACCTTTTGTCGAAAGTTCGTGACTTCAAGTGAAGTTCAGCATGGAATAGTGCTTAAATAAGGTTAAGAGAAGGCTAATACATTGACAGTGATGTTACACACTGTAGATGTATGTGGGAGCACATTGGTTTGATATTTTAGACTACACTAGCATATCACGGCTTATTATTGCATGGTAACATGAATAAATGGAAGTTTTTACACTAAAAATCCCCCAAAACCCATGAAAACACCACAAATGGTAATATGTATGAGAAATTGCGCGCTTGCACGCCAAAAAAAATTCAAAATGCCTAGTGCAGAAATTTTGCCTTTTGATTTTTTCAAATTAAAATAAGTTTCCACCCTTTGATTTTAAAAAAATCAGATTAAAAAAAACCGTTAAAAAAATCAAGTGCCAACCCTAGGTAGGTGTAGAAAGGGTTTTCCACAAATATCCTCGGAGTGTATGAAATGATTATCAAAACCCAAAACCAACCTGTACATTGGCATCGGTCCACTGAACACTGTGGCTTATCATTTATAATTCTTGTGCGGAGGCTGTCTATCGACTCATGCTCCCCGTTCGACATTTTGGCAGTTTCCATTTTGTACTGTAATAAAGTGATAAGATGAATCATTCAACTGTTGGAATAACTGGGTGCCACAAACAATGCAGCAATTGAGTGTAAATAGTTAGATTACACAGTTCGATTGTAACGTACGCCGGTTCCCTCAAACCATGCGGTTTGGAGTATAATGGCGCTCCACACACAGCGGTTTTTAAAGTAAGTTCTAACGTTTTTTGGCAAAGTATGGATGCCGTATCTCCTCTAACAGAAGAGCGCCGTTCTATTTTTTCACAACCTCCAATAGAACGGTATTCATAGTTTTCCAAAAAACGTTCGAACTTACTTTAAAAATCGCTGTGTGGAGCGTCATTAATAAACACCTGACGTTTGATGGGACTCGTGATCAACACCGTGTTTTCACCACCATAAAGACACACAACTGACGCCCCTCTATCACCGGCTGGGTACAGTTAAAATCCCAATGGAAACAGACGCCGACCCGCGCGCATTCGATACCGGGAACGTTCTTATATATTGATTCAGATCGACCTCAGTTGAACGTGCGTACGCGCACTTACGAAGTATTGGCCCTACACTAGGGTTGGGAATTTCAAAATTTTCGGTTCCGGTTCTCGGTTCCAAAAGATTTCGGTTCGGGTATCGGTTCTCGGTTCCTGAAAATTTTCGGTTCCGGTTCTCGGTTCGGTTCTTAAACTCGGTTCCGGTTCGGTTCTAAAATGATCAAAATTTCGGTTCCGGGTAATAAAATAACCGGGTATCGGGTAAAAATCGGCTGAACAACAGAAAAAATATATACCCAAGTTTACATGTGTAAGTATTTACATTGGTTGGATATTTCATACTACAGGAGCATATCACAGCTTATTATTTCATGGTAGGTTGCAGAAATCAGAGTTGTTATAATAATACTGGTATTTAAAAAAGTGTAAAAGCAAACATATACGTTTTCTGTACTCGCGTACTTTCAAAAAGTACATGAGTAAATGAGTACTGGTATTTTTTTCTGAAGGAAACGTAAATGTATTTATGTACTACGCGAGTGAGTACGCGTATTATTTTGAGTACAATCATAAATAACTTTTGCCAGGTTAAAACTGCCACAAAACCAATGAAAACTACTACCAGTGATAATGTGTATACTGCAGCGACATTACACCTTACAATGAAATCTACCATATCCCATCTGAATAAACGAACATACATAAAAAATTCATCATATTTATCAAAGCAATTTGATAAATATGATGAAATTTTTTTATGTTTGTTCTTTTATTCAGGTGGGATATGGTTAGGGTGTCAAAAAAATTTTTTCACGGAAAACAGAAACAGAAACGGAAAAATTTTTCAGCGGCCGGAAAACGGAACAGAAAACGGAATAAAATTTGCACTTGGCGGAAAACAGAAACGGAATAAAAATTTCAGCGGCCGGAAAACGGAAAAAGAGGCCGGAAAAACGGAAACAGAAAAATCAAATTTGCACGGAAATGGAAAAATTTGCTGAAATTTTGCCGGAAAACGGAAAAAATTTGCTGAAATTTTGCTGGAAGTGGAAAAAATTTGCAGTAATTTTGCTGGAAACAGCAATTTTTTTACATCATTGACAATCTGCATGAATTTTTACCAGTTTGGCTGATCAGAAAACAGAAAGTTGAGCCAGAAAAAGGTAAAATGAGGTGGAAAAATGGGAAATTGAGGCGGAAAATGGAAAAAAGGTGGAAAAACTGGAAATTGAGGTGGAAAACGGAAAAAAGCGGAAAAACTGAAAATTTAGCCGGAAAACGGAAAATGAGCCGGAAAAATGGAAACGGAAAAAAAAGTTGCCGGAAAACGGAATGGAAAACGTAAAAAAAATTCAGCAGCCAGAAAACGGAACGGAAAACGGAAAAAATTTGCCTGCGGAAAACGGAAACGGAAAACAGAAATTTGACACCCTAGATATGGTAGATTTCATTGTAAGGTGTAATGCCACTGGAGTATATGTGAAATTACACGCTCCCGCGCAATCATTTTGCAGACAGATGAATTCTGCAGTTCTGAACACGCACCAAGATGTTCAGCTGCTGTTTAAAGGCTTAGATGTAGGTGTTGAAAAAAAGCTGTTTAATAAATTTAATATTCCTAGAAAATTTCGGTTCTTTCGGGTATTTACTTCGGTTCCGGGTAAAAGTGCCGGTTCTCGGTTCCGGTTTGGTTCTCAAGCTCGGTTCCGGTTCTCGGTTCTCGGTTCCAAAATAGTGCTCGGTTCTCGGTTCGGTTCGGGTCGGTTCGGTTCCCCAACCCTACCCTACACACACTAGTTTTCACCGTGACCGCTGTGAAAACTGAAATGGCCACATGGCCACATCCAGCCTACTCATTTTGTATGCTTTATGTGTTTTAGTTTTCAAATTTTCAAAGTTTAACTATCATTTATTTAAACTCAAATTTAAATAAAATCAAATCATTCAACCGTGATTTTTAATTTGCATTTGAAAAAATTTCAGTTTTCACACAAAGTCACGGTGAAAACTAGTGTGTGTAGGCACATTATGCCAATTCCGGTCGGATTATCTTACATTGTCTTTGCGTGAACTTTGAGGCACAGGCGGGACATTTGTGTGTGTGTGTGTGTAATTGCAGCAGTTTGCGGTGCGTACTGAATTACATGTTATAAATTTGTAAGGATGTATGAACTTTGATGTAACGTATTAACTTTTCCATTTTTCCTATTTATATATTTTCGTGAGTAATTAGTATACTTTGCGGTCCGCCTGTAATTCACACTGCAAAATGCCTCAAAGTAAATACACAAATGTCACTCAATCATGCCTGTACACTAAAATTCACATAAAGACAATGTACGATAATCCTACCAGAAGCGGCCGTGATGCACGCCGCCGCTGACCTCTCAAATGCAAGCGCAATTAAGGCGGAGCAAAAACTAATGCAAATCCCAGGTCCGAAGTGGGCGTGTGCGCTTGGGTCTGGCATTGGGATGGTAACTGGAATACGCCCTATCACCGGGAAAGCAGCAACCACCGTCAATGGCAGAGCCAACGCTTCTTATCGTTTGGCACTCTTCCAAATATGTAAAACTAACCTTTTATCTTCGCGGAACGGCGCATCAGCGATTCAGCGATGCCGATTCAGCGAATTACGAACGGCGCGAGTCGCCCGCCGTCGTCGACTTTTGTCGGCGGGCACAACAAAAAATTTTAAACGACGCCTTTCTTTTTTTTCCTGCGTTCCCCCTCTTTTTCCCCACTCACGCTTTTACCGTGAATATCAAGGCGATGACGAAATGGTTTGGCAGAATTGGGGATCACGTACGGGGTTGTTGGCAGCCGTTCAAACCAGTTTTTGGATACACCCGTTAGTGTACCGCCGTTAACGATGGCCAACCGGCGCGGCATGCTAGTTTCTGGGCCGCCATTAACGACTATTCTCGGTCGCACCGTTGACTCGGACAGGAATCACGTGTCTTTTACACTCGTTCTGCAATACTTGCACGTATCCACATACAAAGTTGGACATAAGCCAACTTCGCCTAATGTCCCTGATCCATCGGTTAACCTGTAAAAACTTGGCCCACGTCCAGGTTATCTGTTAAGTATTATACGAACGAGAATGAAAGCTTAAAGTTTTTATTAAAACGCTAAAATTTGCTATATTGTGCCAATTTACTCCATCATAATCGCAATTGCCGTCCATATGCATCGTTATATATTTACGTATATTTTGCCTTTTTATTTTCATATAATAGCGATTGCGAAGTTTTGGCCGACCACCAAGTTCCCCTACGTGGTTTGATCTGCATTGGGCAATGTGCCAATTGAAACCAAAAAAGAAAATAGCAACGCGTGATGTGATGGTTGTGCGTGTGTAGACGCGCGTTTCCTTCCCAAATATGTCCGCGTACGCTACAACGCATCCACACCAACGCAAAATACCCAGGAACGATCACATTGTGAGTATCTCCAAATATAGTACACGTAGGTCGTTAGGCGTTGTGGAGTTATGCTCCTATGTCAGCTTGGCTTTTTTCGCGTGATGAGCGCCGCTCGCATCACAGAATCGCGCGTCTCATCGGTGCATGCAGAAAAATGTGGCTTTTGCCCATGTTATGCAACATTCTGTGTATGCGTGTGAAATGGAACCGTTGCGGTTGCATAACAAGCGTGGTTAAAGTTTGTAGTGAATGTACTTTTGAATAGGCACTGTCAATGGATCTAAAATTTTGATAAATTCATATTCAAAGTTGGCTAAAATCGACAACCGAGATAGCATATTTTGAAAAAAATGGAAAATTGACATGTATATACAAATATAGAACGAACAAATTGAGCAGTCTTATTAAGAAATTATTCAAAAAAATATATCTAAATCTAGTCTATCTAGTCTGATCTGATTTAACAGCTGATATGCATTATGCAAGCATAACAGTTCTACTTTACACGCATACGCAGAATGTTTCAGAACACAGGCACGCGATATTTTTTACACACGCCTTTGACCCCTAAAACAACCAATATGGCGAAAAACCTATAACTGGACTCGAGTGCACAAACAGACGCCCCAATCTATAGGAGCATAACTCCACTCGACCGGTCGTTAGGGTCGATCAGACCACTGTCAGTTATTGGCACATGTGTCATCCCAATTGATCTTCAATCAGCTGTCCCTTTCACTGGTGCTTATGATCTGACATTCTTCTGTTTAGGCGACGCCGAAACAATCACCCACCGGCCGATCTGCGTTCTTTCATCGCAAACGCGAAGCTCTCATTTCGTTGTGCGATCGAATCAGCGAATGGAGCAAAGAGAACGGAAATGTGGCGTGTAGCGATCGCACCTTAGCCACTGCAGCCAGACAGCTGGCTATTGGGCATGGCGGATTGATTGAAGATGAGTTCAGGAAGGTTATTTGGCCCGTGCTCGCCGCGCCCATGGTGAGTTTTAGGTGCTTTTTCTGTGTCCTGTGCACTTGTATTTTATGAAAGCATTGCGGGTTTTTCCATAATATTACCGTATATACTCTATTAATGCGACTGTCGCATTATTGTTTTCAGCACATTTTTGGGGGTCGCATTATTGGACGGGTCGTATTTATAGAGGGGGTAGCATTTTATTCTTCATCAACTCAACTGTCCACGTATCTCTAGTGTAAGCATGACATAATAAACACCATAAAGCCACAAAATTGGCGAATAAATACTCGCCACCTTGTCTGTCGAATTAGCAGCGTTCGAAGATTTTACGCAATAATTTGCTTACGTCCGTGTTTTTTTTCTTCTTTTCTTTGGGAGTCGCATTGTACTGACACAACATGCCCAAAGGGGTCACACTATTGGACGGGGGTCGTACAAATAGAGTATTTACGGTATTGTAATTTTCGCCGCATGCCTTTTTATAAATTATTTCTTTACAAAAAAAAGGTGCGCACATTCACCGACTGCGGCCGGCGCTTCGAACGCCGCAATTCTGCACCGGATTTGACGCGTTCGGCTAAAACCGCGCCAAAAATGAGTGACTCCAAAGCGCAGCCAATTGACATAATTGCTCTGGTTGATTCTAATAACAGTGACGACGAGAATGGCAGTTTTGTGACGGCCAGCAACTTTACAAGCAATGGTTTGTTTTATTCACTGATTGTGTAAATATTTGAGAGCCCTCATTTGTGCCGTTGGAGGCGATCGACCGTCCTATAATAACTGCTCTCATAGTTAAATGTGAGTTGAATTTTCAGCTATTCGCTATATTTTGCTTATTTATTGTTTAGACGCGTCGTGTTCCACATCCGGGGCCGGCGACCAATATTCTTTGGACAGCGAAAACGAAGAGTCCACACCCGTTCCCGTTGGGCTCACTTTTATGCAGGTTTGTGTGTTGTGTTTATTTGAAAGGAGTGGTTATACACGTGGGGTTCAAACTATCGTATCGAATGTTGATATCGAAAATTTTTGAAAAAATATCGAATATCGACCACTTATTCGATATATCAAACCTGTATGATGTCCCCAATTTAGTCATTATTTTCCTTATGTGATAAATGTGATGTGCTTATATTCAGAAATTTGATTGATGTGATGAGGTTCAGGAAAAATGTCGATATCGAGGGTCCATATCGTATCGATATCGAGTTTCAGAAACAAATATCGACTATCGATATAGAAAAGTGATATCGTTTGAACCCTGCATACACGTCTGACAGAATCTGGGACCCTGTTTTGAAATTTCATAGCTCTCTCTTGAAACTCCTGAGTAGGGATGGAAAAAAGCGCTTTTTTTAACGGCCCCGCTTTTTTTAAAAAAAGCGCTTTTTTCGCTTTTTTTCAAAAATTGTCAAGACGTTACCTAAAAAGCTCCCAAATATGGTCCTGAGTCAATATATACAGGTATATCAGACAAGTGGCAGTACTTGTGATGATATATAGCCATAGAATGGCTGTGTAATCATCTGATAGCATTATAAGTGCTGATTTCTGCCCAAAAAATCCAATTTTATGTTGACTCATGATGTATATTGCCGTTTTTGAATGTTCCTTGACTGCAAGTGATGTAAGGCATGGAATAGTGCTTAAATTTGGCTATAAAAGAAGGCTAATACATGACAGTGATGTTTCACACTAGAAAAGTGGAAGCACATTGGCTGGATATTTACTTATTTATTTACTACACTGACATATCTCCTCAACTTATTATTACTAGAAGCAATGCCACCAAAATGCTACAAAACCAATGAAAACAACCACCAATGGCAATTTGCATGTGAAATTATGCGCTTGCGCGCAAAAAAATTGCAAAATACCTAGTGCATGAGTACAAAATTTTTGCCAGCGCTTTTTTAATAAAAAAAAGCGCTGGGACCCTTGCGCTTTTTTTATAAAAAAGCGGCGTTTTTTAAAAAAAAAGCGCTTGCCATCCCTACTCCTGAGCCACGTTTCAACTAAACAATTGGTCACTCAGGTGGACAGCCAGTCGGACTACCATTCGCAGTGCTCCACCGCCAACGAGCGACTTTGTTGCTCCGATGATAGCAGCCCATCGAAAAGTGGCCACACGCCCCTACTGGATGGCTGTCCGAATGGCAATGCTTGTCATGACGAGACTTTGTTGGATTTGAACGAGGAAAGAGGTGCTGATGGTAGTGAGGTTGAGCCGAGTTTGGAGAAGTTGAAAAGTCACAGAGAGTGGAGTCAGGTGGGCGAGGGGTAACTTTTTTATTTGTGCGCTGAATTTGTCCAACTAGTTTACTGTGACATTTGTCATGGGCGCAGCGCTTTATGTATGTTTCTTTCAAAACGATGAAACAAGAATAAATTCATTGCCAGATGATAACATTTCCTTACTTCTGCTAATATTTAGGTGGGCGGGTCTCCAATAGAAGGGCCCTTCTAATACAAGGTACACTTTTTGATATTATTTGTGCCAGGGAATCAATGGAATGGCGATCTCCACTAGAAGGGCGTCTCTAATAGAAAGACAGGTAAAAAGGTGACGGAAAAATAGACGCTCTTCTATTAGAATAAATACGGTATATACTCCTAAGTGACACTGGAAACAAATTGCAGGTAGAGCGTGATGTGTACCGAACATTGGCGCGATTCCCGCCGCACATGGATGAAAAATCGCGCACCCAACTGCAAGACGTTCTGACACCACTCGTTATTAGAGTTTTGTGGAAGAATGAAAAGTATCAATATTATCAAGGTGTGTTTTCGGCTTACAATACATTCATTTTTATTGCCGGTCTTCAGTTTCCGTTCAAAAGTTGTGTGGACAAATCGGCTACCTCAATCACAGGTTTTCACGACATTCTGCTTACACTGCTCCTAGTCATGGGCGAAAAGGAAGCTTTAGAAGTGGGCAGCTGCCTGGCAGAGGATGCCATTTTTCGCCGATTTTTATGCGAGCCGTTGGACAAAAACGCGCCACATTTGGTCCAGCTCATTTATGTGATTCTAGCTCAGAGCGACGTGGAATTGGAGAGGTTCGTTCATTTCCATGATGCACACTGCATATATCAAAATCATTAATTTTTGCTATCTTTGAAAAGTAGATGTCCATTAAAATTTAGTTGTTACTCATAACGAGATTCGGGAGCTTTAAAAAATCTTTGTTTTAAAACCCTCATTTTTACCGATCTAAAACGCCTGCATTATTCGTGTGAAAACTGAAATTTTTCCAAATGCAAATTAATGAACACGGTCGAATGATTTTATTTAATTTTGATCGGAATTTAAATTGATGAAAGTTAAAATTTAAAATTTTTAAATCTAAAACACATAGCACACAAAACGAGTAGGCTGGATGTCGCCATGTGGCCATTTCAGTTTTCACATCGGTCACGGTGAAAACTAGTGTGTGTAGGGCCAATGGCACTGTGCCATCCGCAACTAAGATTCTGCTTGAAAACGCTTCTGGTTTGGTTACAGGTATATGCGTCGGGCGGAAGTGGGCACAATGTTCGGTCTGAGCTGGCTACTCACCTGGTTTGCCCACAATATCGACACCTATGATCAGGTATGTACATTGCTTCGACTTTTAATCTCCTTGATGCAAAAATGCTTGAATTGCGCTGTCTCAGTGATCGAGCCCGCTGAATGTGAAATTTTGTTTTGCACCTTTTCAGCCAGCGTTTTGTCTGGCACAGTGCCAAGAACATTGACCGTCTAATGACTCCGGCGCGCCCGCCCTACAGAATTTTCGAGAAAATGTAATATATACCTCGTTATTACGAGTGCATAGAATAACAATCGTCAATTATTTCCATTGCCGGAAACTAAACACCTTCCCGGTCACGTCCGGCACCCTATTTTGGATCTTACTTGTGACACCCTATCTCCAGTTCTAGGGCGCGACAGAAGCTTAAACTTAGGGGAGGTATTGGTGCAACCCCCCTCTACTTCGCATGAATTTGGGGGGTCGCGGCGACCCCTCTCAGGGTGGGTCGCCCTAAGTGCAAACCTTTTTGTGGCTTTTATGGTGTCCCACAGCAGGTCCGGCACCCGCTGATTTCTGAGCTGTGGGAGGGGTATAAATCTAAAATTTTGGGGATGTGTTACCAACACCACTCCCCTACTATACACTATTCAATAATGTGAGGTAAATGTGAAAAATTTCTAAAAATTCTTAGATTCTCTAAAAAAAACACCACTCCCCAATAGATGGATGACAAAAAATTCACGTTTTGGAACTTTTTGATTAGACACTCGAAGAGCTGGTTTACGATACTTTAAAGGGAACGGTTTGATGTTTAAAGTTACGTAAAGAACCATACCTCTTAGATGCATGCATTGCAAAATTTACTTGGGGGAATTTCAAAGTGTAAATTTTGTAAATTTTTGTTCCTGCAATGATGTCATTATGATGTCATAAAATTTGCCCTGAGTAAATTTTGCAATGCAGGCAGTTTTTAGGTATGGTTCTTTACATAACTTTAAACATCAAACCCTTCCCTTTAAAGTATTGTAAACCATCTCTTCAAGTGTCTGATAAAAAAGTTCCAAAAAGTGAACTTTTTCTCATCCATCTATTGGGGAGTTGTGTTTTTTAGAGAATAAGTGAATATTTGAGAAATTTTTCGCATTAATCTCACATTTTTGAATAGTGTATAGAAGGGGAGTGGTGTTGGTAACACATCGCCAAAATTTTAGATTTATACCCCTCCCACAGCTTAGAAATCAGCGGGTGCCAGACCTGCTGTGGGACACCAAAAAAGCCAAAACAAAATTGCACTTAGGGCGACCCACCCTGAATGGGGTCGCTGCGACCCCCCCCCCAAGTCATGCGAAGTAGAGGGGGGTTGCGCCAATATCTCCCCCAAGTTTCAGCCTCTGGGGCGCCCTAGAACTGGGGATAGGATGTAAGAAGTAAAATCAAAAAAATGGGTGCCGGGCGTGACCGGGAAGGTGTTTTTTAGTCAATTATTTCCCCCGCCGTCGCAGGTCGTGCGTTTGTACGATCTGTTTCTGGCGTCGCACGCGCTCATGCCGATCTACTTCGGCGCGGCGCTGGTTTTGTGGCGCAGCGACGTCATCCTGAACCAGTGCGAGTGCGACATGCCGCAGATACACTCGGCGCTCACTAGGCCCATTGCGGAGGGCGACGTGTTCCCGCTGGAAAGTTTGATTGCTGATGCGCAGGACCTGTTTTGCGAGTATCCTCCGAGCGCTCTGGAGGGAGCCCTGTTGAGACAGTGAGTGCTTAGCGACCTCTCAGAAACTATAGTAGAAACAGGACAGCTTATCTACGTTTATGTCGAGCAACTTTTGATCGATTTTGCCGGGAATCTTTTATTTTTTTAGATAGACATTTTTTTCTCAGCATTAGGATTATGAGTCTACATTTCTGCCAAAAAGTCATTTTTTGGTAACCCGTTACTAGGGATACTGGAATTTTTTTACGCGATAAAAACTCCGATTTTAAAAAAATGCAAAATTTTGCGCGCGAGCGCTCTGTTTCACACATGGAATGACTGGGTTGCTTGTTTTCATGACCTATGCAGCGAATTTCATGGTGTAGCATCCATTTATGTATGCTTGAAGCGTGTAAATAGTTGCCATCCCTTTTACGTTACATCGCAGGTACACAGCCGCGGTAGCGCTGGATTCATCGAGTCGCCTGCCCAGCTCCACGCCGCTGTCCAGCTCGTTTGCCACCGGCACCCTGTCCGCCTTGGGCTTGGCCACCGCCACGCGGCCCGACGCAGCGCTCAGAGCCACCGTGTGGGCGGCCACCGCCGCCGCTGCCGTGTGGTACTTGTACGTAAACTATGCCAGAATGATGGTTTGATTTAGGGTTATTCTGTGGGGATATTGTTTGCGTTGCGGGTGTGTTGAACCCGTTGTGGTCGCGCGATTCGCGGTTGTCTCCGGGTAGGTGCAGATCGCACAATTGACTGAGCGCGCGTTACGTGAATTTGAACGTGACGTACATTGTAGGAAATGTGACGACCTTTGCCGTTGTAGCTCTAGCTAGCGTTGGGATTTTCGGCTTCGGGTGTCGGGTCTACAAAAGTTCGGGTCGGTTTTCGGTTCCAAAATTTTGTGGGTGTCGGGTTCGGAATCGAGGTCAGGTATTATCTAATTTGTTCGGGAATATCATAAGTTGAACCAATTAGAGGAAAGTGGCTAAATTCCAACTGCCTTCATTTTGTGTTAAGAATACTTCTGAACTGCTTGAAAAATTGACCCGTTTGTGGTAATATTTTGTGGGCTTTTTCGGCTATAGCGTTGGGTATTGTGTTCGGGTTCAGGTAGTATGGTCGTTTCGTGTATCGGATGTCGGTTCCAAAAACGTGCGCTTATTGGGTTTGGGTCAGGTCGGTTCCCAACTCTAGTTCTAGCTATGCCGATCTTTTACATATTTACATAGTGAATAATTTTATACTTGATTTGATTCGTGGTTATGGCAATAAGACAAAAATATAACAGTAATCCAACGATCCGAAGTGGTGCCAATTTTTTTTCAGTATCTCTCGTCAACAAACTTTGTAAATACTACTTGATTTATCACTGTGTTATTTTCAACATGTTGCGCAATTTTAATTAAAGGACATTGCAAATTTTTACTTTATTGGCGCACCGCACACTGAAATTTTGCGTTCAGCGTTCGAACGTTTTTGCACGCTGAACTACAAATGCTGAAATCAAAATCTAAAGAACGCAACGTTTTTGAAGCGCAAAAATTTCGGAATTTGCAATATTTCGCGCAATTCACATGCGAGTAGAATTACACTTCAAAAATGTTGTGTTCTTTATATATTGATTTCAGCGTTTGTAGTTCAGCGTGCAAAAACGTTCGAACGCTGAACGCAAAATTTCAGTGTGCGGTGCGCCATTGTGTGTATCACGATCTGGTAGCATAATTTAGATCACCCGGTATCATTCGATAACCTACGGATAATTAAATCATTTAAAAGAATGATTTGAACGAGTTTCATCTGTTTCTAGAGGCCAACCTTGTAAAATGTGATGTGAAATAACAATATCAAATGACTGGGGTTATGCAAAAGAAAAGTTATCCGGGAACTTTCGCATTTTACAAAACATTCGGCAGAATTGTTTGGCACTCCATGTTTTACATAACATTTTGGAGGGGGCGGATTGGCCACTGGAAACTGATATCATATGTGATAGTTACCTACCTAATCTAGTTGAGCATCCAATTTATCTGTCTTTATATTCCGTGGTTTCAATGCGTATTGTCTTGCTTTTGTATTTCCAGCTTTCTTTCTATTTTTTATACTCATACATTCCTTCGAAGGTCAAATTTTTGAGAACGGTGTACATACATATAGATATTAGGCAATTACTGGAATTTTTGGGTTTTCTTGGCAGCCATTCGGGGGCCAGATATACTTATGACTGGTGTACATGTTCACATATTTCCTATACTTCATCTATGCTCGGTTTTTCAGAACAAATGTTTATATTCATTTGAAAGATATTGTTTTCTACTTGTATCTTAATTAAATCGTTCCCCTGCAGTGCACTTTCAGTTTGGCTTTACCTCCGGCTAGTGGTTTGTGCAACGCTAGAATACAGCGGAAATAAATCCCTAATCATCTGGGCAGCGTTCTTCAATGTCTGTTTCTAGTCACGTGTCCAGGTGACACGCCAGGTGTTTCTTGGTATATTGCCTCTAGTTTTGAAACTGGATTTTGCCCGTTCAAACGTTGATTGAGTCGTCTTCGTGGGACATCTACCCGGAGGGTCACATTATATTAGATAACCAGGGGCCAGTTCCGCAAGTGGAAAAGTTAAGAGTTAAAGCTTAAGATTTGAGTAAACTGACAAATGACAAGTTATGAGTAAAGTTAAGAGTTGAGTAAAGCGACAAATGATTTTACTCAACTTTTAACTTTACTCTTAACTTATCATTTATCATTTTACAAACACTTTACTCTTAACTTTTCCACTTGCGGAACACGCACGGGAATAATCATGCCCGCTTTTCGCACCAACTTTTCACGCGAATCGTGTGTGTAACTTTCAACTTACTGGGCTATTAAATAAATTTTATCAAGGCGGTTTCGTCAGATCTTGTGCAAAAATCGCAGTGAAGCTTCTGCAAACGCATCACGTTCTTTCGAAATTGCGCGGCACCACATTTCTTTCCCGGAATACGGCCCGGGGACACTCCCAGACCCTGTAAAATGTCAAATGTCATGCAAACTGTCTAATGTCATGGAAAATGCCCTGCAAAATGGCGACTCTGTTGCCATTTTGCAGAGCATTTCCCATGACTTTTGGCATTTTACAAAGAAAGAAAGCTCCACGGGATACGTTCTTGTGCGCACTAATTGATCGTATTTATCATTTAGGAATCGACCGCAGTGCGACTGCGCCATTTTTATGGCCGCCGGGTCGGAGGTCCAGTGGAAGTGAGGGATACTGGTCGACTGCTGGTACGTTGTTTCTTCACTTTTATTTTTTTAGTGTGTGATCAGTGTTGCTGTGTTTTTGCAACGAATGTGCCGGGTGTCGGTTGTATTTTCCGGTGTGCGTGTTGGATAGGGTTCAAACGGGACCGCGGTTCCGGTACCCGGTTCGGCAAAAAGTCGGGACTGGGGTGGTCCCGGTCCCGACCACCCAGTCCCGGAATTTTTCAGTGGTCCGACTTCGATGATAAGTGATGGAAAAAATGTCATTTTTTCCATCCCTTCTACAAAAGTTTTTTCCAACACTCCTCAATATAGTTGCAAGTCAACAAATTAGGTATACGAGACAAGCGGTAGTAGTTTGTGATGTTATATATAGCATTAGAAGAGGTGATTTCTGCCCAAAAATACACTTCTAACGACCCAGACCCAGTCCCGGTCCCGACACCCCAGTCCCGGTCCCGGTCCCAACATTCAAAAATTCCTGGTCCCGGTCCCGACCACCCAGTCCCGGTCCCGACATTGGAAAATTTCTGGTCCCGGTCCCGAAAACTGGTCCCGTTTGAACCCTAGTGTTGTATGCCATTTGTTGGATTGTCCTGGCTGGGACATTTCCTACTTTGCTGATCGCGCTGGTTAATCCGTTTATCTGTAGAAAAATCTAAATTAACTTTGTTTATTTTATCCACGCATATTTTCTGGTTTATACAAGAAGTTTTCCAAAAACAATAAGATTAGTGGTTCATAGTTTGCCTTAAGTCTCGCGCACATTCGAACATTAGTATCAACGCCTAATGAAGTACCCACGGGGGCGGCCAATTTCAGAATCTTCATTCAAGTAGTATTTTTTGGCTTTTTCCTGAAGGAAATACCGACGTCAGTAGGTCAACCGAAGTAGGTTAACCGTCAATCAAGAATCACCCACTGATCACCAATCATAAATTGAAAATAGGTATAGCCAATTCAGAGATGGAAATGTAGGAGAACAACCACTCTAGCTAACTATTGCTTTGTTACCTACAGTTTCAGTCCCATTTGCATCAACAATGTCAGATAAGTCACCGCCACTGAGAAGAGCTGCAGATTTTGGTAATCCAAGAACGGATGTTGTCAAAAAATGCAAAATGATGAACAAATCATTTTCAAAATTCTGTTTTGCAACCTACTGTGATTAGGAATGACCTGTTGATAGTGAATAATCCAAAGCAATTAACACCATCCATGCCTGAACCCATCAGCCAAATTATATATTCCGTGATCAGTTTACTTGTATCGCTTTTTGGGTCGGGCATCTGTAGTATTTCAGTTAGAAATGGACGAAATGATGTTATCTGTAAAGAGGGGAGATTTCGCAGCTATTTAAGATTCAGATGAAATAAAACTACGTAAATACATACATAGAGGGGTAATTAGCACCCACTAGGGTTGGCACGATACATCGTATCGAATATCGGATATCGACCATTTTTTTATATTGAATAAAATTTTGATATTTTGAAAAAAATATCGCATATCGACTGTTTTTCTCGATATTTTTCGATATTCTGGATCAACATTGGCTGGAAATTCTATATTACAATAACTTATTACATGGTGTCCAATGTCCATCTAACTAGCCATCATAAATGTAATCTTTGACACTTAAATTGTCATAAAACTAATGGAAACAACCACCATTGTCATTTCTAATTTGTATATATGGTGGGAAAAACTCGTTGTTTTTGTAATGACCCTGATTTAAAAAAATATTTATCTATTTTAAAATAAAAAAAACAATCTTCGGAATCTAGTGATTTTTTAGTAAGTTTACCCCAATTTTCGCTCAAAATCGCAATTTTCATACCCTTTTACCGATTTTAACCTTCAAAATCCTTAGTTCATGTGTCTCATTGCCTTTTTTCAGATATTTTTGAACTATATATTTGTGTGCTATCTATTCAACCCCCGCTTCCGAAAGGTCAAAATCCTGCGACCTATCCTATCCCTTAGGACCTATCCCAAAACCTATCCCTGGGAACTATGAATCCCTGGTTACCTCATTGCTCATTTCCGCTGCACTCAGCACCAATGGGACGGACCTTAAAAACATAAAACTCATGTTGATCAATACTTCGCAGAAGAAATGTCCACTTCCAACACTATAAGCAAGGAATAAGACAAAAATGCTGAGAGGCAGGTCGAACATTATAATCACACATATTGTAGTTGATGAAGCTTCATCCATTTTTTTTATGATTTGACAAATGTCAATATGATCCTGTATAAGTTGTTCGACTGAAACTTGGCACAATACTGATTTCTGCTTCATGAAGTTAGCTTTCATTCTTTGCATGGCATTGGTTATTGAACACATACAACCAGCGAGCATGGTGGAAAAGCAGATGATAACGCAGGTTAAATAAAGAATGGATATTTGGTATAGAATGTGTATCCAGTCTTTAGGAAATAATTTGGAAATTGTAGCATACATCGATGCAACTATTTTTTCAGCTGGTGGCATAATGTCATGATGAGACTGGTTTGTGATAATTGAATCTTGGTCACCTTTGAAGAAAGTAACTTTTGTTTCAATTACCCAATTACTAGCCCCTACTCCTATAGTAATTACCAGAAGACCGAACATTTTCATTGCTATTTTCTTGTTATATTTTATGTGTTGATTTATAGCACATCTTTCAAGCATTGAGTAGAGAAGGGTAAATTTTAGTGAGTGTATGCATACTACCATCAAGACAATTCTTTCTGTTGTATCGAGCATATAATACATGGTACAAAGAACAGGCGCATTGAGTCCAAATTCAAAGGTGCATAATTCTTTGATACACCGCAGAATTGTTAAGGAGAAACCTGAAATGGAATGGTATTTTAGTTGCGCAGATAATCTAGGTAACAATTTTTTTTAAAGTGTATCAGCATGCCCAGAAATCTTCAGTATGGAGTGCTCAAATTCAGTTCATGTCCAAAGTTGCACAGAAAAAATGAAGTCAGAAAAACTTTCAAATCAAAAAATAGTTCAACTACCCATGACAATATTTGCTTTTCTCATTGAGAATTCACATGCCACAGGCTGAGTTCAATAGTACCGAAAGATTTGTAAGTGGTGCGCCATGCCCACCATATCTTCAGTCCACAGAAAAATGCCACCAGACAACGATTTAAAAATAGCTTTATTAGATGGAAAATGACGCTATTTGAATAATTTTTGGACAACATATGCAGTAAATAAAGAAAGATCACAAATTTGGTGACAAACCTTGCTTTTCTGTATGCTTCCAATGGGCCCACACGCTAGTTGACATCGGCACCAAATGTCAACTGGTGCTGATCCCGATATATAGCTTGCTGATGAGCCGATGAATGACGTTCAAACGCAAGCTTTGAATCGGGAACGGACCCAGTTGACATTTGGTGTGGGGCCAATGGCTGATATCATTTCGGTATATTTTCCGTGCATGCTACCATTCGGTCCTATTTAATTCGGCCCGTGGTATCTGAATTCCCAATGACAAAAGTGAAATTTTATATATTTTTTATTTGAAAGTTTGCCTCAACTTCATTTTTGTCTATGCAACTTTGAACTGAAATTTGTGCACCCTTTCTTGAATTTGTGTACTTTGTGTATTTTTATTTTTTTGTGTACTGAAAATTTCTTTATGATGCTCATTTTACCTAGAAATGATGCTACAGTTGCCAAAATACATAGGAATGACTGGATGTAGTCAATTAAAGAAAAATTTTTTCCCCATTCAGTCCACTGTGTGAGTGGATCACAACAGAATATCTTTAAAATGGTTGCTGGAGCTGCAATCATTCGATACAGTGCACTGTTTTTTATTACAGTCTTTGTATGCATTGTTGTTGGGATAGTTATGCCGTTGGTTTTTCAGATTTTGTTAGAAATTACTGTAATGATTAATGACACACAGTTTGATGTCTCTGCAGGGAATATTTTCTAAGAATTACTAAATATTTATAATTGATTTCTTTCATTATCGTTATAAATGAATTAATAACTGAATATTCTTTGTAGAATGTTCCATTTTCATTAAGCGCAAGTGCACACCTGAATGATGCTAGCAAAATATTCTTTGTAAAGAATGTTCCATTTTCATTTAGTACAAGTGGTCACCTAATGGATGTCGATGCATCGACCGTTGTCGACACCGGATACCCTGTTCATGCTCATGTTATCTGGCTGTTCTAAAAATGGCAGGATTCATGAACTGATCAAAGGAATGGTTCCCCCACACACCGTGAAAAATGCTATGTAAAATTTTAAATGTCATGCAAAGTGTCTGCAAAAGTGTAAAAAAAATGTTTTTATTCGGATTATTCGACATCATTTTACATCAGGGGTCCAGAATGGGGGGTTGGGGGGGGGGTAACCCCCCCAAACTGCCCAGCTATCTATCTAGGCCGCTCAGCTATCTATCTATCGCGGAGGCAAAATTTTGGGATACTACCCCCTAACCCCCCCCCCCCCCAAATCGCCCAGCTATCTATCTATCTGGAGCGATTTTTGAGAAACTATACCCCAATTTTCGCTCAAAATTGCCATTTTTCATACCTTTTTATAGATTTTCACTTCAAAAATGATAGTTTAGGTTCCTATTTGCCAATTTTCAGCTATTTTTGTGTGCTCTTGTATACTCATTTTGAGCTATTTTACACCTACTTTTAGTGATTTTTCTCCCTTTTCTTCCTTCTATGCCCAAAAAACGCCTATATATCGGACCACCACAACCCCCCAAACCCCAAATGGGTGCAGATGTGTCTTCATAATTTGATTCTGTCCATTTTTATGGACACTGGGAGACTTATTTTTCAACATTATAGGACAATTTTCGCTTTCAAAATAACTTATCTGCGTGACAAACTTTAATGGCGTTGTAGTCTGTTGGGCACTAAATCGTTGACAACCCAGTACATTACTTTCCTTAGCACTTGATATGTTCCATAAATACTTAGCCAGTGCGTTCTGGCACATGTTGCTACATTTGCATTGGTTTTGAGGCATTTTTTGTGTAAAAGCTATTTCATTTCATAAGAGTTTCATTTGTTCGTGCTATAGTGTCATAATAAGCCGTGTTATGTTAGTGCAGTATGGTATATCCAGCCAATGTGCCCCACATACTTCTTTAGTGGGAAGCATCAGTGCTAATGTATTAGCTTTCCCTTATAACCTTATTTAAGCACTATTCCACGCCTAACTTCACTTGAAGTAGCAAACGTTGACAAAACACGCTTCTACACACTTTTGAGCACGTGAATTACATTGCCATTGAAGCACGAATGCATGCTGTTCGATACAATTATCGAAATACCTATTTGCTTTCGCTGGGTCAAATTACGGCTTTGCCAAAGCAAGTTTAGCTAGACTTTGAAAACAGGATTACCGAATCACTTTGTCTTATCACTGTATATAACAGAATTACATGCCACGGTTATCCATGATTTCGACATTTGCTGTGGTTCAGATTATGGTTGGCAGTTTTAACTTTATTTATTTAGAAAACGTAAAGTGGGAAAACGTGGAAAAAAAACTGCAGCCAAACTCATAATACTTATTCACCAGGTAATCGAATATTTACAAATGAACAAGGGGGGTTGTTTTCATGGCGTTCAAAAATGCCTATTTCTGAGCGAGAGTATAGCGATATTTAACCAGCCCGATATTTAACCCATCGGTTGTAAAGCCAAAGTGCCTCGGTTCGTAAGCCGAAGTATGTCGCTAATAAAGCCCCATTGAACTTCAAAAAGTGCATCGATATTTAACCCAATGTATGTCGGTAAAAAAGCCAATGTTTCGTTTCGTAAGCCTCAATACAAAAATACATAAATAGGACCAATATATACTCTGTGGACATCACACTTAGTATGGGAACCTACCATAACCCATCAGAATAATCATCGTTTTACGACGGAATAATAAATTACGAAATTTATCACAAGATTTTATTCGTTAAATTATGGTAAGATTCTGCACAAAGTATGCGCTCCAGTCCGTATACATGTAAATATGAAGGTAGAAGAAAATATTTAGATGTGGCTGTGAGATGACAGACGTTTTTGGCTTCATATGTGCATCTGCCTAAATATATCTGTGGCTTAAATATCCAACCAGTAGGGTTAAATAACGACCCACTATGGGTTACGAAAAGAATCAAAAATAAAAATAGTTTGGGGCTTCACAAACGAGGTACTTTGGCTTTACAACCATCATACTTTGGCTTACGAATGGAAGGGTTACGAACCGCTGTGGTTAAATATCGGGTTTTCATCTTTCTGAGCCGGGTAGCGCTTTATAGAGGTACGATAAATCGGGTTTCCCGAAAAAAACACATGACATATTTTTTGCGAGTCTAATAGTCGCATCTACGCAGTCGCATCTACGCGAGTTGGCATCATACGCATCTTTTTGCGAGTCTAATAGTCGACAATCTAGTCGTGAATAGTTGTGGCAGATAAACTACCGTATTTCCTCGAATTACCCCCCGGGGGTTTATTTTTCAGAGTGAAAATTTTGAGAGAAAAACGTGAAAAATGCAATAATAAGTTAATCCATTTATAAGTTTTTACAGCCGGATATAAGGATGTAGATAGTATAAAGGATGTTCTAACGTAACACAGTATATGTTTTGAACATCTGTTATGCATTTCCCAGACCACAAATTCATAGTGCCCATTTTGAGGGGGGTATTTCGAGGAAATACGGTGGATGAATTTGACATAATTATTGCGTGATACACTAAGAATCTTGGTTCCGCAAGTGCGAAAATGATTTTTAGAAAAAATCGTGACTGTTGGAATAAGGAGACACCCATCATGTAATTTTTTTCGTCCTTCGCATAATTTGCGTGTTTTTCACCACCAGGGCCCAATTTTTCCCTTCAAACGGGTTCTGTTCGATAAATGTATCTTGTAAATACCTAGTTCTGCATGTAAAAACTGTTCGAACGCCGGAAGCAATTTCCGGAAGAGAGTATAGCGCGATTTAAGCTACCCGAGATTGAACCCATCGACAGTAAAGCCAAAGTACCTCGCTAGTAGGGATGGAAAAAAGGGGTTTGTTTTAACGGTCCCGCTTTTTTAAAAAAAAGCGCTTTTTAAAAAAAAAACGCACTTTTTTCGCTTTTTTCAAAAAATGTCAAGACGTTACCTAAAAAGCTCTCAAATATGGTCCTGAGTCAATATATACAGGTATATCAGACAAGTGGCAGTGCTTGTGATGATATATAGCCATAGAATGGCTATGTAATCATCTGATAGCATTATAAGTGTTGATTTCTGCCAAAAAAATCCAATTTTATGTTGACTCATGATTAGGGTTCAAACGATATATCGTATCGAATATCGAATATCGGATATCGACCATTTTTTAATATCGAATATCGATATCGAAAATTTTGAAAAAATATCGAATATCGATATCGAATATCGACCATTTTTTCGATATATCGAACCTGTATTGTGTCCCCAAATGTACGTTTCATTTTCATTTTGAGATGTTTATGGTTGATCTGATGTGCTTATAGTATTGTATTTGATGAGTAAAAGTACAGTATTTATAATGTCATTGTTGTTGGAGTGCTAAATTTGAAGCCAGAAAACGCTGATATACTTTTTTTTGCAACATGCCCTTAAGCAATTAGGTTATAAGGATGAACTGTAATATCTACCAATTGTTATTTGTCTGATACACTTTGATTCATCATGTTTTTCTTTTATTTTCTACCATTGAGTGATGTAAAGCTTGTTAAAATCACTTGTACCATTCACATTTCAGTAAAGAGATAATTAAACATGTGTGCAACCACATGAAAATACAATATGCCACTTGAAATATGCCTTGCTATACCATAAGCATATCGCAATATCGAAAATATCGAAATATCGAATATCGAATATCGACCATTTTTCAATATCAAATATCGAATATCGATATCGAAAATTTTGAAAAAATATCGAATATCGAATATCGATATCGAAAAGTCATATCGTTTGAACCCTACTCATGATGTATATTGCCGTTTTTTAATGTTCCTTGACTGCAAGTGATGTAAGGCATGGAATAGTTCAAATTTGGCTATAAAAGAAGGCTAATACATGACAGTGATGTTTCACACTGTAGAAAAGTGGAAGCACATTGGCTGGATATCATTTACTACACTGACATATCTCCTCAACTTATTATTACTAGAAGCAATGCCACTAAAATGCTACAAAACCAATAAAAACAACCACCAATGGCAATTTGCATGTGAAATTATTTGCTTGCGCGCAAAAAAATTGCAAAATACCCAGTGCAGGAGTACAAAAAAATTTGCCAGCGCTTTTAAAAAAAAAAAGTGCTGGGACCCTTGCGCTTTTTTTTAAAGCGGCGTTTAAAAAAAAAGCGCTTGCCATCCCTACTCGCTAGGTAAGCCAAAATATAGCAACATTTAAGCCAAATTGATGTTCAAACAATGTGTCATTATTAAAGCCAATATGTCAACTCGTAAGCCGCTATACAGGTAAATACTTAACGTTACACTAAAATACAAAATGGATGTATAGGAAATACATGCCAAGATCACAGCCATTCTTTGAGTGATCTGCTTGAGCATGGGTCAATTTCTGTCAATTTCTGGTTGGCACGATGAAGTCGATTGTTGACCATTTCGATCTGAACAAAGGAATGGATAACAGATGTAAAGAGTGTATCATGCATAAGATGGAGAAAAAAATCAATTCGTTTTTATGTTTAGTTGCATGATTTCCAATTGTATTTGCGTGTTCATTTTGCGTTTTAGCAAAACTGTATCAATTTTATAATAAAATTGCACAGAAATGACTTCGGAGCCTTCTGCGGAAAAATTACGGATAAACATGTAATTCATTGTCAATTAGGAACAAGCCAATTCTATTTATTAGAAAGCAGCGGTTCCCACAGCACTACTATATGTACGCATGGCTTAAATAATGACACAATTGGGTTGAATAATGACACACTTTTGGTGATGAGTCAAATGATTGTCTGCGGCTTTAGAGACGAGGCACTTTGGCTTAAATCTTGATGCACTTTGGCTTACGAGTCGATGGGTTACGAGTCGCTGTGGTTAAATAATGGGTTTCCCTCTTTCGTAAAGCGTAAGAGTATTTTATGAAAGCATAGGAATAAGCATAAATATAAATAGCCCAATACCCGGGTATTTCGGTTAAGCGTATATATACGCTTTTGCAACTCCGGTGTTCGCCGCCCCCCTATTGTTATTTTTTCACAACGCACTTGGCTTTTAGTTACCGCTTCCCGCTATTCTTTACACGCTTTAAAGTACTTTTCACAAGGAAACTTTCCAGTGCTTTCGGCGTTAGCTAGCACTTTTATTGATCAGTGCAACACTCAATACATTTGGTATTTTGTGAGTGAACACAACTGTTCGAGTGCCATTTGGTTGAAAACATCAAAGCAAATATAGATTCTTCAGAGGTGCTGGCTGAAGTAGGCGGCTGCCTGGCTTTTTATTTACTTTAGGTAACCAGGCATAAAATGTGTAAGAAATAAGTCGATTTCTGTTTTGTTGCCGACCGATTATTTTTTAGCATTTTACATATTGCCCTGATGCCTTTGCTATTATTTATCGGTCGATTGGCATACTTTAAAAAAGTATATCGTATTTACTTTTTCGAGCGCCTTTTCAAATCGAATATCGATTTAAATATAGAAATAGGTAGACATTTTTCAAACGATGGATTATTGCCATTTATCGCAATATATATTTCAAAGATGCCCCCTTAACGTGGATCAGGTCTGGCGGCATGGCGACCACTGCGTGCCCGGTGGCGCTGTTCGACCAGTACGTGGCTGCGAGCACGCTCAAGGGCACGCTGAACGCGTTCAACCAGATCTGCCAGGCGCTCCAGCTGGACCCGCTCGACCATGCCGTCTTTTACGACAGGTGTGTCGATTGTCTTTGTCTGTGTCGGGGCGGCGTTAGTTTGTAATGCTATGTTTCAGCCTGGTTTTGTTACAACTAGCGCCCAGTGCCAATTCCAGACTGTATAGTGCCAAATGTCCTGCAAAGTGTCTATTGTCACGCAAACTTCTGTAATAAAATCTTTTCTTTTTGTTTTGTTTGACAATTTAAATGACATTTCACACTTTATTTTCCGGGGTCTGGACCCTAGAGTGGACCTCTGTGTCACTTTTTATGACGCTACGGCGAGTGCCATTTCACGGCGCTGTACTGTACACGTATGCATTTCGCAGTGTCAAGCAGCGGATGGCTGGCTGGAAGTCTGGCCAACTGTGGACCGTGTTGGATGAGAGACGGGCTCTGTCTGATTATTGCGGGGGAAGAGCCTGTGCTTCTACCAATGTGAGTACTGGTTATGAATTTTGTGGTGTCTGGCGCTGTCGCCATGTGCAGCACCAGGGGTATCTTGAATTTCGACCCTCCGGGGGGTTGGATAGATAGCAAATCGCTCCTCCGGAGGGATAGATAGCTGAAAAATTTTCTGGGTGGGGGATTGTGGTGGTTCGATATATAGGCTTTTTCGGGGCATAGAAGGAAGAAAAGGGAAAAAAATCGCTAAAAGTAGGTGTAAAATAGCTCAAAATGAGTATACAAGAACATATAGTACTAAAATAGCTGAAAATAGGCAAATAGGAACCAGAACTATCATTTTGGAAGTGAAAATCTATAAAATGGTATGAAAAATAGCGATTTGGGCGAAAATTTGGGAATAGTTTCTCAAAAATCGCTCCAGGTAGCTAGATAGCTGGGTGATTTGGGGGGGGGGCGTTTAGGGGGTAGTAGTCCAAAATTTTGCCTCCGGGATAGATAGATAGATAGCTGAGCGACCTCCGGTATAGATAGATAGCTGGGCGGTTTGGGGGGGGGTAACCCCCCCCCCCATTCGAGACCCCTGTGCAGCACAGATGCGAAGTGTGCGTGTTTGATGACGCACTCAACCGCGGGGAACTAACACTGCCTACACGCCTCGATTTTGCACCAATATACCGTATTTGCTAGAGTAATACCACCCTGTTAGACAAGTGAGGAAAAAATTATTCCCCCCTCGATAAATTCCCACATTTAGGTATACCATAAGTTAAACTGAATAATCTGAGCAAAAATGACATGTTTTGTTGTTTATAATGCATATTTTATCAATTCAGTCGATAGAAACATGCTTGAACATTTTGACGAAATAATAATTCCCCCCCCCCTCCGCCCCCCTCCCACTACGCCCCCCTACGCCCCCCCCGCTTGAATAATTCCCCGTCTCGAATAGTCCCCCTCAAAAATATCTGACGAAAAAATTATTCCCCAGGGGATTATTCGAGTAAATACTTAACTTGACAAATTCGGTAGTATACTTAACTTGACAAACAATCACTGCAGGTGCTCATAATCGGTGGCGGCCCATGTGGACTCCGCTGTGCGATCGAGTGCGCCTTACTTGGCGCCAGAACAGTTCTGGTTGAACGACGAGCTCACTTTTCTCGCAACAATGTATTGCACCTGTGGCCGTTTGTGATGAACGATTTGAAGGAATTGGGCGCTAAGTTGTTTTATCCTAAGTTTGGCGTGGGAGCTATCGACCACATCAGTGAGTCAGGCCGGATTTTTTCTGTGTTTTTAAAATTCGGGAGTGAATATGGATGGCTGGAGTTTTTATACTTTTCCAGATGTAGAAAAGGGAGCTGGAGCGTTTCGCTGGTGTAACCCCCCCTCTAACCCTCCTACTAGACTCGTGCACTGAATCACTTTCCACAGGCATCAGACAGCTGCAATTGATTCTTCTAAAAATCGCCTTGTTACTTGGTGTTGAGGTGCATGAGAATGTCGCATTCGAGGAGCTCATTCTGCCCCACACTGATGAACAAACTGGCACCAGTGAGTTTTTAGTTGACGTTTTGTCAACTAAAATCACACTACCCCCGCCGTCTCTCAGCTACAGGCTGGCGTGCTGACTTCACACCCTCGGAACATATTCTATCGGAATATCATTTCGATGCTATACTGGCCGCTGATGGCAAATCTTACTCGTTGCCAGGCTTCACCAGGACTGAAATGCGTGGCAAATTAGCCATCGGAATAACGGCCAATTTTGTTAATAGAAAAACGCACGAAGAAGAAAGGGTGCAGGAGATTAGGTGGGTACAACAGGGGGCAGTCCCAGACCCTGTAAAATGTCAAATGTCATGCAAAGTGTCAAAAGTCATGTAAAATGCCCTGCAACCGAGTTGCCATTTTGCTGGGCATTTTACTTTACTTTTGACACTTTGCATGACAATTGACATTTTACACGGAATTTTACAGGGTCTGGGACTGGCACCTGTCCCTCATTTGGAAAGACGTATTAAAAATTTTCGGCAATGCGCAGCGGCGTGGCTTCCATATTCAAGCAGCAATTTTTCAAGGACATGCGCGAGGCTACTGGCATTGATTTGGAAAACATTGTTTATTACAAAGATGAGACCCACTATTTCGTCATGTGTGCCAAGAAACAGTGCCTTATTGATAAAAGCGTGCTCAAACAGGTGCGTGAACCTCTCGATTTCAATCAAAAAATGTATCCGAAAACATATTTATCAATTTACATCCAAATTTAATGAGGCAATAACTGTTAATAAAAGCTCCAGTCGAGTCTGAATAAGCTCCTGAATGAGTTATTATTCTTCAGGATGCCGACGATGTGGCGAGCTTATTGGCGAAAGAAAATGTTAATCAAAGCGCCCTTATTGCCTTCGCCAGACAGGCAGCCGATTACGCCACCGGTGTGTTTGGGGGGGGGGTAGGGTGGCAAACGGTACGGCTTTGCGGTGAACGGTGCGGTACGGTAGATTTAAAGTGGTAAACGGTACGGTACGGTAAATCTGCAATTTTGCGCTAAACTGTACGGATTGAAAAAAGCGGTACTGTAAATTCTGCCACCCTATGCTGATGGTACATTTCAGTCTTTTTCATGGCGACACTGTAACCCCCCTCCCCCCCCCATTCACAGATTCTGCCCTGCCACGACTGGATTACTCACTTAATGAATCCGGGGCGCCCGATGTGGCGCTGTTCGATTTCACGTCGCTTTTTAGCGCCCGTCACGCGGCGAGATTGGTCGATAGGAATGGATGCAGGCTTCTGGCGTCCATCATGGGTGATAGTTTGCATGAGGTTAGCCTTGCTTGTGGCACTGTTGTAACAAAATCTTCAGGTTTTGGCTAGCCGAAGGGAGCTGGTAGTGTGAGAGCTTGAACCGATATTTTACGTGTCGAGGATCACTTTCTCTTTACTGAATATCGATACCACATTTGCAAACGGCATAAATAGCATCAGAATAAAGTCGATATGCGTCTTGTATCGTTCATATATCGAACTTATTTCCGTATAACATTGAAAGGTCACCGACAGAGCCTTAAAAATTCCCATCATATAAATCAGCTGTGCCATCAATTCACAACGTGCGCAGCCATTTTGGCCGACCGGTTCGGGAATCGGTCGCGGTTTTTTGTCCGTGTTCGACACCTGCTGGCTACTGAAAAGATTCGCGGCTACGGAAATCGCCCTGGCCAAAGGTACGGCCTTTGTTCCCGGCGGCAATAGCAGAGTTCAAGTGCTGAGCATGCTGGAAAACTTGGCTGAGAGGGAAAGCTGTTATAGGTTGTTGGCGCAGACGAACAGCGATAATATGAATAGGGGAGTTGGTCAGGTTAGCCGGGTTAGGGGGTGTACGGTTTTGGGAAGGATGTTTTTTGTATTAGTTTGTTGAAAAACGTCCACACCATGGGTTGTTATTTCCTGCCTTATTATCATCATTATTATGTCTAGTGGATTCGTCGAGGCGGACTCATTACTTATTAGGAGTAGTGAAAGAAAAAGCGCCAGGACTTTGGCGCCAGGCGCCATAAGCGGCACGCGCCAGCGCCATCGCCACAGCGTTTTTCCATCACTGATTTTGAGATCGTATCGAACGTCGCAGTACACACTCGACCCGACGACACGCTATGTCGCCTTTGAAATGTCGCTGAAACCTGAACAAATGTTCGAACTGGTGGAATCCGATCGACCTGATTTGGCCGGAAAATGGTTGTTCCAAAACGATTTCCCACAAACTGGATCCAGTGAAACAGAGATTCAGATGCTGAAAGAGGATGAGTGCAGCTACTTGCAGCGCAGACGCGTGTTGCACATTTGCCGTTCACTCGTAATGCCATACAAATTGGAGGTGTATAATTTTACTACTTGTTGGCAAGATGGAAGGGCTCTGTGTGCCATTGCACACAGGTTGGCAACTTTTCATTTTTTCTGCGTTTCGGTAATTATGTACGTATACTTTTGTAAAATATTTAGATTTCAACCCGATGCGTTGGATTTCTCTTCAATTAAAGCTGAACAACGGGCTGATAATCGCCGCAGAGCTATTTCTATTTTGGAGAAGCTTTTTGGTTTGACTCCGCCCACGGATTGTGATGACTGGTTGGATGGAACTAAGGTCTGTTTTCGTGATGTGATTCGGAGACATGTATAGCAATTTTCCTCGTAATATTGTAAAATGGACACTGTGAATTTAGAAACCCCCCTCAAAATACCCCCTCCCATATTTAATGTATAGAGAACGTAAATGACAAAAGCTGCGGTTTGTGATCCGGGAAACGCAGGACACACATCAAAAACAATGACTGTGTCGTGTTAAAACAGGGTGTATACCGTCAACGTACTTATGTAAGTCTAAAGAGTCTTATACCACGCGGTTTTTGTTGCATTTTTGACGTCTGCGTATTTACGTTACAAACAAAAACTTTGTACTGGGATTTCAAAAAAATTCTGGTGAAATAATAACCCCCGATTCGAAATACCCCCTCGTTTAACCACCCCTCAAAATTTCCACTGAAAAAATAAACCCCCGGGGGGTAATTCGGTGAAATACGGCAATTAATGCGTGTAATTCTCAGACGATTAATTCAAAATGAATATTTTTCAGAACGACCCCCGATTAACATTCGAGTACCTGTCAGTTTTAGTTCGTCTGATATCTGAGCATGTGGCACAAAAAATGCTCGCACTACGGTCAAGATCCGCTGCCCACGTCCCAAAAAAGCAGCCGGAAGTTGATAAGAGATCGCTGGCCGCCGCGCCAGCAGATACTCGGGAATTGATGAAGGAAATTAGAAGGAGAAATATGCCTGTTGCTAGCAAGTACGTGGGTGTAATATCACTTGAAATTTATTCATAAAGACGAAGGGGTCTGATTCTATATAAATAAAGGTTTCGCACTTTGTCATGTGATAAGGCAAAAGTCAAAACGATTTGCTTGACAATCGCTATGTACTGAAAATTTATTGGCTACTAGAAATTACCACTTCTAGAATTACCACTTACTAGAATCACTACTTACCTACTAGAAATAACATTATTTGCACATGCAATTTTCAGGGTGGGCGACTCGGACAACATTGAAGAGTTGCTTGAACACCTGGAAGAGTTGGATGAGGACCAGGTTTGTTAAAACCAGTGCTTTTTATTTACCAGTAACCAGTGTTTTTTTATTCCATCTAGCTGAAAACACTTCTTTTCTATCCCACGGCCAATTCCACACCTTGTGACATGGTAGTAAATGTGTTGAGTGACAATTGCCTAGGGATGGTCGAAAAAGGTTTTTTTCAACGACAGGGATATTTTTTAAACCGTTTTGTCAAAAACAGGGTTTTTTTAATAAAACCGTTTTTTTCAAAAGCTCCCAGATATGGTTATGACATGAGTCAACATATACAGGTATATCAGACAGGTGACAGTACTTGTGGTGTTATATTTAGCCATATAATGGCCGTGGAGCCATGGGATATCATTATAAGTGGTGATTTCTGTCAAAAATATCCGTTTTATGTCGACTTATTACATATTGGCTTTTGTCGAACGTTTGTGACTTCAAGTGAATTTGGCCTTGGAATAGTGTTTAAATTAGGTTACAATAGAAGGCTAATTCATTAGAAGTGATTTTTCACACTGTACAAGTATATGGAGGCACGTTGACTGGATATTATATACTATACTGACATATCACGGCTTATTATGGCTCAATAGCATGAACAAATGTAAGCTTTTACATTAAAAATGCCGCAAACAATGCAAACAACCACAAAAAGTAAGGTGAATGTGAAATTGCGCGCTTCCACGCAAAAATTTGCTAAATACCGAGTGCTTAGTACAAAAAAATTTGGTCAAGGTTTAAAAAAAAACGGTTTCGATGGTCGGGTTTTTTTAATAAAACGTTTTTTTTAAACCTTTGAAAAAAAACCTTGGCCATCCCTACAATTGCCCTGCTAGATTTCTTCCGGTAGTTAACAATAATATTGCCTTCCATCCAACTGTTTTGTCACTTAGTTTTTTAATTCCATCGATAGTGTCAAATTTTTCAGATCGCAACCATACTCGAAGAATGGGAAGACGAAGACACTAGGCAAACTTTGCGAGCCAGAAAACAGCGCACTGAGAAACTGGAACGTATGATCGGGGTGAAATTGCAACCGGATGCGAATTATACGAAAAAGCCCGGTCTTATATGCAAATTGGACCCGGATAGGGTGAATAAGGTCGAGGCCATGGTGTCGGGCGAGATGGAAAAGAGAAAAGTGAAGGTGGTTTTATTTAAGCTGCCTTTGTTTCTGGGGTTAAGGGTGCCAATTTTATTCGCCTGAATAGAGAGATCGAGTTTCATTTTACATGAGTCGTTACTAATTTTGTCATTAGTCTGCGAGATACCCGGTGAATCAGTGCTGAACATTTCAGCTTTCGTTTTAAATAAACCTTTCGATTACGCGTTCATTGAAAACGCGTTCATTGAAAACAGTTTTAAAACGGTTTAAAAACTCAAACTATCGAAAACGTTGCGCAGCATAGCGCGTTGCGAAAACACGCAATCAGTTTTTTTTCAAATGTACTTCATTCCCGCTTTTTTCAGACCGAATACAACCGAAAATTCAAGGAAGCCGAAATTCGAACTCGCAAATTGGAGCAGCATGAAATCGCAGAAATGGAGGAAAAGTTGGAGCAAACTGCGCTGGGCTCGCTGCTGTGCGACAAAGAGAAATTAAGAGCTATGAGCACGCAGGATGAACAGGTTTGCGGTTGGAGCATACGAACAGTGCACATTGCGAAATTCTGCATAATGTTTGCACCGTTGACAAGCTTTTATGCTGACAAAGATGATGCTGTTTTGTCATGGAATAATTTGAGAAATATTTGTCAATTGTTTTGTTTTAAACAAGCTTCACAGTTTTTTTCAAATTACGTAAAATTGTGTAATTTTAAGTTTTTTGCATAGCTGATTCCGCAGAGTGTGTACGGTTACGCATCTATGTAGCTTTGAAATTTCTGTTTAATCGGGGTTTTTTTTGTCACTTTCATATTTTTCTTTGTCAATTTCCATACAAAAACGCAGATAGTGCGTGCGCGTGCGGCGCAATCGAGACAGATCGTTCTGTCCGGATTCGAACAGCCGTTGAACGAAAACCTGAAAGAGTTTGATCAAAAGCTGAGCGAAATGTCTGAAAAAGAGTCGGAAATCGTGCCAAGTATGCCTGTATCACAGCTGGTCCGTTTTTTGTATTTTCTTTAAAAAACATCTTACCGTAACCCTTCGAGAATATCGATGGGCTGAATCACAAAATACTCTGAACACGAAAGCCGCTATCACTGTTTGTCAAATTGCAATCAAGTTTCAAACAATCTTACTTTTCAATGTGAATGTCAAAAAAATTCAATATTTTCGAATTCGGCTTCTGATAGAAAAAAATGTTATATATGCCCGATGTTTCACACTAAAATTGATCCGAACACTGCTTGCTATATCCTCCAGATTGCGGAACACTCGCAACGCGTTTTGCTCAGTGCCGGGCCCAAGAAAAAGCCGCCGCCGCCGCCCCCAGCCAAGCTAAATGCCACACATTCTCCTTCATCCGCGGATACAAGTCAAAATGGCAGTGTAAATGACGTCAATTCTGATGTCGGGGGCTTTAGTGGTGCCTTTGGCGGCAGCAGAGTGTCGCTGCCTAGATTGCCTAATATTCAGCCGAGCACTCCACTGTGAGTGGGAAATCATCGTCTTATTTTTGTTTGACTTGGCTTGCGACTACCATATTCAGCGTTCAACTGGATCTGTACTCTGATGGCAGGATGAACTTGTCCCAATTTTCTTACACAATATTCACAAACTCGGAATCATTGTAATTGATTATTGAAAGATTTTGCTCTCAAACTGATCCGATTCCAAAAACATTCCCTTGAATCCTGAAAGTTGAAACCAGTTCCAGAGTAGAA
Organism: Sphaerolaimus hirsutus; assembly: GCA_964036195.1. Taxonomy (NCBI): domain Eukaryota; kingdom Metazoa; phylum Nematoda; class Chromadorea; order Monhysterida; family Sphaerolaimidae; genus Sphaerolaimus; species Sphaerolaimus hirsutus. The sequence goes on along the minus strand of OZ038452.1, from coordinate 14,091,249 downwards.
AATCACATGTTTCCACTTGAACCCTGAAAGTGGCATGAACTATATATTGGCACTTTTCCAGATGCTACATTTGCTCTGGGCGGGTATATTTGGCTGAGAAACTCAACGTGGACAACCGGGTGGTGCACAAAAAGTGCTTCCGTTGCGGCTACTGCGCCTCGCCGCTGCGATTGAACTACTGCGTCCTCGAGACTGCTTTTAGAGTGAGTGGTCGCGTTTTGTTCCCTAGAAAATAGTGTTCACTGGCGTATTCACATTAGAGAATGGTCTGATTGACGGGATCCTAATCTGAATTTGCAGGCAAATTACGGTAACCTGTACTATTGCACGGCTCATTCGGCGCTGCCGCGCAGCGAAAAGTTACGCGCTTTGGAAGTGGCTATGCAGCGCGGCGGTGTCGCCCCAGCCGCTGCGGCACGCGCCAAAAGGACGGCTTCAAATTGCGGCAGCGATCAAGGTGGTAGCGCCATGGGATCGAGAAGACAGAGTAGCAACTTGGTGTGCAGTGAAACGGAGAAAACACAGTCACCGCAACATTCAGGTTTATATTTGACTTATTTTGCGTTATTTTACTTTTCTCTGAAAGTCTGAACATGATGTATAATACATGTGTACGCATGCGTATAAGTTAATAAGGTAATTTTGTATTTTCGCAGATTCTATTCAACCAGAAAATGGTCACGTGGCGCGCACGGAACCTGCTCAATGCGGCAGTGCGAAGCGGCCGCCTGAAGGCAAAGCTAGTTCCAGCGGCGCGTCTGCGCAGTCGGGTGGCCTGTTGAGTCGTCTTTTCGCGTCCACTTTGCAAGACAGAAGGGATAAAAAAATGGCTGCTTTGGGCAGTGAGTCAGACATTTTTATGATTATAATTTTTTGGATTGGGACAGATTGTGGCGAGGATTTTTGAGCGTATGATGCGGATTGTAGACCGGCGAACGGGGAGGGGCGAAAACTGCCTACAAAGTCACTATATGAGAGTGACATGCCTGCCATCTTTTATGTTTGACGTGCGAAAAGGGGGGGGGGGCTCCCCCCTCTAGGTACCTCCTTGCTTGTGTAATGTGCAACACTTCTAATCTTTCAGACGCTAAACCGTCACCGACTGCGATCTCACCAACTACGGCGTCGGACACGTCCGCCCACAACAATAGTTCCGATGACACCGATGAGCTGGCGTACTGGCGCGCGAGGCACGAGCGCGTTTGCCGCAGATTGGCTCAGATGGAAACTTCTGCAGGTCGCTCACTTTTCATCGCTTAAACATGATCGTTACGCCGCTGTGAATATGTTGAAATTCGGCTACTAGAGAACCACACGGAATATTACCGAGCTTCCCAGGTTTTTATTATTTGATTATACCCTTAATCCTCTAGCAAGTCCCCATGGGGCGTTATTATTCGTCTAGTTTTTGAGGGGGGTATTCAAGGGGGGAGTTCTTTTTCCTCATAAGTTTCAGGAAAACATGGACTTTATTCATTGTATGAATTCATTGCATCAACTTATGAAATCCACGTATTTAACGGTTCAACAACAAGAAAAACAAGGTATCCATTCTAAAACGACCATGTGCCTCTACGCATGAAAACCCGCCACGCACGTAGACCCGGTACCACCCCTGAAATCAAAGTATCATCGGTACTCCCGCCCCCCCCCCCCGCAGGCCACACGGACAGCCAAGTGGTGCACAATTTGGCGCAGGAACGCCGCGCGTGCGAACTGCGCATGCAGGTGGCACAGCAGCACTCGGAACATGCACAGGTGGGCTGAATGCTCGCTCATTTTATGTTTACATTTTTCAACTATTTTTTCGCGGTAGTCAATGATCATACTCAGTTGATCGGTGGAAATGGTTTCTTTTTATTGATTCAATTTGCTCAATTTAACATTGACAACCAACATTTCAGACTGATTTGGCGTTCAGAAGTGGAAACAATGACGGGTCCGACGGTGGGCATACCAAAGGTATCTGCGATGATGAGTCGAGCTTAGCACAGGCAAAAAATACTGTTGTTTGAGGGCGTTGGATGCCTGCTGGCTTTGAATACTCAATGTCCCCACATGGTGTCGTTGCTGTCATCACAATTTTGAATTTAAGTTGCTGCCAATGGGAGAGTGGCCTAGTAATATATTTGACAATTGATGCCAGACGGCATCAATGCCTATGTGGTACATATTTACATGTGGTATTGGCGCCTTTACGCACAATTCATATCCCTACCACGGAGGCCTTAAAGACACAGTGAAGCAAAAATAAAAACGGCAACCTAGTGGCAACAATTCAAATATTTGCCTGTGTAAAAAACATTAAAAAAATACAAGTTATGGAGAAAAAAACACCAATGGACACTATCAGAATCGATCACCAGTAAATCAATCATTATAAATACTTTAGAAACCCTCGGGAGATATGTTCAAAAGCAGTGGAAACTGTCTACTTAACCGAATATTTAACGATGTTAAATGGTAAATTTACTTTAAAGTGATCGCACTCTGTAAGTTATGTATTTGGCACACTCGTTGCGATGACTGATGATGGATAGTTGGGCATTTGTGTAACACATAATATCGTTTTTGACACTTTTCCGCTCGATTGTATCGTAACTTTATGGTGCTCTTTTTGACCGACGCTGCTTTATACTGAAATTACATCCAGATGCAGTGTTACGAAAACGTATAACGTATATTAAATAAATAAAAGTGGGTGATAGGGAAATACCGGTCTCTGAATACTCATGGACTAATTACTATCCAATGTCTTGATCGTATCCAAAACTCAATTTTTCAATGATTTAAATCAAGTTACGTTGAAATTTATGTCATAAAATCGAGTAAATCATTTTTTATCAATACCTCCAGAAAGGATGGACCGTTCAGGCTGAGTGAAGGTATTGCATACAAATAGTACTCAGTGCTTGACAAATCAGATATCTATTTATATCATCGCTTACGTCAACGTAACAATTTTACGTTTCCATGACACTGCATTTTACGTCGAGCTGTAATCGACGCTCGGCTAAAATTTGTGGTGAAACAAAAAATTAAACTTCATAGAGGTGTGACTCTGAGATCTGTTAAGAAGCAACTAGTAACAATTATTTTTATCGTTCGTGACCAAAAATAAGCACGAATGGTTCACGTTATCTAAATATATGTATTTTTCAGTATTTCAGTCAATTTTGTGTCGTCAATCATAGCGTAAAATTGACTGAAATCACCGAAAAATCGAATCTTCAGAAAATATTAGCCACTCATGCTGTTTGGCTCACGATGTATATAATTTTTCGTTATTACTGTTCACTGTATTTAAATAATTAGTTATTTACCAGTCATATTTACCTTCGTCCGTTGTTATAAATTTTACAATGAAGTTTGATTTTTCGTTTCATCGCAATTAAAAGCTGAGACTGCCCTTTTACGGACTAATTCTCAATTTGCGCACTTTTGCCGTTGTCACTTTCAGACATTTTTAATACACCGACTCGTTCATAAGTTGGACACACTGCAGCGATTAGATTTTTGCTTAATTGATTTTGCTCATATTATTGCTAACGATTTCCTTAACGCTTCATGGTACATAACAGTGTCCTATTTACTGTTTGTTGTTACTGAAATATTTCTAAATTAAGGTTAGATCCTATGGAATTTTAACGGGGCTAAACCTCACTCGTCCTTTATATAATTGTTTCAAATTGGTGGATTCTGTTGTTTTGTCCTAAATATTCACATGAGGATCGCCAAGATAATGTGTCGTCTCTTTAATGCGATAATTTATTTATTTCACCGTGTTAATTCGCTGTTTTACCCTCTGTAAATGAATGTGAAATGCGGGAAAATGTTGTGCGAAGTGTCTGCGGGCGGGGCAGCACATTTCCATCCAGAAGCAAAATATATTTTAAAGATGTATGATTTCGCACTTCATGTTGCGCATTCGTATGCATCAGGCGAATATTGGAATTTTTTCTTTCCGAGGTTCAAGGTGAAAGTTTTCCCATTTTTGGTGATGGTTCTACTTTTCTTTGTGCATGTTTTAGGCGCTGCTACTTTTGCAAAATCGTTGGGATAAAACTTTACGTGCTAGGGGCCAGCACTGGTGCCAGTTCCGCAAAATGAGAAGTGAAATGGCGAAAGCGAAGAGAAATTACTTTTTATTTTTTTACTTCTCTTTTGTCAATTCACTTGCCGTTTCACTTCGCCTTTGTGCTTTTACTTTGTCTTTGCCATTTCACTTCTCATTTTGCGGAACTGGTCCCTGGTATTCTACTTTCTGCCATTACTGCACTTTGACAAATGGCATGAAATGCGATCTTGAGATACGAAATTGATATGATATTTTAAGTGAAACCACATAAAAGTGACGAGAAAAGTCGTGTGTGATTGTTACTTCCTACGTTTCGCTTACCATAAATACCTTGTCGCTTGTCACTTGACAAGGCTCCCATTCAATCGTCACTGTAGTGTATTTCGCCGTCGACACAATGCGCTACGTGGCCGCGTACCTCCTGTCCACCATGGGCGGCAACTCCGCGCCTGGCGTGGCCGACCTGGAGCGCATCATGGCATCCGTGGGTGTGGACTGCGACAAGAAAAGGGCGCAGATGGTGGTCGACGCGCTGAAGGGAAAGAATTTGGACCAGCTGGTGGAGATTGGTGAGGCGTTTTGGTGCAGGGATCCCTTTTTCGTCATTCCGTCCGTCTTGCACTTTCTTGGGTGTACTGATTTTGTCCTTTGAAATCTAACGTGCGCTGAGCGATCCCACACCCTGTAAAGTCGAGTGTTCTTCAGTTTTGTCAAACCTGATGCGAAACTTGAGAGGTTCAGTAACAAAAAAAATTTTATTTTGATTCGCACTATAGGGTGCGGTACTATCACCTGGCCCGAGTCTTCTGTTAGATCTTGCTTTAAATTTCATTCAATTTTCATTTCTGATACGGCTTGCGTGAGACTGTCTATTATGCGGCTTTCGTAGCTATCTTCCCAATTCTATTTTGTAGGCAAAACCAAGCTGGCGTCCGTGTCCGGCGACATGGCAGTTGGCGCGATGCCAATGGCAACTGCCGATGGCGGTGCTGTCCCTGCGGCTGCTGCTGGTCCCGCTGGTTCGCTTCACTACACTTTGGATCTATGCATTATATTTGTATATTCTCTCGAAATCTTCCATTTTTCGTTCAGAAACTAAAGTGGAGGAGAAAAAGGCGCCATCCCCCGAGCCGAGCGACAGCGACGAGGACATGGGACTGGGACTTTTTGATGATTGATTTTAGAGTGAAGGTGAGAGGTTCATTGTTGCTTTTTTAAATGAAATAATCATCTGCTCTAGTCGGTGAGCAGCTTCCATGTTCCTACCAGATCGATGCATTTGTTGTACAGACAATTTTTATGTTCTAGTCATTTCTTGTCGAAGTCCATTGTATCTAAGTCAACATAATATAAGCCAGTTAGGTATGTTGAAATTTGGTATTTCTGTTTTGTGCCATATTTTTTATAAGATTTCTTATTTTAGCAGCTATTGTCACAAATGGTTGGTAATTGGTAAAACTACTTCACACTTTATGTAATCTATAGAATCTTTTTTATCCCATCAAATAGCCCAAAGTAAGTCACCACAGCAATTGTTTATACTATACCTACGCATTTTACTTTTATAAAGGTCACCTTACCCAAATGAATGCTAGTTTACCGTAATCAAGACAAGCCGCAGACGGGATTCATGCATTGGCTATCCGTCTGAGGTATCACATGCATTTGCATCAGCGGACGGCACCAGATTGTGTTTATTTGCCTAAGAGACACTGGAAGATGCACCAGTGGTGCTTTTCTCGCTTGATCTTTCATGGAAATAGCGTTGGGATAATTGTTGGTTTTGTTCGTTTCGAAGAATCGACTAATATTTCTGTTGATTTCGAATTGCTGGGTCGGTTTAAATGTAAGCAAAACGAGTGATGTAGATACTAGTAGTATTGTGATAGATCAAGTCTGTAGTCTCTTAGGTTGAAAATTTGATGCTCTGCGTAGGGCGCAATACAAGTGTGGAAAAAGAGGATGCACCGGGTGCCAGTCCCACAAGCCCTGTATAGTGTCAAATGTCATGACAATTTCATACAAATTTGTCAATTGTCATGCAAAGTATCAGGCATCATGCAAAGTGTCAGGCAAAATGTCAATTGTCATGCAAAGTTCTTACAACGTTCGGCACTTCCCCCTGGTCACATAAGCCCGCGTGCAGCATAAATGTTCGTCTACAACAGTTTGCGCATTTGCACGGCGGGCCACATTCCCAACGCTATTTCTCGGACATTTTGAGCGCGAGGCACTCCACTCAACAGCAGGCAGCGTATCCATTCCATCATTTCCGTCTCTAGTATTTATTCAGTTCAATTTCCAATCTCATGATCTCCAGCCCCCGATAGCCGGTTTCTGTTTGGCCAAAGTATCGAATGTCACGCGCATCTGGATATTCTTGATTTTGTTCTTTTAGACTCGACATTGATCCCCGCGAGTCGTTCGAGTGGTTATAGCGGTGGTTTCAGTTGGCCGCTGAAAGCTGCCACTGCGTGTGCACTGTGTGCGTGACCATAACGTTGACAGTGATGAGCTAGGGTGGGTGAGAAATTCAATGACTCCGCCACTTCGAGACAGTGTAAAATGTCAAATGTCATGCAAAGTGTCAAATGTCATGTAAAATTCCGTGGAGAATGGCAAACGAAGTGTTTCGAGCAGCCAGGCCGGGTTGACTCTGTATAAAAACATACGCTGCCCGTTAATTGTGGTTGTTTTTGTCAGCGTGGCTGTTCAAAAAAAGGCATTGGTCAGTTAGCGAGTGATTTCAGATGAACTGAATCTGACTGCCAAAAATGTGCCGTTTAATTGTAATTTAATGGCGAAGTATGTGGTGAAATTTTCAATGGTTTTACAAAACTCTGGTTAATACCGGAAACTTTTTGTACGAATATTGAATCCAAGTGCTACAGTAAGCAAACTCTCCCACCTTATGACGTTTATCAATTGCAACGCTCATTGAACATGCAAAGTGCGCATACTGATATTGTTATTGTTTGTTTAGCTTTCGCTATCGAAATTACCATTTTTTATATCTACCAGTCCAAATTTCAGTAAAACCAATGTAGCATCGAGGAGCCGTTAAAATATCTAATTTCTGCCTTTCTCGTGAATATGTTATTATAGCCGACTTGTAAACTTTGCGAAAACCGCTAAAACCACTCGGTTTACTTTGTGTCAATCTCAAACATGTGAAACGTGTTGAATTTAGTGACAGCCCGCGCTGGAATTGATCTGATTTACTTAGCACTTAGCTGTGAAGTGAAGCGAAGCAGTTGTGCAAATAAACTGTGCCCATAACGTCGGTTGGCTGTGGGCTCGCCGCTCTCCACAGATTTGCGCTGTGAAATATCCTATAAGCTTGACACAGCGCGTTTTCCATAGGACACTGTTGCTTTTGAAGTGGAAAGTTTTCTGGTGGTATTATGGTAGCTTATGGTACGGTGTGGCTCAAATAATTTTTTGGGTTTTGGACCCTGTTACCGTGATGACGGTGGATAATGGTTTCTTATAAACGGATTTCGTGTTGCGACGTAAAGAATCGTTTAAAAGTTGGGCGTGAAATCGCCATTCTTTGCGATACTTATGTAGCATCAGATAAAATTCTACATGCTCGACCACATCTAGTGAAAATTGCAGTGTGAGAAATTCCCTCAATTCTGTGTGAAGCAGACGACCTTTCAAATCTATTTAAATAAGCATAGCACATAACAACATAACGCAATATCGAATACATTTGTTGCGGGAGCGGCGATTGTCACACGAGACCTAAGTGTGATTCACACAACTGTGACGCCCCACTTGTTAGCTGACCACATTTGTGAAACAAGTGTCCGTTTTAGGTTTGAGTTGGAATCTTGGGCTGTGTGAGTGCCCTGGTGCCTCATTGAATGTGATATTTAGAGCTCACAGGATGCTTACATATTTATGTGTATATATACCCTTTGTTCACCATCACGACCTTCGTTGTGTTGCACAACATCCCTTATAAAGAAGTGTGTCCATTGTTTGAACAAGTGTGTCTACCCATTGTCTTGGGCACTGGGGGAGAGAAACAGCACCAGAAATGCACACAGGAAACTGTCATCAGTCATGTTTCCAATGTGCAAACACAAACAGCCATTGCGTCTTGCATGCAATCTCATCTCATTATGATTACCCATTAGGATAGACAAACATCACGTTTTGGCCCACAACGCCTTATGTTGGCGTATTGTTTTTGCAAATAACATACTGCGGGGGACAAGTGGCCACTTGGTGGCGCCACTGTTTTTTCGTTTGTCTGTGAAGGAATGAAAATGGCGAATGTGATGCGATACCTCTATTTGTGTCTTTCTAAATAAATATCTGAATGTATTTAGTATAGGTAATTCACAAAAAATGAGCGCCATGATCGATGGAATGTTGAATTCGATGCATTTTCGACTAAAGATTTTTTGTGTTGCGTCAAATCATCGGCCGATTTATTTGCTCAGCCGATAGATGTATTTACGCCGCACGAAACGGATTTTCGATGGGGATTCCCGAATAGTGTGGTCTAGGTTTCACTAGTTTGCAATCGAAGCGGGATTTGGGCGCCTTTGTGTCTAGTGTGTGAAAATTTGCAATTTTCACGGCGCGGTTTATATAACCATTTTGCTTTGCACTCGCTCGACGTCATGCGGAGCACTTGCTGTCAGTTCCTACATTACCGTAATCCAGAAACCATTTGTGTGACTGTTAACCATTTGAATACTGGGCAAATAAAAGTTTTCAGACAACATATTGTATAAAATTGATCAAAAATAGATATATAATTAGCATCCAACATTCCAGAAATACAAAAAACGTTTGGGGAAAAAAGTGTGGCAAATAAATATTTACAATCACACGTGTGTAAATACATCCTAAATATCTGCGTACACATTGGGGCGTTAAGTGGCAAAGCAATGGAATATAAATAAATATCGGAAAATGTGTTGCAGGTCGAAAAGGTTACGGATGTGTTTGTCTGGATGCTACTATTTATGTATTTATAAAGTGTTTTACCAATAGCGCACATGGCTGCCTGGTATCCTTGGGCTAATGAGCTTATGACGTGCTGTGCGACGCTGTTAACATGCTGTTCAGTTATCAGCCTGGAAAGTTTCGAATGTCGTTCTATTGTTTCCATGAGTGGTAACAGTGCCAAAATCTGCCGTTCTATTGGAAATGTTGTTCTATTGTAGGTATGTCATTCTATTAGAAAAATACGATATACAGCCTATGAAAGTTGTAAAACATCAAATTGAAGTCTTTTATTGCCTTAAATCATGTCACAAATGTGTCTTGACAAGAAACTGCAGATTATGTGGATGAAGGTAGTTTGTACGTATTATATGAGTACACACATTCTGACAAGTGACCACCTCTGAAAGCTGAAGCACAGAGCTGAATGTAAAGCTAACGAGATGATGTTTGCATTAGTGCAAGATGCGACTTTGTTGGCTTCGCACCTCGCACCGCGCCGCGACGCTCAATTTGATTCGTTCAGTAGCCAAACAACAAGCCACTTTACCTACGTGTACCGTGTGTAAATATGTATAACCACAAAAATATTTAGGTATTTACAATGGTGCCAATTATTGGCGATGAAGTGGCTTGTTAATTATTTTTTTGACGTTTGGGAACAATAAACAATGACAATTCAGTTGATTGAGTAAATACGCGGGAAAAATGGAGCGAAATACAATTTTGCACGTAAAGTCAAACAAAATAGCCGAGGTGGTAATGTGGAAGCACGGTGACAAGCTCAATGGGCGAAAAAAGCTCAGTTGAATCACACGAAGATAATATTTGAGGTTTTGGTAGCTATGAATACCGCAAAATAAATTTATAGGAAAGAATTTCAAAAATGAAAAAAGGAATTTCAAGGTGACTGATTATTATTAGGTGACATGGATTTCTCGGACGATGTATCACTAAAGGTCATCTGTTTCTTTTGGCTGTGAACTTTGGCATCCTGCTGCGCGCCGCCGTCACTCGCAGTTCCCTGTGGCCCTGTACTATTCACATGCGACACGCTCAAGTCCACGGGCGTTGGCGCCAGCGCCTGGTTGTGGCAGCTCTGCGGCGGCGGCAGCATGGGGGGCATGGACACGGCGCCGGGCGTCACGGTGCCGCGCAGCAGTGCCATGGCTGCGGCGGCCGCTTGGAGGTGCGCCGCTCGGCTGGCTACGGCCTGATTGAGAGAAATGTGTTTCGTACTTAATCATCATTATGATAGGTATTAGGTATTGATGTGAAAGCGCCATGGCGCCGGCGTTTGGCGCTAGCGCCAAAGCAAAAAGCGCCATGACGCTTGGCGCCATTATCCTCTGGCACTTTACCTAATCCAGAAAATCCACCATCTGGCGCGCTTGGCGCTAAAGTCGTGTGCCATTGGTGCCTGGCACTGCACATGGGCGAAGTGCCATGGCTCTTTTTACATGACTAAAAGGTACACTGGTACGGAGTAAAGAGTATACCATCACATAGTATACCTCAACGCACCTGTTGCAGCAGCCACGCTGGCGGCTGGAAGTTGGCCGTCATGTCTGGTACCTGCGACATGAAGCTGAAGTTGGTGCCAGCCCCCAGCGCTGGCTTGTGCGCCATTGTCACTGGCGGGGGTGCTGGCGCCAGGAAGCGTCGCATGCTGAAACTTGTCGTGCTGGCCGCCGCGGCTACTTGCGGTTTTGCCATTGTCACGTTGGCGTTTGGTTCCGAACGCTGTGGGGTGGGGTGGGGTTTGGTAAAATACATATACCTATATATTCGCTGCTAAAAAATTGTAAAAATATAAAATACAACAGAAGATCTCAGTGAAAATATCTCACCTTATTGGCAGACCTGCCGTCGAGTCTCCTTTTCTCTACAACAGGTGACTTCTCTGTCACTTCATCTGCGTCGTTTCTGCCTGTAAAAGTTCCATGCGTCGCGGCGCCGGTGTGCGCTGCGGACGCGCCGCTGCACGCTGTGCGGTTGTTGGGCGGCGGTCTCGGTACGGTAGCCTCGCTGGCGCACAGAAAATGCTCGATCGCTTTGACCACGTCCCTGTTGCAGCCCTGCATATATTTGCATTGTGTATCGAAATTGTAGTTGCGAGGATGTTGATATAGAATTGGTGGTGGTGTGGGAGTAGCGGCAGTTACGAAGGGAGTCCTAGCGCCGGCGGAATTTTTTTCTGGGATGGACATTTTTTCCCTACGGCTACTGTTGATCAAATTTTTATGGCGCTTTTCTGTTGACTCAAAGTGCAAAGATAGACTGCTATCTAGGGCTCGAACTCGACTCGACTCGACTCGACTCGACTCGACTCGACTCGACTCGACTCGACTCGACTCGACTCGACTCGACTCGACTCGTGACTCGAGGGTAAAACAGGGTACCGACTCGACTCGTCTGACTCGACCGGAAAAATTTGGCCCAAACTCGAGACTCGAGGTTTTTGCTTGACTCGACTCGAAATTTTGGCAAATTTCGAGTCGGGGTGTCCATTGAATACTGTCCTAAAAATCAATTTTGATATGAACTTTTTAACATATTTTTCAAAAATTTTGCGCGCGAGCGCGCATTTCCATACCACATGCGTGATATATTGTCGATTGGCTTGACGTATGTATTGAATGGTGTTAAAACTCAAATTTCTTGTTACCATACAATTCTACATAATGAAATACACACACCATCCATGATATACACACCACCTCAAATGCATTGCACAATGTTGGCATTGATCCAAAAAATGCTGTAAAAGATGTTAATTATTTATCCGTAGGCTGATTTTATTTTTGCAACTTCATTTGTAGCAACATGAGTGATAAAAAGTTCTATTTTTGCTTTCTTTTGATATTTAAATGAACTGTTGGCATTTAGACTTCATCAAGTGTGTGTGTGAAAACATTGGAAGAGAAACCAGTATCAAAAATTTCTGCAAGGGTCATACCAAAAAGTAATGCATCCGGCTCGACTTGAGACTCGAGATTTTTGCCAGACTCGACTCGACTTTTCAGTATCTTGCCTGACTCGACTCGCCGACTCGACCGGAAAAAATTTGGGGTTGCGACTCGAACTCGAGTTTGAAAAAAATCGAGTTTCGAGCCCTACTGCTATCACTTAAAAACGCGTCATCCTTGAAAAATGTTTTTGGTAATTGCAATGCAAATAAAAGAGCTTAGAACCAGCCGTCAGCGCCATCGCAGAAAAACGGGATTCTAGCTCTGAGCGCACTTTCCTATCAAATATTTAGGTAGTATTTATGTTGCGAGCGGTACTTAAAAGAACTCTGACAACTGACGAGGTTACGCGCGAGGTACAAACCACCGACCTGCAGCACCAACTCGATCACGTCCGTCCTATGGTACGGGAACAATCTCTTCAACATGGCCTGCGGCGTCAATCTGCCCGGCCTGTATTCCCCTGCCAAAGTTGTGCTGGTGTTTGAAACATTGCCGCCGCAGCTGGCGCTGGATGTGATGTCCGTCGACGTGGTGTCTGCTTCACCGTTGGCGGCTATTTTGTGCTCATTTGCGTCACTCTCCAACTTGGGTTCTTTGGGGGGTTGGCTCTCTATCGGCGAGGACAGCCTGGGCTTTTTGCACAGGCTGGACGAGTCGCACGGTGGGTCTGGTGTCTGCGATGTGGAATGTCGTTAATTGAGTTGACTATGTAATGCGATCTGCGACAGCGATCTGCTGCCAGTTAAGGAAAATGGCAAAAGCGAAGTGAAATGGCAAGAAAATTGGCAAAACCGAAGTAAAAAATAAGAAGTAATTTCCCTTCGCTTTTGCCATTTTACTTCTGAATTCACTTCGCTTTCGCCATTTTACTTCTCAATTCACTTCGCTTTTGCCATTTTACTTCTCAATACACTTCGCTTTTGCCATTTTACTTCTCAATACACTTCGCTTTTGCCATTTTACTTCTCACTTCACTTCGCTTATGCCATTTTACTTCTCAATACACTTCGCTTTTGCCATTTTACTTCTCACTTCACTTCGCTTATGCCATTTTACTTGTCACTTCTTTATTTGCGGAACTGGCCCTGGTGGGGCAAAACGTTACTCCCGTTGAATGTGCAGAAGTTAACCAAGTGCAAACGCCAACGGACCAGTAATGATGATAAGGCAAACGGTACCAGAGAATCGGTCTTGGTGTTGGAGAATCGGTCAACACGCCAAATCAATTGCGCAGTCATCACGAACTAACTCACTGACATAAACTCACCACCGAACCGCCCTTCACTTCCTCCAGTCCAGAATCACCATCAACATCCACTCCACTTTCATCGGGCAGCTGTCCACTTGGCATAATGCCAAACTGCTCGGCGGCCACAGTGCGCAGGCCCATAGCGATGGCGTCTTCGGCTGCTTGTTGTCGCTTGAGGGCCACCTGCGCTGCCATGACGCGCTGCCGCTCTGCGATCAGGTTGCACTTGGCGCAGGTGCAGTCTCTGTTCGTGGGGGAGGGATTGGTGAAATTGGAGAAGTTTTTCAAAACAGTGCAAACTGCATCCACCCGTACAATCTAAAACACCTCACTTGAAATGGCAGTGCCGCTTGTGGCCTTTCAACCAGCTAACGTAGCCGTGATTTCTGCATCTGGCGCACTTGGGTCGTCTCAAAGCGGCGCTGCCATGGTCGCAGCCGTCGCCGCTGCCGTAGCTGGTGCCGCTGGAGAACATATCCGACATGTCCGCGTCGAATGTCGACAGGGCAACCGGTGAACTGGGCATGTTGTGCTGCGCGAAATGGTGTCCCGTGTGCATGATGTGCATTACGACGATGATAATCGCGGTTCAACAATATGCTGATAAAAGTTACATGTGCGCTGTTTATTCAAATTGGTCTCCTGGTGCTAGTTCCGCAAGTGGAGAAGTGAAAGCGCAAACGGCAAAAGCCAAGTGAAATAGCAAGTAAATTTGCGAAAGCGAAGTAAAATGAGAAGTGAGAGGTAGATTTGTTTTTCGACTTGACTTGCCATTTTACTTTCACCAATTTACTTGCCATTTCACTTGGCATTTGCCGTTTGCGCTTTCACCTCTCAACTTGCGGAACTGGCCCCTGTACTTGTCCAAATGTGGAGCCCCTAAGATGTCTAAGTGCAAAATCAAAATGAGCTTGGGATAAAGCTTGCTCTTTTCGAGGAGCTTTATGGGCAAAATGAGTCGTATGAGATTAGATGAACCAGCTATATCGAGTGTAAATACATAAATAAAATAATTGTGTACGATATTATTTACGAATTCAGTTACTTCGTCACCATCAGAAAGAGCACAACGACGGCAGTAATCATAGTCAATATGTCGCAGCAATGCTAAAAATTTCAGATTGGCTCCACTTAAACTCCGCCCTATTTTCACCAACCAATGAGCATTGAGTTGCTGTATCTCATAATTAGACAGATTCCATTTGTTTGTAGACGTTGCATGATGGTGACATACATACACACTGGTCGTTTCGTTACACAAACAAACGAATGTCTTTTCACGTGTTTCATTGGCTAAGCAGGGGTAAGGGAGGAAGTAGACCATCTTGATGGCGTGTTGTGTGGGATTACATCACCGACATAGAATGATCGTACATAAATAGTTAAAAGTGCCAAGTCGCGCATCTTATACGAATAGATTTCGATAATTCGTTTCACTTTTTGGGGTAACCAACGGAGGGAAACGAGTGATGAATGGTGAAAGTGAAAGGTGATAGTATATGAAATTCTACCATATACTTAAATCGACCCTTAATCAGCCCTACAGATGAATGGCGTATGACAAAACGGAGTTTCATCTAAAGCCAGACATGTGGATTACCGTATTCCCTCGAAATACCCCAAGGGGGGTTATTTTTTGCAAACTCTTAGGAGGGAGGGTTTTTCGAGGGGGCAGCTTATTCCATCGTTGTTAAAACGTACCGTATTACCTCGAATTATCCCCCCTTGAATTAACCCCCCCTCGAATTAACCCCCCCCCCTCAAAATGGGCTGGGGAAATAATAAACCCCCCCTCGAAATACCCCCCCTTCGGAATGATTTACGTCATGTACATAATAAATACATGCAATGTATGAAATGTATGCAATGTACATGATGTATATCACTGTTAATTTGCATTGCAGCTACACATACCTAGACTATTTTCTGTAGCTGTCTACGTTTTTATGTCCAAATATATCCTGTTTGGACACATTTATTACCTCTTTTGGGTATGCAAATGTCTACTTTTTACTACGATCCTTACAAAAATTTCTGACGAAATTATAGAAAAACCCTCGAATAAACCCCCCCTCAAATTTTGCTGGCGAAATAATAAACCCCCATGTGGGTATTTCGAGGTAATACGGTATTTACGTTTACTCGAATACGTACTGCGTAAATATGTTAACGTTTCTTCCTGAAAAAATACCGGTACTCACTTACTCGCGGACCTTTTGGTTATGCTTTTTGAGGAAAGCTTTTTTTGGAAATTTGTCATTGGCCTATATGGTCGCCAATAAAATATGTCTAAATAACCGTATTTTCTCGAAATACTCCGAGGAGGTTTAATTTTCGGAGTGGAATTTTTGTGGGGGTATTTCGAGGGGGGGCCTGTTCGGGGGGTATTATTTCTACCGAAATTTTCGTTAAATTCGTAGTCACACTATTTTGAGGGGGGTAATACAAGGGGGTATTTCGAGGAACGACGATATTTACATTTTCTCGGGATATGTTTGTGGTGCGTTGCCAGTTTGCCATTGTAAATGCACATCTTGATTAGTGACTTTCAAGTTTTTTTGTAGGCGCTTTCAAATTCATTTTTTTATTTGGCGATAGCGCGACAGTGCCATGTTCGATTGAAAAAGCTAACGCAAATCCTCACGTTCCCTCAAAAAGTCCCCCTTGAATAACTCCCCTTTGACTACGTGAGAAAACGATAGTGTGGCACCCCTTGTGGCAGTCCCAAGCCCTGTAAAGTGTATAGTAAAGTGTCAAATGTCATGTAAAATGTCTATAGACTCTTATATATTCATGGTGCTTGTTGTTGCATTTTTCTACGTCTGCGTACATTACAAAAAATTGGTACTGGCAGTTTAAAAAATTTCTGGCGAAATGAATTTTAGTTTAGCTAAACTTAGCAGAAATAGGTTTGCCATTTTCCAGAGCATTTTCAATGACTTTGACACTTTGCATGGCATTTAACATTTTAAAGGGCATTGGATTAGCGGACAGTGGTATGCGCAACAACATGGATTTGATGGAGCGGCATCGGAAGTCCCCGGAAAAAAAGTATTTAAAGTTTTAATTGTTTTTTCTAAAATAAATTTAGGAAGCCATATTCAAACTGTCACTTTATATTTACGTTGAAATACCCGCAGGGGTTTCATTTTTCCAGGGTGCAAATTCTGGGGGGGGGGTAATTTGAGGTGGTAGTATTTCGAGGAGGATAAATTTTCATAACCACGCTCAGACCTGGCGGTTGCCGTATTTCGAGCGGGGGGGTTCGAGTTTGCTACATTACATCATCATGTTCTTACTTATACTCGGCGAACATGATACTCTGCCCTCGCACTGAGTTATGTCTCCTGTTGGAAGCGTGCCAATGATTCTAGGTAAACACATATGTAAAAATACATCGGTGTGAATATGCTAATGAATAACATTATCACAACAATCAATTTTGTCATCTCTTTATGAAACCCGCACGAGTTTACCATCGTTGGCACACTTCCAGCGGGAACCACGTGTGCAAGGTGTAAAGTAACCGGAGTATACCATGTTTTTCAGGCAATTATTACTGGATACCCGATTATTTTATTACCCAGAACTGAAATGCTGGACATGTTGGAACCGAAAGAACCGAACCGGAACCGAACTTGAGAGCCGGGCGAGAACCGAATCCGAAAATTTTGAGGAACCGAGAACCGATATCCGAGCAGAAATCTTTTGGACTCGAGAACCGAAACCGAAAATTTTTAAATTCCGAACCCTAATGGGCCTCCACACGCTAGTTGACATCGCATTTTTCGCATGTAAAATGTCAACTCAGAGTCAACTGAAATTTTTCTCAGTTGACTCTAGTTGACCCCATACACAGTAATGATAATGTCAACTAGTAAATTTGGGCAGTACAGATATTTGTGTCAGTGGCCGAGTCAACTAAAGCATACGCGTATGTTTTTTTGCGTACGCGTATGTTTTTTTGGCATACGCGAACGCAAAAAAACGTACGCGTATGAGATTTTGCATACTTATACAATTTCTTGCATACGCGTACACAATTTATTCATTTTGAATTGCCAAAATTGGATAACTTCAAAAGTTAATGATGAAATGTGGTGATAGTGATGTATTTTTTCATGTTTTCTTGCATACGCATACACAATTTGCAGTACTTTTATTTTGAATTGCCAAAATAGGATAACTTGAAAGGTTAATGATGAAAGTGGTGATAGTGATGTATTTTTTCATGTGATAGTGATGTATTGTTGCCTTTTAAATGTTGCTTTATATTTCATGTAATTTACTGTTGTTTCCAGACACAATTTGTATAAAATAAAAATTTAACAACAGAATACTTGGGTTGACTGACAACTTAAAAATTTTTGAACCAGATAATCTTTACATATCAAAAAATTTGTAAGAAAAAAAAAAGAGGAGATTCATTTTAAACTTGAACAATTTGGAGATTGAAAATAGCAAACATGAAAACTTTAATTGTTGCATTTTTGCATATTTTCAAAAAAAATTTACAGCTTTTGACACAACTTTTTGAAATTTTTATTTTGAAAATTCAAGGTAAAAAAATTCAAAGTTTAGTTATTCTTTAAAAGTTGCACTTTTGTGTCTAACAAAGAATTCATATCTGCTATCTATTTACTATTAACAACAAAACAAAAAGTTTCCAAATTATTATAAAAACAAGTACATTCAAATCTTTCCAAAAATTCAAAAATACTCAAAAATCATTGCAAAATACCAAACAAAACCACTAATTCCAGAAAACATTCAAGCCATTTCACTTCAGACACCGCCCACTGCTGCCACTCTCCTGAAAGTATCAATAGAGTTAAGAATGGATTAGTCTATAAAATGTCAACTTATATATTGTTTACTTCACTACCATGCCCCACACAGGCTACTTGACAATGACAGAAAATGTCAACTGTTTCCTGTCCCAATCCAAAGCTTGCTTTTCAATTCCTGAAAGCGAGCTTTGAATGGGGATCAGTTTGGTTTGGAACTTTACATTTGGTGTCGATGTCAACTAGCCTGTGTGGGCCCTATTTTTCAATTATGAGGTGGAGCCAACCACTTACACACACACTCAAACTTATATAAGTTGACATTTTCAATCTATAAATATAACTATAAGCAACATAAATGACAACATGCAACCGTAAATGTCAACTAATCTGTGTTTACATTTGCAGTTGACATTTTCATTTACAGTGTTCATTGACTTGACTTTTTGGCTGTTTCAAAAGTTTCAATAAAAGTGAAAATCATGATCAAAAATGTCAACTGAGCTGAAAGTGTACGCTGCGTACGCTAGTATACGTTTTTTTTCATTTCAGTTGACACAAGTGTTGTGCGTACGATGTCAAGTACCCAAAATCGTATGAAAACGTCAAAAAACGTATGCAAAAGTGCGTATTTCCGGCAGTTGACTCAGCGCTCGCCGACTTTCCAAAAGTAACTTTATTTATCCAATTTACATTCTATTTATACGAAATTTTAGGTACACATAGAGAAAAATAATGCGCATCTTTCATAGAAGAACTTTTTGCAAAGGAACAGTTCAAAAAAGTGTGAGAATTTTTTTTGTTCAAAATTTCCAAGTCAGTTGACATCGCGTTTTTTGTATACTATGAGTGCATACGCATATTGACATAAGCTACATAGACATTTTGTCAACTTCAAATTTTTTTCTACACTTCATGTGTTCAGTAAACAATGCTTTTCAATACTAATGTTCTGATTTTGTTGATGCAGAGGTAGCTGCACCAGATATTACTATCACAAGGGACACTAATTGGTGATTCTGTTCATTTCTGCAAGTGCTGATTTGTGTGTGCAGTATGTGCATCCTTAAATTTATTTTTACACTTATATTTTTTGCTATATTATTATAATTTTTTAAATTATTTTTTTTAAATTTTATTTTTTTATTTGTTTTGAATGTTTTTACTTATATTTTAATGTCCATTTTTTAAATTGTTTTTTTTCTTAAAGTTTTATTATATTTATTTCTATGGGTATTTTATATATTTTTTATTTTTCAATTATTTTTATTTTTTTAAATAAATTTTATTGTTTTCATTTTAATTTTTACTAATTTTTTTTATATTTTTACTTGAATTTTATAATTTTTATTATTATTATTTCATATTATAATTACTTTTTTTAAATGAATTTTATAATTTTTATTATTATTTTTTCTTCCTATTTTTATAATTTTTTTATTTATATTTCAATTAAATTTTCCTTATTTAATTTAATTTTTTATGTTAATTAATTATGTTTTTTTTATACAAAAAGATACTGTATACTGGCAAGATTTCTGAGTTAATGAGTCAGATTTAAAAGTTATGTCAACTGATCCATTTCTAGGTGAAATGAATCAGTTGACATATTTTCGTAAACTGTCAGTGTCAACTCATCAATTTTTTTCAGAGTTAGATATTTAGGTGTTAAAAATTGAAAAAGCTGCCGTTTTTTGAAATTTCTTGTGTTACTTGCTTCAATAGTCTTAGTATATCAAATTTCACATTCAGTGCTGTCATAACTTGCCAGGAAAACTTTTTAAAATTATTGAAGTTTGAAACATTGAAAAATTCATATCTTTCTTTTATGTTATGTGATTCTTTCAAAAAAAATACTGCTGTGTTAGCGTTTCTTTCGCCTTTCATTTGGTTATGTTGGCATTATGATATGATTCCATGTTGCGTGATGAAAAATAAATTTCCATTTAAAGAAAAAGATTTTTTATTCTTTCAAAAAAATTTATTACAAATGATAATTACTACAGAAAAATTCACAGACATTTATAGTACATGAAACAACTATCTAACTAACAAGCATTCACACATGTAAACAATAAAAAATTATTGAATATGGAACATGAAAATAATTTTTCATTTGGTTATGCTTCACACAATATATGATAATTAGGTGTCAAAAAATCAGATTAATTATGGTTTATCACATAACACTCTTTAAATCACACAAACTGCATTGTAGAAAGCAGGGTCAACTCGTTTCTGAGAATGGATTTTTCCAGTTGACTTTTTCAATGAAATACATGAGCTAAATGCCAAAAATATGGGTTAACGCGTATGCTCTTTTAAAAAAGTCAAGTGGTGAGTGATTGCGTCAACTGAAACACTAGTTGACTCTGAGTTGACTCTGAAATGCGATGTCAACTAGCGTGTGGAGGCCCAATACCGGTGGCCCGAAATAAAGTTTTAAAGAAAATATTCACCGGTAGTTATAATTCTAAGAAACTTTCAACCGAAATTACAAAATTTTAAAAATGATTTTATTTTGAACTTCCATTAGGTATATTTTTCCAACGCACTGTTGAATACTGACGCTAAATATACAACGCACCTAGGTAATCGAGGTGTGCCG
Organism: Sphaerolaimus hirsutus; assembly: GCA_964036195.1. NCBI lineage: Eukaryota > Metazoa > Nematoda > Chromadorea > Monhysterida > Sphaerolaimidae > Sphaerolaimus > Sphaerolaimus hirsutus. The sequence goes on along the minus strand of OZ038452.1, from coordinate 14,070,590 downwards.
ATTATTTATCTCGTAACAGTTATTGCTTAGTAACGAAAACAAGCGACTACAACAACGGCAAGTTCATTCACTTGCTCCTTCATTTTTGCCTTTCTCCACTTTTCTGCGCCAGGTTTGCAACCCTCAGATTTTTATCAACATCTCAGGTGACAGTCCCAAGCCCTGTAAAGTGTAAAGTAAAGTGTCAAATGTAAAGTCAAATGCAAAGTAAAGTGTCAATTGTCATGCAAAGTTCAGTAATAAAATCTTTTCTTTTTTGTTTTGATTGACACTTTATTTTCTTTGCATTAGACTTTACATTTGACACTTCACTTAACACTTTACAGGGCTTGGGACTGCCCCCTGGGCCAACATTCTTTTCCCCGCGAAACGGCGCGTTTTCGTTGGACTCTGTTGTACTTCACGCTGCATTCATTTGGCGCTTTGCCAAGGGTATCCAAAAATTATCCCAGACAATTATTCATAAAAATAAACAGTGGTCCCAGCTGGTCGTGCGGTCGTCCTGTGAACTCTGTCGAAGTCCGCGGTAAAAATGCACCGCGCAAGCATGCTGGCGCGATCGGCGTCGGCCAACAGAGCCGCTAGAAATTGTGCTCACACTTTGAGGGTGAGTATTGGTGTTGGGAGGGAGGGTGGATGATTGACCAGACGCTTATTTTTACTGGCAGCCTGATTCATTATATTGTGGATATTCAGTGAGTTCTTTACTGTGGTTTTTATTGGCCCCACGCACACCGTAGTTGACAACCGAAATTTCCCAAACTGGTGAATTTGTTGTAACCACGTTTGAGTTGCCATAATTTATAATTTTCATCTTCGGCGAAGGTAGATGACGGAATCCACATGCATGTGTTTTCATGCGTTTTTAACAGATTTGTCAGATTTGAAAGCTTCTGTTGTCAACTGGCATTGACAGATATTCAATCTCGCTGGATTTTTCCCTACTGGTTGGGGTTGGTGAAAATATTCGTAGTAATGTAATCGGGAAAAAGGCATCATTTAATTTCTACTGTCGCTATGCTCGCACTTATCGCAGCGGGTGCTGGAGCAACAATGCCGTTACGCGTCTGCGCTGGCAGCGGAGCCGTTCATGTCGGGCACGTCGAGCGTTTACATCGAGGACATGTACGCCGCATGGAGGCAGGACCCCAACAGTGTGCATAAAGTGTGTTTCCCTACGTTTTTCATCATCATTTTGGAGACCCCTGGTAAACATTGGTCTGTGTCGTGTCACTGACATTTTTCACCATTCCGCAGTCATGGGACTCGTATTTCCGCGCGGTCAACGCCGGCGCAGCCCCTGGCCAAGCCTACACTGCGCCACCGCAGTTTGGCGCTGCACTGGCGCCGGCGCCAGCTGCTGGTTTACCCGTGAAAGCTGACGCCACAGCTCTAATGGACCACATGTCCGTCCAGCATATCATTAGAAGTTTTCAGGTGCGTCGAGTGTGCTTTCAAGCTAACTCCGTATTTCCTCGAAATACCCCCCGGGTGTTTATTATTTCAGAGTGAGATTTTTGATGGAGGTCATATTTCGGCAGAATTTTTTTGAAATCCCAGTACTAAATTGTTGTTTGAAACGTGGGCAGACTTTGAAACATGCAACAAAAACCGCCATATATAAGACTCTATAGACGTATATAAGTATGAAGACGGTGTAAACACTGTTCTAATCAGGGGTCTTGTAGATTTGGACCCCCGCGAGCGTTCAGATAGATAGTAAATCGCTCCTCCGGAGGGATAGATAGCTGAAAAAATGGGGGGGGGGGGTTTGGGGGGGGGGGGGTTCACTATATAGGCTATTTTGAGGCTTAGAAGTGAAACATAGCTAAAAATAGGTTAAGAGTAGGTACAAATAGGTACATAAGCACATAAATAGCTGAAAATGTGCGATAAGACATACACATTGATGATTTTGACGGTGAAAATATATAAATAGGTATGAAAAGTAGCGATTTTGAGTGAAAATTAGGGTAAATTTCTCAAAAAAATTTGGGCGGGGGTGGTTCAGGGGATAGTAGCCGAAAATTTCACCTCGGGATAGATAGATAGCTGAGCGGTCTCCGGGATAGATAGATAGCTGGTGCGTTTTGGGGGGTCCCCCCACCAGACCCCTGGTTCTAATATAACACAGTCATTGTTTATACGTGTGTTCTGCATTGCCCGGATCACAAACCGCGGCTTTTGTCATTTACGTTCTCTATACACTAAATTGGGGTTTTTTAAATCCATAGTGACCATTTTGAGGGGGATATTTCGGAAGTACGGTACATTTGGAAAAGTGAAATTGTGATTGCGTGGAAAACTGCGTAAACGATACTTAATTCCAGGGGTGGATGGATTATTTTGACCGTTTTTTTAAAACCCAAGCATCAAAACTTCAAGACATTCAAGAAAGGGTTTCACTTCTGATTCAATAGGTATTTAATAGTTTTTTGGACACAGGCGCACAATTTCACATTCAACTTAACATCAGGGTTGTGGCATGTGGAGGCACCCGCATGGCACTGCGCAATGGTGCAATAAATTCATTTGAAAAATAATTGATGTTTTCCAACCCTAATCCTGGCTTATGCTAGCTCGCAGAACCTTTTGCACTGAAAATGCTACAAAATCAATGCAGATAACGCCAAATGTCAATGTGTGTGTGAAACTGCGCGGTTGCGCACGAAAGTATAGCAAAATGCATAATTTATAACTACGTTACAATTTTGCCTTGATGGGTGAATGTAGCTCTCTATCCTGACCCGTGAATACATGTGTTATGTGTATCACTTTTCATCAAACATTTGCAAATATGCGTCCGGATATCGAATTGTGGCCAAATCAGTTTGGCCAAATAGTGAACCTGAATGTATTTGCTGTAACGTTTGATATCTTTCAATTTTTTTGTTCGAAAAAGTTCTTTCTGTCGGAAGTGCCATCCTATTGGAGGTATGCCGTTCTTTTAGAAGAAATACGGTGTGTAAATTTAACTTTGAAATATTGAAGTGATTCGTCCTATAAGTTGAAGTATAAGATTTTACACAAATGTCGCATTTGTCAGGCGCGCGGCCACCACATCGCAGAGCTGGACCCGCTGGGCATCAACCAGGCCGACTTGGACACCACCGTGCCCTCAGAGCTGGAACTGGCCTCCTACGGCTTCTGTGTGTTCGACTTTTTGTTTTTCATTTTCATTTTGGTAATGATCAATGAAAATGCAGCGAAAGTCGATTTGTAAAAATACGTGCGTGTGTTGACAGCGGGTGTTGACCTGAGCACTTGGCCGTTTTCTATGTGACTTTATAGTCACTAATGCAGTTTATATGTGTGGTAAGGTGGTCGTATAGGGTATGTTCAATTTCAATCACCTCACAGAATATATTTCCAAAATTTCATCTCTCTCGGTTGACATTTTGAACATAATAACATTTCACTAATAACGTTCAATTACTTGTTAAGTCAGACATGCATTAATTTCCACTTTACATTCAGCCGAGGCGGATTTGGATAGGAACTTTCTCCTGCCGCAGACGACCAGCATCGGCGGCCAATCGGAGAGCTTGACGCTCAGAGAAATTCTCACCAGATTGAAGGTAAACAGTAACACTGAAAACAATTTGTCAATTTCTGCGTGATTTGATTAGTCATGCCGTGGCGCAATCATTTTCGCATGGAAAAATAGCGTGGGCGGTAATGTGGAATGTGAGATTGTTAGACACGCGACAGCTGTCTGCGTTTTGAACGAAAATTAAAAGGACGTGCCTTTCGCTAGGGGTAAATAAAATAGAAAAGTTTTCGCATTCATATTTTTAGAAACTGATGTCCAAATTTGTGACTGGTGTGATCCTAAAAATAATCTGGTTGTGTTTACGTTTGAGTGGCATTACCAAAAAAGTTGAGCGCATCAAGGGGAACGTTCTCACGCGGATAGAAAGAATTTGGTTGCGGATATGCAACAAATTGACGGATTCCTGAATCCCTGTCACTTTCACGCTTTCTTATTATTTTTCCTGGTTCTATTCAACAAAAACATTACTCTTAATAATTCAAGGCGGCAACAAAATCTGCCTGCAAAACAAAACAATGCTCTGCCCCTGTAAATACCACACACTTATTGGGGCCGCGCACACTGAAACCGGATATTTCGGCATACGCACGTTTTTGACAAATGCCGAATTAAATGCTGAATAGAAAAAAACTTGCTGAACTAAAATCGTCCAGACGTTTTCAAAATTCAATATGAAATGCCTAAAATGCTGAACTAAAAACGTCTGAACGGCAAGTTTTCAATTCAGATTCGGCAGATGAAAAGTGCGTATGCCGAAATATTCGGTTTCAGTGTGCGCGGCCCCATTATTTCGATAAATACATCACATTTACCTAGGCTTCTGTATGCGTTAGCCCTGCGTCGGTCAAGTATTCACTCAGCTGGACCCGGCTGCGCGCAGCTGAGCTCTTCTGTAGCTGTGCATTGCCGGGGAATTGCGAATTTTTAACAGTTGCTAATTGGGTGCCGCCCATGCTGCCATGCTTGATTGTTTAGCATGGCCTTTAATTATTGTTTGTGTTTTGCAATTTTCCCGCCGATGACCGACGACGAAGACATTTATGACAACACGTGAGGGATATTATTCTGTTTCTAGATGCCAGGGACTGGCTAATAATAATAGAGGGCATCATAAATACACTACTGAAACAGTATTATCGGATATTCTCGAAATAAGCCAATTGCTTATCAATTCGTGATGCGTTTTCAACCGCAACTGATCAGGTGTCAACTGAAGAATCAGCGTTAAACACGTTCACTTACAGTGATTAGCAAATAGTTACTGATTTTATCAAACTAAATAAACCGGTGTTGACGAAGATCAAAAGCTGACACCTTCCCGTGAACTAAAATCTGCTTTGTAGCATAGTTATAAATTAAACGCTGATCGAATTGAGAGTTGAGACTTTGAGAGTTGAGTTCAGTTGAAATTTTTGGTGTATCAAACTCAAACTACAGGTCTCAATTCACAGCTTATGAGCAAATGTCATGTAACGTGAGCATAGCAACGACTCGCCGAATGCATAATCTGCCACTAATTAACTCTAGAATGCGTGTCAAGCTTATTGTGATAATCAGAAAGGTCGCTTAGCTTGCCTACGTGCAGAACTGCAGTCTGTACTAAACGGACTCAGCTCGTGCGAAAGAGCCCATTATTTCCCAGCTTGTTGCTAGGCCCTAACTCCGTTTCTTCCTTTTTTCTCGCGGGCTGGGGATGAATGAACGGTGGAATGGAACAAGGCATAAGCATGTTCTATGCATGTGGCCATCGATCGAATGCGCGGTGCGCATGTGGTGTTGCATGTGAAGCGGGTGCCTTGCAGTCAAACGAGCGCCGTTGTGTCGCGTCGTGATGGCGGCGCCTTTAACGAGCCATCTGTGCTGCTCTGCTTGACGATAGGATAGCGGCCAATTTGTGCTTGACGCCTTCATTGGGGGGGGGGCAATTTACATATGGAAACGATGCGATCACCAAAATGAAATGCGTTTGAGTAGATGCGAAAAAGTATGAAATGTGTTACAGACGCTAATTAAGTGAAAATAGTTATACTCTGCGGACTTCAAAGTATGTGCAGAATCATACCGTTATGTAATGATAAATTTCGTAATAAATTATTCCGTAGTAAAAACGAAATATTATGATGAAAACTGTATTATTTTTGTTCATTATTCAGACGGGTTATGGTTATGGTAGGTTTCCATACTAGGTGAGTGTGATGTTCGCCTAGTATAGCAGTGTTACTGTCAATAATCCTTAAAGTAATTTCTTAATTGTTCAGAGAATTCACCATGTTTGAGTACATAAAGCTTTCCCATCAAATCACAAATCCCTCGTGCGAACTCACCAAATCAGCCCGTTCCACCCACTCAGCACGCGTACTGCCACCACACGGGCGTGGAGTTCCTGCACATCAACAATGCTGAGCAGATCAAGTGGATCCGACAGCGCTTCGAGGCGCCCCGAGTCACCGAACTGGCGCACGACCAAAAGAAGGTGCTGTTCAAGCGACTCATCAGGAGCACTCGGTTTGAAGAGTTCCTGGCGCGCAAGTGGCCCAGCGAGAAGAGGTTCGGCTTGGAGGGATGCGAGGTGGGTCATGCTTAGTTCGGAATATTCGGAAGAGCCTTTCGGAAGTTTAGTGGCACTTGATTAGTGGTGTAAGAATCTCCACGCATTTAGCGCCGTGGCGCTATCGCCAGCGCTACTGCGCTTTTACATCACTACTCTTGATCTAAATATACGTGGCCGGTAGTTCTAACTGAACCACAGAAAAATCCCAAATCGGAAGTCAATGTTGAAGGTTTTCGTTTATCGTTGAAGTCATTTATCAACCGCAGGTGCTCATCCCGGCTCTCAAGCAGATCATTGACGTGGCGTCAGCTGGCGGTGTGGAAAATTTCGTCATCGGCATGCCACACAGGTTTGGCCCATTTGGTTAAAATGGTGCACGTTATAAGTCGATTTTACTCCGAATTTACATTTTACGATGTTTTGTGTTGACTTTAAATATCAAAAGTAAGTAATTTGGCATTGATGATGCATATAAAAATAATTTGGATATGGATAAAACAACAGTTGGAAACTGGAAACTGCGAGTTTATCAGAATGCCAATCGCAGGGGCCGTCTAAACGTACTGGCGAACGTGTGCCGCCAGCCGCTGGAAGCGATTTTCTCCCAGTTCAGCACGTTGGAGCCCGCCGACGAGGGTTCGGGCGATGTCAAGTACCATTTGGGCGTGTCCGTGAAACGCCTGAATAGGCAGAGCCAGAAGGATGTCACTATTGCGCTGGTCGCTAATCCTAGCCACTTGGAGGGTTCGTTCGCAATTTGTCGATTATTGTCGCTCAGACGGAGCGTCGCCTTGCCACGTTTTTTTTGTCGCTGTTCGACATTCTTTTGTGAGAAAATGAGGGTGATTTGACAGTGAGATAAAAAGAAATACTTTACTATTTCGTCGGGCATTTGCCCGACAACTCGTTTGCATCGAAAGCTGCATTTTACACGTTTCTGGAAGTGATCACCGATAACATTGTTTTCAGCCGTGGATCCAGTGGTGCAAGGGCGCGTGCGTGCTGAGCAATTCTACACGGGCGATTTGGCGGGCGACCGTAATATGTCCATCTTGATGCACGGAGATGCGGCCTTCGCCGGCCAGGGGGTCGTGTACGAGACGTTCCATTTGAGCGATCTGCCCAGCTACACCACCCATGGCACCATCCATATTGTTGTTAACAACCAGATTGGTTTGTTTGTTGGGATTTGGGAATACTCGGCGGACCGTAAAGTATGCGCAGAGTCCTACCGTAATTTAATGAATAAAATCTATAGAATTATTTCGTAATTTATTATTCCACAATAAAAGACTAAATGTTATTATGAAAAACAGTAATTTTTTGTTAATTATTCATTGGGTTCCAGACAGTGTGATGTCCGCCGAGAGTAGCTGAAAATTTTTCCGAGGACTGGGGATTCGCGTGGGTTTTTCACTTAAGAGTTTTTCCAGGCTTAGAAGACAGAAAAATAAGAAAAATCGCCAAAAATATGTTAAAATAGCCAGAAACATGTGAAAAAATCCTCAAAACATCCAACAAAACCCTCGCCCGCTCTTAGGCTTCACCACGGACCCGCGCAACAGCCGCAGTTCGGCCTACTGCACGGACGTGGCGCGCGTGGTCGGCGCGCCTATCTTCCACGTGAACTCCGACGACCCCGAAGCGGTGATGCACGTGTGCACCGTCGCGTCAGAGTACAGGCAGACGTTCAAGAAGGATGTCGTGGTTGATTTGGTCGGTTTGGGGAACTCGTGTTCGGGTGGTGTTTTTTGATGTTTGAATATTATAAATACAGCACGCTGAGATCCTCAAATGTTTACCAGGAAATTTCAAGATTATGCAATATACATGCAGGGACGTGTCTAGGGGGGCCCTCTCGTTGCCGGGGTGTAGCCTGAAATCCCGGAACATGCAACTTTTCGTATAAATGTTTAAAGCATGTCGTTTTTTCGTGTGCATGTCGTCTGCATCACAAACAGCGGCTCATTTCGCTGGTGGCAACGCCAATGGCGCCGTGGCGTGGCGCCTATCAGTGGCGCCATCGCGTTACTTTGTAGGTAAAATTTTAGGGGGCTGAGCCCCCTGTACGCTGACTCCGTAAACAATCACCCCCCGCTCAAATATACCTGATACTTCCCTGAATGGGTCCACACACGCCAGTTGACATCGACACCAAATGTCAACTGGTGCCGATCCCGATTCAAAGCTTGCTGACGAGCCGACAAATGACGTTCAAACGCAGTTTTTGAATTGGGAACGGAACCAGTTGACATTTGTTGTCGATGTCAACTAGCGTGTGTGGGGCCTATGCATACGTATGATTTTCGTCGCGTAGGTGTGCTACCGGCGGCACGGACACAACGAGTTGGACGAGCCCATGTTCACGCAGCCGCTCATGTACCAGACGATCAAGAAGCTGCCCACTGTGCTCGAACAGTACCAGGAGGACATTATGAAGCAGGGCGTGGCCGACGACAATTACGTCAAGGTAGACTGAATTTTTGCCGAATTTTTTGAGTGTCTGTTAGACAGCGTTCACACTGTGAAACTGTGGCGACAAAAAATGCAATACATATGAAATATTTTTCATCTGTGAAGCCTCAATCGATCATGACTTGATCAGCCCCACTGCCTAAGACAAACATAAAATTATATATATTGTGTGTTCATGCACACTAGATCACACTTTTTTTGTTGTCGGAGGTAGTCGCTGATTTGTATTCGCCAGCCCCCTTAACGAGGCCGCCGACAACGCCCCTTGAACAAATACAGCGACAGCCTCCGACAACAAAAAAAAGTGTTATCTAGTGTACATGAACACACAATGTATATAATTTGATGTTTGTCTTAGGCAGTGGGGCGTATCAAGTTATGATAGATTGAGGCTTCACACATGTAGAATATTTCATATGCATCCAACAAAAATGGCTGAAAAATTGCATTTTTGTCGCCACAGTTTCACAGTGTGAAAGGCGCCTTAGGGTTCAAACTTAGGGACTTTTCGGGATCGGGATCTAGATTGTTTTTTGAGATTTCCGGTTCGGGATCGGCATTGGCCTTTCGGGCTCGGGATCGGGATTGGCTTTTTGAGATTTCGGGATCGGGATTGACCTTTCGGGATCGGGATTGACGTTTTTTCGGGATCGGGATTTAGGCCTAAAAATTGGTTTTCGGGTTTTTCTCCCTGAAATTTCACAAAATGACCCAAAACACCAAAAACCATTAATGCCAGAAACGTTGGATTAAATTGGCATACAAAACAATGCTATAGATTCATTTAGGCATTGCGCAATGGGCTGCCTGGCATTGTCATTCACACCACTGTCTACCATATATGCATGTGTATTAACCTTAAACTTTCGTAATGGCTACTTGTAGTGGTGTCCATGCCCACGCAACAGAGATATAGAGGGAGGCGGGGAAATGCGTGCTTGCGCGCAAATTTTTTTGCAAACTGCATGCAAAATGGTCCGTTAAAAGTGCCATTTCTGGCACCTTTTGTGTCTGTGAATTTTTCCGGGATCGGGATTGGGGCACTTTTCTTCGGGATCGGGCTTTGGATTTTCAAAATCTCGGAATCGGGATCGGCTTTTTCAAAATTCGGGATCGGGATCTAGATCGTGGTTTCGGGATCGGGATCCCGTTTGAACCCTAGTGTCTGTCTCGTCGCTTAAGCGTTCGTAACTTTTCGCCTTTATGCTTTTCGTAACGACGATTGAGCGGTTGCTTCCAGTTGCTCACCAAACTTCCCATTTCTAGGAGGAACAGGCGAAATACGGCGGAATTCTAGAGAAGGCGTACGAAAACTCGCAATCGATCACCAACGTGCGCAATCGCGACTGGCTCGATTCCCCGTGGGACGACTTCTTCAAGACCAGGGACCCGCTGCGCATCCCCGACACGGGCATCAGCGAGGACACGCTGCACACCATTGGCGAAACGTTCAGCTCGGTGCCGGACGGCTTCAATTTGCACAGGGGCATGGTCAGGACTTTGCGCGGTTGGTTTTTTTTTGTGGTCGATATGGCCAATTTCCGTATTTCATTTAAATACTTCATGTGGAAAAGTACCCAGAAAAGTCGATCCACTTTGAAATCACGTTCTTCAAATCAAATCACGTTCTACGGTTCAAAGTACTGGATCCCGTTCCCGAATCCCTAATCCCGAAAAATTCCGGGATTACGCGGTCCGATCCCGAAATCTGAAAACTTCAATCCTGGTCCCGATCCCGAAAATTTTCAAATCCCGACCCCGAAAAGTCAATCCCGTTTGAACCCTATTCTCAACACTCCGATCCTTTACATCGTTCACCATGTTCAGAAAGCATTATCGAGGTTCTCGTTGCAGGTCGCAAAGACATGGTGCAGAAGCGCGAGGCCGACTGGGCGCTGGGCGAGGCGTTCGCGTTCGGCTCGCTGCTGGCCGACGGCGTGCACGTGCGCCTCTCCGGCCAGGACGTGGAGAGGGGCACTTTCAGCCACAGGCACCACGTGCTGCACGACCAGAAGGTCGACAAGAAGGTCTACGTGCCCCTGAATCACGTTGCCGAGCACCAGGCGCAGTATACGGTTGGCTTGTTTGTTTGTCGCTTTTTAGGAGGTAACCGGGAATTATTGTACTGAATACGTCGCCCGCCGAAGAACCCTCACCCTTGAATAAACCCCTTGTTTCGGTCATGTTGGCCAAAATGCGGCCGTCCTTGAATAACTCGTCCATCACATCATGTAGGTATTGCATGCACGAAACTATGACGTCACAAACGTACGGACATCGTCAACAATATACGCTACACTTTGGGGTCAAAAATCTGCTCTCCTAGTCTCCTAGAGTTGCTTGAAACAGACACGAAAATACCATTGTCTCAACGTCAGTGGATAATTTGCGCAGGTGTGCAACTCGTCGCTGTCCGAGTACGCTGTGCTGGGCTTCGAGCACGGCTACAGCATGACCAACCCGCACTCGCTAGTCATCTGGGAGGGTCAGTTCGGCGACTTCGCTAACACGGCCACCTGCGTCATCGATCAGTTCTTGTCGAGCGGTCAGAGCAAGTGGATTAGGCAGTGCGGCATCGCGCTGCTCCTGCCGCACGGCATGGAGGGCATGGGACCGGAGCACAGCAGCGCCAGGTGAGCACGCCGTCACCCCGCCCGATCCCAGCACGGACAGCAAGGTGGCCCTTCTATTTTAAGTCATCGTTGTTACCCGCCCTTCTATTGGAGTCGCCCTCTTATTTTAAGCCGCCTTTATATTTTTTCGTCGTTTTCTTTCAGCCAATTTTTTCTGCCAAGGTTTTGCAAAGTGTTACATCAAATGGAATGACAATTTATAGAGTAAAAATAAAATTTGATGTTAATCTGGCACCAAATCCAAATCCAAATATACCAAAGCCACTAAATAACAGCGTCCGACGACATTTTTAATTTTTTTATGCACTTGGCACAATTTCTGCAATCTATTGGAAACGGCCTTCTGTTCGAAGAAATACGGTGTCTCATTTACGCGACACCTGCGTGGCTCCGCTCTAATCCTGTGCTATTCTCGCAGGCCAGAACGTTACCTGCAGATGTGCAACGACGACGAGAACCACGTGATGCCCGACGGACCCACCACCGAAGCGCAGCAGCTGTACGACTGCAATTGGATTGTGGTCAATCTCACCACCCCCGCTAACATTTTCCACGTCTTGAGGCGCCAGGTATTTAAACTGAATACAGTATTACCTCGAATTAACCCCCCTCGAAATACCCCTAGGTCTGAGCGACCCCCCCCTTTAAAATACCCCCTCCTGTCTCGAATAATGTACATAATGTATGCATTGTAATTGTACATGATGTATTAATTGCTTCAAATTGCATTGCAGCTACGCATACCGTATGTCTCCGAGTATAATTCCCCCCCCCCGATCATAGTGCCCGGGGCACTGTACATTGCAAAAAGTTCCATGCATAGTGCCCGGGCACTATGCAATACACAAAAATTGTTGGCAAACAAAGCGGTTACCAAAGTCCCTCAGGCGAATTTTATCTTGCTGGCGCCTGCTGTAAAAAGATGAAAGAAAATAGAAGTGATGCGTTGCATTGCGGCGCGCCTCTGGTGCACGCGTCTGTTCGATTGTTACTTAAGTACACTGAAAACGTATTTGATAATTACGTCATGCATCATTAGGTGAACTGCATAGTGCCCGGGCACTATTCACAGCACTTGAAAAGTGTGTGAAAAATGCCCCCAAATTTGTATAGTGCCCCGGGAATTATACTCGGAGAAATACGGTGCACTGGTTTGTGTAGAATATCCCTATATATGTCCAAAAATATCCTATTTGGTCCCATTTATTATCAATTTTGGTTATGTTTTGGCCTATTCTATACTCCAATCCTTTACGAAATTTTTTGACGAAATAATCATACCCCGCTTGAATAAGCCCCCCTTGAATCAACACCCCTCAAAAATTGATGGCGAGATAATAAACCCCCCTGGAGGTATTTCGAGGAAATACGGTATCTGAATTATAGAGTGCGGATGCAATATAGCTTTCACTATCATCGACCATTGTGTTAACAACATACCAAACAGCAATCCACTCGTCGCAGGTGGTAATGCCGTTCCGCAAGCCTCTGATCGCGTTCACACCGAAATCCTTGCTGCGCCATCCGGAGGCCAAATCCTCATTCGACGATTTCCTGCCGGAGTCGCGCTTTCAGCGGGTTATTCCCGAGAAGGGAGCGGCGGCGGACAAACCACAGGGCGTCACTAGGCTCGTGTTTTGCACCGGTGTGTAGAATTTAATTTTGTTTGTCTTTGTCTGCGTTTACTGTCTTTTCTGATATTGAGAGGTGTCTATTTCGAGGGATCGGTAGGCGCAACTGAGGCCAGTTCCGCAAGTGGTAAAGTAAATAGTTAAGTAAAAAATTGAAGACTAAAGTAAAAATTGAAGAGGAAAGTAAACAGTAAAGTAAAAAGTGATAAGAAAAGTAAAATAAAACGTACGGACACGGAAAATAACGATAAAATGTTTAAAAATTTTTTAAATATTAAAGCAAGTATCATAATTTTTTCAAAATATTATCGTTATTTCCTTTTGTCCTTTTACTCTACTTTTCGTTTCACTCTTCACTTTACTCTTCAATTTTTACTTTACTGTACACTTTACTTTACTCTTCAAATTTTCGCGTTACTCTTTACTTTACCACTGCGGAACTGGCCCCTGGTCTATACAGATCCCACTTTCAGTCTCCCACTGTCGCGCATTCACCACCCACAGGCAAAATCTACTACGACCTGACCAAGGCGCGCAAGGCGCTCGGCTTGCAGGACAAAATCGCCATCGCTCGCGTGGAACAAATCAGCCCGTTCCCCTACGATTTGGTCCGAAAAGAGTGCAAAAAGTATCCCCAGGCGGAGCTGATTTGGTCGCAGGAGGAGCATAAGAATCAGGGCGCTTGGAGTTATGTCCAGCCAAGGTTCATGAGCATGCTCGATGGTAGCAGGAGGGTGAAGTATGCCGGTGAGTAGAGTTACTTTGATTGTGATTTTATTTTTTGAATCGTGGTTTGTGGGGTGAGGGATGTGGGGATCCTGATCAGTGTTGAGGGATCTGTGTTGGTGGATTTTTGTTGAGGGTTGGTGTTAAAAAAAATCGAAATCAGATTTTTAAAACAGCCTATTTTTATAGAAAAATACTGATTGAATGATGCAGATGCATTGTTGCTGTAGTATCATCTGATTATCAGCTTTTGATAAACATTGAAATCAGTTCAAAAAACCACAATATTTAGTAGTGGTAGTGGGAATAAATTTTTGTTATGGTCATCGTTTGTGCACATTGGTTGATTGGAGTGCAAAAATTGGTTCATTTTATCCCAATACCACAAGGCCATTTTCGATGGTGTATTATAGTGCCCTGAGCAAAAACACATACTTCTGAATGCACATTGATGCATTCAATAACCCATGACAAATAAATAATATGCCATGACAAATGATTATCCCCACTACCACCAGTACAATATTTACTACTTCCTTTACCTAAAATTTTGAAATTTTGCCCTCGGAAACAAAAAGCGGAAAGTTGACACCCTAGACAAAACCAATGTAAATATTTTGCGCGCAGGTCGCGAGGTGTCCGCCTCGCCGGCGACCGGCTCCAAGTACCAGCACCTGTACGAGCTGAAGCGCTACATCGCCGACACGCTCAACGTGCGCATCGACGACTTGAAGGAGTGGCACTGAGCAGCTTATCTGTCTACTGGTCACACGCGCGGCTGTTAACTGTTAACCTTGATATTTGCTTATTTTCCACATTATGGATTTCTGTGGATATCGATAAGGTGAAACAATCTGCGTAATCTACTAGGCTTTCGTTTGTTGTGCGAATTTGAATAACCGACTTTTGTGATTTTTGAAATTGTTTGCTTTAATCTTTCTTTTAGGAACCGTGAAAAACTCAATTTAGGTATGAAGACCTAATGGCTGTTTTACTTTTTTACACGCTTTCAGACCCTGTGAAAGTCGCAGACAAAGTGCAGTTCATAGATGTACTGACCCTTCACATGTTGTTACGACAATCTGTTTTTGACGTTAATTTCAAGGTGTTTATTCGATCCTGTACGATGGTATTCTAAAAACTGTACTTCCTTGTGTGCAATCTAAATAAATTAGGTACATGTTTTCGTTAAGGTAGTTTACTTGTTTATTTATTTATTGTATGGTGTGTGCTATTTATTGTCTATTTATCTATCTAATTGTGTATTTATTTAAACTAAGTATTTGTGTATATTATTTACTTGGTGCGTTGCAAAGGGCATGACCGACCGAAGCTAACATTTCAACATCTAGACGTTGAAATTCTTAAGCAAAGTGGCAACTGTGATTACCAATAGTACGCTATCCAACTAACCTAATTAAATTTTGTTTTTGAGTTTGATGGGTCTTTTATTGCGGCTTCTCTGGCGGTGGCGCCAATTATTTGTTGCTTGGTTTAAATCTTTTGCTGAAAAGTGGCGCTGAGGCACCTATGCCACGCACCAAGTACATCACAGACCGTTTCGCGTGTTTTTTTCCGCTTATTGAGTGAATCATTAGCTCAATTTCCAACTGTCGTGGGTCAATGAAACTACACCTAAAACTGCAGTGACACATGAATAACGATGGCAAACCCTCTGGAAAAAGTATTTAAATTTTTAAGTGTTTTATCAAAACGACTTTGTATTTCGAATTTTTTCTAAAAATATATTTAGAATTTGCGAATCTTTTTTGCCACCGTCACACATAATGATACCCCGTGTTTCAGTGTTTGGGTGGGCGTTGCCGAGGGAGGGCGCCAGCGACCCACCCATAATATGGTCAGATAGGCAAAACCGCTGAAGTAGTAAAATTCATCGTTTTATTACTTTGAAACAGTATGAGCTCGAAACAGCTAGACTGTACCCAACGATGGAAAAAACACAGAAATTGAACACAGAAACTCATTGAGTTTCTGTGTTTTTGTTTTACACAGAAACACGGAAACTCATAAATTTTGAAAAACTCAAAACTCAATTGAGTTTTTTTTTGGAGAACACAGAAACACAGAAACACGGAAACACAGAAAAGTTTTTTTGAGTTTTTGTGTTTTTTCAGCGAAGCGGTTGAATGCACATTAATTCAGTTGAACTAAACAAGATAAAATAAGCATGTATAGTATGTAAATATGTACATAATGTATTCATATTTTATAATGGTACAAAGAAGAAATTCAAGATGGCATGCACATCTCATGGTGGATTTGACAATTTAAGTTTCGACATTTAAGTATACCTTATTACCTCGAATTAACCCCCCCTTGAATTATCCCCCTCAAAATGGACTGGTGAAATAATAAGCCCCCCCTCGAAATAGCCCCCTCCAGGATGATGAACATCATGTATCCAATGTACATGATGTATTTATTACTGCTAATTTGCATTGCAGCTACACATAGACTGTACTAGGTTGTGTAGCTATCTACATGTTTATTTCAAATATATCCTGTTTGTACGCATTGATAACCTGTTTGGGTACGTAAATGCCTTCTATTTTCTATGATCCTTACAAAACTTTCTGATGAAATAATAAACCCCCATGGGGGTATTTCGAGGTAAATGGTAGTTGTAGTTCAAATCAATTCTGTAGTCTTCCATACAGTGCACATCCATTGAAGAATTTTGGAGTACTGCGTAAATTGTCGTTTCTGGGCATTTTGTTGCTGGTGTTGTGATGTTGGTGTCCTCATTGTGGACATTTTTATGGACTTTTTTGACACTTGAATGAATACACAAATGTTATGTGGGGTTAAAACATGTGTAAAACCAATATTTTATAAGAAAACCACTGTTTCCAGATAGAAATGCTGTAAATCGAGATTTTTGGGGGGAAACTCGAATTTTTTGAAGAAAAAAAACTCAAGTTTTTTAGAAAAAAACTCAAAAAACTCGAGTTTTTACAAAAAACACAGAAATAAAAACAGAGTTACTCAAGTTTTTTCGAGAAAAAAACACAAAACACAGGTATTCATTTTTGAAAAACTCAAAACACAGAAAGTGTTTTTTTTTTGAGAACTTACCCATCGTTGACTGTACCACTGAAAAGTAAAAAGTACCACGAGGAGTAAACTGTTCATTTACGTGAAAAACATGCGGTCGATGTCGATGCATGTACTGTATTACCTCGAATCATCCCCCTCGAATAAACCCCTCTCGAAATACCCCCCCCCCCTCCGGAATGATGTACATGATGTATTTATTACTGTTAATTTGTATCGTAACTACACATAGGTACAATAAACAATCATCATCAGGTGGACTAGTTTGTGTCGATATATACGTTTTTATGTCCAAATATATCCTGTTTGGACACATTTATTACCTGTTTTGGATACGCAAATGCCTTCTATTTACTATGAAAATTCCTGACGAAATAATCACTCCCTCGAATTACCCCCCCCCCTCAAATTTTGCTGGCGAAATAATTAACACCCATGGGGGTATTTCGAGGTAATACGGTAGTATGTCTGGTCTCAACTAGCGATGTAAAAATGTTGTAACCTCAACCAAAAGCACAATGGTGGCTTTTGGTTTTTGATGCTCAAAGCACGACAATGCGACCGCAAATGTGCCACTGGGTTTTGCACCATCGTCTGGTGGCGCCCTTTGTGCCTGCGCGGTATTTACTACCGTTTCGAATGGTGCCAAAGGTCACGTGAAACGCGTGTTAAATTTTCAAATTAAAATGCGCGTTATCGAGGTGGTTATAGGATTCTTTATAGGTTTTTAATATGATTTTTTTATCAGAAAAACTTGAATAAAAATTCCGATCATTTTTGCCGCATTTAGGCATGCTCTTTACATTGGCTACCTAGTAGCTACATATGCAAATTATGTAAATATTAGATTGGACAGGCAGATCGCTATACAATTAATGATACCATAAGATGAAAAAAGTCACGTGAAAAACTGCACCCAATCCACCTAAAGTAGACGCAATGTGATAAATAAATACGATCAGAAACAAAGTTTAAGTGTTATTTTATTCAGATAGGATATAGTAGATTTCTTTGTAAGGTGTGCGGTCAGTGGGCTATATTTATCTATTTATGTTACCATGCATAGTTGTTAAAACGTATTTACGTTTACTCAAAGAGTACGTATACTCGAGTACTGAGTAAATACGTTTACGTATACGTTGAAAAAAGTAGCTGTACTCGCTTTTATGCTACGATTACAGCTCGGGCGTAAAATTGGCCGGGCGTAAAATGGATTTTGGGCGTCAAATTAATTACAGATGAATGGATAGACATACGACATTGTGATTTCAGTCAAAGAAAGCTTAGATGCAGACGTTTCTTGTGTCCAAAGCTCATTAGTTTATTTTAATCGTACTGGGAGTTATGAATTTTAGCACAATTTGTTCAATTATTGACCTGTCAGTTGCGTAAAATTAGGGCGTAAAATAATAAAAAATTTGCGTCAAAATTCATAACTTCTAGTACAATTAAAATAAACTGATGAGCTTTGGACACAAGCAACATCTGCATGTGCCCTTTCTTTGACTGAAATTACAACGCCATATCTTTATCCATTCACCTGTAATTAATTTTACGCCCGTCCATTTTACGCCCGACCTGTAATCGCAGCATTACGTATACCTTTTGAAATCCAACCCAGTTACACACGGTAGTCATTTACATTTCATATTTTAGGGGTAGAGGCGGTGGGCATAAAGGCACATTTTAACAGTGATTGTTTGCAAGAAAGTGTTTGTTTGCACTTTTGATCAGTTATTTTGGTACCTATCTTTTGGCGCCGCGGCTTCGCTTGGACATCAGTGTGCCAGTTCTGCACTTTCCGAAAGACGAGTAATGCTGAAATTGTGTGTCCACTTGCAAGTAAACTACCTAGTTTCCTAAAGGGCTACTTGCCAGTGATGCAACCAGTCTACCTGTGACTTGACTCAAATTTTATTTACATTCTACTTCTCACATTTCACCTACTTATCGTTTGATTAGGTGGCCCAAGAATAATTTCTTTTTCAACATTATGTTACTGAATGTTTTGTGCGATTCCATTTGAATGGATCG
The DNA here is from genome assembly GCA_964036195.1 of Sphaerolaimus hirsutus. NCBI lineage: Eukaryota > Metazoa > Nematoda > Chromadorea > Monhysterida > Sphaerolaimidae > Sphaerolaimus > Sphaerolaimus hirsutus. The sequence goes on along the minus strand of OZ038452.1, from coordinate 14,051,912 downwards.
GCTCTATGCTATGCGAAGTATGCGCTCCACTCGGTATACTTTGAAAAATAATTTTTTTGTATGTACAGCACTTCTGTCGGTTGACACATAAATAGTTACCACGCTTGGCGCTAAAGTACCAAAAACACCATGCCGCTTTGTGCTACTTCCATGTGGCACCTGGCGCCAAACATGAGACAAATGAGTGTGCTACACGAAACATGTAAGCGCACGAAACATTTTGTATCATTACACACGCACACGCGCCCATGAAACACTTTGTATCATTTTATTTATTTTTTTACCGTTTTTATTTCATTTGGTTCCGCAACTACATCACAATTAGCAACATGTACCAATGTGATACTTCGAGTCGCACCATTATCCTGCATAGATACTATATGACCGTTGTGTGTGAAAAAAAAATGAACCACTACGTACACTCGATACCTAATAGTCATGTTTAGAACGAGAAAAGGAGAAATAAATACACCTAAATGATCACATGTTAATCACTGGGATGTTTGTGTAGGCGTCACCATCCACTGCGAGGAGAGTTTTTGTGGGACTGCCGGCGCAGAAAGACAAGTGTCGGTGTATTTATTGTCATTTTTTATCCAATCAAAAAAGATTTTATTTTTCCGTATCACCCAAACACAATTTTATGCCGTTTTTATAATGTCCACTCGGATGAGACCATTTGGTGCACCCACTTGTTGTGCTGCGCCATGCAGCACCTATCCATGGTGTAGTTGATGTGCTCATGGATTCTCGCTCGGTGTGACTGGCATCTGTCACCACTTAATAACCATGATATTTTTTCTTTTGTACTCACTGTTGGATCAACGGCTTGGCATGTGCATCCAGAAGTGTCCATCAAAATATACATACGTTTCTTCGATCGAACATGCTTGCATGCTCCCAGCATGTGTTCTAGTGTCAGATTCGGTCGGTCTTTTTGTGTCCCACAAAAGTTACATTCCAGCATTATGTTTTTCGGGTATTGCACGCAATTATAGCGTGCCTGTAACCACCTTGGATATTTACCAGAGACTGTATTTAGTCGCAATGTATCAGCGTCATGATCCAAAAGTCTGAACCGTCAACTATTATGACCCTTTGTTCTAGTTAGGCAGTTCCTTTTTAAATTTTCATTGCTATGTTTTTTCAGCATGCCCTTACTCAAGGCGGACGGATGTGTGCCTGGTCGAATTTCATCCATAAACATTTTTGCTCTCTCTGGTATGGAGGCTCCCATGCAAAATCGCGTGTTTGAGCGTCGTGTCGGGTTTTGAGATAAATATTCATATGCATGCTTCAACAAGTCACTTTTATCTTGTAAATTTAGATACCTGTTATAGTTTATTGTATGCCGTTTTAAGCAGTGCGATGAAAGCACCCCGCCTAGGTCCAACAGCAATGCGTCAGTGCAGGTGTTGACCGGGAGTTGACTGGCTGCTTTCACCGTTTGCAAGTAAATAGCATCAATACCCTCTGTAGTCATTTTTCTAGCCCCTACAACATCAAGACCGTATAATACTGCACTCTCTACATACGATTTCCAAACATTGTTGGCGTACCACATTGGGCGGTGGCTCTTTAAGCTGCAATGATGCACCATACTTTTTAGTTTTTTCGCCTTTTCCACCGAGTTTCTACGATGATATGCGAAAGTGTCCCTCTCGCTGGTGAACCATACCCCTAGATATTTTATTTTGTCAGTTTCTGCAATGTATGTGGGACTTCTTTTTTCATCAAATCCTAACTTCCATTTTTTGGCATTGTCAGCCTTTTTCCCCCATTTCAACACGAAACTTTTTGATGCATTTATTGTGATACTCCATTCCCACGCCCAGTTTGTGAAAATTGTCATCAATCGCTGCAGTTCACACTCTGTGTTTGCTGCCAGGCAAATGTCATCGGCAAAAAATACAGCTGGCACCTTTTTTCCATTTAGCCGCGCGCCTATGTCAGCTCGCTCCAGATGAAGTCGTAAATCTGCCAGATAGAGTATAAAACCCGTAGGTGACCAGCAGCACCCCTGCCGCAATCCAAGTGGATAATCTTGGATCTCTGTCACAACCTCACCGAATTTCAATCTGCACTTTTGGTTGTCATATGTATTTGCAATTGCAGAGATTAATTTGTGAGTATAACCATAATGGCTCATTTTAGCCCAGAGTTTTCCGCGATCTACCCTGTCAAAAGCTTTGACCGCATCGACAAAACATGTTAACAGCCTCCCCTTATTTTTATCCGCAAATTTTTTACACGCTTGTAATATCACCACATTGTCTAGTGTTCTTCGACCACCCCTAAAGCTTCCTTGTAAATCGCCGAAGCCACCGCAGGATTCAAACGCTGTCAGCGTTCTAGTATTGATAATCGATAGATATAATTTGACTATGTTGCACCCTAGGCCCAGGGTCCTATAATTCATTATATCCATTGTACTTCCCTTTTTGTGTAGGAAAACCATTTCACAAATTTTGTACTCATTTTCAATTTTCGCTCCATTTAGCCACGAATTCATCAGACTGCGTATCGCCTCAATACGGGTGTTGTCAAGTATTTTGAGGCATTCATGTTGAACCACTGTTGTGCCGGCAGATTTTGAATTTTTGAGTTTTTTGATTGCCAGCTGTATTTCCATGCAAGAAATGTCCTCGTCCATTTTTTCCCGCTCTATCTGTGTTATTATATTCTTTCCTAGCCATTTTCGAGCATCCATGCATTTTGCACCGGGATTTTTTGTCATGACCACATCCCATGCCTTTGTGAGTTCCCTGGCTATATCCTTAGCATCCGTCAGGATCCCATTATCATTTTCCAGTGCAAAATTCCCGAATTCCGGTTTTTTGTATTTTTTTACTCTTTTGTACATCTCATTAACTCCCCATTGCGTGCCACTTTTTAGTCCTGTCATAAAATCGGTTTCAGCCTTTTTTTCTTTATACGATCTGTATTTATTCAGACGCATGCGGCACATTTGAAGATTCAGTAAGCACTGCCTATCATTACTATTTTTCCGTAGGTGGCGGCGTGCTTTGTTCATTTTCCGAACCAATTTTGCCTCTGTGGCGTCAAAATTCAACTTTTTTCCGTCATTTTTAGAGGGTTTCTTTGCGTACGCATGAATGGAGTCCAGTATTCTCGTGTGTGTGGGCAGCCCGACAAACGGCATTTCTTCAAATCTCGGTTTCAATTGAGATATTTCATATTTTGAGTATTTCATGACTGTTTCTCTATCCAGCGATTGAATGTTGTCACCCGGGCTGTCATTACACACGCCCATGCGCTCATGAAACACGCCGGTTTGCCCATGAAACACGCGCGCGCGGTGTCATAGCAATGTATGTGCACGTGTCACATTTAATTTTTTTTGTAAGTATAATCAACCGTTTTCAGCGCTCTATTTTACTAATTTACATGCGTGCCAAATTGCGTTTGATGCCTCTGATAGTTAAACGTGCACAGTAAACATTGTTAGATGCGTTAATTGTGTCAAAATAAGCAATTAATTCATTGGAGTGATTCAATCAACTGTAACACAGCAAATATCCTACCAAAAATGTTAACAATAGATAATCTGTATAAAAAATGTTTAGACGTTGTTTGACCAATTAGTAATATTAAAATTTTTCATTGTTACCACAAATAACTTCCCGCTTTTTAATAATCACCATTGAAAAGCAAGCAAAAAGTTGATAATTGAGGTGTCTAATTCTAAAATACAAAATACAATGTTGAATAATCGTTAAAATTTTAAATGACAGTGAAATGACAGCACATTTTCAACAAAAATGACATAAAGATAGAAATTAAAACAAAAAATCATTGGAAATGAACATAGTTGTTAAAACGTATGTACTTTTACTCGATGAATACGTATACTCGAGTACAGAGTAAATACGTTTACGTTTCCTCTGAAAAAAGTTCTAAAAAAGTACAGCTAGAAAAATCCCAAATCGACAGAATAGAACATCCACAACACAATACAACACAATACAAATGAGCAGCGCAAAAATTTGCAAACAAAATGAAGCATCTACTTCCATAAGTTGATATCAAACAATGACAGAAAAAATGAATGACTATCAAAAAATGCTGATTTTTGAGTGCAAATTTCCAAAAGCTCCAATAGTAACAATATATGTATGACACTTGAAAAAGTTTTGATGGAATTTTTTGGAAAAATTGGAAATGTGTGAAAACAATTTCAGATGCTGTTTCTGTGCTTAATTAAATTTTTGAAATTTAGGAGTTATGAACTTTTAGAAGTGGATGTCTCACACGCAATTCCATTACGCAAGAAAAATGAATTTGAGATTTTTTCAACTGAAGTATGAACAGATTTACACTATGCTCACGGTAATCAATATTGGGCACATTCAAATTATCCATGCTGCCAGCCGCACATTCACGCCTTGCCAATCAGAGTAATTATCGACATTCTACTTAACAAATTATCAGTACACAGATTGCGCACTCAGGCATTGCTATGACACCGCGCGTGCGTGTTTCATGAGCAAACTGGCGTGTTTCATGGGCGCATGGGCGTGTGTAATGATACAAAGTGTTTCACGGGCGCGTGTGCGTGTGTAATGATACAAAATGTTTTGTGCGCTTACATGTTTCATTGGATCCTCCCGAGACAAATGCCATGGATGGCACTTTTGGTGCGTGGCGCCAGAATCATCTCACAATCTACATCACTATCCCTGCATCGTTAACCTGACGTTTTTGCTAGTACGATTACCGTTAATAAGCCAGTATTTCAGTGCCGTCAACCAAGAAACACTTGGAAACTTGCAGTACCGTGTAGATATGCACGCTTATGCCACCCATCCGTCCGTACCTGTCAAAGTAAAAACAAAAACTAAACACCGTGGTTTAGTGATGTAAAAGAGCCATGGCGCTGGTGCCAGCGCCAAAGCAAAAGCGCTGTTGGCGCTTGGTGCTGTTTTGCTGCGGCGCCATGCCCATGAAAAGCGCCATGGCGCCTTTGGCGCTTGGCGCTATTGTTGACCAGCGCCAGGAACAAAATGCCTGGCGCTAGCGCCAAAGCAAAAAGCGCTGTTGGCGCTTGGTGCTGTTTTGCTGCGGCGCCATGCCCATGAAAAGCGCCATGGCGCCTTTGGCGCTTGGCGCTATTGTTGACCAGCGCCAGGAACAAAATGCCTGGCGCTAGCGCCAAAGCAAAAAGCGCTGTTGGCGCTTGGTGCTGTTTTGCTGCGGCGCCATGCCCATGAAAAGCGCCATGGCGCCTTTGGCGCTTGGCGCTATTGTTGACCTGCGCCAGGAACCAGATGCCTGGCGCTGGTGCGTGGCGCTAGCGCCATGGCGCTTCTAGCGCTTGGCGCCACTTTTCTTTGGCGCCATTGGCGCTTGGCGCTTGGCGCTAGTGGTCAGAAAAGCGCCATGTTTCTTTTAGCGATTTGCGCCATAGTCCTGGCGCTTCTCACATCACTCCCTTGTTCTTTCGCATTACCGGTCGAAACTAAACTGTCACCGTTCGCTTGATTTGTTTATTTTCTGCGTCAAAACTGACAGCCGCAAAAGATGACACCATTAAGATACATAACAATTCATTAATCGCGGCCATTAGATTTAATGAGTCCGTAAAAATACAGTCAATGCATTTTAATGATATCGATTCTCGGTGGTTCCACCCACTCACAGGGCTCACTTTATTTTGTAAAGAATTGTGGAAATTGTAAATGGACACAAGATATCAGAAGTTGCATTGGAGTCTTATGTAGGTAGTCAGAAGAAGTGAGATGCTCTCGCAATTCTTTTTATCTTTTTTTGCGTGACAATGCCAGTTATTTGGCAGCCTAAGTCAGCGTAGTTTTCTTGAGAATGATTTAAAAGTCGCGTCATTTTTTACTATGAACCACAGTGTTGTCTTTTGCAATGTGCTTTTGCAGTGCAATTGTGCAACTTCGTGCATCTCCATTTCAGCTCTTTTCATTACCCATCAGCATAAAGCTATTCTCTGCTGTATAACAGCATTTTTTTAACCTCCGGTTCGGTTTCGCAGTATTCTACGCGTTTACACAATTTACTAGCGAACATTTTTTTACGAGCATCAATTATCTATCAATCAGACTAGCCAGTACTATGCAGATTGTCACATTCTTCGTAATCTTATTTTTTTACACTTTTCTTCTATAAAAAGTTCTCATTCTGATAGTGATGATTCTGCGAGACTTGTTTCCACAGGAAGAGCGCTTCTAAGCTTGCTTTAAACACGTGGCTACCTCAGCAGCGATGGCGGGCGAGAGCAGCTGTGGGCGCGGGCTGGTGCTGCGGCTGGCGGGGGTGGCGCTGTGCTCCTTCTTCCAGTTCGGCTACTGCCTGACCTTCCCCAACACGGCCATCGACGCCTTCCGGCACTGGTGGCTGCCGCACCTGCGCCCCGCCCCCACCAACCGCACCAACGCCACTGCGCTCCATGATAACGCGTACAACGCCGACGAAGTTGAGGTCACGTTCGGCTGGCAGTGGTCCATTTATATGTCGATATTTCTGCTCGGGTTCATAATTGGCGCGACGGCGGCACCTATATTCGTCCAAAAAAGCGGACGACTTGGTCGGTAACACAAGTCACCTTTTGGACATTAGATACCGTATTTCTTTTAATAGAAGAGCGCCGTTCAATTTTTCCGTCAACTTTTTTAACGTCAACTACAACGTAATTTCTACCTGCCGTTCTAGTGGAGGTGCCGTTCTATAGTTTTCGTGAGCACAAAAACATGCCTAAAGTTGCCGTTCTATTGGAGGTGTCGATCTATTGGAAGTATGCCATTCTATCAGAAGAAATACGGTACAGTGCTGTGGCGCCAATGGTACATGACCCTCACCCCCGACATCAACGCAGTTGGTTTCCGCGTAGCCAGCTGCTTGGGTATAGCAGGCAGCATTTTGCAGGCACAGTTGTCGGACCAACGGTATTTCTAGAAAATGTGAACCTTACTTCTCAGAATTTATTGGGCTTCTGAATTTCTGAATTGTAAATAGGACGTGATCTCTCGGTACACTCGGGGAGGGAGAGACTCTGATCAGGCAGCTACCGCTGTCTTTGTTTTGATATACCATATTACCTCGAATTATCCCCCCTGGAATTAACTCCCCCTCGAATTAACGCCCCCTCAAAATGGGCTGGGGTAATATTAAACCCTCCTTGAATTAACACCCCCTCGAATTAACGCACCCTCAAAATGGGCTGGTGTAATAATAAACCCCCTCGAAATACCCCCCTCCGGAATGATGTACATCGTGTATGCAATGTACATAATGTATTTACTAAATTACTACTGCTAATTTGCGCTACACTTATATGCCCATTTGTGTACAAATGTATGTCTATACCCCCAATGTGCCTACACACACTACTTTTCACCGTGACTTCGTGTGAAAACTGAAAAATATTTAAATGTAAATTAATGAACACGGTTGAATGATTTAATTCTAATTAAATTTGAATTAAAATTCTTAAAAGTTACAATTAGAAAATTTGAAAACGAAAACACATATAGCATACAATAAGAGTAGGCTGAATGTCGCCATGTCGCCATTTCAGTGTTCACACATGTCACGGTGGAAACTAGTGTGTGTAGGGCCAATATAACCTATTTTCTCACGTTTATTACTATTTTTGTGCATGAAAAAGCGTTTTCTTAACTATGAATTTGACGATATAATACCCCCCCCCCCTCGAATAACCCCCCTCGAATAACCCCCCCCCTCAAATTTTGCTGGCGAAATAATAAATCCCCACGGGGGTATTTCGAGGTGATGCTGTAGAACAAATTTCTAGTGTGCTCAGCGCAAAGAAAATGTAACTTCAAATTGTGTTTTTTAACGCCCGGGTACTCCTCGTAAGTGTAAACACTTTTGGGTATCGCCCAGTCTCACAACTCCGCCAAGCGCTATCCCTGTCTCTGTTCGATTCGCGTGTGCTGCTCATCGCCGGCCGCGCGTTGGCCGCTGTCGGCACGGGCGTCCAGTCGGTGGCGCTCAGCTGCTTTCTTCAGGAGTGTGCGAAGCCGAACGTCCGCGGCGCTGCTAGTTTCATGCAGGTGAACACACTTTTCAGCGGCGAATAAGTTTAGCATCGGTAAAGCGACTTAAAAAATGACTTTTCTCAGGATGTATGCGCGTCAGTCAGTTCTACAATCGGTGCAGTCGTGGGGTTTCGCGTCATACTGGGCACCTCCCCCACCACGCTCGTGCTTCTGTCGGTGCCCGTTGATCTGGCCCTCATTTCGCTGACGTTTTTTTACTTGAAGGAGACGCCAAAGTTTTTGGTGATGCGGCGCAAAGCGATAATGAAATTGAGTGAGAAGAAAATCGAAAATCATGATCAAAAAATTTCGGACTCTGTCGAATTCTACTATGCTACAAATGACCAGTCTGATGTGGAAGCGATCGTGCATGATTTGGAGAAGCAGCAGAAGGATGAGGCGTCTAGTGCAGGGGCATTTTCACGCGTTTTGAAGGTTCAATAAATTGTAATTCTCCATGCAGAGCTATTAATGGTAAATATTTATTTTTATAGTGTTTTTTCCTTTTTACGCTTGATGCCATCTTGCTCTGGCGCCACTGCCGCTTGGCGAGGGGGTTGGGAAAAGTGCCATTGCGCTTTTTCCATCACTAGTCTGAACTGCATGGGTGATTTGTTTGGTGAACTTCAAAACGTCGGAAAAAGCCGCCCGGTATAATCGACTTCTTCCGGGATAGGTGAGTAGTAAAATAGCAATTTGTTCCTGTGCCGCACTAGTTCCATTCTTCACTTTAAAATTTCGATTTCCGGCTTACCGTAAAAAAAGTTTTCCAGGTCATTTTCGATCTTCCAGCATGATATCTTGTTGTTGTTTTTTCACTGTCCACCATTTACTGACAATCCATTCAAGTCCAGGTTACCCAAAGAAGTTGAAGTGAAGTGTGATCATCACACATAAATATTTATTTGTGCTTGGTGAAGTACACTTCACCACAAATGCTAGGTATTTATGAATCCACTTCACATAGCTCTCATCCCATTATATTTTCCATTTCATCGGCATTGGCCACTAAAAACATATTTTTCACTATCGCTGTAAAGCTGCGATTACAGTTTGACGGAAAATAACAACGGAAAATTTTCCGTTGTTATTTTCCATCAAGCTGTAATCGCAGCTTTAGCGTTCTAAAAATGGGTAGTTTTTGGAGAACATACCTAATTAAATATAGGTAATCTCAGAAAAAATCTCAGAAAATAAGATTTTAAAAATCTAAATGTCCACAGGTTTTTTGAAATGCTTTTCGCGGTTACAAATTTTTAACTGGGCCCACTGCATGTAGCAACGCACCTCGTTGGGAGGTGTTCACTTGCACGGTGACTTTCTTCGTGACTTCCTCGTCGGGCATCGTGTTCATGGCGGGCTTCTCCACCGAATTGCTGGTTCGAGCCGGGATCACGCCCGACGTCGCCGAGATAACCACTGGCGTTTCGCACGTCATCAGGATAGCTGCGTTGGTTTTGTCCGTACAGTACATAAATACTACCGTATTTGCTCGAAATACCCCCTTGTATTACCCCCCTCGAAATACCCCTCGGTCTGAACGAGCTGACCAAATAACAACCCCATTCGAAATACCCCATTAATTCGAATTAACATTTGCACCCTGAAAAAATAAACCTCCTGAGAGTATTTCGAGGAAATACGGTATTTAGAATTGTAACTCATCCGTTTCGAATAACCCCCCATAAAAACTCATTTCGTGTACGGTGTCTGATGAAAAAAACCGTTTCCCAACAAATTAGTACAAGCAGTTCAAATAAAAAATTTCTGGCGAAATAATAAACACCCCCTCGAAATACCCCCCTCATTGAACCCCCCTCAAATCTCTCCCTACGGAAAAAAACAACGAAGTAATGTTACCGTGGGTGGACTAACTCAAGAAAAAACGGTATCTGTTATCTCATCAAAAACATTCCACTTGCACTAGCTAAGTAGCATTTTTCACAGTAATCTGTTGGCTGCGTGGCTGGTGGACCGCGTGGGCAGGCGGTGTTTGGAATTGGGGGGAGGGCTGGGCGCTGCGCTCGCCATGGCCGCCTTCGCCGGCAGCATACAGCTGGCGAACACACTGCAGGGCGATCACACTGCTGCAGTGGCATTTAGAGTCACTTCTATGGTTGCGTTGCAATTTTGATCTGCCAGTGCATGTCGATGGCATATAGTTCACATGCTTAAGGCTTATACGATTCTATGCTTAGGTACCTATGAATGCGATATGCACTTTCGCATGCATGCGAATTTCAATTTCAATTTAGATACCTATAAGAAACAAATTCAATGGTTTTCATAGCGATTTTTTTCCGTTTGATCGTGAAGCCATTTTCAGAGGGCTTAAATATTAATAATATTTCCAAAAATATTCTGATTGGGGCGGTGGCAAAAGACGCACTTATCGAGTTACTTATAAGTTAAAACACAACGAAGGCTGCCGTGCTCGTGTTCCTGGTGGCGTTCAGCCTCGGCCCCGGCCCCATTGCGTGGTTCATTGGCGGAGAGCTGGTGGAGCAGCGGTGGCGCGCGCCCACGCTCGCCGTTGGCCATTTCGCAGGACTTTTGCCACAGGTACGTAGTTTTTGGACAAAATACGCAGGAAGTTTTGCCTAAACTTTGCCTTTTTGTGTCAATTACCTATTAATAATGTGGCTTCGTATTCTGCAAAAAAAATCAGTGAAAAAGTCTGTGACAAAACTGACATGCAAAACAATCCTCTTTGCTGGAGTTATATAGGTATTTGGCTCGATCTTAGTCTGAATACCTCGTATAGAAAAAAATGTGGTGGTGCACATGCTCAAATTCAAATGGATTGTTTCAACCTGTAAGAAAGTACTTGGAGAACTAGAGGTATCATTCTCCTTGGTACTTCCTAACATCATTTATTGACCCTTGCAGCTGGTGTACACTGCAGTATCACTGCCGCTTGTCAACCTCATTGGACCACTGATTTTGGTGGCACTCTACTCTCTGCCCTGCATCGCGGCTCTTGTCTATCTATTCTTCAAGCTGCCCGAAACGAAACCAGTGAAAAATGCGGTCAAAGACAGCAGAGTGGGTGCAACATATGCACCAGAAAACATGGACAATGCACTTGAACTGCATTAGGAGGATGTCATTGCTGCATATTTAAAATTTAAAGTGGAAGAAAAAATTTTCATCAGACCATATCAAAATTAGGATGCTTGACAAATGTTCTTTTATTATATCCGTTAAGTGGTATGAGCGGACCGTTGGACTGTTAAACATACCCGGTTAAATGCTTATATTACCTATGTCTAATATTTACAAGCTGCCTAAATACCTAGTCTGTTAATCTAGAAACGATTGTTTCCGTATATCACACGCATAGATAAAAAATACACCTGGCCATGCAGTATGTCAAAAGTGGAAATTTTTTATGTTTTTTTTATGCAAACTTTTTTCCTTTTTATGTTCAAACGAACGTTTTTATGTTTATTTATTCACAACATATATTTATAAAAAATTTTTTTATGACACCGTACTTTTGTGCAGTTCTGTACTTTTCACAAAAAAAAGTTCTCCGCGCACTCATGGCATCAGTGAGAGAACGCTTTTCATTAAATCTACCTACTACTATGTAGGTAAATATGCAAAAAGTCACTTTCTAGCGCCAGGATGCAATGTTTGATGAGATTATAAAACTCAGGCATTGCAAAGACAAATGAAACAACAACAAATGCAGACTATAATGTGTATGGCTATCTAGATAATTTGATATTTGTACCGAAATCTGATTGTACCTCGAACAGAACATGTAAAACGACACTCAATATCAATGCAACAACAATTGTAAACATACCAAATTACAGTATTTTTTTCGAAGTTCTGCGCAGTAAATATGCACAGTGATCAATACAGAAAGAAATATAATGGCTACTGAGCAAGTTGAGATCAGCACTCTCGGAAATTGGCACACATTTACTTCAGCATTTCCCAGCAGACTGAGATAAAGTGCAAAAGCGGACAGCACATATGGCACTGAACACAAAATACACCTTTTTATTTTTCCTAGCCTGGTTTTCGTCTCATTTCATAGCCGTTTCGGCTGCGCAATGTCTGCCGTGGACATTTGGGCCGCGTCGTTTTGGTCTCACGCAGGAGATTGCTGCAACCCAGGCACGAAATATTTTAACTTTGCATGCTGCAGGGGTTCACGACACATTCTGTCGCTTTACAAACTTGAGTTGCGCAGTTTTTTGTGCAACAAGAGTTAGTTGTACAGGTTGTGGTGGAATGGTGATGTGGCGCTGGAACCATTCAAGGGTGCCAAAGGGTGTTGTGCTGTGACAAACTTTGCACAACAAAAGTTTGTTGTGCAGGGGACAATGCTGGTGATGGAATGGCGCAATAACCTCAAATAATGCCAGCATTATGGTGCCATTCCATCTCCACCCACACAAAACTTTTGTTGTACAAAAAACTGCGTGACACAAGTTAATTGTGCAGCAGAATGTGTTCCTACCGCACTGCAGGTACTATTGTACCTCTTAAGTAGTGTTTACAACTTAATGAAAATGAAACATGAAGCTTTTAATAACATTTTAAAAACCAAGTTCGGTTAAACTTGACGGACATTATGGAAGTCAATGCTCTACGGGATTTTCGTACAACTGCGTATATTCTTAGTTGGCACTCGTCCAAGTTACCGTTTGAGAGAATGTTACCCAGTATGAAAGATTCAGGATTTCCGTCTGTGTCACCAAAAATGGCTGCGGAATGTGATTAAGCAAACGCAATTGGTCGCTAATGGCGGCGCACACACGAGTTGACACACATGTTGATTTAATTGGATACCACGGTCATTTTCGTTGACGAGAGCGGAAATCTAGCGTCTTTTACCTCATTCGTATTCAACGCAAAGGTAACTTGGATGCACTGGGAAGTTCATACTTTCTTTTTTGAAGGAATTCGTCAAGACTGCGACGATAAGATCTGACCTAAGACCTTACAATCTGACTTTCTATAACGATTTGTCTATCAAACTCATCTCGTTCTCGCATAAAAAGTTGGATTGAATCAAAAGTATCATGAACCGAATGGAATCCGTCCATTCAAGTTCGAATTAAAAAAGATACGTCATTGGTAACCAAGGGCCGAATACCTGATTCGTTTTATGTCTGCCGAGTTTAGCAAATGCAGTTTTCTAGTTAGAATGCTTGGGTTGGAAATTGATTTATGTTGGCCAATTCTATTTTTCTTCCAATGTGGGAATGACAGTTCCCCATTCCAATTAACAAATCAAATATTTAAATGTAGTCAACTTTTCCAACTAGTGGGATTTTATTTACATCTAATTGACTAATTTCAATCATACATTTTATAATAAAATTGGGATGTCACTTCTGTCACCATACCAAACTCCTTACCCAATCTACACTTCACTTCAGAAATACCTGTAGCCACGTGTAGCGTGCTTGCTTGTTTTTCGGCCAAGGTGTCCCCAGCCAAGATACCCACAGCCATATAATAATCTTGTCCGGCCAAAGCGGTACAGCCGAAATATCCAGGGCCAAGATGGCCCTGCCGAAATGGGTGTTAACCCCTAGTCTGCGAGCACAGTTTTTCTATGAGTGGCTGGTACATAGTATTCAGCTTTGATTCCGTGGTGTGTTTGCGGTGTGAACAATTTGTATTTGTATTGCAAATATGGCAATCTCCATCTTAAATACCACGAACGTTTTTAATATCGACCGATAAACCAGAAAAAATTACTCGGAACTTCGTTTCAAAATGTGCCTTGCCCAAAAAAGTTGTGTACTCATCACGATTGCAATTGTATTAGTATTATAGTTTATCGAACTACGTGAAGCGAACGCGCTATGCAAAATTACTCGTATTCGTATCGTATGTGTTAATCGCAAATCCGTATGGAAATCTAATAACACTTTAAATATCAACTGCTCGGAAAAGTTGGGATCTTGCTCAAGGTAGATCAAGGCGCACATATTAATTTATCAAACCAATCGATGCACAACAATTATCTTCGCTGTAAATTTGGTGGCAGTTGCAATCGTATGCATCGTGGCCCATCCACGAAAACTTGCATTTTTGAAAAGAAATACTTTTTGACCGACACCTGCAACACCGTGCAAACATGAACCGTAAAGACGGCATTTTTTCTCTAAAAAAACAATTTATGCTTTATATACAACCCGTAGTAAACACGTAAATTCGTCTACCTGAATCAAAATTCTGTTACATTTCTGCGTTAAGATCTAGCTTTTCCACCATTTATAATTATAAAACAAAAAATCCTGAAATATTTATAAATATAAAACTTGCGCAGAACCTTCCTAAGAGGCTTCGAACACGCTGTAGTATCCCTCAGCAGCGATGGGAGACGAGAGCAGCTGTGGGCGCGAGCGAGGGCTGGTGCTGCGGCTGGCGGGGGTGGCGCTGTGCTCCTTCTTCCAGTTCGGCTACTGCCTGACCTTCCCCAACACGGCCATCGACGCCTTCCGGCACTGGTGGCTGCCGCACCTGCGCCCCGCCCCCACCAACCGCACCAACGCCACTAAGCTCGATGATGAAGATCGTGCAATTCTGGAAAATGAATTTGGCTGGCAGTGGGCCACCTTTGTATCATCGTTCCTGCTTGGATTTATCATAGGAGCAACGCTGGCGCCTATGGTCTTGCAGAAAAGCGGAAGACTTGGTTAGTGTTGCAGCCGATATGTTGCCCAAGAGTAGTGATGTTAAACGCACCAGGCCTTTGGCCAAGCTCAATGGCGCCAGAGTGAAATGGCGCATTTTGCTTCGGCGCTAGCGCCTAGCGTCATCCCCATGCGTTTTTTTCTGGCGCTGTGAAAGGGTAGTGGCAAGCGCCAAAAGCGCCATGACGGTTTTTCAAACCCCAGTGACAGTACTAATTGCGCCAGAGCAATTACATCACTACCCAAGAGTCAAAATGCACGAAACGCCAAATGTACATCTTTTACTTCGGACGGCAACATGAAAAACGTGGTGATGGGGGTAGATAAATGTACCCCATTTGTTGTGTTAAGTTCACGGTTTCACATCACAAAAATTCATGTCGGAACGTGAAGCAAAGTTTAATACGTGTTTGAGCGTGGCGCATGTCAGGCAATCGTCTACCAAAGCACCAATCTAAACCTATATATTTTCGAGAGAACTGCGTGCAAAGGATGCCTAATGCAAAAGATAGGGGCACAATCACAGCCTCATTTTTTGCCCGATTCGTGTGTGTTTTTGCACACAATGCAGTCACTATTTATTAGTACAAAATGCCCTTTACAAACACGTTACAATCTTGACAAACAGGGTTAGTAGATGGCAAAGTTGCTTCCCAAGAATGCAATTGCACATGTATGGGGGGTGAACTTGAGTTTTTAGGGGCTGAGTTTTCAATTCAGGGTTGAGTTGATGGGTGTTTATAAATTAGGGTTGAGTTGACAGAAGGTTAAAAATAAGGGGCTGTTGACACAAGTTTACAAATTAGAGGCTGAGTTTATGGGAGTTGAGTTGATGGGTGTTTGCCAAATTTGGGGCTGAGTTTATGGGAGTTAACAATAACATTACCATAATCCTTCAGTGAGGCCCCCGGGGCTAAAAAATATAAATTGTGATATGATGCATTTGTGGGTTACTGATTACAATGATTTGAAATATGCACTCCATTCTGACAGTACATTACCATAACCCTGAAATTGAATCCCTGGGGCCAAAACTTTCAAATTGTGAAATGATGCATTGTGGGTTTCTAATTGCACTGATTTGATATATAATGCACTCCATTTTGACACTACATAACCCTGAAAACTACATAACCATAACCCTGAAAATGAACCTCTGGAACCAAAAACTTTCAATTTGTGAAATCATTCATTCTTGGGTATCTGATTGCACTGATCAGTTGATGGGTGTTTGCCAAATTAGGGGCTGAGTTTATGGGAGTTAACAATAACATTACCATAATCCTTCAGTGAGGCCCCCGGGGCTAAAAAATATAAATTGTGATATGATGCATTTGTGGGTTACTGATTACAATGATTTGAAATATGCACTCCATTCTGACAGTACATTACCATAACCCTGAAATTGAATCCCTGGGGCCAAAACTTTCAAATTGTGAAATGATGCATTGTGGGTTTCTAATTGCACTGATTTGATATATAATGCACTCCATTTTGACACTACATAAACCTGAAAACTACATGACCATAACCCTGAAAATGAACCTCTGGAACCAAAAACTTTCAATTTGTGAAATCATTCATACTTGGGTTTCTGATTGCACTGATTTGATATATGCACTCCATTTTGACACTACATTACCATAACCCTAAAAATGAACCCATGGGGCCAAATACTTTCAATTTGAGAAATAATGCATTTTCGTGTTTCTGATAGCACTAATTTAAAATATGCACTTCATTTTGACACTACATTACCATAACCCTAAAAATGAACCCCCTGGGCCAAAAACTTTCAAATCATAAAATGATGGATTTGTGGGTTTCTGAGTGTAACGATTTCAAATATGCCCAGGGCTTCAAAAATTAGAAATTGTGAAATGATTCAATGTGGGTTTCTAATTACACTGATTTGAAATATGCACTCCATTTTGACACTACATAACCCTGAAAACTACATAACCATAACCCTGAAAATGAACCTCTGGAGCCAAAAACTTTCAATTTGTGAAATCATTCATTTTCGGGTTTCTGATTGCACTCATTTGAAATATGCATTTCATTTTGACACTACATTACCATAACCCTAAAAATGAACCCCCTGGGCTGAAAACTTTCAAATCATAAAATGATGCATTTGTGGGTTTCTGATTGTAGCAATTTCAAATATGCACTCCATTTTGACACTAAATTACTAAAACCCTGAAGTTGAACCCCTAGACCCAAAAATTTCAAATTGTGAAATGATGCATTTTGCAGGTTTCTAATTGCACTGATTCAAAATGACTCAATTTCAACTCTACATTACTGTAAGCCTTAAATTGAAAATTGAAAATAAATTAGAAATTGTGAAATGATGCATTTCTGGCTTTTTGATTGCCTTGATTTGAAATATGCACTTCATTTTGACACTACATTACCATAACCCTGAAAATGAACCCCCAGGGCTAAAAATTTTCAAATCATAAAATGATGTGTTTGTGGGTTTCTGATTGTAGCGATTTCAAATATACACTCAATTTTTACACCACATTACTAAAACCCTGATAATGAACCCCTGGGCCCAAAAACTTTCAATTTGTGAAATGATGCATTTGTGGGTTTTTTATTGCAGTGATTTGAGATGTGCACTCCATTTCTACTCTACATAACCATAACCTTTAAGTCTAACCCCTGGGGCTAAAAAATTGAAGATTGTGAATTGATGCATTTGTGGATTGATGCTAGCGATTATTTCAAATATTCATTCTATTTTGACACTACATTACCATAAACCTGAAAATGAGTTTACAGGAGTTTCCAAATTAGGGACTGAGTTTATGGGAGTTTCCAAATTAGGGGCTGAGTCTATGGGAGTTTCCAAATAAGGGGCTGAGTTTACAGGAGTTTCCAAACTAGGGGCTGTGTTTACAGGATTTAGAGGGGGTCCCCATGGGGTGCCATTTTTGGGGGGTCTCCAGGGGGTGCCATTTTTTGGAGGCACATATGGGGGTGCCATTTCAAGGGGGTCCCCATGGGATGCCATTTTTGGGTGGTCCCCAGCGGTGCCGTTTTTTGTTGGTCCTTAGGGGGGTGCTATATTTTTTTGTGGGGGGGGGGGGTCCATAGGGGGTGCCATTTTGGGGGGTCCCCAGGGGGTGCCATTTTTGGAGAGTCCCCAGGGGGAGCCAACTTTGGGTGGGTCCCCAGGGGGTGCCATTTTTGTGGCGGTTCCTAGGGGGTGCCATGTTTGGGGGGTCCCCAGGGGGTGCCATTTTTGGGGGGTCCCTAGGGGGTGCTATTTTTGGGGGGTCCCTAAGGGGTGCCATTTTTTGGTGGTCCTCAGGGGGTGCCATATTTGTGGGGCCCTAGGGGGTCCCATTTTTGGGTGGTTCCCAGGGGGTGCCACTTTTGGGGGGTTCCCTGGGTGATGCCATTTGGAGGGGGGTCCCCACTGGGGTGTCAGTTTTTGCAAGCCTCTGAGTAGTGGGTACCTATAGCAGGATTCTCTCCAACCTTCAGTTGGGTTTTGTGGTTCTCTACAATTAATACCACAAGGATTTACAAACACAAAAAGAACAGCAAAGCACAAATGTAACCAATTTAAGATAACAACAAAGTTTGACACCTTGCAAAAACCACACTATCATATCACAAAACCTATACCACACAAAATGCACACTGCCCAACCATTTTACAGAAGTTTACAAAAAATCCATTCCAAAACATTGCATCTTTGGTATTGGTCTTGTTATTGTTGGTACATTACATACCGCATTTCAAAACACATGCCTAGCATGTGGGCAAACTTAACTAAACTATCATAGTTCCTCCAATGGTATTAATTGTAGAGAACCACAAAACCCGACCGAAGGTCGGAGAGAATCCTGCTAGTTATTCATAAAAATTGTCCAAATTTGGCATGACAGTGGATAAATGTACCCTACTTAGCATGTTAAGCACGCACATAAATATCACTAAATTTTCACATTTATCACCTCGTATGCAAAACAACGTCACTCCACAGGACCATCTACAATGGGACACATTCAAAAACGTAAATATGAAACTCTTTCACATTCTGACACGAAATCTTGTGATCTGAAACCGTGCACTTAACACAACAAATGGGGTACATTTATTTACCCCCATACCAAATTAGAGCAGTTTTCATTCAAAATTGATGTGTTGGGGGCCATCAAAACCGTGTGCCTGACGTGGGCCACCCAGTATTTATTACTGCTAATTTGTATCGTAGCTACACAAAGACTAGTTTGTGTAGCTAGGTATCTACGTTTTTATGTCCAAATATATCCTGTTTGGAAACATTTATTACCAGTTTTGGGTACACAAACTATTTACCCTTACGAAATAATAACCCCCCTCGAATTAGCCCCCTCAAATTCTGCTGGCGAAATAATAAACCCCCATGGAGGTATTTCGAGGTAATACGGTATGACATTGGCGGGTTTTTCAATTCCGCTTTTCCATCATTAACCGACGTCACACGCAGCCGGATTTCGTGCGGCCGCTTACCTGGGCATATCGGGATCACTGTGCCAGGCGCTATCTCTATCCGTATTTGAGTCGCGAGTGCTGCTCATTTGGGGTCGTACTTTGGCTGCAGTCGGCACGGGCGTCCAGTCGGTGGCGCTCAGCTGTTTTCTTCAGGAGTGTGCGAAACCGAACGTCCGCGGCACTGCTAGTTTCATGCAGGTGAAAGTTTTGTGAATCGTTTTGCGAATACGCCCCTCTGGTGCCAATCCCAGACTCTGTAAAATGCTCGGAAAATGTCAAATTGCCAAAGTCAAACTCATTTGCCATTTTTCAGGGCATTTTACGTGACTTTTGACACTTTGCATGACACTTGACATTTAACAGGGCATTTTACAGAGTCTGGGACTGACCCCTGCGAGAAATCACCCCGTCGACATTATTTGACGAACTTATAACTCCGCTATGGACTTTTCTCAACGATATTCGATAGTTACCAACGTTAGTCGCGCTCACTTATCTGTTCACATTTTAAACTTTTTCAGGATGTTGTTGTATCCGTTGGCGCAGCAATAGGCGCCTTGGCGGGGTTTCAAATCCTGCTTGGCAATTATCCAATTGTACTCGTGCTCATATCAGTGCCAATTGATCTGGTCCTTATTTCACTGTCCTGGTTCTATTTGAGGGAGACGCCCAAATTTTTGGTGATGAATCACAAAGCGGCTAAACTCGAAAAACATACTCGTGATAAAGATATCGCGGATTCAGTCAGATTTTACTATGGCATGAGCAATGAAGATGATGTGAAGGCTACAATTGAAAATTTAGAGATGCAGCAGAAGGAACAGACTTCTAGCGCAGGGGGCATTTCCTGACTTTCGTGAAAATTTGCATTGTATAGGTAAGCTTTAAAAACGCTGTTTTTACACTTTCCGCCACCCGTTAAAAAACAGTTTGACTAGCTGACGACTCAAGGAGAATGTGTCGTAAAATACTTCTGGCCAGCCTTCCCTCACGTAAATGTTTTTTGTGAAATAATATGAATGCATATATAAATACGTCAGAGTCGGGAAATGGCCCCTAAGTATTATTGATATGTTCCGCGATCGGTGAGTAGCTTTAAGTATCTGCCGAAACGTACGGGATACGCAATGGATATGGAACAGGGCTGGTGGCAGGAAATGATTATGGAAAAGCGGTGGGAAAACTTGCACCAAGCGCCAAGGGCGCCAGAAACAATTTGCGCCGTCCAATACATTGCGATGGCGCCAATGCTCTCGCACGACTTGTAAAGACGCCGTGCCAGAAAAAGCTGCCAAGCGCCTTTCAAAACTTTGAACCGGACGCCAAGCGCCTATTTGATATCAAACCACTTAAATAAAGGTAAATGATTACAAAATGTTCTTTCGTTCACTTGAGACACGCGCCCCGCGGCGAGGTGCTGACCTGCGTGGTCACCTTCCTGCTGTGCGCCTCGTCCGGCATCGTGATCGTGGCGGGCTACTCGACCGAGATGCTCGTGCGCGCCGGCGTGACGCCGGGCAACGCGCAAATTGTCACTGGCCTATCGAATGTCGTCAGAATCGCCTCGTTAGTATTGTGCCATCGCACACTAGTTTGATGCGCGACTTTGGTGACAACTGAAATGACGACATGTGTACAATCCAGTGTACAATTATTGGATGCTGCTATGTTTTTTTGTTTTCAAATGTTCAAATGAAAACTTTCATTGTGTTCAATTCTAATTTATCTTACCTAAATTAAATCATCCAACCGAGTTGATTCATTTGAATTTGAATGAAATTTTAGTTTTCACCAAAGTCACGGTGCAAACTAGTGCGCGCAGCGCTATCGTTGAAAGTTTGTTTTCAACGTCAACATTCATCAACAGCGGTCCCGCTGTTGTGCAAAATTGAGATTTACGTCGCAGGAGTTTGTTTGCGGCGTGGCTGGTGGACCGCGTGGGCCGGCGATGTCTCGAACTGTGGGGCGGCTTGGCCACGGTTGTCATCACGGCGTTGTTCGCCTGCAGCATACAGTTGGCCAACACGTTCCGACGCAGCGACGCCGCCGAGCCATTGGCGTATTCGATCACGGTCACTTCAATGGTCGTGTGTTCACTTTTGGGCAGCGAGTGACCCATGTGCTCATCGTTATGCACTTACATCTGCAAATTTCAAAGTCTTGTAAATTTGCTATAGCGTGTCTATCCGGAAAATGGCTACCGTATTTCTTCTGATAGAATAGCGCCGTTCTATTTTTTTCGTCAGTTTTTTTTTACCTGCCGTTCTTTGGAGGTGCCATTCTATTGGAGGTATGCCGTTCTACTAGAAGAAATACGGTACCTATTCGAATCGCGGTGGCATTAGAAGAAGAGATGTTGACAAACCTGCCCATATCAAACCCTCTAATGTCCCCTTGAATAGCAACCACTATTGGCTGAGTGG
Source organism: Sphaerolaimus hirsutus (assembly GCA_964036195.1). Classification (NCBI taxonomy): domain Eukaryota; kingdom Metazoa; phylum Nematoda; class Chromadorea; order Monhysterida; family Sphaerolaimidae; genus Sphaerolaimus; species Sphaerolaimus hirsutus. The sequence continues at coordinate 14,030,276 of OZ038452.1, read as the reverse complement.
GGAACCCCCCCCCCCCAAATTGAATAACTTCCCCTCTGTGAGTTGGGTGCACGTGAGTGGTAAAAGCGCATGACGGAACTCGCTCTGATCAAAGTGAAGACACGGTCGCCGGTGTGCGTGCTGGCGTTTCTGGTCGCATTCAGCCTCGGCCCCGGCCCCATTTGCTGGTTCATTGGTGGAGAGCTGGTGGAGCAGCGGTGGCGCGCGCCCACGCTCGCTGTTGGCAACTTTACGGGGCTTTTTGCACAGGTATTTGCCATTTTATTTTGAACACCCTATGTACGTGATCCCGACCTCAAATAAGTGCCCAGAGTATTTATACGACCTTATTACGTAGCTTCTCCGAGTGACGTAAGTTCTGCATGCAGAAATACATGATGAGAGCTGTTTTATAATAACATCCGTTTAAGAGGGACAAATAATAAACTAAATTTGTGCACTGCTAGTCGTTTCATTTTTTGATGATGGTTCTATTCATGGTTTATCCTGTCAGAATTTTTAACGAAAAAATCGGTGTATGTGTGAGTAGGAAAAGGAAAATAGTAGGGCAGACATGAACAATGAACGGGTGCACTCAATACGACAAATTACAAATCAAACATGCCCAGACACGAATATACCTACCTCGTATATCCTCGAAATACCCCCCTCTAAGTACCCCCCGCTTAACCCCCCTCACAATTCTCACTCTGAAAAAATAAACCCACTGGGGGTATTTTGAGGAAATACGGTAGTATAATATTCTAGTATTTACCTCAAACATCAGGAAAGTTCTTGTCTATTATCTTTATCAAACACATGTTTTACCCTTGCATTATCCACCTAGCTGCTGTACGGTCTAATAACGCTGCCACTGGTCAACATCGTTGGACCACTGATTTTGCTGGCGCTCTACTGCGTGCCATGCACTATGACAGTGATCTACATTTTCTACAAGCTCCCTGAAACGAAGCCAGTGAAACGTGCGGAAGAGTGCAAAACGAGAATGTTGGACTTGGATCAGTAGGCGTGAAAGTCACACATAATATTCTACGTAATTTACTAATTTATATCGTGTTCATTATTTGTTAACTATTGACGCCTCACCCCCTATTTCATTGCTCGCATTTTATTTGTGCTCGTTTCGTTTTAATATCAACACAACGTGGTAACAGCTTGCATTTATTCCAACCCATACAATCCGATTTCAAGAGTATTCGCGGATTTGCAGTATTCTACACTTTCACACATACCTATTTATTTAACTACCCGATACTTTTGGCAGACATCAAACATCAATGTCAAAAGCTGTCCAAAAATAGTAGTTGTTGTGAAGCAATTGTGACTCGGCTTGCGAATTTTTTTGTACATTCTTGAATTTTCTGAACAAGGTTTTTCTAAAGCAAACTTTAATTACCTAGATACCTACTTACCGAATACCTCCAGGGGGTTTATTATTTCGCCAGCAAATTTTGAGGGGTAATTCGAGGGGGGCTTATTCAATGGCGGTTTCATTATTTCGGCAGAAATTATCATGAAGGATCATAGCAAATAATGGGCTGTTACATATCGAAACTAGCTAGAATATGTGTAGCTGCGATGCAAATTGGCAGAAATTGAAACATCATGTATATTGCATACATGGTGTACATTATACAAGACGGGGGTATTTCGAGGGGGGTAATTCAAGGAAATACGATATGTAGTGTTATAGTTGGTTTAACTAATCAACAACTACACTAAGGATTGTATAGGATGTGTAAATGCCGTGTATTTTTACGATACTAGTATTTAGTTAACCATCCTGACCGAAGCACACGCAATCGAATTTAACAGTACCAAATAATATATAGAAGCAAAGATTATACTGAATGACCCAGATCAACCGTAAAAACCGCTACGGATTTGTGGCGATTTTCTGCTCAGGTAGTTAAACATTCATTAAACGTCTTGGATGAGTAAAAAATGCTTCAAGCGTTTGACTAGCTGATATCTGATACAATGGCAAAGGAAAATTTAAAATGACAAAGTACAACAATGCATGTTTGAAGGCTCATGTTATTTCAAATGTACACCCATGGAAGTCATCGTGGTGACTGCGAGTTCTTGTGCACAGAAAAAGTAGAACCGGAAAATCCTCATTTGTATTTAGTCGTTGATTGACCTTACTTACTTGCAGTTGTAATAGTAATACATAGTAGTCCAAAAAATAGTCTAAGAATACAATTGTATTTACAACATTTCAGCATATATCAACAACATATAAATCTGACAACGTTCACACAATGAATTTTTCACAATGAGAAAAGGTATACCGTATTACCTCGAATTAACCCCCCTCGAGTTAACCCCCACTCAAAATCGGCTAGGGAAATAATAACCCTCCCCCCGAAATACCCCCCCCCCTTCGGAATGATTTACGTCATGTACGTAATAAATACGTCATGTATACAATGTACATGATGTATATTACCTACTGCTAATTTGCATTGCAGCTACACATAGACTAGTTTGTGTAGCTGTCTACGTTTTTATGTCCAAATATACCCCGTTTGGACACATTTATTACCTATTTTGTGTACGCAAATGCCCTCTTTTTACTACGATCCTTACGAAAATTTCTGACGAAATAATAAAAAACCCTCGAATAAACCCCCCTCGAATTGACCCCCTCAAAATTTGCTGGCGAAATAATAAACCCCCATGAGGGTATTTCGAGGTAATACGGTACCTGATATTTACTTAGGTAGGTAATAATAGCTTTTTCAGGTATAATAAATTATCGTCGCAAAACGATGTGAACGGCAGCCAGCGCAGCAAGTGATAAAAATCTACATATTTCCTGCATAAATGAATTGAAAAACCAAAACAAGTTTAGACAGGTTAAAACTGATGTAGAAATTCGACAATTCAACATCTAGAAATGAAAAAATTCAAACATTCGAAAACATTTAAAAAACAGAAATTGAAAAATTCATTTCAGAAGAAAACTCCTCAAAGTTTTAAAATTTCAGAGAATTTGACACCATGAAATATTTACGACCGATTTCCTCAATTTCAATCACCCCATATACCGAACCCGTGTCAGTCGTAACGATGGCAAACCCATCAGAAAAAAGTATTTAAATTTTTAAGTATTTTTTCTGAAATGACTTTTCGAATTTTCGAATTTTTCGCCAAAACAGTTTTCGAATTTTCGAATTTTTTTGGTAGTTTTCGAATTTTCTGGTAGTTTTCGAATTTTTTTGGGTAGTTTTCGGATTTTTAAAAATAGTTTTCGAATTTAAAAAAAAATTTTTTTTCAAAACTTAATTGAACTCAGAACTCAACGTTTTACGTCTTTATTGCAGCTCAGACACACTGCAAGTCAATTGTCAATTGATTTAGAATGTTGAACTTAAGAATACATATCAATGCCTCAAATTACCTAAAAAAATCGAAAAGTCTTTTCGAATCTTTTGAAAAAAATCGATTTTTATGTATTTTTTTCACTGCGTGCTCAAAAATTCGAAAAGTCCAAAAAAACGTTTTCGAATTTTCGAATCTTTTTTGCCATCGTTAGTCAGTCGTAAGAAGTGAAATGGCAAAGGCGAAGTAAAAGCGCAAAGGCGAAGTGAAACGGCAAGTGAATTGGCAAAAACGAAGTAAAAAATTAAAATAAAAAGTAATTTCTCTTCGCGTTCGCATTTCACTTGCCAATTCACTTGCCATTTCACTTCGCCTTTGCGCTTTTACTTCGCCTTTTCCATTTCACTTCTCATTTCTCATTTTGCAAAACTGGCACCAGGTATCGTCATTAGCATTGCAAAAATCTCTGGGAGATTTATATTTTAAAAATCTCAGAAAATCTCAGAAAATATAAGATTTTCTGAGATTTATATTTTTTCTACTATTTTCCAGAGAGATTTAATTATATTTTTTCTGATTTAGAAAATCTCTCGAGAAAATCTCTCTATCAGAACATGTGTGATCTATTTATTTTGAGCAATGATTGAATATTCAGCTGATAAAATTAACAAAGCGCAATAATTTTAAATGGCTAACAGTGAAAATTCCCTTCCATGGCTTGAAAAAGTCTATCTGAAATATATTTTATGTACTCTAGTACTTTGAAAAAGTGTATGTTAACATGGGTACTGCTGCGTCGGTCAGGTACTTTAAACAGGTCGACTTTTTGGGATTGGTTCTTTAGGATTTCAGGACCGGGGCTGGGATCATGGGACCATTATCATGATGAGGATTGTTTTTTAGAGATTTCAGGATTAGATCTGGGTTTGGTGTCTCAGGATAAGGATCAGGACTGAGATAGGCATTTTTTCAGGATTGGGATTTTTGAAAAAGTTCTGATATTAGAGGTTTTTCTCTAATCTGTGGCAAAAATGGTCTAAAAACATCTAAATGCCAGAAAAGTGGCATAAATTGGACATTTCAGGTTTATATTCACATGTCTTAGTGCAAACAATTTTACAAAGTTGGCAAATTTTTCCGCGACAGGATTGGTATTGAAGAAAAAATTATTGGGATTGGGATTCAAATTTCAAAAGTTTCGGGATTGGGATTAGTTTTTTAGATTACAGGATTGGGATTGAGATTTCAGGTTGGGACCACAAAATCCCAAAAAAAATTCTGGATTCAGGATCTAGACCAGGATCCTGTTTGAACCCGTGGTACTGTTACTTTTTCAGAGTCAGTATAGATGTATTTACTCAGTATTCAAGTAAACACCTTCCCGGTCACGTCCGGCAGCCATTTTTTGATTTTACTTCTTATATCCTATCCCCAGTTCTAGGGCGCCCCCGAGGCTGAAACATGGGGGAGATATTGTCGCAACCCCCCTCTACTTCGCATGAATTGGGGGGTCGCGGCGAACCCTCTCAGGGTGGGTCGCACTAAGTGCAATTTTTTTTGTGGCTTTTTTGGTGTCCCACAGCAGGTCCGGCACCCGCTGATTTCTGAGCTGTGGGACGGGTATAAATCTAAAATTTTGGGAATGTGTTACCAACACCACTCTCCTACTATACACTATTCAATAATGTGAGATTAATGTGAAAAATTTCTCAAAAATTCGCTTATTCTCTAAAAAAAACACCACTCCCCAATATATGGATGACAAAAAATTCACTTTTTGGAAATTTTTTATTAGACACTTGAAGAGCTGGTTTACGATACTTTAAAGGGAAGGGTTTAATGTTTAAAGTTATGTAAAGAACCATACCTCTAAAATGCCTGCATTGCAAAATTTACTTAGGGTGAATTTTATGACATCATAATGACATCATCGCAGGAACAAAAATTTACAAAATTTACACTTTGAAATTCCCCCCAAGTAAATGTTGCAATGCAGGCATTTTAGAGGTATGGTTCTTTACATAACTTTAAACATTAAACCCTTCCCTTTAAAGTATTGTAAACCAGCTCTTCAAGTGTCTAATAAAAAAGTTCCAAAAAGTGAATTTTTTGTCAGCCATCTATTGGGGAGTGGTGTTTTTTAGAGAATAAGCGGATTTTTGAGAAATTTTTCACAATAATCTCACATTATTGAATAGTGTATAGTAGGGGAGTGGTGTTGGTAACACATTCCCAAAATTTTAGATTTATACCCCTCCCACAGCTCAGTAAACAGCGGGTGCCGGACCTGCTGTGGGACACCAAAAAAGCCACAAAAAAATTTGCACTTAGATCGACCCACCCTGAGAGGGGTCGCCGCGACCCCCCCAATTCATGCGAAGTAGAGGGGGGTTGCGCCGATATCTCCCCCAAGTTTCAGCCTCGGGGGCGCTGTAGAACTGGGGATAGGATATAAGAAGTAAAATAAAAAAATGGCTGCCGGACGTGACCGGGAAGGTGTTTTTATGTATTTTTGGAGTAAAAGTAAATACACTTTGTGAATATAGTTACAAAATTTGGTGAAAAAAACATTTGATAAATTCTGTGGGGATCATCACACGTGAAAGTGATTTATTCTATTATGATGAAAGATGTACCTAAATTATATTTTTGTTGATTATTCAGATAGTACATGGTAGTACAAAGTGTACTTTCAGTAGACAGTGTCTTGTTATCATTTGAAATTCTGAATGAAAAGCATTAACAACACATAAGGTTCTTAATATCTACTCTGAATGGTTCAAACACCTTGAAATATCGATTATAGCATGATTTAAGTTGAGAGATTTTCTGAGATTTTTTGAACTGTGAGAGATTTTCTCAGAGATTTAATTATATTTTCAAAAATGACCCGAGAGATTTAATTATTTTTGTTTTCTCGAGAGATTTTCTGAGATAATATTTTATTATATTTTCTCAAAATTGGCCATTTTTTGCAATGCTAATCGTCATACACGCTCAAACTGACACCACGGTGGCAATAGAAACAAAGACAGCCGACGCGGCAATTACGGAGGTAAGGATTGAATCACCATCCTGGGGACGCTGCAGGAGAAAAGGCAGTGGCGCCACTTGGCAAACTCGCACTTGCATCTGCGGCCACCCTGTACCATTGTGTGGCGGTGGGAAGACGTGCCTGCGGCGTGGCCTGCGCCTGCTGCTGCAGCCGTAGCTCTTCGTGCAGCGCCGGCACGCGCATGGTGCAGTAGCGGCCGGTGAAGCCGGGCGCGCAGTCGCACGCGTCGTCCGTGCCTGCTCAATTGAGCTGATTATGTTGGGGGTCTGCAGTTCATTATGCCAACACACACACACTAGTTCACCAACATGAAACGCTCGACCATTTTGGTAAACTGTTTTGACAAAACTGTACGAAACACCATACAACTCGGTACAGTGTTTCGTACTGTTTTGTCAAAACAGTTTACCAAAATGGTCGAGCATTTCATGTTGGTAAACTAGTGTGCGTGGGCCCATTGAATGTTAAAACAGGTATACTCATATGAAAACCGGCAACTTAATTGTTAAAAACTACGCATGAGTAACCATTGAAAGCTAAAAAGTGTGAACGGTTGGGTGTTGAATCAGATTGATATTATACTTTCACGTTCTGTATAGGGAGAATGTAAATACAAACAGGAGAACGTAATTTTTCTGTGGTCTCTTGGTAAATATAATGATTACGATGTAATTTAAACAATTAAATATGCGTGAGCACGGAGTATTCAACAATTACGTTTTTGGGATTGAACGCACCTGCCGCATCTCTTTCAGTGCCACCATTCCAACAGACAATGAAGTACTTCCGCTCAGTCAAATGTCTGGTGCTGTTCGGCCAAAATCCATTATTTCTGTACGCACCAGCTACGCCATGGTTGTCTTTGGGTCTTTGCCAAGTTTTGCCATACATTGCGGCCAAAAACTGTTCAGTTTCGCACGGCACAAAGAAGAGCCGATTTTGCAGTGCACCGACGCACAGAGACGACTTGATTCGAGGGAAGTACCAGCTGAAGACGCATGCTTTGTGACGGAGCTTTAGCTAGTATAAGTATTGGTGGAATTAATGGCAAACCGATATTTCGGCAGATCCGCTGGCTGTGCATTGTTTGTCGACCCAACCCAAGTCATGTTGCCTTCATTGTAAAATGCAAACAAATCAGTGTTGTGGCTCCTTTCATACATGATTGTGATTTCATAACCCTCCCATGGCTGATGTTTTTAGACATTTAAATTTTGGGTACATGTTCGCATAGTAGCAATATAAATATCTGAAACGTTTACACACACCAAACCGAAAATATGCCTCAGCCAAAATTTGGTGTCGTCGCGTAAAACCCTCTCAATTTCAGGAGTGTAGTCATCACCGAAGAAAGCCACATCGACATCGGTTGTGTATGGTATCCAACCACAATTTCTGTACCAGCCTGATAAGCATTGAAAACAGTATTGTGGATGAAAAAACTCTTCGTTCGTAAATGTCACACACCTAAAAGTGTTCCCATTGATAACATGATTGGTACCCGGATTCTATACATCATGTCCCTTAGGTGAGCAGTGGCGATTGTCCACATGCTATTCGGCTTATAATAGGCATCTCTCGAGTCATTTTTCAAGTCTTCAGACCATTCAAACTTTTCAAACTCCTGTGCAAGATTTTCATTGCAAGTAATATATCTCCCTCTGACTAATTGCCATGCGTACAATGAACCATCAAATGGGGCATAAATTCCTCCATCATGCACAGGAAATACTTGTGAAAGAGGCGGTCTGCGAACAGGATAAATGTACTCAGAAATGGCCCGGTAGATTAGATAAATTGTGGAGAAAATGTTGTCTCACTGAAGTATGGCAAATGTCGGTTGCTCAAATCCACGAATTGAAATTGCTGGATACAGCCAAAAGTCGGTGCCGTTGTTGCTTGGTTGGATTATTCTTGTCATGATCATGTCCACATTTATTGAGGGAAGGTGCACTGCAATGTGATACTGATAAAATTACGTGGAAAAGTTCAAACTGTGTTACTTAACAAAACACACATTGAATATTGTTCTCTTCGGTGGCAATTACTGCCACATCGTTTTCAGCATCAAGATATTGCCTAGCCTTATCAAACGAGTCAGACGACATGCCCACTCGCAAAAAATGTGGCTTCTTTTTTCGTCTCATAGTACTCTCTCGACCTCTTTTCCTGTTATTTTCGTCATTCTCCACTGGCAATGGTTTATTACTGCTCAAACAAGATGCGGTCTTTGAGTCGATTGCGATCACTCCCAGCGCAGCTACTGATTTTGGCAGGGCAACTGGCAGGCCATGTAAACAATAACTGACCCTTTCTTCTGCAAATGGGACAGATGGGACCATAAACCAGGGTGAAACAAAATGGGCACTTGTTAAAAGCAAACCATCCAAATACGGCATTGCATTGTCGAAGTGCTTTTCTAGTTCAGTATTAAACCATGCTGGCGTTGAGTCGCTGGTACTGTGCACCACAGGCGCTGGGGATGTTGAAACATCATCAATGTGGCCATGTGGATACATTTTGTCTTCGGAATCATCTCTCATCAATCCGAAAGCTTTGACTGCAGATTATTATGAAATGAATTGAGTGTAGTGATGGAAAAGCGTCAGAAAAATGGCGCCAGGCGCCAACGCGTCAACATAATGGCGCCAGGAAAGACGGTGCAAAGCGCCAATGGCGCTGGCGCCTTTGGCTCCATAAAAGGGCACCAGCGCCATGGCGCCATTCAATCACTACTGTGCAACTAAGTGCAACTGTTGAGACTTAAATATCAATGAAAAGAACGTCAGCCAGAATCAATGAAAAACTAGTCGTAGTAAATAACCTTTCTCTCTGCTTCTAATCGGTTGTTTTGGAGTGGCAGCGAAGAGCCAACTCTGTTTGGCTGCAGCGTCAACATCGAGTCCGGTGTCAGCTCTGAACAAAGTTTGAGCGCTGAACAGTACAGCAGCGATACTGAGTGCAGCGGCGAGACGCAATGCCGCTCTAGACAAGGGTATCCATGCGATCTTCAACGGGAGCCTCATGTCTCCTTTCTTTGGCACTCATCCCAATTTTAAAATTTGCCAACGTGACAGCATTGTTGAATGTTTTAAGATTCGAGAAAATAGCGCAGCTGTACAGGCTGCTTAACAAATAGCCATGCCATAAATTTGTATGTAAATCAAAACAATGAAAATGAATTTATAGATCATCCAAGCTGACGATATTCAAATGGGCAGGTAAGCGGCGGAAATTATTCACATGTGCTGATTCTGTTTGAAGAATGTATATGTTTTATACATATACAATGTTTTAAAAGCATTTTATATTTATAAAAGTAAATACCTACAGTGATAAGTGGACAGTGCTAAATTTTTAATTGCTACATGGCACAACGTTGTTTTATGTTGTTGACTTATCAAAGTAAACATGGACAGTGCACCATGAAGGGAAAGCACAAACACATGCGGTATTTTTTATGTTCACGAATTGTTATTCATATTGTAAATAGGCGCGAAAAACCATGGGCCAGTTCCCCAAAGTGAGAAGTGAAATGGCAAAAGCGAAGTGAAATGAGACGTGAGAAGTGAATTGCGACGAAAATTGGCAAAAGTGAGGTGAAATGAGAAGTGAATTGAGAAGTGAAATGAGAAGTGAAATGCAGAATTGTTAAAAATCCTGAACTTTTTTCGAAGTAAACGTAAACGTAAAGTATTTATTTTTTATTCAACCCTGAGTACAGAAAACGTTAAGTATTTTTAAAATACTTTTTCGCTGCGTAAAACGTGAGTAAACGTAAATACCAGTATTTTTACTCAGGGAAAACGTAAAAGCTAGTATTTTTTTCAATTTTGTACTCAGAAAAACATAAAGGTGAGTAGAGCAAACATGGAAGTCATCGCTTTCCCTACCCGTCGCAACTTTGATCATTGCCGCTGCGATTTTCACAGCTACTTCAATTCGTTTGAATAGTTTTTGCTTGTTTTGCACCACATTAATTTTTTGGAATTACATTTCCTGTACTCGCGTACTTTCAAAAAGTACGCGAGTAAGTGAGTACCGGTATTTTTTCGGGAGGAAACGTAAACGTATTTACGTAGTACTCGAGTATACGTAAAAGTCGAGTAAACGTAAATACGTTTTAACAACTATGGTGAAATGGCAAGATGAAAATTTCAAGAAAATCATTTCACTTCACTTTTGCCAATTTTATTCCTTTCAAGCCTTCTCACTTCTCATTTCACTTCGCACTCGCGATTTCACTTCTCACTTCTCATTTTGCGGAACTGGCAAATGGACTCCATTATCAAATCGTCATTGGGCCCGCACACACTAGTTGACATCGACACCAAATGTCAACTGGTTCCGATCCCATTCCAAAACTTTCAGAAAGCTCGCCAGAAAGCTTTGAATTGGGATCGGAACCAGTTGACATTTAGTATCGATGTCAACTAGTGTGTGTCTGGCCATTATTGTAGATTTGACTAATCAAGAGCACACACACGTAGATAAAAACACTACATCTATAAGTATCAACTTTAACACCAGAGAAACTTCAGTCACGTGCAGGGTTGGCAAAATCTCAGAAAAAAAATAAAATAAAATGGAAAATTAATAAAATTAAAATAAAATTTTACTAAAATTCAAATTTGTGTAATTTTTTTGTAAAATTGTACAAAGATTCGAATTTTTGTACAATTTTAATAAAATTTTACAAAAAATCGAGTGTGTAAAATTCTATAAAAAGTTTTCTATCCTGTTGCTTAAGATTCTAGCTGCCAATTTGCAGAACTGGTTCCTTGTTGTTGCTTTCATTGTTGTGATTGAAAGATATTTTTGCTCAAAATTGCAAATTTTCATACCCTTTTATATATTTTCACCTTAAAAATCACTAATTTATGTGATTTTTATCCCATTTTCTTTGTTCCATACCTTGAAAAAGCCTATATATTGAACTCCGCAAGCCCCCCCCCCCAAAACCCCCAATAATAACAAACTTTTAGCTATCTTTCCCCCGGGAAGCAATTAGCTACTTAATATCTATCCGGCCCCTGCGCGTTCAAGATACCTATGTCGCAACCCGTGTCACAAGTCTACATTAATTTTTTTGTATTCATCTGCACGGTTCTAGCGTGTACATTGTTTTATGGGCGGCATGCAACATTCCGATTTTTTGTAAAAAAATTTGTAAAATATTTGTAAAATTTTTGTGAAATGGTTTCAGTTTATTATATTAATGACATTTCAGCATAAAATGAAATGAAACATGAATAAAATAACAATAAAATACAATTTTAATAAAAATAAAATACAATTTTAGTAAAAAGAATTTTACTAAAACCAACCCTGGTCACGTGAAAGAATATCATGAACTTTTTACGGAATTCACGTATACTCCCAGTTTGGAATAAATATATCTATGTACGCGATATATCTGTAAGTGTAGAATGCGCGGACAATCGTGTTCAGATGCACAACTTTTTAGAATGTCAATCTAACTCAGCATCACGACCGTGTGTCATTTCATGTGCGCCGTGAAGAGTTTTAAACATAAATACCCAGTGTTTAGTGTGGCTGTGATTTTTTAGTTCACTTTATGTCTCTTTACAAACTGGGAAATGGCGCAGAGGAAACAGGTGCATTTCTAAATGAAAATTTTCAATTTACAGAGGTTCAATTCATGTCGGCATGTCATGTTTCTCCAATCTCCATAGACACAGCAATTTTTTGGCCATCGATGCATAGGTATTTACAATGAACAGACGATAACAAAAGTTGAGGCGGTTATATCATTGATCTCTTCTCATTCAGAAGCAGATGTCCAGCGTGCTCAAAGTGCAAAGCTCAAAGTGCTGTTTAAAAATACCTATGCTTTTTAGTGTACACGATTATTTACATAAATACAGAAATGATTTACCTAACTGACGAAATTCTGATTTTCAAGGAAAATAATCAGGAAAATACGGAAAGACTAGGGTGGTTGCAGTTTCATATTTTACGGGCATCTGGTATAGGATGTCAACTTTCCAATTTCCATTTCCGCTTTCTGTTTTTTTTTCGTTTCCACTTTCCGGCTGCAATTTTTTTACCGTTTCAGTTTTTTTCAGCAATTTCAACAATTTTTCCGATTTCCAGCAAAATTTCTGCAATTTTTTTCATTTCAGTCCAAATTTCGTTCCGTTTTCTGGCCTTTAATCGTTCCATTTTCCGTGCAAGTGCCAATTTTTTTCCATCTCCGTTTTCCGGCAAAAGCAAAAAAAATTTTAACTGATAATAACTGTGTCCGATCAGTTTCGGAGCGGGTCGAGTGCAATATTGAATTATCTCCAACTAAAAGAACTGTATACGGTTACATTTTACACGCCTAACATGCATCGGTAGGTGTGTGGAATAATTTAAAGATCTTTCAGAAAAACTTACTATCGTGCAAAAAGAAACGGCAACAAAACATAAAAGGCCAGCCGCACGCACCTATCATACTAATTTTATCTATGATAACTATTTACGTTAAAGCGAAACTGTACCAAATTTTGGGTGTAAATTCGTGCTATTTTTACTTCATGGAACATGACCTAGGCTATATTTTTGTTTTCTTCGCGAAAAAATCTACGATAACATTGTTACACCGGCGGTACGGATGCATTCAGCGTGGTAGAGGTGAATAGAACAAAAGCAAACGGCACTGGAACTGGAAAGAAATGTCGCTGGCTTGAATAATCATCGCAAAAAAATCAAAGTCGCCTGAATGTGGTACACCCAGTAATCGAGAAAGCATAGTTGTTAAAACGTATCTACTTTTATTGCAAAATACGTATACTCGAGTACCGAATAAATATGTTTACATTTCCTCTGAAAAAGGTACCAGTATGCGCTTTTACGTATACTTTTTGAAAGTACTCGATAAGAAAACGTATTTCAGATATCCCTTTATACAGACTTTTTAATGACATTTTAGGGAAAAAGGGAGCAAATAGGCTTAAATAGAGGAAAATAGTCGAAAATGTGCAAATGCAAAAAGGTAATGAAAAGTTATTTTGAGCAAAAATTGGGGCGAAATTTCTGAAAAATACTCGCTTTTACATTTTACAGGTGAAAAATACGTTTACTCACATTTACTCATGAGTAAAAGTAAAAAAATTTACTTTACATTTTCAGTACTCAGGGGTGAGTAAAAACTAAATACTTTACGTTTACGTATATATTGAAAAAAGTTTGGTACTTTTAACAACTCTGCGAAAAAGGCCAGATCATTGGCATGCAGTGTAAATATGGCAACGATGTAGTAAAGACCGTGCGAGCGATGTTCAAAGTTCAGGAGCAGTTGACTTTGCTGAAAGCATATAATTCACGTCAGGAAAAGTACGTCACGTCGTGCCGCCGAGGCAAGCGAAATTTTGGTGCCCTTGCGGCTGGCAGTTGGCTCGCTGCATTCCAAACAACAACGACAGCGGATGCCTCAATAAATATGTGCGCCACGTTTTCTGCGTGCATGCGTGATCGCTACCACAAGGCGGCCGGTTCAAAACGAATTTTTTGGAAGCATGCGCCGGGTGTCGCGCTGTCACGCGTCCGGGCGGCGGCTGGTTGTAATGCGACATGCCGCATGCCGTCTTTATGCCAGTTGCAATCGATTGAACTTGAAAATTAGTTAAAATTGGAGAACCGAACGTTGAGAGGGCCCGGCCAAATCCCCCTCCCAGCTAGAACAAAAACGCAAAGTTTTACGCGTGCCTGCCGTGTGAAAGGTTACATCCTGGGTTCAATGTGGCGCCGTACGATAGTTTACAACGACTGCTATGCTAACTGCTTTCTATAAGAAAGTAAGCAAAAGTGTTTGACAAATTCCCTTTCCTGAGCCACGTGTAACTTATTTATAACAATTTACACGAAATGAGGAGACGCCCTGAATAAATCGCAAGGGAAAAAAACAAACAGATGAAGTTATTAGTTTTCAATATATTATTGGCCACAGATGCATATGTAGCACCAGGAATTGATAAAAATAGCTTCGACATAAGTTCTGTTTCACAGGAACCACTTTTCAATTTTCATCATTGGCGATGTGGCCCTGATCAGAGCAACATTAAGGTTCAATTGAGTAAATACCGTATATCCTCGAATAAGACCCCAGGGGAGTTATTATTTCATCACAGGTTTTGCAGGGCGAGTTATTCAAGAGAGGAGATTTTTTAAGGAGAGGAGTTATTTTTTCCTCAGAACTTTCACCGTATTAATTGTCAATATGCATGCATTCTGTCAACTCATGTTATTAATGTATTAAACAGTTCAACAACAACAAAAACAAGGTAGGTATTCATTCTAAAATTCGTGTTCATCAGCATCTAAGAAATTCAAATACACATTGTGGATAGACTTATCAAATAAGCAGAGGGGGGGTTATTCAAGAGAGGGGAGTTTCTCAAGGGGGAGTAATTTTTTCCTCACCTCGCCAACGGGGGGAGTTATTCAAGGGGGTGTTATTTAAGGGAGTTGTCGTATCCAAGGGGGTGTTATTCAATGGAGGGTTCTTATTCAAGGATATACGGTATGCAGATTTCTTTAAGAAATAGCATTTGGAAATAGAAACAAAGCGGTTGGAAAAAGTGCGAGCCATCTCCATGTAGCACAACACAAGGGTATAATGTAGCACAACATAAAAAGTTCAAAAGTTGTAATTTAAGTCAGAGTTGAAAAGGTCCGTGGTTGGTTGGTCCGTGTTAATCCGGCTGAATGGTAAAATGCTAGACAGTCTGGCGGGCAGCTTCTGATCTCGATCAAGGAACCACAGCATTACTTGACAACAGCCAGTGTCATGCTAAGTGCGTGAAAACGGCAAACAACAGCGAACACAAACATCACACACGTCGAAACACGCGGGCGACAGATGCCAATAGAACGCGTTCGGCCGGTGCTAAACGCTAAACAGCAGTTGGTGGGTGGCTTTAGCATCAGAAATATCGACCAACTTTTTTCTTCAGAAAACGGATATTCATAGTAGTCAATAATCCTCAGGAAAATATATAAATCTTTCCAGATTTTTAGAATATAAATCATATAAATAGGTATATCACCGAAAATGTGAAAAAATATGAACATACCAATACAAATTTCATATACGGTATTATACCTATTTATATTTGTGAGATTTTCAAAAATATAAATCACAGGTTATTTTTTATGCTAAGCGACCAACAAATGTCAAAAGCACAATCAAATCACAGATAAAAGTCGGACAAATAATAAAACTGAAAGCGTGCTGAATGTGAAAATAAACATCGGCTAAAAATGAGTATGAATTGATTGCATGGATTATTATAATGTAACCACAGTTGTTAAAAGGTTTTTCAGACTTCTATTCTAAAAGTCGACAAGTCCAGAATATGAAAATTTCGAGTTACTCCTGCAGATTTTTCATTATTTTACATAAATTTTTTTAATTCACATGGCCCTGATAGTGTCAAATTTGAACTTTTTGTGGTCAAATGCCAAAAAATTGGGCAGGAACTTGACAAGTCCATTTAGTTTTCGGCTAAAAGTCAACAAGTCCACCTTCCGCAGATTTTTTGTTGGGAAAAAAGCAAGAAATTTGATAAGTGGGTCCACTATGGACACCAATTTCTAAAAGTCGACAAGTCCATAAATTGCCCATAAGGCAGGAACAAAAATGTTCTCGTGTGAAAAAGTCGACAAGTCCATTTCCTACCCCAAAACAGTTTTGCACTGTCCAAATGGGATATTATGGACACTCAAATTTTCAAATATATACGTTGAGAGCAGGGGCTGAAAAGTTGACACTTTATTGTTAACATTTGGAACTTGATGGAAGGCATGAGAGAGCCAAATTGAGCCAGCACGGACCGTGTCTTGGGTCTGAAACATAAAATGCGATTCACTCAAATACCTTTAGAATTAGACACCTCATTTACATTTACTATAAAAAATACATATACTCGAGTACTGGGTAAATTCATTTACATACACTTTAAAAAAGTACCTGTACTCACACGTATGCTACGCGTACTTTTGAAAAGTACCTGTACTCACACGTATGCTACGCGTACTTTTGAAAAGTACATGTGTACAGAAAAGGTATTTCAGTATTTTCAAATCGCTATTTTTTGTTGCTAAAATAAAGAAATCTTGAGGAAATCATATCTTTTTTTCTATAAAAATACTAAATAATCATAAAAAATGACATCTGTACGTGTTGTCTTTCAGTGTAAAAATTGCTCTCACATGTAAAAACTAGTAGGTTTTACATTTTACGACATTTTCCAAGAAACAGTACCCACTTTTGCATATTCTATGACGAAAAGTACCTGCTTATACATTTTCCAGGGAAAAAGTGCTCGATTTTACATTTTCCTGGGAAAAAGTATTTTACACACATGTACTCATGAGTAGGTACGGGTAAAAAAGTATTTTACATTTTCTGTACTCAGGGAGAGTAAAAAAAGTAGTTTACATATACATATACTTTTGAAAAAGTTCGTTATTTTTAAACACTCTGTGCGTAACATTTCAACAAACGGTTTCAAGTTTCTAAATATTTATGTTGCAACCTAACTCCATGTTAGTTTTTCGTTGTGCGAAAGTCAACGTGTGTTGGCTTGGCACTGGCACCCTGTTGAGAGCGGAGTGCGTTTTATCAATTTTTCACTGCAAATTAAAATGCGTGTGTAATATACATTAGATCTATGGCAAGCCGATAAAATCAATCGGGTGGGCGCGCCAGCGCCATCCCTCGCTGCCGAGGGAGGGCGCAAGCGACCCACCCATAATATGGTCAGACACACCAAAATGCGGAAATCGCAAAATTTAAATTGCAATAACTTCAGAACGCGACAAGCTACGGCAAAACCGATTATACCATTGAATAGCCCGTGTCGAAAAGTACCCCCATGCAAATTTTCAGATCAAATGGTTGAGTTGGGAGGAAGTTATTACTAGTGATGTGAAGAGCGCCAGACTTTTGGCGCCAAGCGCCAAAAGTGCCATGGCGCTTTTCCGGAACTAGCGCCAAGCGCCAATGGCGCCACAGCAAAATGGCGCCAAGCGCCAAAAGCGCCATGGCGCTTTTCTAGACCTTAGCACCAAGCGCCAAAGACGCCAGGGGGCCTTGGCGCCAAGCGCCAATGGCGCCAGCGCCAAAATGATATTGCCTTCAATGACACAGGTAGGGATGGAAAAAAGCGCTTTTTTTTAACGACCCCGCTTTTTAAAAAAAACAACGCTTTTTTTAAAAAAAACGCGCTTTTTTCGCTTTTTTTCAAAAAATGTCAAGACATTACCTAAACAGCTCCCAAATATGGTTCTGAGCCAATATATACAGGTATATCAGACAAGTGGTAGTACTTGTGATGATATATAGTCATAGAATGGCTGTGTAATCATGAGATAGCATTAAAAATCCTGATTTCTGCTGAAAAAAAAAATCCAATTTTATGTTGACTTGTAATGTATATCGCCGTTTGTGAATGTTTCGTGACTTCTAGTGAAGTTAAGCATGGGATACTGCTTTAATATGGCTATAAGAGAAGGCTAATACATGACACTGATGTTTCACACTGTAGAAAAGTGTGTTGAAGCACATTGGCCGGGTATTATATACTTGACTGACATATCACAACTTATGATTACATGATACCATGCAGTAATAGAAGCAATGGCACTAAAAATGCCACAATACCAATGAAAACAACCACCAATGGCAATTTGCATGCGGTATTGCGCGCTCGCGCGCGAAAAAATTGCAAAATACCTAGTGCATAGGTACAAAATTTTTTGCCAGCGCTTTTTTTTTAAAAAAAGCGGCGTTTTTTTAAAAAAAAGCGCTTGAAAAAAAGCGCTGGCCATCCCTAGACACAGGTGAGACTTTGTACAATTTTCTTCACTTTCAATAACTTGTATTGCCTCCAAAAACACAAAAATAGTCAAATAATGGAAATCAATAAGTTTTCTTGCTCAACAGTGAATATGATACCTGTTTTTCATTGATTTTTACTTCTCAGGTCACCGGGTATACCTGGGGGCAGACCCAAGCCCTTTAAAGTGTAAAGTAAAGTGTCAAATGTAAAGTAAAGTGTGAATTGTGTATCCAAATCTTATTGTTTCATATCGAAATCTTATGTTTTTGTATCCATTTCTTATTGTTCAGCATAAGATTTGAATATGAAAAAACAAAAAAACAGATAAAAAACAGATAAACAGATAAAAAAACACAGAAAATTTGGATATGAAAAATGAGATTTGGATACACAATTGACACTTTACTTTACATTTGACACTTTACTTTACATTTGACACTTTACTTTACATTTGATATTTGACTTTGCAATTGACTTTACATTTAACACTTTGCTTTATATTTGACACTTTACTTACAACTTTACAGGGCTTGGTATTGCCACCAGGTCATGTCAAGTTGCATGGGGATTTTTTTATTGATATTGTTGCACTTTTGCATCAGAATTTCAATTTCTGTATGTTAGAATTTAATGATAACCTGTGATATGTTGAAAGTAGAAAAAAGTTTGATGAAAGGTTTTATATGTAACAAATCAATGTAAAATGAATTTTTGGTAGAAGAACGACTTATTATTGATCTGTGTCTCCATACAGTGTTGGTTCAGATAGTTATATCCCTCATCACACCACAACATCAACACACAAGGGTAACTAAGACTGGTTCAAATAGATAGCCTCTCTGAAGTGGTAGAAGCTGAAAGATTGTCTGGGGGTTTGGGATTGCAGAGGTTCAATCTATTGGATATTTCAAGATTTAAAGTGCAAACTGTGACATAACAGGGTAAAAATAGCTAAACTACATATCTTAGTAAAACACCTTAAGTACATACATGACCAAAAGTGGCTGAAAATAGGCAATAAGGCACATGAACACCGTGGCGCAATTATCACCTCTGGTGCTTTTTTGGCGCTTTAAAAAATGGTAGCGCCAAGCGCCAATGGTGCCACTGGAAAGTAGCGCCAAGCGCCAAAAGCGCCATGGCGCTTTTCGGAAACACGGCGCCAAGCGCCGATGGCGCCACAGCATTTTAGCGCCAATCGCCAAAAGCGCCGTGGCGCTTTTTGCTTTGGCGCTAGCGCCAAGCGCCAGCGCCATGGCGCTTTCACATCACTAGTTATTACACATTTTCTTTTCTAGGCAGTGTTGTTGTTGTTGTTGTTGTTGTTGTTCTTCATCTTGTTCTCCCGACAATCTTCAAACTGCAATAACTTCCTTGAAACACGACCGATTTTCATGGTTGATGGCTCATATGAAAGAGCATATGATGCCATTTCTTATTTTCGGGAATTTTTTCACAGGCTCCGCCCACTTTGGGACGGTATCTGTTTGAAATTTTCAAACCTCAATAAATTTAAAATTTGAATACAAATGCGGCAATAAAAAAAATTTGTTGATGTGCGCCATGACTAGAGCTTTCAAATGAGCCAATTTTTGGCAATTTTGGTACAGATTTACAAAAGTTATTCAAGTTTGCTTATTTTGTGTAAAATGCGTAAACATGCCTGAACTACTGCTTGATGTGATACTGAGCATGTGACCTTGCATGGTGATTACTATCAGGTCATAAATGTCTAGTGGTTAATGTCAAGTCAAATGTCAAGTCAAATGTCAAGTGACAAATTTCAAGTTAAATGTCAAGTTTTATGTCAACTCATAAATGTCAAGTCAAATATCAAGTCATATGTCAAGTCAAATTTCAAGTGATAAATGTCAAGTCAAATTTCAAGTGAGAAATGTCAAGTCAAATGTAAAGTTTAATGTCAAGTGATCAAATATCAAGTCAAATGTCAAGTTATAAATGTCAAGTCTAAAGTCAAGTCAAGTCAAATGTCAAGTGATAAATGTCAAGGTGAATATACAGTGATAACTTTCAATTGAAATGTCAAGTCAAATGCCAAGTGATCAATTTCAAGTGAAATGTCAAGTAATAAATTTCAAGTGAAATCTCAAGTCAAATGTCAAGTTAAATGTCAAGCTTAATGTCAAGTGATAAATGTCATGTCAAATGTCAAGTTTAACGTCAAGTGATAAATTTCAAGTGAAATGTCAAGTTGAGTGTCAAGTGATAAATGTCATGTCAAATGTCAAGTAATATGTCAAGTAACAATTTTCAGGTGATACCTGTCAATTTGTTTATGTCAAGTGAAAACTATCAGGTGAAAAAATGGCAAGCAGTTCATGTCAAGTCATAAATATCAAGTGATGCCATTCAGTCATAAATGTCAAGTGGTTTATGTCAAGTTATTGTCAAGTGGGTAATTTCAAGTCATAAATGTCAAGTGATAACTTTCAGGTTCTAAATGTCATGTTGAAAATCTTTTGAATCTTAGTATTTGGCTTCTTCTCGACTATAGATTGTATTGCTCAGTGCCACATTTGACATTTGCTTGATTTGCAATAACTTATAAAATTTGGGCCTGTGGCCCTCAAAAAGAAGTATATCCCATAAAAAATGGCTAAAGCCAACAAAAAGTGGACGCTGCACCTAAACATGTGTATGCTTTTGAATGCACAAAAGTAATATATCATATACCATGCCATTTTCTTATTGAGCTATCAAAAGATGTATATCAAGGGAAATGTATACAAATGCTAATAATATAGGCTATCAACACAGCAAACTGCATCACAAGAAACAATTTCACCAAACTTTTGCATGGCAGCGTGAGCTTTTTGTATCTTTAATGATTGCAGACCTTTGACACAGCTCACACTGCCATGCAAAAGTTTGGTGAAATTGTTTCTTGTGATGCAGTTTGTTGTGTTGATAGCCTATATTATTAGCATTTGTATACATTTCCCTTGATATACATCTTTTGATAGCTCGATAAGAAAATGGCATGGTATATGATATATTACTTTTGTGCATTCAAAATCATACACATGTTTAGGTGCAGCGTCCACTTTTTGTTGGCTTTAGCCATTTTTTATGTCGCATTATTGTCCATTATTTTTTCATGTGTTTTACAGAGTTGTTTCAGATGACTTATTCTAGTTTGTATTCTATTAAAATAGTTAGGTTATAAGCATTCATGTTCACGATAAAGTTGCAATTTCAGTGAAATGTGATACACTCAACAGTGATTAAATGACCGCAGAAAACATGACAGTACATGGCCATCACAGTAGTTTGCATTTTTAGCAACAACCCCCTCCACGGTGATTTCTAGGAAAATTGAAGTACTCGGTATACTCGACGGACATCACACTTTAGTATGGAAAACCTAAATACCATAACCCATCTGAATAATGAACCAAAATATATACAGTTTTCCATCATAATATTTCGTTTTTACTATAGCATGATTGATTACGATTTTTATCAGAAGATTTTATTCATTAAGTTATGGTAGGATTCTGCGCATACTTTGCGGTCCGCCGAGTATAGGTTATTCGACTTAAAAAATAATGGATTTTAAGTAGTTAAATAGAGTTTTTTGTTTCCAATCGGGCAGTTTATAAAATCTATCTTTTTAGTCTATCCAAATGAAGACATTGATGTCATTCATGGCATTTGGTCAAAATACCCAAGTGGGCACCACTGCTGACAAAAGGCGCCGTCATAAAATAATGATGCCTACAGTGGACCGAAACAAAGCACTGGTAAATACAACTGAAAGCATTTTATGGGACGCGGTGGAGTATTGTATTTAGGTTCGGATCATTGTCAGAGAACGCAGGTCGCTAAAGTATTTTTTCCAACATATAGGCGGCCCACACACTACCTAGTTGACACACGTGTGTCAACTGGTCTGTGTCAACTCAGATTTCGTCCTCACGTGTCGACAAGCGATATCTTCCAATGCACTTGCGTAATATTTATTCTTCAACATTGCTGCATGTGCATTTGTTCATCGAAATGCGACACGTAAAGTCGAAAGTTGACACAGACCAATTGACACACGTGTGTCAACTAGTGTGTGGGCCGCCAATGATGAATGTAACTTTCAAACACTTGAACAAGAATATACTGGCATGAAAGTACATGAAGATACTGACTGATAAACATAAAAACAAAAATCAGACGAATGTAAAGCTTGATTATTATCAATTGAGCAACCCGTAGACGTAGACTGATATGTAAATATTGATCTACACAAATGGGACAGAATCTCGGTAGGTGCACTGACCATATTATAACAACCGAACAAGTTGCTAAGTTCTTGCCCTTAGGCATAGGTGGGTGGACAGGCAAGGACAAATGGGAGGATCCGTTCATTTCTCCCACGGACACCCGCGCCGCCGCGGACGAGCGCACGCCGTGGACGGTGGCCGGCGACAAGTCGCGCAAAAATGCCCGCAGACGCGCTAACCCCAGGTGCTATGGAATCGAGTATGGATTCGGGGGTAGTCAGATTCAAAGATGCGTTTACAGCTTGACGAATAAATTGAACGTGAAACGTAAAATTAAAAGGCACCGAAAAAGTTTTTGAGAAAATTTGGGTTTTGAACATGAAGCTGGAGTAAAGGACTCGAAAACGTGAAGATAACAACTTTTTACGTGGTTATTTATTTTACGATTCACCTTTAATTTTTCATCAAGCTGTAAACGCAGCTTGAAGCCAAATTGATTTACATAGTGGAGTGTCCGGGCTGCGATTTTTTTTCGCGAGCAAAATATGAAATCGATGGTATAATTTCAAATTTTTAAGACATCTAGTACATACATAGGTACAACGAATTATGTATTTATGTAATGATCAATAATTAGTCAAATTAATTAGTTGCCGCAACATAAGGGTATTCCGTACGTAATAGTTCATTGAATTGAACTTTTTTTACCACAATTTCGTATTCAATATAATTGTCCCAGCGACACTAGAACACCGAAATCGCAGCTAAACTGAATAAACTCTCCACTCCACTCATAAAAACTGCCAATCACAGAGACTGGAAACCGCCGCTGCGCATGGCAGCCGCACTTCTTGCCGCCCCGGCCATCATGACCGGCTTGGAGGACAAACCGCGCGCCGCCAGCGAGCTCTTGGTGCTGCTCGACGGACGCTCGCAGCCCATATCCGATGGCAGCGCGGAGAGTAGAGACAGCGGGAAAAGAGTAAAATGGAACGAGCAGGTCGATGTTTTGGAAGACAGAGGCAGCATCGACTATTGGGTACGTTTTGGGGTGACGACAGCAATTTCTGTTCAGAGTATTGGGTTGGAAGAGTGCCAAAACACATGAATATGGCTGGAAAAATGGATGGCGAGAACATTCAGCTCCTTCAAATATTGATTTGGATTACAAATTGGTGCTCTGATGTTAAAATGTTGCTAGAGTTACATAAAAAAGGAAACTATGTATAAGCAAATAATGTGTGAAAAATTAGCTGAAAGATAGAACGGTAGCCGCGAATAGAATAACACATCCGATAGTACGGGTGGTAAAAAGTTGACAAAAAATAGAGCGGCGCCTTTCTATCAGATGAAATTCGTGCTCTATACCTCACTTTAGGGCGTTAAAAATCTGATTTTTATGTTTAAAAATCACTCTTCTAAATAATTTATTTTTAAACATATTGTAGTACCGTATTTCCTCGAATTACCCCCGGCCCGGGCCTTATTTTTTCAGACCCCGTGGTAGTTTTTAGGGAAGTTAAAACGAGGTGGGGGTATTTCGAGGGATTATTATTTCGCGAGAAATTTTTTGAAATCCCAGTACTAAATTGTGGTTTGTAAGGTACACATACATCGAAAAATGCAACAGAAACTGTCATGTATACGATCCTATAGACTTATATGTATAGGTAAGTAGACGGTACGGTACCCTGTTCTAACATAAGACAGTCATTGTTTTTAACGTGTGTTCTGTGTTTCCCGGATCACAAACCGCAGCTTTTGTCATTTAGGTTCTCTATACACTAATTTGGGGGGGTTATAAATTCATAGTGTCCATTTTGAGGGGGTATTTCGAGGAAATACGGTAGTTGATTGAACTAAGAACAGAAGTGAAATGTTCTGGAATCCCTGAAAAATTCAACTGGGAAATTTTACGCCTATTTTAGGTATTTGTGAGCGTGCAATCCAAGTGGGGTATTACGGTCGGGTATTTTATCTGTTCTGGCGCCAGTTCCGCAACTGAGGAAGTGAGAAATCAAATGACAAATTCTAAGTGAAATGGCAATAGAGAACTGAATTGAGAAGTAAAATGGCCAAAGCGAAGAGAAATTATATTCTATTTTTATTTGTTTTATTTCGCTTTTGCAGTTTATTTGCCATTTGAATTCGCTTTTGCCATTTTACTTCACACTTTTCCACTTGTGGAACTGGCACCAATTCGGAAGGTAGGGTTGGCTTCGGGTACCGGGTGTAAAAATATGAATTGGCTTCGGGACAGTTCGGGTTGGGTTCAAACCCGGTTAAAATAAGTCTTATACTTTGAAAGCTTAGCAGAGGAACCCTCAGTAGGAAACACGTTTACAGGACAATGGGAGCAATGCTGGGAAACAGAGTGACATAGCAGATGAAAACAGCCACAATGCACCGCGGCAATTTGACTCAAGCTCTGGACATCGGAAACATGATAAGGGAACGCCAATACAATGGTACAGGCCAATAACTAAAACTGACGATTTCGCGACACTATCATCAAAGGAACAATGGTACAAGCCGATAATAGAAGATGACAATTTCACGAGACCACCATCGATGGAACAATGTTACCAGCCAGCGGCAGATCAAACAACTACAGAAAATTATTTAAAAAATTCTAACAATGATGAGACAAATATGCCTGATGAAGGTGAAGCTATCATTCACAACGATCAACTTCAAGTGAATCCCAACGAGGATAGAGTTAATGAGAATGAAACACAGTCGAAAAAGCTGACTGATAGTGGAGTTGTGACTGATATCAATAACACGATTGACATATTTGACTACATACTCAGAGCGGTGCGTATGGGCATGTCATCAAGGGGGGAGGGGAGAGGGGGGGAGGACGTCATTACCCCCACGATAAATATGGTTGGTTGGAAAAAGATTCTTTGGTCACTTTGACATAGCTTTGACAACAGAAAATTCCAGTCATAAAACATACTGATGAAAGTGTTTGAGTGACGGAAATCAAAGACTTTCACACTGCCCGCAACAAAATCTTCACACAAGGACATGGGGCGATGCACCGACTGAAGCCTAGTACACATCTAGACCCATTAGACATCTAAACCCACCACCCATCTAAGTCTACCCATCGCACATCTAGGATTAAGATATTAGCTTATTATTTGACATGCCAGATCTACAGCACACTGCGAACACAGAGACATATTTAGACCTCTATGCCTTTGTGAATACTGCCAACATTAGAGTGGGCATGTCACTAATATCACTATCATGCTACTGAATTCAGGTTCACTTACAATGGAAACAAAGCATGCTGCCAGCGCCACTGCATAATGAGCTATGTTTGAAACAAGGATAGACGTTTCTCGATCCAACATGTAGATAATTGCTGTTTATCCACAGACTCTGTCTAGATGTGTAATGGGTTTAGATGTGTACTGGCACAGGGCCGATGCACCAAACCAATAATTTTTAAAAATATTTTTGATACCTATATGCAACGGTAACACACATCAACTATTCCACTTTCTTCATAGAAAGCTGGTTAATACAAGGAATTTCTAGACAAGGAAATGCACATTTTTGAAGTTAAGTACATGCATTACTTGTCTTTATACATACACAACACTTGAAATTGACATACCTAAAATGATTGGCATCAGGTACAGCCCAAGCATTTATGAAACACATATCCAACTGACATGTCTGCGTAGATGCGGGTTAAAACGGGCAACAATGCTGTATCGCCGGGAAGTACAAAGGGACAAAGTGATGATGGAAATGGCGCCAGGGTAAACATTACACACTGATTGTAATATCAACACGATTGAACAATCGCTTTTTCTCATGCTTATTGTAGCCGGTGCGATATGCAAATGCTGAGCGACAACTCCACGATGGTGTGAAAGAAACTGTTACTGAGCCAGTGCGTGATGACAACAATGGAAAGGATGGGAAACAAAAAATGCAGAATGCGGTAGGTTTCAATGTTAGCATAGGGTGCGAAAAATCACATCGATAACACATGCGGTTGCACATTGTAAACATTGTAAAATGTCCGACAATTTTTACAGACCACGAACGACTACCGAAAAAGGAAAAAGCGCAACTCGAGCAGTGACAGTGACACTTCCTCCAAGCATCCAGAAAAACCTCTGGTACACAGAAGGGGTTGGCAACGGGCCAAACGTGACATTTCTCTCGCAAAGGTAGAGCCAAGAAACACGAAGAGGAAGCGAAATAAGAGCCGCCGTAGGTCAAGTTCAGTGCCA
Source organism: Sphaerolaimus hirsutus (assembly GCA_964036195.1). Taxonomy (NCBI): domain Eukaryota; kingdom Metazoa; phylum Nematoda; class Chromadorea; order Monhysterida; family Sphaerolaimidae; genus Sphaerolaimus; species Sphaerolaimus hirsutus. The sequence goes on along the minus strand of OZ038452.1, from coordinate 14,003,551 downwards.
AAAGCGTGGACGCATCGGAACCGGGCAGAAACAGATCCGGACTCTGGTGGCAAAAGCGTGAAAGTTGGACACGTGGCCATTTCGATGTTGAATACGCCAACGCCACCACTAGTGGGAGAAAAATCGCCAAAAATAACCAACAAGCAAAGAAAGAAAATCGAAAATGGTCTATCGAAGAAAGGTCAGGAGTCGGCTGCAAAAACCGATTCTAAATCCAGACAAAGGTCAGTAAAAAACATCACGAGCACAACCGTATAAAAACAAAAAAAATTCAAACCTTTCTGAAAAATTTATATAAACGGGAATGACATATAAAAACGCAGCACACGCGCCAAAATCACCAGAGAGAGGCCGAAAACTTGGAGCAACACATTAAGGGACAGAAAACCACAATGGCACAGTGATTTCGCAACCGAGTACCACTACTGAGCGGAGTGAAAAAAAGACAACTGAAACGGCTCATAACATTAAATCTCTCGTTTCGTAATCATTTTCCGAAAAAATTATGAAATATTTGGCACAACGCCAGTTACCAATTAGTATTTACTTTAGTGAATTATCCCTGTGTAAAACCTCGCAAGGACAATCTAAATCCATGAAGCATCTACTAATGCCTTTTCTCTCCATGAAAGACGTGAACTTCAAATTTTATTCAGCATTTTGATCGGCGTGGCGGTGTGATCGGTAACGATGGCAAAAAAAGATTCGAAAATTCGAAAACATTTTCGAATTTTCGAATTTTTTCGGAATTTTCGAATTTTTATTTCGCCCCTAGAAAAAACACTTAAAAATCGATTTATTTTTCAAAAAATTTGAAAATTCGAAAATTCAAAAATTTGAAAATAGTTTTCGAATTTTTCAGTCAATTCAAGGCAACAAAACACACTCTTAAGTTCAACGTGCTATATAAATCGACAATTGATACACGGCGCGTATGAAAAAGCGAAACGTAACAAAAAAAAAACATTGAAATGTCATCTGCGGTGGAAGAGGCGGACATTGACACATCCGTTTTTTATACCGTATTTCCTCGAAATATCCCCCCTAGAAATACCCCCCTCAAAATTTACACTATGAATTTATAAACCCCCTCGAAATACCCCACCCCCTCCCCAATTTGGTGTATAGAGAACGGAATGTGGTTTGTGATCTTGGAAACACAGAACACATGCCAAAAACACTGACTGTGTTACATCAGGTGTGTGTGTTAGTCTATAGAGTCCTATAAATGGCAGTTTTTGTTGACATCTGTGTTACTTACAAACAACGATTTAGTACTGGGATTTTGAAAAATTTCTGGCAAAATAATAACCCCCCTCGAAATACCCACCCTCGTTTAACCCCCCCCCCCCCCGCAAGTTTCCACTCTGAAAAAATAAACCCAGGGGAGGGGGGGCAGCCAGCAGGGGGGTTAATTCAAGGAATTACGGTAATTGATACCATTTTTTTATGTCAATATTTTATTTGATATACTCCAGTTACTTTACACCCTGCACGCGTGGTTTCCGATGGAAGCGTGCCAACGATTTATTTACGCATGCGATTTTCATAAAAAGTTGAAAAAAGTCATCTCAGTTATAACTCTATACGTTAACTCATTCACAACAATGATTTTTTCATCTTTTATTCAAATATCGCGTGCTCTATCATAATTGGCACGCTTCCAACGTGAGACATAAATGAGTGCGAGGGCAGAGTATCATGTCCGCAGAGTATACCAATTTTTCAATTGTTTTTTTTATTGCTTAGGCTGTGTTGGTGAATAAACTGTGCCAATGTGTGAATTAAATGAAGAAGCAGCACACTGGTTTGCATAACTCCTTCCACCATTTTTAATGCTAAATTATGGTAAAAATATGGTTATAAAAACTGAGCAGAACATGAAGACAGTCCAAATTCTGTGTTTTAAGCTTAAGATTAAATATTTTGCCAAAAAGATTCGAAAATTATTTGAAAAAATTCGAAAACTAGCCAAAAAAATTTGAAAATTGCCAAAAAAGATTCAAAAATTCAAAATTCGAAAATTAAATTCGAAATTCGAAAATTATTTTGAAGAAAAATTCGAAAATTCGAAAATTCATTTCAGAAAAAACACTTAAAAATTTAAATACTTTTTTTTCGACTGTTTGCCATCGTTAGTGATCGGTGTCAACTCTCCTCGTTGAGGGTATAGGCTTCACTTGTTCCCAACCACGTTTTTCTCCATTATGTAACGAAAAAAAATGAGGATAAAGCGGTGCATGTGACCCCTAAGAGCCGAAAACTTGTAGATAAATACATCGTAAAATGCTGGCCTGTGTTATTTTACGCTAAAAGTAGTATCTTTTTTCAACCGAATCAATTTACTTATTATTCACCCCATGCAATCTTCCCGACAAAGAGAACAAAAACTGCCAACACACAAAAATGATAAGAACGCCGCGACTTGCGCCTCAGCGATAAGTGACATACCAAGTGCACCACCAAGTGTCCATCAGCGGCGTGCAGAAAAGCCGAATTAACAGCGCCATGGCGGCCCTGAGCAAGCCGCTGGACATGGCGCGGCGTCGGCCGACCTACAGCAGCGCGGTGGTGATCGCGTCGGGAACGGCAGCTGCCGCGCTGTGCTACTCTGCCTGGCTGCGCTATAGCAACAGCAAACGGAACACATTGTCAGTCGTCTAACGGTTGTTTGGGCCGTGGTCTCGAAACGCATGGTGCAACATCGTTGTTAATGGGCCCACACACATTAGTTGACATCGCGAATTCGTGTCAACTGAATGTCAACCAAATAACGCAAATGTTTATAAAAAGAATTGCAGTGTACAGAAACAATGAAAATTTGGTGTGTGAGGACATAATTTATTATAAAATAAACCACATTAGTAACCAAAAAAAATAAATTTAGTTGACACGAATATGGATGTTAACTGTGTGTGGGGCATATGTGAGAACAGAAGTGAAAAATTATCAACCATGTTTATAAATTATCAATATTCGAAACTTTACGATAGACACTAAGTCAGCCCCCACTCACACAGGCGGCGTAGTGGCCCATCTGCGCTGTCGCTCGAAGCCGCCGAGAAGGCAGCCGAGCGAGCCGCAGCCAAACTGAGTGCTAAGGAGAAAAAGATCAAGGCACATGTGGACTGGCAGTTCTTTGCGCAGTTGTTCAAGATTATCAAGATAATCATTCCGAGCGTGTTTTCCTCTGAGGTTGGTTGGTTTGAACGTGAAATCGTGCGTTATATTGTGATAATCCATGGAAAGAAAATATAAGTAAATTGACAAAATTCGACATTTCTGGTGAAGTTAAGCATCAAAATTCATGTTCGTTTCAATTCTAGTGAAATTCCTTTCGCCGGGCTGATCAAAAATCTTGTACCAAGCCTATTTTTTGGAAAATCTAAATTTGGGTGGAAATCTCCTGGTCCTGATATTGATTACATTTTTTCCAGGTTTTCTACTTGGTATTGGTCGCTATTTCATTACTATGCAGAACGTATGCAGACGTTTGGATGATCACAAACACCACAATAATTGAGAATGGAATCATCCAGAGAAATCCTGCAATGTTCAAGAAATATTTGATGCACTATTTTCTTGCCATGCCCGCAATTTCCTTCGTCAACAACTTGCTCAAGGTACGACGTATTTATGTACATTTTTTGCGTACAATGTCTTTTTTATTTGAATAAACGGTTCAAAACCCCGGCCATCCCTAGGCAACCACTAGCTAACTTTGTTCCATATCTCTTTTCGTTTTGCAGTTGGGTTTGGGCGAGCTGAAACTGCGCTTCCGATCCCGTCTCAGTAAACATCTCTACCAGCAATATTTGAAGTGAGTGAATTCTGTGGTTTCTCGTTTTCCGACAATGATATTTCTGAGGAATCAATCCCAATTCCCGACGCAGAGATTTCACATTCTACAAGATGTCCAACCTGGACAACCGGATCGCAAATGCCGACCAGCTACTTACGCAGGACGTTGAAAAGTTTTGCGATGGCATCGTTGATCTATATTCGAATCTGTCGAAGGTTAGTGCGAATTTTTCCTATGTATATATTCTGAAATGCCTGCCAAAATTAAAAGAAAACATTTTTCTTACCGTGCAGCCGGTGGTCGACGTGTCGCTTTACATTTACAAATTGGGATCGGCCATTGGCTACCAGGCGCCATTGTCTCTGCTCGGCTACCTGTTTGCGTCCGGGGTGCTGCTCACGCGGTAATACAAGTACCTCGATTAGTTCGACCAGTCAACACACACGTGCCATGTGTTTCGGTGCACATAACGTACATTCGCCTGTATTTGTCTGATGTTTCTGTTCGTACTCACGCACGAAACGGGGTATTTTTAGGGGAGGGGACTATTTTTTCTCACTCGGCCGGCAGGGAATTCAAGGGAGGAGAATTAATCGAAGATTCGCGGTCTCTGCATTTTTTCGGTGCTTCACTTTTTGTTGACTCAGCAATAATATCATCTAGTTCCCGCGTCATCTGTAACTTGTGACAAAAACTCACAAAACTTTATCTGTGCGTTGACATTTGTCGTTAATTGCAGATTGCGCCGTCCCATTGGAAGGCTGACCGTGCGCGAGCAGCAACTAGAGGGCGAGTACAGATTTGTCAATTCCCGCGTGATTGTCAACAGGTTACCACACGATTTGAAGATCATTTAACCCTACACACACTAGTTTTCACCGTGACTTGGTGAAAACGGAAATGGCGACATCCAGCTTCTTATTGTATGCTATGTGTTTTAGTTTTCCAATTTTCAAATTAAAACTTTCATTAATTTGAATTTCAATTTAATTTAATCATTCAACTGTGTTAATCAAATTGCATTTGAAATTTTTTGAGTTTTCACGGAAGTCACGGTGAAAACTACTGTGCAAGCACATTGTATTATCCTCTTAACTAGTATCCCCCTTTACAGTGAGGAGATCGCTTTTTACGGCGGACAGCACAGCGAGCGCGCACTCGTTGGACGCGTATTCGATCGTTTAGTTAAACACCTGCGGAAGTCCATCTATTTTCGATTTGGCATTGGATTTTTGGACAATATCATTGCCAAGTACTTCGCCACGGTTGTCGGCTGGCTGGTCGTTGCTAAGCCATTTTTGAGCACGGAAAGGAATAAGCTCAGTGATATGGACAGGAATCAGTTGGTGCAGGTTGGCGAGCACTAAGATTGATTTATTTTGACTGAATGGCACCGCGTATCAATAAATCAGTACAATGTGTCTCGAATGGGAGGTCACCTTATAAATGTTCTTATATACTTATTTTGAGCTATTTTTCACCCTTTTTAGCGATTTTTCCCCTTTTCTTCCCTCTAGACCTTGCAAGAGCCTATATTTTGTACCCCCGCGAACCCCTCAACCCCCTGAAAATTTTCCGAATTACTATCTATCCGACCCCCAGGACAGTCAAAATTCAAGATATCCCTGGGGGCTTTCTCAAGGTTCTGTCAAGTGTAAAGTAAAGTGTCAAATGTAACGTCAAATGCAAAGTCAAATGTCACATGTAAAGTAAAGTGTCAAATGTAAATAGTAGTGTCAAATGTAAATAGTAGTGTCAAATGTAAAGTCAATTGCCAATTGAAGAGTTTCATACCAAATGTGCACAAGCGCAAAATCCAGAAAAATCGAGTTAAGCGTGGGTTTGACTTCCACGTATAGTTTTTCACATTTTAGCAAAAAATTTAGGGTTATAGTCCATTTCGTTCCCGAGATACAGTGGTACTGTTTTTCAGAAAAATCACAATTTTCACATCGAAAGTGCACATATCCATCTCAGATCTCCTATGAAAAACAGAACTTTCATTTCGTAAGTGCACATATCCATCGCGGACCACCGGAGTTTCATTTCATAAGTGCACATATCCAAAAAATAGTTTCATTTCCAATAGTGCACGCGTGCTCCGGATCGCTCGCGAAGAGCCGGCCGGATTTCCCCTACAAAAAAATGTTTCATTTCCAAATGTGCATACGTGAATTTCCAAATCTATTTTGCACTATATATCGAAAATGTGTGTATATATAGAGCTGAAAATTTAGGTCGAGGTACTTTTCGACATGAGCTTTCTAATGGCAGACTCAGTTTTGCTCCAAAATGCATAGTTTAGCATTTATTTCACTTTGAATTGCAAATATTCAGATTTACTCCCTATTTTGGGTGTTTTCCAAAATATGACATAACTCCCAAAATATTTGCGGGCCGACAAAATTTGTGGAATAGAAAAATGTAGACAAACGTTCAAGGTATCTGAAAAGTGCGGGGCAAGCTTTGTCGCCCCAACGTGGCGCTGTCAGGCCACTGCCAAACTTTAAAACGCGATTTTGAAAAATCAAAAAATCTGGTTATGTGCACATTTGGAATGAAACTCTTCAATTGTCATGCAAAGTCTCAAAATTAAAGTCAAATGTAAAGTAAAATTGTTAACTGTGTGTCCAAATCTTATGTTTTTGTATCCAAATCTTATTTCCGACATAAGATTTGGATACAAAAACATAATATTTGGATACCAAAATGAGATTTGAATACATGATTGACACTTTACTTAACACTTTACTTTACCTTTGACACTTTACTTTACATTTGACACTTTACTTTACATTTGACATTTGACTTTGCATTTGACGTTACATTTTACACTTTACTTTACACCTTACAGGGCTTGGGATTGCCACCAGGTCTAGAGTGTAAAAAACACCAACTTTTTGTGAAATAAATTACCGTAACCTGAAATTTCCGTGGATTCCATTTTTTTACATTCACTGTAGAATTATCACTTATGCGCAATTCACAGGTTTATTATGACAACGGGAGAATGATGTTCAGCTTGGCAGTAGCATTGGGACGTCTCGCACTGGCGGGCAGGTCACTTCATATTTGTCACTTTCATATTTAGGACTTCCGAGCGGAACAAAAACGATTGTCACTTCTTCAGGGAACTGACTCGGCTTGCCGGATTCACGGCGCGTATGAGCGAACTGATGGCCGTGCTGAAGGACTTGAACCAGGGGAAGTACACGCGCACCATGGTGAACACCACAGTGCAGGATGAGCAAAATAGTGAGTTACTCGGTCAAGGGGTGGTGGTCAAGCAAATTGTGTGACAGTTGGCGTAGAAGACCCAAAAAATGACTTGAGAATCTTACAAGTATCTTTCACTGATCCGTCAAATTGAAATTATGCTCACTTTCGCACTGACGAAATATTTATTATATATTTTAAAGAGCTATTATTACTATGTTATGAATATTTGGGTTCATTTCTTATCGCAGATGGAACACCGAAAGCTCAGCTGAGCAATTTCACACCTGGTTCTGGAGAAGTCATTATTTGTGATTACGTCATCAAGTTTGAAGATGTACCTTTGGTCACTCCCAATGGGGATGTTCTTATAGAAAAATTGGACTTAGAGGTGCGACGATTTCTATTCGTTACCCACTTTGGACCACGAATCTACAGTTGCTTAAACCCAGGTTCGCTCTGGCGTAAACATTCTGGTGTGCGGCCCGAATGGCTGCGGAAAGTCGTCTTTGTTCCGGATTCTTGGTGAATTGTGGCCGTTGTTCGGCGGCCGACTGACAAAGCCAGCCAGTGGCAACTTATTTTACATTCCACAGGTGAATCAGTTGGGTTTGCAAATGTAAATGTAAAATTTTTGACCGTTCAATAGCAAAAGTGGGTTACATTTTACTTTGTTCGAAACCGGAAAAATGTCGGGAAACAAGAAATGGAAATGAACGGAAAGACAAATTTTTAAATATTTATACTATACTTTGGGAAATTACTTTGCTTACGTATTTTATTACTGGTATACTCGGCAGACACGATACTCTACAAACAGATAGGAGTTATGTCTTTGGCTGGCAGACGGCCAGCCGAGAACTTATGGAAGGCGCGATGACGACGAAGTGATGACGTGATGAAGACGACGCGATGGCGACAGATGATGACGGCGACGAAAGTGATCACGTCAGGATGGAGTGTTTCCTCCGGAAAAATGTACGGCGTAATGTCATCTGAGTATAGCTAATAACTTTTTATTGGGTCTGATTAGGGATGGCCAGTTTTTTTCTGTTTTTTTTCAGTCGCTTTAACAAGTCGCTTCTTTTATTTAAAAGCGCCAAGCTTCTTCTTTGAAAAAAACGATGACAAAAAGTTTTTTTCCTGGTATTTTGAATTATTTTGGTCTGAAATATCCTCGGTCTTCGTGTAATCACTCCACCCCATACAGCGGCCGTACATGACCTTGGGCACACTGCGCGACCAGATCATCTACCCCGACAGTCAGTCGGATATGCACGCCAAGGGTATCCGCGACGAGCAGTTGGTGCAGCATTTGGAACGCGTCCAACTGAGCTACATTCTGGCGCGCGAAGGCGGCTGGCACGCGCAGCAAGATTGGATGGACGTTCTCAGTGGCGGCGAGAAGCAGAGAATTGCGGTCGGTCCTACGTTGCTGTAAAATTCGAATTTATGAATCAACCATTTCAGTTTTCAAAAAAGTTGGATTTGTGCAAGATAAATTGAAATTTCGATTTTTGAAGATGTTTCTGAGAGTTGTTTGACTTATTCATGTGCAAATTCAAGTTTTTACTAGTATCACAATTAAGATTTTTCATGTGTAAATTCATATTTTACTTAAATCTAATTAAGATTTTTTTCACATCCAAAATCAATTTTGTATGAAAACTGTTTGAATTTAGCTGCAACAAAAAAATTGAAAATTGAAATTATCTGCATCTGGAAGCCCGCGTGGGTACAAATCTACAAACCAGTGGAAAACAGAAAAGAGGAAAATCTATCTGTAAAAATAGGTTTAACAACAGGCTAAAAATAGGTGAAATTAGGTAATCAGGTAATTTTTAAACGTGATTACTGATTTTGGATGAAAAATATTAAAAGTGAAAAACTATCCATTTTGAGTGGAAAAGGTGCAAAGCATGCTCAACGTGGGTAGATAGCACGGGTCAATATTGCAAGTGTAGAAGTAACTTACAATATTACCTACCGTATTTTCTCAAAAAACCCCACTCGTTTACCCCCCTCCTCAAAATTTCCACTTCGAAAATAAACCCTCGGGGGGGGGGGGGGGTAATTCGAGGAAATACGGAAGATTTAAGAAGTTGAGGTGACGTAAATTGTCAATTTTCACTTCTCATTTCACTCCTTTCTCACCTCATCATTTTATTTCGCTTTTAATTTTTTACTCCTCCACTTGTGGAATTGTGCCTGCGCACACTAGTTTACACACGAAATTTCGAAAACTCACAAATCAACTTAGGTCAACTAGGGTTCAAACGGGATCCCGATCCCGATCCCGGATCCCGTGAAATTCCGGGATTTAGCAGTCCCGATCCCGATCCCGAAACCCCAATCCCGATCCCGATCCCGAAACCCCAATCCCGATCCCGATCCCAAAATCCAAAAGTACCAATCCCGATCCCGAAAACTTTCAAATCCCGAGAATCTCCCAAGTCGGGGATACCAATCCCGGAAAAAATAGTGAAAATTATAAAAAGTGAAAAAATGACGTTTTTACGTGCAAAAATGTGAACGCAAACCCCCAGCGTCCATTTTATGTCACTTTTCTGGCATCCAACAGTGTTTTGAGTCATTTATGAACAACTGTGAATGCCAGAACAGTGACGAAAATCTCTATCCCTAGACTCCAATCCCGATCCCGAAAAAATGCCAATCCCGATCCCGATCCCGTGACCCCAATCCCGGCCAATCCCGATCCCGATCCCGAAATGTCAAAATACCAATCCCGAAACCCCAATCCCGATCCCGATCCCGAAATCTCAAAAAGTGAATCCCGATCCCGAAAAGTCAATCCCGTTTGAACCCTACTGTCAACTACAGTTGACGGCAGGGACGTAGCCAGGATTTTTGAGCGGGGGGGGGGGCGGATTGTATACGGAGCCCGGCGAACGGAGGGGCGGCGCCCCCCCCCCCTAAAATTTTACCCATGTAGTAGGGGAATGGCGCCATGGCGCTGGCGCCATTCGTAGGCGCCACTCCATGGCGCCACTGGCGTTGGCATTGGCGCCAAAACAGCAGTATACGTCTAATTTACAGGCATTTAGAGCGACATGGACACGAATTGAGTCGGCTTTGAGGCCGCGGAGACCAGTCAAACGAAAATATATGTTGTGAAGCGAAAATGCGCGCTTGCGCGCAAAATTTTTCAAAACTGTCGACAAAATCGTCTTCTGAAAGTGCCATTTCTGGCACATTTTTTGGTCCGACCCGGAAAGGGGGGGGCGGCCGCCCCCCCCCTGGCTACGTCCTTGGTTGACGGAGATTAACAATGACTCATTGTGGAAAACTCAAACACGTTGAAAGCTCATGAGTTATCGAAGTTTCGTGTGAAAATTAGTGTGCGCAGGGCCATTGGCACCTGGGCAGTTTGTTGCATAAAGTCTGACATATATTTATAATCAAATAGATAGCTAGGGCGTTCCTATTCGAAACCCTCGTGGCACGCAGATGGCGCGGCTGTTCTACCACCAGCCGCAGTTCGCCATCCTGGACGAGTGCACCAGCGCGGTGAGCGTCGACGTGGAAGGCAACATGTACAGCTACTGCAAGTCCGTTTGCCTCTGCTTATCGGTTGCTTGTTACCATTGAGAAGGGCTTGTCACGTTCTAACGTGTTGTGGTGCCGCAGGGAGGTCGGCATCACCCTGTTCACCGTGTCGCATAGGAAGAGCCTGTGGCGCTACCACGAGGTGAGCTGCGTGTTTCCTGTTTGCGCATGTGGCTTTGTAACTAGAAGCACCTGTTTCTAAACTAGTTGAGTAGGGTACGCCGACAATGTCGATGGTGTTTTACTAGGTGGACCGCAAAGTAATGCATGTTTCAAATGGGATTGGATTTTTCGGGATAGGGTTGTTTTCTCTGGATGGTGATTGGCATTTACAAATTTTTCGGGATCGGTTTTTGCCGTCTCGGGATCGGGATTTTGGCCAAAAATTCTGAAATTCGGAACTGATTTCCTCAATCGGTCCCATCACCATTTGCCAAAACTTTTCGAACCTCACCTGTCCCTTTTTTAAGTGTCACATTTGGACACTTTTGGGACAGTTAAAAACACTTTTTCGAAATAGCTCCTGCAAAAAGTCGAATATCCGCTCGGCGGAAAAAAAATCTATGAAACGTAAATCCATAAGTGTAAGCTGACCTAAGGTTGATCGTTTTCCGTCGTTTGATTACATCATTCCTCAATTTTCCAGTACTACCTGCACATGGATGGACGCGGCAGTTACACATTCGCGCCCATTGATTCGGATACTCAACAATTCGGATCGTGATCACATCCATGGAGAATCGACAAATCGACGACTTCTATTTTGATATTAGGTAAAATGTGACGTTTTGTAACAAATATTTTAGGGGAGCAAGAGCTTTTCGTTGTTTCGTAACGCGATGCAGAAATTACTACCGTATTTCTCCTAATAGAACGGCACCTCCAATTGAACGGCAGGTTTTGGCACTTTTTCACCCACGAAAAAATATAACGGCAGCCTCCAATGGAATGGTAGGTATAACTTAGCTGGAAGAGTGCCAAGACACACAAATACTTGAAAATTGGCGGTTAGAACATCCAAGGTGTTCAGAACAATGATTTAGGTGTTATTTTCACATCTGGTTTTGTTTGAATTGATGCTCTGATATTAAGATGTTACTTATGTTTCATAAAAACACTTTCAAATACTTTCAAATGAAAAATCTGTGAAAAATATTGGTGAAAAAAAGGACGGCAGCCTCCAATAGAACGGCGGGTAAAAAAGTTGAAGATAAAATATAACGGCGCTCTTCTATTAGAAGAAATACGGTAAATCGTTTGTTGTAAAGCTCCTAGTACAGCGCGAAAAAAATCCCGTTTCTTCTTTGCTGTGCAAAATATCAGGCTGTTTTCGAACCGAAAGTGTATTTATACGTTATTTACTTATGCTCGATCACTCGGGTCTCAGAATTGACACTTATGCTTGTGCTCGGCAGTTGTTTCTACTACAGCTTCCGTGTTTTTTGTTTGAAACTGACCATTTAGATTGATTATTCCGATTACTCAGTACACCTGTGATAGCCCAGATATTCATTAAAGCTTATATAGTTATATTTATATGATTTACATAATAAACGATCACTTTACAACTTGGCAATCAGACACGATCTTGCGATTGTCTACTACTTTTTTGTCTGTCCCTTCCGTTGAGCGTTGAGTTGTTGCAATTTGTCCTTCAATTTTGCTTGCGCATGGGCTTTTTCTCTTTCAGAGGTCTTCTTGACACCTGCAATATCATCCCTCATCGATGCCTGCTAGGCAGTGACCAACTTCATAAGTTGACAAAAATTAGCAGGGGAACGATAAAAGGTATACTCGGCGGACCACACTCTATGCATTTTTCTGAAGGAAACACTCCGTCATGACGTCATCGTTAATAAAACAAAAATTGTTTCAGGAAACAACATTCGCCGCCTGTACGCGACTCCGCCTTTTTCTTTTTAAAATTTTTCGTTTTTTTTGTGAAATGACATACATAAGTATCTTACTCGCGCGTTTTAGACTACGACATAAATAATTTTGGGCGCATACTTTGCGGTTCGCCGAGTATACCCTGAACTGGTTGGGAACCCGAACCCGATACCCAACCTGAACTTTCTGGACTCTATACACTTTACCGGAGCCTGAAAGAAAATTTCAAAATTCCCAACCTTACCTTGAATTCTGCCCTGGCGACAGTTTTGGCCACGTCGCCGCAGCCATGCACTTCGTACTGGGCGTGTTTGTTGCAGTGCGCCAGCTTGCAGTGGCGGCAGATTTGCGCCCACAGCGCCACCGACGCTTTGCATTTTGGGTAAGAGCACCTGTGTTTGAGGTGGGCTTAGGTACAAGCCGCGCTTCGCAAAACAACTAACAAAATTACTGAACTATTATGAGGGTGTAAAAATATTTTTGTGTGTCTTTAAAATGTTATAAGGTGTATGTATATAAAAAATGTTTAAACCGACTTTTGAGTACAGAAAATGGAAAGTATAATTTTTTACACGCACTCATGAGAAAACGTGATTGAAAATACTTAGCATTTAGTCATAATTGTTCATATAATTCCAGTTTGAAAGATCATTTATTTTAGGCATTCATTTATCTTTGCAAAAAATGATCAATAGCGTACCGCTTCAAATAAAATAAGTGTCCCCCCCCCCCAAAAAAAAAAACTTGTCTAAATGAATAAAGCACAGGGCTTATTCAAGAATCTATAGTCTGCGGGCTTGCACGTAATGCGTATGTTTAACGTAAAAAGAAGTAACTTGTTGGCAGCGGCCACTGCGGCATCCAGAAATGAGTCATCGTCCAATTCAGTGATTGCCGTATCAGGAACTTCAATGGCTGTTTTCTTGGACTTTGGCTTGCACTTTTCGGGTTTTCTCTGTTGTTGTACAGGTATTGGGTCAATTTTGCACTCTTGCATTGCTTCACTGGCCATCTCTTCCGACACAAGGCCCCCTGTCGGCTCAAGATTATTATCACTGACAATCCCATCGCTGTAATTCGAAACAGTAGTTTTGCTAATAACCAGTCTGCGACCGCCGCCCTGCCCAACACTGACATGCTGCAGATCGAGCTGTGCAGCTAGCTCATGAGCCAGCCGCCTGCCATACGCATCCAGCGTTTCCGACAACTCTAATTTTGTCTGAGAAGGATCGCTGGCAAAGGACTGGATCGATTGTTGCAGTTCTATTTGCCATTGCGGTTCCACATCCACTAACTCGCTGCTTTTCGGTGTGGATTTGCCATGGATTGAGGTGATGACACTCGTTTGTTGATTGTCGTTCGACTTTGACGGTTGCAACTTTGGCGGCGGCTTTTTCTTAGCGGCGCTTGTCGGCTTTGATGGAGACGCGGTCGAATTTACGCCGCGTCCAACGGGAGCACTTTGCACCGGTGCTTCCGACATGTCGCTGGTGTCGATCTCGAATGGCACCTCGGTCAACATATCTGAGCAGAATGTCTATTGCAACGAATCCTACACATTACATGGGAACCAGGGTTCCAAAAATCTCGGGATATTTATATTTTAAAAATCGAAGAAATGATGATAAATCTTAAATTTCTTTATATTTCCTCCAGGTTGTATTTAGAGATATAATCATATCTATTTGATGAGAAATAAATTTGTTTAACCGTATGTTCTCGAATAACTCCCCCTCAAAATATCTGACGAAAAATAACTCCCATGGGTCTTATCCTAGGATATACGTACCGTATATCTTCGAATAAGTCCCCCGGGGTCTTATTTTTTCGTCAGAACTTTTTGAGGGGGGAGTTATTCGAGGGGGGGGGTTATTTTTTCGTCAGAATATTAAGTAAACTGCATGATCAATATATTGTAAAAATAGGGTTGAATTGGTTGCATAAACATGTAAGTCAGAATTCATTAATTCATGCAATGAAATGAATGGTAGTGAAGATACGCTGCAATAAATGCATCCTTTTAGAGAAAAACTACATAAAAACGTTGTTTTGTATTTGGAGATCTTAGTCACCCATTTAAGAGGGGGGAGTTATTCGAGGGGGGAGTTATTTTTTCCTCAGTCTGCTAACAGGGGGGAGTTATTCGAGAGGTGAAGTTATTCGAGGGGGGACTTAATCGAGGATATACGGTATATTTATTTATATTTTCTCTGTTTTTGGTAAGATTTAATTGAGGCGTCTAATTCTAAAAGTCGACAAGTCCACAAAATGTGATTTCGAGTAAATCGCATTTTAAGTTTCAGATCCAATTTCTGGTCTGTGCAGCGTGTCCAATCTGGCTCTCTCATGCTTTACATTAAGTTCCATATGTTGACAATAAAGTGTCAAATTTTCAACCCCTGCTCTCAACGTTTATGTGAAAAATGGGGTGTCCATAAAATGCCATTTGGATATTTGCAAGAAATCAGCAGCAAAATCCAGTAAACAAAGGTGGACTTGTCGACTTCTTGCTGCAAACACCTTCGGACTTGTCGACTTCTTGCTTTAAACCATGTGGACTTGTCGACTTTTTGCACTTGCAAACATTTGATTTAAAAGCACCTGGAAGTTGCGCCATTTTTATGGAGTCACGCTATCGACTCCAAAATAGCGCCATTTCCATGGCGTTGGCGCCATTTTTATGGAGTGGTGCTATCAACTCCAAAATAGCGCCATTTCCATGGTGTTGGCGCCATTTTTTTGAGTGGCGCTATCAACTCCAAAATAGCGCCATTTCCATGGCGTTGGCGCCATTTTTATGGAGTGGCACTATCAACTCCAAAATAGCGCCATTTCCATGGCGTTGGCGCCATTTTTATGGAGTGGCACTATCGACTCCAAAGTAGCGCCATTTCCATGGCGTTGGCGCCATTTTTATGGAGTGGCGCTATCAACTCCAAAATAGTGCCATTTCCATGGCGTTGGCGCCATTTTTATGGAGTGGCGCTATCAACTCCAAAATAGCGCCATTTCCATGGCGTTGGCGCCATTTTTATGGAGTGGCACTATCAACTTCAAAATAGTGCCATTTCCATGGCATTGGCGCCATTTTTATGGAGTGGCGCTATCGACTCCAAAGTAGCGCCATTTCCATGGCGTTGGCGCCATTTTTATGGAGTGGCGCTATCAACTCCAAAATAGCGCCATTTCCATGGCGTTGGCGCCATTTTTATGGAGTGGCACTATCGACTCCAAAGTAGCGCCATTTCCATGGCATTGGCACCATTTTTATGGAGTGGCACTATCAACTCCAAAATAGTGCCATTTCCATGGCGTTGGCGCCATTTTTATGGAGTGGCACTATTGACTCCAAAGTAGCGCCATTTCCATGGCGTTGGTGCCATTTTTATGGAGTGGTGCTATCAACTCCAAAATAGTGCCATTTCCATGGCGTTGGCGCCATTTTTATGGAGTGGCGCTATCAACTCCAAAATAGCGCCATTTCCATGGCGTTGGCGCCATTTTTATGGAGTGGCACTATCGACTCCAAAGTAGCGCCATTTCCATGGCGTTGGCGCCATTTTTATGGAGTGGCGCTATCAACTCCAAAATAGTGCCATTTCCATGGCATTGGCGCCATTTTTATGGAGTGGCGCTATCAACTCCAAAATAGCGCCATTTCCATGGCGTTGGCGCCATTTTTATGGAGTGGCACTATCAACTTCAAAATAGTGCCATTTCCATGGCGTTGGCGCCATTTTTATGGAGTGGCACTATCGACTCCAAAGTAGCGCCATTTCCATGGCGTTGGCGCCATTTTTATGGAGTGGCACTATCGACTCCAAAGTAGCGCCATTTCCATGGCGTTGGCGCCATTTTTATGGAGTGGCGCTATCAACTCCAAAATAGTGCCATTTCCATGGCGTTGGCGCCATTTTTATGGAGTGGCGCTATCGACTCCAAAGTAACGCCATTTCCATGGCGTTGGCGCCATTTTTATGGAGTGGCGCTATCAACTCCAAAATAGCGCCATTTCCATGGCGTTGGCGCCATTTTTATGGAGTGGCACTATCGACTCCAAAGTAGCGCCATTTCCATGGCGTTGGCACCATTTTTATGGAGTGGCACTATCAACTCCAAAATAGTGCCATTTCCATGGCGTTGGCGCCATTTTTATGGAGTGGCACTATTGACTCCAAAGTAGCGCCATTTCCATGGCGTTGGTGCCATTTTTATGGAGTGGTGCTATCAACTCCAAAATAGTGCCATTTCCATGGCGTTGGCGCCATTTTTATGGAGTGGCGCTATCAACTCCAAAATAGCGCCATTTCCATGGCGTTGGCGCCATTTTTATGGAGTGGCACTATCAACTCCAAAAAAGCGCCATTTCCATGGCGTTGGCGCCATTTTTATGGAGTGGTGCTGTTGACTCCAAAATTTTCAAAAAAAATTTTTTTTATAAATTTTTTTCAAATTTTTTTCCAAATTTTTTTTCCAAAAGTTTTTTTTTTAAATTTTTTTTTATATTTTTCTTTTTTTATAAATTTTTTTTCAAATCTTTCTTTATTTTTATAACTTTTTTCAAATTTTTTTCTTCAAATTTTATCTTATTTTTTTTGCAAATTTTTAAAAAAAAATTTTTTATACATTTTTTCCAAATTTTTTTTTAATTTTTAAATAAAATTTTTTTATTATTATTTTTTCTTTTTTTTTCAAAAAATTTTTTTTCTTTTTTTATAACTTTTTTCAAATAAAATTTTCATAACTTTTTTTTCAAAATTTTCAAAAAAAAATTTAAAA
Source organism: Sphaerolaimus hirsutus (assembly GCA_964036195.1). Lineage (NCBI taxonomy): Eukaryota > Metazoa > Nematoda > Chromadorea > Monhysterida > Sphaerolaimidae > Sphaerolaimus > Sphaerolaimus hirsutus. Next base: position 13,986,297 of record OZ038452.1, on the reverse strand, counting down.
ATTTTTGTATCAATTTTTTTCTTCTTTTTTTTCAAAATTTTTTAAATAATTTTTTTTCTTTTTTATTGTTTTTAAATTTTTTATATAAAGTTTTAAGTTTTTAAGTTGCTTTTATTCTTCAGTGGAAGAAGTTGGCCCTATTATGTGAATCTTTTTCAGATTTAATTTGAGTTAGCATGCTGCCATGATTTGTTACGGATATCATTGTTCAGGGCTGTATCAAAAACTAGACTAGTTGTACTAGGATGTACTTTCCATCCCTAGATGTTACTGAGATGACACTGTTGTTCATTGTTTAATTTTGTGTGATTCTGAAAAAATATTGTTTTGTTGAAATAATTGATAAGCAAAATTGATAAAACTCAATAAATAAAATTATGTATAAGTTGGCAGACGTATCACCCTACAAACATTTGCGTCAATCTCTCCAGTGGAGAGTGCATGACGTCATTTTTGCGTCGCCATATTCAAAGGATTGGAACGGATTGGGTCATGTATCAGAATGTGGCCCTCATCCCACTTATCAGTTGCGTATTATACGAATGAGAGTGAAAACTCAAAGTTAGCTAAAAATTGTCAAATTTGCTCTACTTTGCCAATTTCCACCTTCATAATCTCTATTTTCATTCATATACATGGTTATATATCTAGTGTTGGCCCTATTTTATCCATATTCATAGCGGATTTTGAAATTTTAGCCGGCTTCCAAGTTCTCAGAGTTCTCAGCTGAGACTCTTGCATTGGAACGGAGCCAAGGAAATGGAAAAATTTAAACACAAAATTTGAGAAAAAAAATTTAACAAAAAAATTTTTAAGAAAATTTGAGAAAAAAAATGTGGAAAAAAAATTTATAAAAATTTTTTTTTATTTTTAATATAAAAAAATGTGAAAAATTTAAAAAAATAATAAAAAATTAAAAAAAATAAAAAAATTTGGAAAATAAATTGAAACAAAAAAAATTTGAAATTTTTTTTTTAAAAAATTAAAAAAAAATTATATAAAAAAATTTGAAAAAAAATTAAAAAAATAATAATAAAAATTTGAAAAAAGAAAAAAAATTTAGGAAAAAATATTAAAAAAATAAAAAAATTAAAGAAAAAAATTGAAACAAAAAAAAAGAAAAAACTTTTTAAAAAAAAATAAAAAAAATATATAAAAAAATAAAAAAAATTTATAAAATTTTTTTTTTTTTTAAATATAAAAAAAATGTGAAAAATTAAAAAAAAATTAAAAAAAATAAAAAAAATAAAAAAATTTGGAAAATAAATTGAAACAAAAAAAATTTGAAAAAAAAATTTAAAAAAAATTGAAAAAAAATTTGAAAAAAAATTAAAAAAAATAATAATAAAAATTTGAAAAAAGAAAAAAAAATTAGGAAAAAATATTGAAAAAATAAAAAAATTGAAGAAAAAAAATGAAACAAAAAAAGAAAAAAACTTTTAAAAAAAATAATAAAAAAATAAAATAAAATAAAAAAAATTTAAAAAAAATTATAAAAAAATTAAATAAAAAAAAATTAAAAAAAAAAATTTGAAAAAAAAAATTTAAAAAAAATGTTGAAAAAAAATTTAAAAAAAATGTTGAAAAAAATATTTTAAAAAAATATTAAATTTTTTTTTGAAAAAAAGTGTAGTGCCACTCCAGAAAAATGGCGCCAACGCCATGGAAATGGCGCTATTTTGGAGTCAACAGCAACACTCCATAAAAATGGTGCCAACGCCATGGAAATGGCGCTACTTTGGAGTCAACAGCAACACTCCATAAAAATAGCGCCAATGCCATGGAAATGGTGCTACTTTGGAGTCAATAGTGCCACTCCATAAAAATGGCGCCAACGCCATGGAAATGGCGCTACTTTGGAGTCAACAGCAACACTCCATAAAAAAGCGCCAACGCCATGGAAATGGCGCTACTTTGGAGTCAATAGTGCCACTCCAAAAAAATGGCGCCAACGCCATGGAAATGGCGCTACTTTGGAGTCAACAGCAACACTCCATAAAAATAGCGCCAATGCCATGGAAATGGTGCTACTTTGGAGTCAATAGTGCCACTCCATAAAAATGGCGCCAACGCCATGGAAATGGCGCTACTTTGGAGTCAACAGCAACACTCCATAAAAAAGCGCCAACGCCATGGAAATGGCACTACTTTGGAGTCAATAGTGCCACTCCATAAAAATGGCGCCAACGCCATGGAAATGGCACTACTTTTACAAACAATGTTCAGTAAACAAAAGTGGACTTGTCGACTTCTTGCGTTAATGAAATGGACTTGTCGACTTTTAGCTCTAATCAGGCATGGACTTGTCGACTTCTTGCCCAAAAAAATTTTATGGGCAGGGGAGTGGACTTGTCGACTTCTTGCACTTGCAAACATTTTTGTTCCCAGCTTGAAAAAATTTGCCTTATGGGCTATTTTTGTACTTGTCGACTTTTAGAAATCACTGCCCATAGCGGACTTAACACATTTCTTGCTTTTTTTGTCCCAACAAAAAAGGCTGCACAAGGTGGACTTGTCGACTTTTTGCCCAAAAACTAGGCGTACTTGTCGACTTCTTGCCCAAATTTTCTCCATTTTCCCCCAAAATGGTCAAATTTGGCATGGTCGTATAGGGGAATGTGAGGTAGGAAAATTTATGGAAAATTTTGAAAAATGAGAGGGACCATCCCCAGATCATTTTCACGGGGTTAACTCAAATTTTCCAAATTTGGACTTGTCGACTTTTAGAATTCGACGCCTCAATTGTATTTCACTTTTTGAGACATTTTATGAGAATATATTTTATTATATTTTCTGAAAAACGCCTAATTTTGCAACGCTAATTCGTTGCAACTTGTGAAAAATTCGACACACCAACCTTGAAATTCCAATGCAGACTGCACACATCCACGACTTTCAATGTGCTCAAAGAGACTGGCGCACACGGCGTCGGTGCGCAACGTGTCCCTGTCGCCGATGACGCACAAGTGCCGCCGCGCGCGAGTCACGGCCACGTTGAGTCGACGCCACTCGCGCACGAAGCCAATATTGCCTGCTTTGGAAGGGTGCAGCGTGGGAAACTGGGACATTAACTTGCACAAACAAGTGGGAACCAACGTTGTACGTTGCTGCGCACCATGGACAACACAACGCAGTCGCGCTCTTGTCCCTGGAAGCCGTCTATCGTGCGCACGGACAGTTTTCCATCGCCCAATGCACCGCCCACGTGCACGCGCAGCAGTTGCACCTGCGTCAAGTACGTCCGCATTTGTAGGGGTCTTCGGCTAGACTGCAATCGTGCATCAATGAGCAAGGGCCTTACTTGTGCAGAATAAGGCGAAATGAGGGCGATCGATTCAGGGGGCACGCCGCACTGCAATAGACGCCGCACATGCAGGTATACCAGATAAACCTCACCTGTAGACAGGAAGCGAAGTTAAGCAATTTTTCGGCAGTTGAACAAAAAACCAAGAGATTATTCCAAACGAACCAGGATTCGCCCTGGACTCTTCCACGCCAGCTCCGTCACCGGCTAACAGCTCGCCCATGGCGCAGCCATCCGTGTCGATGGTGCACAGGGCGCCCCACCAGGCGATGTTGGCGTCGGCGCAGTCCACCGTCGGCGGCGGCGACCAGGTGGGCAGGTCACTGAGAGATGAACCCAAGGCTAACACCTAGTTACGTGGAAGATTGCGTCCAAATTACGCCTATTTATTTACAAATTTTCACGTACCTAGTATACTCGGCGGACATCACATTTAGTATGGAAACCCACCATAACCCATCTGAATAATGAACCAAATATTATACAGATTTTTCGTCACACTATTTAGTTTTTACTGTGGGTTCACCAATTGCGAAATTTATCACAAAATTTCTTTCATTAAGTTATGGTAGGATTCTGCACATGCTTTGCGGTCCGCCGAGTGTAACAAACGATATCTACCTCAAGAGATGTCCAGCGACCGCTTCAGCCGCAAACAGGCGTCCTTCATAAAACCTCGCTGACGACCAGGACATGATATCGGCGTGCATGCGATACTGGACATCGAGCAAACGCATCAGCTGCTTGGCAGAGTGCTCGGCGGCGATGCGCTGCATCAACGACGTGGACAGGCCTGACGCGGCCGCACTGCGAGAAGGCAATGCGGTATGGATGGTTGTACGTAGAATACGTAGAGTACCCCCTTGAAAAATTCCCCCTTTAGAGCATATGAACAATTTGTTGTGTTCAATTTGAACAAAAATGACATGTTATATTGTTTTTAAGTCATATTTTGTGAAATGAGTTTATGTCAGCACATAATATTTTGACGAAATTATAAGTCCCCCTTGGATAATTCCACCATCGAATAGACCCCCTCAAACGTCTGACGAAACAATAAACCAATAACGAAACAACAATAATTATTTTCCCAACCTAGTATTTAACCCATACACAGCTGCCTCCCACCAGAGTTGCGAAAGTGTATTTACACTTACCCGAAATACCCGGGTAAATGGGTATTTATATTTACACTTACACTTACACTTTCATAAAATACCCATACACTTTTTTTACACTTTCCTGAGCATAATACCCGGGTACAGAAAGTGTATTTTTTTCTTTCAGATGGCCCTGTTTTATGCTTTTGAGAAAGCATAAAATAGCGTCATGTATAAAAAATAACTGCACAGTGCACACATGCAGTTATGCATTGAATGTACAAAATATGGCAAATGTACCAACTGGCCTTTGATCTCCAACCTTCGATCAGTACTCATGGTATTCTACAGTTTCATCATACTTTTGTAAAAAGGACAAGATCAATGGAAATTCACCAGCTGGACACAAAGTCAACTGGCTTTTGCATTGACATTTGCTGCATGTCCAATCTTGCATTTAAGCAGTGTGTATCGCATTGCTTAATCAGTAAATATCAACACTGAAAAAGTGCCATTATTAATGAACTTCATACCACTACAGTATTTGCTACAGTCTGAAATGTTTCATAAAAGGCAGTGAAATGTGAAATGATGTATAAAAATGACTAATATATTGATCTAAAGGTGAAAACAGTGGTGTATTCTAATGCTCAACAGTGAGAGCTCTTTCAAAAAAAATTTTTTACACTTACACTTTTTTTACACTTTCCTAGGTATTTTTAAAATACCTTACACTTTTGGTATCCATACTCAAAATTTGGAAAGTGTATTTACACTTACACTTACACTTCCAAAAATACCAGTATTTTAACAACTCTGCCTCCCACACACAAGTAAATCAGAATGTATCTCAGGCACCCTTGAGGATCAAGATCTCAGGCTAAGCTTATTTGACTGTGATGACTCTTTGCGCGTCATTGATATGGGCGTTATCATTGATGTGAATTGATGTCAAGCTACACCGAAATGAACAACACAAACCTAAAAAAAAGCTCGCTGACTTTTTATCACCGACTTGTTCGACTCAATTACCTCTCGCTGCAGTAAAGTGTAAAACACGGAAGTATAAGGTGATAAACACAGTTAGTTTCAGCAACATATCTCATGCATTTACAAGTGCGATGCATGTCGAAAACTGCTCGGTCCCGGCTCACGGTGATCGTGTAGTAAATATTCAAAGTGCACGTCTCAATCAACATATTAAATGAATTGACAAAAAAAATCAAAATTTATATATAAATATATCAGAAATATATCGTCGCCACACTAAACTATAACAAAAATGCAATATAGTTGCCACGCTTTATTGACTACGTGCACCATTCTGGCACTTTCACTGGATGTTGGATATTGTAAAACAAAAACACCGTCCAACGACTGCACTGTCGGCGATGTGAGAGCCATCTCTGGTGCTGGAAAAGCACCATGGCGTTGGCGCCTGGCGCTAGCGCCACAGGAAAAAGCGCCATTGCGCTTCTGGCGCTTGGTGCCAAAGTCCTGGCGCTTTTTCCATGACTAACGACCACCTTCACAGTTTCTCTATTTCTTTTCTGGACGAAACTACCGCTAAATCAAATATACGGCAGATATCGTGGCCAAATTATGATAAAAACGCGATGGAAGTGAAAGCATGTGTCAAAGTCAAAACGTGCATGGTGAAGGCACACGTGCCCAGGGATCTGCGATTCACGCCGAGCAGATACGAGTTCGCATGTGGTGACAGAAATTGCGATGAGGTTGCCGTGAGTTCAATTTGTCATTTGTATGGTGATAAATGTGTATACTCGGCGGACCGCGAAGTATGCGCAGAATACTACCATAATTAAATGAATAAAATCTTGTGGTAAATTATTTTAATTATATACCAAAGTAAAAACTAAATATTATGACAAAAAAACTGTATAATTTTGGTGCATTATTCAGATGGGTTATGGTAGTTTTCCATACTAAGTGTGATGTCCGCCGAGTGTACCTCTTAAATGATTTTTTCCTTAACTACCTATTTAGGAAGATCCACAATACACAACACCGGATAGTCCAGGAAAGTCGAAAGTATACTATGGTGTGAAACTATCAATGTTCCAATGCCGTTTAAAGAAAGATTGGTGAGTCCCAGCTACAGCTCTAGTGAAATCAGGAGTCTCCACAACTTTGGCCCTCGCGGGGCAGGATAGATAGCAAATCGCTCCTCCGGAGGGATAGATAGCTGAATAAATTTCGGGGGGGGGGGGGCTTGGGGAGGTGGCTCGCGGGGGAAAAATATACAGGCTTTTGAATGCATAGAAGGCGGAAAGGGGAAAAAACTCGCTAAAAAGGTTAAAAGTAGCCAATAGGCCATATAAACGTGTGTACAGGCGAAAGCCGCGATTTTGCAGGTGAAAAACAATAAAATGGTAAGAAAATTAACGATTTTGAGCGAAAATTGGGGCAAACTTTTTCAAAAATCGCTCCAGATAGGTAGGTAGCTGAGCGATTTGGGGGGGGGGCTCAGGGGGTAGTAGCCAATAATTTTGCCTTGTGATAGAATGATAGCTGAGCGGCCTCTGGGATCGATAGACAGCTGACGGATTGGGGGGAAGCCCCCCCCCCTTGGAGACCCCTGAGTGAAATGCAACCGGATGTCACTAATTTTATAACAAAAAATATATATATAAAAATTGATTTTATTGTTCAGATGGAATACGGTAGAATTAAACTAATGTACACAGGTTTGTTCGTTACTGGATATGCTGTGCCGTTGGTGAGCGCAGCACCGACGCCTATTGGTTGTCTGACGCAATATTATCTTACAGGTGCCAATCCCAGACCCTGTAAAAAGCCCTGTAAATGTCAAATGTCATGCAAATTGTCAAAAGTCATGGAAAATGCCCTGCAAAATGGCAACCGAGTTGCCATTTTACAGGGCATTTTCCATGACTTTTGACACTTTGCATGACATTTGACATTTTACAGGGCTTTTTGCAGGGTCTGGGAGTGCCCACAGGCCATTTATCGTAGGGTGAGTGAAGTGAATTGATCAACCAATCGATTTATCTTTGAAATTTTTGTTACATATTTTACAGACTGGATGAACATGAAAACATGCCGTTCATCCCATCAATAGCCGAGTTGAAAGCGGCCGGGCAATGGGACGAGTGGAAAAGTAATATAACCGATGTACTAATGCAGGTATGAATAAATAGATTACGTGTAATCCCGCACGTGTAAACCCTCAGTGAATCCACGCACGAGCGGCGCGGCGGCACAATCAAATATTAAGGTAGTGTTTGAAAAATAGTTCAAAGTTATCGGGCTCTACATATGCCATACAAATATTTACACATGCCAATCGAAATTTCGATTTGCAAAAAAATATAAAAATATTTATGAATTTAAAAATATATAAGAACGTAAAAATTCCAAATTTCAAACAGTAGTTGAAAATCTGACTCAATGTGCCCTTCATCAGCACTGCCAGAATGTGCCAGTTTCATTTGCGTCATTGTTTTTGCGATGACATGTCCCTGTTGGATGCATGGATGCACCCGGGGGTGCGGCCGATGCGGCCTTTGATAGTGCTGCCGCGACATATAGGGTGCGTAGATTAGCTGAGATCAGGGGTCTCCAAGATTTTGGCCCACGCGGGGGCTGCATAGGTAGCAAATCGCTCCTCCGAAGGGATAGATAGCTGGAAAATTTTCTGGGGGGGGGGCTTGGGTGGGGGCTGGTGGGGGCGAAATATATAGGCTTTTTCAAGGTATAGAATGCAGAAAGGGCGAAAAATCGCTAAAAATAGGTTAAAATGGCTAAAAATAGCTATATAACCATGTATATAGCCGAAAATGCCGATTTTGAAGGTGGAAAACTATAAAACGGAGCAAAAATTGGCAATTTTGAGCGAAAATTGGGGCAAAATTTCCAAAAAATCGCTCCATATAGATAGAAAGATAGCTGAGCGATTTGGGGGGAGGGGGTCTCAGGGTCAGGGGGTAGTACCCAAAAATTTTGCCTCGGGATAGATAGATAGCTGAGCGGCCTCCGGGATAGATAGATAGCTGGCCGATTTGGGGGGGGTAGCCAGCCCCCCCCCCCCCAGCCCCCCCCCCCCCTAGGAGACCCCTGGCTGAGATGTTACATGCACTGGGGGCAATTTTAGATGGGTTGAGAGTCTAGATGTGCCGAGAGCTTACATGTGCTGCGGCACATCGTCGATAGATAGCTGTTTTGGGGATATCACCCCCTTATAGATCGTGGAAAAATACACCCTTGGATTGAGTCATTATTTTTCAACAAAAAGACAACTCGGTGTTATTGTGTTGAATTCTCTGCGTGAAAATGTAGGGCGACAGCAGTGGCAGATATTATGCTCCACCAGATATATCATTTCTGAGCGGGGCAAAGGCGGCCTGGCACATGCTGTTAGCTAAAGCTGGCATCCTAATTTGGATCTTCATCTTTATATTGGGAGGGTCACTTGTCGCAACTGCATTCCTAACCAACAGGTCAGTGTCAAAGTGCACTTGTGTTCATATTCGCAAACGTTAGTGCATAATAGCGATGGCAAACCCTCTGGAAAAGTGTTCAAATTTTATATTTTCTTTTTACTAAAATGACCAAATTTCCATTTTCGAGTTCAAATCGTTTTCGAATTTTATTTTGTTTCCACTAAATTAATGCATTTTCGATATTTTCTGCTGAATTTTGAATGTCTCGCGGCGTTCCAAGCTGCTATGGCAGACACATTTGTACATAAATACATTGATGTCCCGCCGCTACGAATCAATTCATGTGAAATCGATGTTTTGAACTGTGTTTCTGCATTTTATATGCATTTTGGGAAAAATACCGAAAAAAAACATTCTAACGTTTCGAATTAAAAATTTTTCTCGAAAAATCGACTTTGAACTTTTTTCTAGTGGTGAAATTAAAATTTGAAAACATCGAAAAAAATCTAACATAATTTTTTTCTTTGAATTTTCAAAATGTTTTCACATATTTGAACTTTCGTTTGTCATCGTTAATGCTTAAACGCTTTTAAATACAAGGTTTGATAATTTTATAAATGACAAATCAAGTAAAAATCTGTGTACAAAGAGTTGCAATTTGAATTTGCGCAGACTTTATCATTGCCTGATAGTGGGCGACAGGAAGATGACGATGATCTGTCACAAGAGGCAACTCAGTGTTGACAAAAGTACCATACCGTGTGAATTGACGATTAGAAAGCAACCAATTTTTGCTAGGGAAGTTCATAGCGCGTGAAAAAGCGATTCGTGATAATGTTATCTAAACGACCAGTGTATTGTTCACATTCTAATCGTTCAAGAGGAGAAGAAGCCCCTCAGAATATTGAAAGAACCCCAATAAAAAAAGACCAGTTGCCGCGATGGCCACAGACCGTGGCTCCACTGACTCACTGGTCGGAAATGACGGTGGGCGGGAGCTGATTGTGGTCGCCGGCGAGAATGGCGCGGCGCGACTGCAGCAGCGCCGGCCAGCAGGCCAACTCGATCGCCTGGCCGCACTCGTCCACGATGGTCCAGTGGAAGCGGTGCGCGCGCGGTAGCACCTTCAGCGGGTAGTCGTCCATGCACACGGTGGTCAGCGTGCCGGCGATCACGCGCGCCTGTGTCGTGCATAGTGCTTGCTTGTAGTGCCATCGGGGGAGCAGTCCCAGACACTATAAAAGAACCTGTAAAGTGTCAAAGACCATGTAAAGTGTAAAAGACTCTGTAAAGTGCCACATGTATCCAAATCGTATTGTATTGATTTGTATACAAAAGGATGGTATTTGGATACGATACAATAAGATTTGGATATACATGACACTCTACAGGGTATTTTACATGACACCTGATGTTTTACAGGGTCTTTTACATTACATATGACATTTTACAGGGACTAGGACTGGCACCATATTAGGGTTCAAACGGGATCCCGATCCCGGATCCCGTGAAATTCCGGGATTTAGCATCCCCGATCCCGATCCCGAAATCCAAAAATACCAATCCCGATCCTGATCCCGAAAACTTTCAAATCCCGATCGCGAGAATCTCCCAAGTCCGGGATCCCGATCCTGGAAAAAATAGGGGAAATTATAAAAAGTGAAAAAAATGACATTTTTGCGTGCAAAAATGTGAATGCAAACCCCCAGCGTCCATTTTATGTCACTTTTCTGGCATCCAACAGTGTTTTGAGACCTTTATGAACAACTGTGAATGCCAGAACAGTGACGAAAATCTCTATCCCTAGACCCCAATCCCGATCCCGAAAAATGCCAATCCCGATCCCGATCGCGAGAATCTCCCAAGTCCGGGATCCCGATCCTGGAAAAAATAGGGGAAATTATAAAAAGTGAAAAAAATGACATTTTTGCGTGCAAAAATGTGAATGCAAACCCCCAGCGTCCATTTTATGTCACTTTTCTGGCATCCAACAGTGTTTTGAGACCTTTATGAACAACTGTGAATGCCAGAACAGTGACGAAAATCTCTATCCCTAGACCCCAATCCTGATCCCGAAAAATGCCAATCCCGATCCCGATCCCGTGACCCCAATCCCGGCCAATCCCGATCCCGAAATCTCAAAATACCAATCCCGATCCCGATCCCAAAACCCCAATCCCGATCCCGATCCCGAAATCTCAAAAAGTGAATCCCGATCCCGAAAAGTCAATCCCGTTTGAACCCTACACCAGGTGCCAATAGAGAGCACGGTTCAAAACACTAACATGCATGAGAACGGTGCGCAGGGAGTCGTTTTCGCGTCGTTTCAACTCGGACTGCAGGTGACGCGTCTGTTGACGGGTGCTCCGGCCGCCGCGTCGCGACTCCGCCTGCGGCCACGCTGACACACTGCACCAAGATATAACAAAAATGGAGAGGAAACAAAACAAAAACGAAACGAACCAAGTCCACTCTCAGCTGGTCGACCACCGCCTTCAAATCGCTTCTCTCAATCAAAGGATCAAGTGTTAGCGGTCTATTGGACGTGTGCGTGCGGCACGGATGGCCCAACCTGACTAGTCTGCCAGGGGGCAGTCCCAGACCCTGCAAAGTGCTCTGTCAAATGTCAAATGCCATGCAAAGTGTCAAAATTCATGTAAAATGCCCTGCAAAATGGATTTTTAAGTTTGTCGTTTGGCATTTTTCATGACATTTGACATTTTACAAGGCACTTAACAGGGTATGGGATTGGCACCAGCTTTTGCTAATTCCGGCTCGCATGCGGCCAGCCGTTGCAACGCATTGTCCACTGCCACGTTAGATGGAGCACATAGGAGAATCTGTTCGTCTCTTTGGATCAGGCGCCGCGCCACTTCCACCTGTGCGAAGCGTACACCCTTTTGTCACATTGTGCCTACGCACACTAGTTTGCACCGCGACTTCTGTGAAAACTGAAATTTAATTCATATTCAAATGCATCAACTCGGTTGAATGATTTATTAAATATCAATCAATAAGAGTTTTAATTTGAAAACTAAAACACATATGTACATAGCATACAATAATTGTACGCTGGATGTCGTCATAGTTTTTACCGAAGTCACGGTGCAAACTAGTGTGCGTAGGGCAATTATTCTTTGTCAACTGAAATACAACATCAGTTCACCAGCGTTCTAGTCTTGCCAGTGCCTGGCGGGCCATGGACACAGGTCACCAATGGAGCATTGGCCTCCGTGCAAAAAGAGACTGCAGCCAGCTGAGATTCGTTCAACTTGACATCCAACGCCCCCCGTGCGCTCTCCATCGAATTTTCATGGAATGGTACTGCGAAATATCAAAATTATTGTGACGATGATCGATGACGACGACAACCAGGACAAAAACAGTCCGCATCCACTAACTTGCCACGATGTTCCTCGGGCTACTCGCGTGAAACAGAAATTGCGCGATGTCATTCTCGGTGGATGCTGCCAGTAAATCGAGCGCTCTGAAAAAGTGCAAAAAGATATTTGGACGACCTGGGGATTGAACCCAGGGCCTCGCGCATGCGAAGCGCGCGCTCTACCACTGAGCTAGTCGCCCTGATGAGAGCTCGTGGCATCTTAGCCACCATATACAATTTAGATGCGGTCATGCAAGATCACAAACTGTACCGGGAAGCACAAATGCGCCCATCATCCATGGCCCAGAAAAATTTACATTGCCTCCCGTGAACCCCTCGAAAAAAACCCCTCGAGATACGCGGATGCAATCAATTTTATTCACCCACGGATTCAAATTATGTCACAGACATAAATGATGTTCTTTAGAATATTTCTACTCTCAAATCGCCAGAAAAATCGCCACAAAATCGTCAGCGACACTCTTTCCCAAACCAACTTTTCCATCCTTCTCTGCGTCACCAAATTGACAGTTTGCACCAAGTTGAACGTTGTGCTGGCCGGCGCCCACTGGCGCATTGGATCCAGGTCGCCATCTTTGTGGGCGGAGTCGGATTGGGGAGCGGCGCGGATGGACAAGCTGATGCTGGTGTCGCTCACGCTCGACACCACTGACTCGGGCGCCAGCACAGTGCCGGAGCTGTGCGTGATGCACACAGTGTCGCCTGCGAGACACCTCTTGTTCGTCGGCTTGTGATTCCTTGCAAAGGTTTGTAACTTATATATCACTGTCATATCTTTTTTTCACTTTTCGCATTGATGAGAACAACTCACGTGACATTACCAAAAAATGTGCATTTTTAATGTGTTGAAGGGAAAGTGCGTTATAAATGTTTGTTTCCCAACACTTTTTATTTGTGTCATATTCTTCCCGCAACGGCACCCAATTTTGTAAAATTTGGGACGAATGCCAAAATCTAACCGGGGGTCAGCTTGTGCTCTCCGAAAGGCGGACTTGGGTCGAACGGCTTCCGGGCGAATTTGAGCAGGTGTCTGCGGCCGGCGGCGGCGCGGCCCTCTACCAGATGCACTTTGAGCAGCGCCACGCCCAAGTGCTGCAGCTCGCGCAGCGGCCGCCCGCTCAGCAGGTGACTGCAGCATAGTATGCGGCGTAACAAACAACACGGGTAATGGGAGGAAATGTGCGGACGCACTCGTTCTGTCGGCGCTGCTCCTCGTGCTCCTGGGCGAGTAGGCGGCGCGTCCGCTCGACGAAGTCTTCCAGCGAACTCGCCGCCGCCGCCGCCATCTTTAGACAGTGTTCTGACAGGAACAGACCCCGTATGGGAACTTGGGAGCCGGCCAAAATTTCGTAATCGCTAAAAACAAAAATAAAACAGGATGAAAACACATTAAAAAATTTGTGTATAACCATGTATGTTAAAAAATCACGATTATGAAGTTGAATATTGGCAAAATTGAGCGCATTTAGGCTATTTTGACAAAAATTGGGAAAGTACAATACCCAATTGTAAGTTGGACGTGAGCCAACGATCCTTCTGACAAAAAAATGGCGCAACATGCGCTGAGAAAGCAATGCGATCTACAGAGTGCTTTTGTCACCCGTATTTAGATACAACTGGCTGGGATCAGGGCCGTAACCATATTTGCGTGTATGGTTCACGACCGATATAAATAGAACAGCAGACTGATCGAAAAAATTTTTCCGTGTATGCAAATCTGTTTGGCGTAAAACCAAGATTTCGGAAATGCGATTATTTCATCACCTTTGAAATGCGGGCGGGTGAATGCGGACGCGGGCGAGCTGCTGGCGGCGACGAGCGCTTGCAAGCAGCTGCACGAGTGCTGCGCGCGTGCGCTCAACAGAGAATTCGCTGATGCGGCTGAAGCTAGGGCTCACGTTTGGCTGCAGTCCAATTTGGAAATTTTGTGTTATTCGAATAGGGACTACTTTTCCTGCTTCGCAAGCGCCGCAGCAATAGCTTTTGGGACGTCCAATTTTTCCGGGTCCACCAACCTTTCGCGCTTTCCCATTTGCTTATGTCATGACCGACATAGGTTTTTAGTTTCAATTTTTGTAGTAAGTTCAATCAACTGATCGATAAATGGTGTAATTCTATTCTCTGTACTCCTGTGCTCCTCCTCCGCTGTATAAACGCTGTGGGGCATGAAACGCGGCTGCAACGATACCTCGTAAAAATAGAACATTTTGCATCAATACAAAATGTTTTGAAAAAAATATTGATACGAAAAAGTGATATCGTTGCAACTTAGAACCTTACGCCCAACTGCTCAATTTCACATAAATACAAATTTACATTATTACGAGTTCTTAAATTATCAAATTACAAGTTGTGTTACATAAAATTTATTTTTCAAGCAGAATTCACTACCTTTTATTGTCGCTAAACGCTCTACAGCTAGAATATAACCCCACGTGGTAAATGAATAGTATTGGTACTAAATTTATGTGCTAAGCACTGATAACTAAATAATATACACTTACCTAGGTGTAACCCATGCATAGTGATGTAAAAGCGCCATGGCGCTGGCGCCTGGCGCTAGCGCCAAAGCAAAAAGCGCCATGGCGCTTTTGGCGCTTGGCGCCTTTTTCCTGTGGCGCCAGTGGCGCTTGGCGCTGTGCTACGGAAAAGCGCCATGGCGCTATGATGCCGTGGCTGGCGCCATTGGCGCTTGGCGCTAAGATCTAGAAAGCGCCATGGCGCTTTTGGCGCTTGGCGCCAAAAGTCTGGCGCTTTTTACATCACTAATCCTGACACTATAAAGAAAAAAAACGACTTATATCGTGCGTCTTTAATGACAAATACAGCCCTGCATTAGCATGGCTGCGCTTTATGGGAAGCAAAAAATTTTTGGCGCTGGCGCTATTGGCGCTTGGCGCCAACATCCTCTGGCGCCGTTGGCACATGGCGCCGTTGGCGTATGGCGCCGTTGGCGCATGGCGCCGTGGTCTAGAAAAGCGCCATGGCGCTTTTGGCGCTTGGCGCTATTTTGCTGTGGCGCCATTGGCGCTTGGCGCTAAGATCTAGAAAGCGCCATGGCGCTTTTGGCGCTTGGCGCCAAAAGTCTGGCGCTTTTTACATCACTAATCCTGACACTATAAAGAAAAAAAACGACTTATATCGTGCGTCTTTAATGACAAATACAGCCCTGCATTAGCATGGCTGCGCTTTATGGGAAGCAAAAAATTTTTGGCGCTGGCGCTATTGGCGCTTGGCGCCAACATCCTCTGGCGCCGTTGGCACATGGCGCCGTTGGCGCATGGCGCCGTGGTCTAGAAAAGCGCCATGGCGCTTTTGGCGCTTGGCGCTATTTTGCTGTGGCGCCATTGGCGCTTGGCGCTAAGATCTAGAAAGCGCCGTGGCGCTTTTGGCGCTTGGCGCCAAAAGTCTGGCGCTTTTTACATCACTACCCATGCATCTTAATAAAATTACAATTATCATACAAAATAGTTTTTACACCCTCATGGCCATCATATCACATCAGTTCGGTTGACTCCTCATCACCTGCACGCTGATCTGAGACACAGTTGTAAAATTAGTCCAAATCCTGCCATTGAACACGGAACGCACTGCTTCGCGCACATCGGGTGAGAATGCAATCAATGTGTAGGGATTGTGCAGCATATTTATCGGAGTCACAATTAGTATCGATATCCTTGCCACAAACGCCTGAGCGGGGAGAAAATCCAAACGCTTTTTACCAATTTGTAATTTGCCCAAATAAAATAGAATTTCTGTATATCCTCGAATAAGACCCCAGGGTAGTTTTTGATGGTGCAGTTTTTCAAGGGGGCGTTTTTTCAGAATTACATTATGTATCTGTTGCCACTGCCGTAGGCCAATATTTTTTTGCATTTTTCGTGTCACACACTGCACTGCATTTCAGCCCAGGCGTAGCTTTATTTGGTACGTCTGACTTCATTGATTGTTGTTTTTTTAATTGACCCAGCATCTTCTCCACCTTTCAAGTGTTAGGAGGAGGAGTTTTTTTTCCTCACTCTCTTAACAGGGGAATTCATTCAAGGGGGTTTATTCGATTATATATGGTATTTAATTGGATACCATATAAGATAAATACATAGGTATTCAGATTGTGGCTAACTGACCTGCCACTCAAACGGCACAAGCAGTGCTGTGATAGAAATGAGCACAGCTGCAATATTGGCACCGCCCACAACCACAGCGATCAGTGTGAAGCGGCGCTGCGTGCGAGCGCGCTCCAGTGCTTGTTGTTGAGCATAACGCCCCGGTACTGCAAAGAATGACACAGGATTATTTCCAATTTTTGAGTATTGCTGAGATTTAAAATGAGAGCAATCATGTTCTTTGAAATAACAGAACTGCAGTTTAAACGGAGTCCAATTAAGCAACTGCAAGTGGTCGATAATGTCGACCCATGTACTAATTGACACTTGTGTTGACTTGATTGCATTGCGCAGCCATTATCGGTGACGCGAACAGAAATCATGCGTCTTTAAACTTGTTGGATGAAATGCAAGGAACTTGGATGTGTGCCAAATTCATACCTACTTTTTGGAGGAATTTGTTGGGGCTGTGACGATTAGATCCGACCTAAGTCCTTACAATCTGACTTTCTATAACGATTTGTCTATCAAACTCATATCGTTCTCACATAAAAAGTTGGATTGAATCAAATGTATCCTGAACCGAATGGAATCTGTCCATTCAAGTTCGAACTGAAAAACAAACATCATTGGTAACCAATGACCGAATCACTGACCCATTTCATGTCCGTTTACTGGTTTCTTTACCAATGTTTTCACACAGACTTAATGGAGTCTAAATGCAACTGTTCATTTTAATATCAAGATAAAGCAAAAATATAACTTTTTGTCACTTATGTTCACTTTCTTGATGTTGCCACAAATAAAGTTACAAAAATAGTACCACCATAGGGATGGAAAAACAACATTCTTAAAGAAAAACCATGGAACAAATGCCATCCCTTAACCAGCCAGCAAATTACATGTAAAGGATTTCAGCCAAGGAATGGGAAAGAACTTCCCTCGGAAGAAACACGTATTTTTTGCCTTTTCACAAAGAAAACAGGGGCACTTGTCATATGAAGATGATCAGCTACAACCAATGATTTATCCAGTATTTTTGAGTGTTTGTTGTAGTGAGACATATGTATTATTTTTTGTAGTTGAATTCATTTTCATTTATTCATTCCAATCTAAAAAAATGTTACGTTAATTCAACTAAACAGGGGACACGCCAGGTCCGCCACCTAGCTTCTGAGTCGGTGCCGGTGGCCGTATCTCCAGCTGTAGTGGGGGGATTTATTCGAAACTTTGAGGTTATATACTAGACATCCCCCCACTACTTTATACGGGCTGTGGGAGGTCGGCGACCCACCTGAGTGTTTGCCGCCGTATACATTAATATTTTTTTTTGAAAAAATCGCTGTCCACGCCAGGTCCGCCACCCCGTGTTGTTTCAATATAACGGGCTGCCAAACTGAAACCGTTGGGGGAATTGATCGAAATTTTGAGGGGGTGTACACGACACCCCCCACTACTTTTTGCGGAAGGGTGAGACCCCTGGCGTTGAGAGTGGACTGCTGGAAAGTATAATGATTTTTTTGAGAATTCGCTGTCCAGGTTTGGCACTGGACAGCAAAAAAAATTTCATTAGAATGTCCCATAGAGGACAATGTATGCCACCGTAAAACGTGTGCATTAAAAAAGCAAATTTTAAAACAAAATTTTTATCTGGTATGAAAGTGTATTTGACACCCATACACAAGTTCCGGATTAAATTTCGATTTAAGTCAAATCTTTAATACACACTTGTAAAGCTTGATTACGATGTCCTCTAGGAGATGATTTAAGGTAAAAATTCGCGTAAAGAACATTGCCCCAAAAATCAACCATGGAGGAGATTTGATAGGGGTCAACACAAAAGCTGTCCCACAAGGCGAATTTTGTTCCTGGAATGACATCATTGATGACATCATTACAGTGACCCCCATCAAATCTCCTACATAGTTGATTTTTGGGGCAATGTTCTTTACACAAATTTTTACCTTAAATCATCTCCTAGAGGACATCGTAAACCAGCTTTAAAAGTGTGTATTCAAGATTTGACTTAAATCGAAATTTAATCTGGAACTTGTGTATGGGTGTCAAATACACTTTTGTACCAGATCAAATTTTCGTTTTAAAATTTGCTTTTTAGTACACACTTTCTACAGCGGTATACATTGTCCTCTAAGGGACATTCTAATGTAATTTTTATTTTTGCTGTCCAGTGCCAAACCTGGACAGCGAATTCTCAAAAATATCATTATATTTTCCAGCAGTCCACTCTCAAGGGGAACGCCAGGGGGCTCACCCTTCCGCAAAAAGTAGTGGGGGGTGTCGTGTACACCCCCTCAAAATTTCGATCAATTCCTCCAACGGTTTCAGTTTGGCAGCCCGTTATATTGAAACAACACGGGGTGGCGGACCTGGCGTGGACAGCGATTTTTTCAAAAAAAAATATTCATGTATACGGCGGCAAACACTCAGGTGGGTCGCCGACCTCCCACAGCCCGTATAAAGTAGTGGGGGGATGTCTAGTATATAACCTCAAAGTTTCGAATAAATCCCCCCACTACAGCTGGAGATACGGCCACCGGCACCGACTCAGAAGCTAGGTGGCGGACCTGGCGTGTCCCCTGTTTACATTACACTTTTTTTGATTGGTGCCAACATCATGCAATGTATTTTAGCGGTGTGTGCTTCAAGGATGCTGTGTGCGTGTGTTTCATTTGTAGAATTATACTGCGCGACAAGAAACTTGAGTTTAAACATCATTAAATACATATGCCAAGCCAATTCATGATATATCATGCATGTAGGGTGGAAATGTGCGCTTGTGTGCAAAAATTTTGAAAAATATGTTAACAAAATCCATACAAAAATTTTTGAAAATGATTCAATGGGGAACCCTGAATCAAAATTTGGCAAAATTTCGAGTTGAATCAGGCAAAAACCTTGAGTCTCGAGTCTGGGCCATATTTTTCTGGTCAAGTCGGCTGAGTCGAGTCGGCACCCAATCTTACCCTTGAGTCACGAGTTCGGTCGAATCGAGTTCAAAGTTCAAGCCCTAGGGCTGTGTTAATATCTCCACAAAGGCCTCTCCCATCCCAGTTGACAAATTAAAAAGTCAAGAGACCAATTCAAAATGCCGAGCGCAGGATTAACTCAATTTTTGAAATGAACGCCTAATGTGAAAGCGGACGTGCTGAAAACAACATTTTTTTGCTATCCACAATCACTTACCAGAAACTGCCGTCGCCGTGGACCGTTTTGCTCTCTTCACATACTGCTGTGCCTTGATAGTCGCGGCTATGAGCAAAACAAGTAACACTGTTGTGGCATGCTTCATGTGCTCTAGATTACGGACCGTAGTTTACTGTACATATTATGATATTAGCTTTGATTTGTATCAAATCAGAATGATCAGAGCTGCGTTCTAACTGAACATCTTTTTTTTTGGTGCTTTTTTGCAGAATGTAATTAGCATTTGAAAAATAACCCGTGATTTATATTTTCGAAAATCACAATAAATATAAATAACCCGTGATTTATATATATTTATATTTTTTCCAAATTCTGAGTGATATATTTATATATATTTTCTAAATTTGAAAAAAAATCACTGAGAAATTCACTCATTCTTGATACATTGTGGTGCAATGATTGCGCTTTATGACTAAAACATGTAATCTGTGCAAGAGAAATTTGTGAGTGATTTTCTCCAGAAAATCTCTCTGTTCATGTACAGCATTATTGGGTTAAAATTGTATTTGAAGCAGGTAAATATTGTGCCTTCACACACTAGTTTTCACCCTGACTTTTTTTGAAAACTGAAATGACCAAAAATGGTGACATGTTTCCTTCAAGTTTTCCACTACAAAGCTATTTATATACAGGGTGGCGCATGTCAGGCGCACGGTTTCAATCTGCTCTCAACAAGTCAATTTTAAATGTAAACTGTTCAAATTTGGTATGGCAGCAGATAAATGCACCCCATTTAGTATGTTAAGAGCACACATTCATATAGCAAGATTTTTATGTTAGAACGTGTAGCACATTGAATGGACATTTTCCTTTGGAGTTATGTGAAGGAGAAGGTCTACAGTCCACGGTTACCCAAAATGATGGACATTGAGCAGTTGAAGCATCTGATGGTCCAGCAGTTCAATGAAATTTTGCCTAGCATGTTGTGGGTGAACTGCTTAATCATTTGGGTATTGTCGTATTGCGATGATGGCGGTGGTTCTGTGGAGTGACGTTCTTTCATATGGTTTGATGTCTGTGAAAATTTAGTGATATGAATGTGTGCTCTTAACATACTAAATGGGGTACATTTATCTACTGATATACCAAATTTCAGCACTTCTCATAAAAAATTGACGTGTTGGGAGCAGATTGAAACTGTGCGCCTGACATGTGCCACCCGGTATGTTCAGTTTTCACAAATGGCATGAATTATGATGGGGTGGTGTTGGCAAATCACTAGTTTGATCACAACTCAAACTCAAATAATGACAAATGGTGACATCACCATCAATTAGTTTTCATTTTGTATGTGACAAAAATGTAAACTGTTTTATTAACTTTTTATTGATGTCATCCTGCTATGAATTCTATGATTATGTTTTAGGTATAAAGCATCTCTCTATCTTATAACATACTTTTCTGAGATAAAACATGACTTTGAATTAAAAAAATGCCAATTTGGTGTGATCAAAATTTATCTACAGTGATTGAAAGCTCAGTTTACCATTTTTGAAAACTGATGATGCTTTGTGACTTGCACCAATGTCAGCTGTTTTCAAACATGGGGAAAACTGTCACCATGGTGTCACCAGTGCCACTAGTGTCATCACAATGTTGCCAAAATGTAGCCATGTGCCCAAAAATGAGTTTTCACAGTACATCACCATTGAAAAAGTGCTGAGCTTGAGCACCTATTTAGTCAAACGTCCATTGCCACAATTAGGCACTAAAGGTTGAGTACTAAATATTTGCAGTGCAAAATATTTTTTAAGTTTTCATTGAGGTTGAACTTTTCTGTGATATTCGCTTGATGTTTTCACTTGGCAAATATTGTATAAATGAATACTGATTGTGGAATGATAATATATGGACTGTGGTATATAAGAGTACATTTTTTTGTGCTTGCATATGGTAAATAAAGCCCAGAATATTTCTTGAAATTGAAATAAAGCGCAAGTGATTTTTTGAGATTTTTTTTGAGCTTAGAGTTATTTTTTCAGTAATTTAATTATATTTTCTGGAGACCTAGAGTGATTTATATATATATTTATATTTTTTTCAATATTGGAGTGATATATTTATGTATATTTTCCAAAAAATCGGTGATTTTTTCGAATGCTAAATGTAATCAACAATACATAAATATTACATAAAGTGTAATTTCAAGCATATGAAGCTGGCACCTGGTGTGATGATACCTGAAAAGCAACCAGTGAATCTGGGTGCAGAAATTCATTACATTTCAAGTGTCAATTTGTTCCGAGTTTGTCACTGTATTTCTGATAAATTTTGAATACATCTTTTTGTTTTGCAGTCTTCGAAGCACAGTTGTGGAGATGGATCCACTTTTACTCCAAAAATAGATAAATACATAACATTTCCTCCCAAAAGTACCTGTATTCGCTTTTACGTTTGCTTTTTGAAAGCATCGAGTACCACAGTTGTTAATGCATACCGTATTTCCTTCAAATACCTCCCCCCCAGGGGTTTATTTTTCAGAGTGCTAATTTTGGGGAGGGGGGGTATTATTTCACCAGAAACTGCCAGTACTAATTTGTTGTTTGAAACAATAAGGCAACAATAGCATAAATGCAACAATTAGGACCATGTGTAAGAGTCTATAGACTTATATTTTACATGTTATGTAGATGGTATAAACCCTGTTCTAACATATTTATCACAGTCATTGTTTTTAGCGT
Source organism: Sphaerolaimus hirsutus (assembly GCA_964036195.1). Taxonomy (NCBI): domain Eukaryota; kingdom Metazoa; phylum Nematoda; class Chromadorea; order Monhysterida; family Sphaerolaimidae; genus Sphaerolaimus; species Sphaerolaimus hirsutus. Next base: position 13,964,054 of record OZ038452.1, on the reverse strand, counting down.
TGCCCGGACCACAAACTGCAGCTTTTGTCATTTACACCTAATTTGGGGTGGGGAGTAGGGTGTCAACAAAAACTTTTTGGCGGAAAACGGAAACGGAAACGGAAAAAATTTTGCACTTGCCGGAAAACGAAAACGGAAACAGAAATTTTTTTGCACTTGCCGGAAAACGGAAAACGGAAAAATGAAAGGCCGGAAAACGGAAACGGAAAACGAAAAATTTGCCAAATATATGCCGGAAACGGAACAAAATTTGCTGAAATGTTGCCGGAAACGGAAAAAAAATTGCAGAAATTTATCCAGAAATAACAAAATTTGCAGAAATTTTGCTAAAAATGGGAAAAATTCACATAATTGAGAGCATGCATGCGTGTTTACCAGTTTGGCTGAAACAGAAAACAAAAAAATGAGCTGGAAAGTGAAAAAAGTTTGAAAAACAGATAATTGAACCAGAAAACGGAAAAAAGGCGGAAAAACCAAAAATTTAGCCGGAAAACGGAAAATGAGCCGGAAAAACGGAAACGGAAACGGAAAAAAAATTTAGCAGCCGGAAAACGGAAACGGAAAAAAATTTGCCTGCGGAAACGGAAAACGGAAAGTTGACACCCTAGTGGGGAGTATTACGAGGGGGGGGGAGTTTATAAATTAATAGTGGCCATTTTGAGGGGGGTATTTTGAGTAAATACGGTATTTACTTTTACTCAAAAAGCACGCATACCCAAGTACCGAGTTTCTTGAAAAATGTTGAGAAACGTTCCTCTTATATTTTTTATCATAACTATTACAAGATACTTGTGAGTAAAAAATAGAATACATTTAACATTTTATGTTTTACATTTACCAAGTCGATTTTTGAGTGTGTGTTTTTCTAGCTGTAGAATAAATTTTTTTCCTTAAAATTTTTATTGCGATCTTGTCTGCACTGCAGGGCGAATAGCGGCACCCACACCAGATACAAATAAGTAAACAACATTGCTAAATATTACCTGTCATTATAACGGTATCAGCGGTTCTGTAAAACTTGTTGAATTCAACAGATCCCACAGTGTGTCCCATCTCTGATTTGACAAAGTGCACCCTCCCCGACTTGAACAATCCCGGTATCAAGTAGATCGTAGGTAACAACCAACAAATTGTCATTACTATCAGCACTCTGCGCATTGTCCAAATCTGTAAAAAAAATTCAAATTTTTCTAAAACCACAGTTAAGGTATTTACTCAAACTTAGGGTTGGAAAAACAGTTTTGAGATATCAGCACTGTCATATAAATATATTTATTGCATAGGATGTCGTGCAATTTTAATATTGTTAAAAATATCCAATATCGATGAGGAATATTTTGAAAAATACTACCGTACTTTCCAGAAATACCCCCCCTCGAAATACCCCCAAGGACTCTTCGAGTTGAGGACAAAAATAACCCTCTCCCCCCTCGAAATACCCCCGTCTGGAATGATGTATATCATGTATGCAATGTACATGATGTATTTATTGCGGTCAATTTTCATCGTAACTACACAGACTAGTTTGTGTTATGTGAATACATTTATACGTACACACATATCCTGTTTGATCACGTTTATTACCATTTTGGGTATGTAAAACGATCCGCGTTACTAAATCTTTACTCTTAACGATCCGCGTTTACGATCTTTCGTGAAAATTTCTGGCGGAACAAACCCCCCTCGAATAAGCCCCACCTCGAAAAAAACCCTTAAAATTTCCCTGGGGTTATTTCGAGGAAATACGGTATATTGGAATGTGTCACTTCAACCCCACTGAAACTGCACAACATATTATTTACAGTCGTGTATGCGATCGGTTTGCTGACGGCGACCACTCTGTTTGCGGCGATGGCCATCACGTTCAGACTCGACACGCGCGTCAAGTAGATCATCGGCAACCACAAAAGGGTCAAGATTGTCTGTAATCGTTTCTAATAATCTTTTCGTCTGTAATCAAGTTTTCTAACACAGTGGAGTCACGTGCAAATTACAGCCCTACCGTATCATTTTCCATCGTCGCTGAAACAAAATAGACAGGAAATATGCCATAGAGCAGAATAGCGGATAAGATGTCACTGCACGCGTTCGAAATGCACAATGTGTAGAATGGCTTTTTTATCAAGCTCGGCCGCAGACAGATCGCCAATGCCACCAGAGTAGTGATGGAATGGCGCCATGGCGCTGGCGCCATTTGAGGGCGCCAAAGGGCGCCGCGCCATGGCGCCATTGGCGCTTGGCGCCCTTTTTCTGTGGCGCCCTTGGCGCCTGGCGCCCACTTTCTGAAAGGCGCCATGGCGCCCTTGGCGCTTGGCGCCCTTTCTCCGTGGCGCCCTTGGCGCCTGGCGCCCTGCCCTAAAAGGGCGCCAAAATGGCGCCAGCATGGTTTCAAGGTGAGTGCTGCGTGTATGATAAAAAAAGGAAAAACGGGTCTGTGAATGATCAAAATTCACTGGAAAATAGACAAAGTGGTGTGAGTGGATGTATATGTTTCATCCAATTTTTATCAGATGCGTGTAACGGATCAGAAGCTGAGCATGATAGACCGGTGAACTTGCAAACTCGTAAATCAACGGATTGAAATTATCGGAATTCCGTTGTCGTCCGCTTCAAGAAAACATAAATTGGAAAATCTATTTGATGTGCATTCATTGTTTTGTCGAATGAGAATTTTCAAAGTGTTTGAATTGAATTTCACGTGTGAGTGCGGTTTTTGCACAAAAGTTTGTTGCTAGTCTCATTTTTGCTGATTACATCCTGGAGAACATGAATAAAGAAGTGAATGTGTGCACTACAGTGCTGGAGAAGCATTTTTAGCACACGCAGGGTATTCTACTCGCTTTTTTATCCTGGCGCCATTGGCGCCTGGCGGCCTTCTTTTCAATTGGCGCCATGGCGCCCTTGGCGCTTGGCGCCCTCTTTCCGTGGCGCCCTTGGCGCCTGGCGCCCACTTTCCGAATGGCGCCATGGCGCCCTTGGAGCTTGGCGCCCTTTTTCTGTGGCGCCCTTGGCGCTTGGCGCCCAGTTTCCGAATGGCGCCATGGCGCCATTGGCGCCTGGCGCCCTTTTTTCTGGCGCTTTTCCATCACTACACCAGAGCATACAGCAATGTCGATGTGAGAATTAGTGTTATGTGAACATATGTCGTCCACTCATTATACATGTCAAAGTCGACATCTTCGGAGGTTTCGGTCGTGGACATTTTTATGGTTCGGTATTTGTGCACACACTGTCTAGAAGCCACTGTCTTCTACTGAGTCATTTGATTTTTACAATAGGTAGGGTGGAGGCAGGCAAAGGCATGTGATGATTGGTTGAACTAGATGCGCTTTAGTGAAATTTAACAAGTTCCAAAGCGGCCTATTAGATGCATAATAAACACTTCCACCTACCTATGATCATGTTTCGTACTCTTTTGTATAGGTGTACTGTAGCCGCGTTTAAAACAAAGCGACAATAATTAAAAATAATAAACAGGCTTATGTGCGAAACAGTGCACCCTCATCTGGCACCACGATCACCGTGGGGCACCGGCCGGCTACCGGTGCTAGCACAGAAAGGCACTGCAGTGGCTGGAGGTTGCGAAGTATTTATTGGGTATTTTCTTAGAGGCGGCACATTTGGAACTGCATATTTCCATGAATGATTTACCGATTTTGATAGTTGAGCATTTAAAATAATCAGAATGATGTGACAATGGTGGGCGCGCCAGCGCCATCCCTCGCTGTCGAGGGAGGGCGCAAGCGACCCACCCATAATATGGTCAGACACACCAAAATGCGGAAATCGCAAAATTTAAATCGCAATAACTTCGGAACGCGACAAGCTACGGCAAAACCCATTATACCATTGAATAGCCCGTGTCGAAAAGTACCCCCATGCAAATTTTCAGATCAAATGGTTGAGTTGGGAGGAAGTTATTACACATTTTCTTTTCTAGGCAGTGTTGTTGTTGTTGTTGTTGTTCATCTTGTTCTCCCGACAATCTTCAAACTGCAATAACTTCCTTGAAACACGACCGATTTTCATGGTTGATGGCTCATATGAAAGAGCATGTGATGCCATTTCTTATTTTCGGGAATTTTTTTCACAGGCTCCGCCCACTTTGGGACGGTATCTGTTTGAAATTTTCAAACCTCAATAAATTTAAAATTTGAATACAAATGCGGCAATAAAAAAAATTTGTTGATGTGCGCCATGACTAGAGCTTTCAAATGAGCCAATTTTTGGCAATTTTGGTACAGATTTACAAAAGTTATTCAAGTTTGCTTATTTTGTGTAAAATGCGCAAACATGCCTGAACTACTGCTTGATGTGATACTGAGCATGTGACCTTGCATGGTGATTACTATCAGGTCATAAATGTCTAGTGGTTAATGTCAAGTCAAATGTCAAGTTACAAATGTCAAGTCAAATGTCAAGTGATAAATGTCAAGCAATAAATGTCAGGCCAAATGTCAAGTGATAAATGTCAAGTGATAGATGTCAAGTGATAAAATATCAAGTCAAATATCAAGTGATGAATGTCAAGTGGTAGATTTCAAGTGAAATGTCAAGTGATAAATGTCAAGCAATAAATGTCAGGCCAAATGTCAAGTGATAAATGTAAAGTGATAGATGTCAAGTGATAGATGTCAAGTGATAAAATATTAAGTGATAAAATATCAAGTCAAATATCAAGTGATAAATGTCAAGCGGTAGATTTCAAGTGAAATGTCAAGTGATAAATGTCAAGTGATAGATGTCAACTGATAAATGTCAAGTGATAAATTTCAAGTGAAATTTCAAGTCAAATGTCAAGTGACAAATTTCAAGTCAAATGTCAAGTGACAAAGTTCAAGTGAAATGTCAAGTTGAATGTCAACTCATAAATGTTGCCAAATATCAAGTCATATGTCTAGTCAAATTTCAAGTGAGAAATGTCAAGTCAAATGTAAAGTTAAATGTCAAGTGATCAAATATCAAGTCAAATGTCAAGTTTTAAATGTCAAGTCTAAAGACAAGTCAAATGTCAAGTGATAAATGTCAAGGTGAATATAAAGTGATAACTTTCAATTGAAATGTCAAGTCAAATGCCAAGTGATAAATTTCAAGTGAAATGTCAAGTAATAAATTTCAAGTGAAATGTCAAGTCAAATGTCAAGTTAAATGTCAAGCTTAATGTCAAGTGATAAATGTCATGTCAAATGTCAAGTTTAATGTCAAGTGATAAATTTCAAGTGAAATGTCAAGTTTAATGTCAAGTGATAAATGTCATGTCAAAGGTCAAGTAATATGTCAAGTAACAATTTTCAGGTGATACCTGTCAAGTTGTTTATGTCAAGTGAAAACTATCAGGTGAAAAAATGGCAAGCAGTTCATGTCAAGTCATAAATATCAAGTGATGCCATTCAGTCATAAATGTCAAGTGGTTTATGTCAAGTTATTGTCAAGTGGGTAATTTCAAGTCATAAATGTCAAATGATAACTTTCAGGTTCTAAATGTCATGTTGAAAATCTTTTGAATCTTAGTATTTGGCTTTTTCTTGACTATAGATTGTACTGCTCAGTGCCACATTTGACATTTGCTTGATTTGCAATAACTTATAAAAATTTGGGCCTGTGGCCCTCAAAAAGAAGTATATCCCATAAAAATTGGCTAAAGCCAACAAAAAGTGGACGCTGCACCTAAACATGTGTATGCTTTTGAATGCACAAAAGTAATATATCATATACCATGCCATTTTCTTATCAGGCTATCAAAAGATGTATATCAAGGGAAATGTATACAAATGCTAATAATATAGGCTATCAACACAGCAAACTGCATCACAAGAAACAATTAAACCAAACTTTTGCATGGCAGCGTGAGCTTTTTGTATCTTTAATGATTGCAGCACTTTGACACAGCTCACACTGCCATGCAAAAGTTTGGTTTAATTGTTTCTTGTGATGCAGTTTGCTGTGTTGATAGCCTATATTATTAGCATTTGTATACATTTCCCTTGATATACATCTTTTGATAGCCTGATAAGAAAATGGCATGGTATATGATATATTACTTTTGTGCATTCAAAAGCATACACATGTTTAGGTGCAGCGTCCACTTTTTGTTGGCTTTAGCCAATTTTTATGGGATCCTTCATGGGCGGTGTAAATACAACGGCAGATTTGATCGGAAAAAACTCTGTTTATCCAAATCTGATTGGCGCGAAGCCAAGATTTCAGAAGTGCAATCGCTTTCTCGTCTGTGAAGTGCGGGACGGATGAATGCGCCGTTGTCGCCCAGCGTCGATGAGCGGGAGGACGAAGTCGCTGCGCTGCGTGCAATATACGGCGAGCAATGCGTCCAGGTAAGACAGACTAATGGCTTTGTCAAGGTATGTGATGCAGCGCTTTTGGCTAGGTGCCAACTATTCGCTTAACACCCAGGACGTCCGGAGCGAGGACGCCTGGCGCGTGCCGCGACCGCCAGAACTTCGTGTTCATTTGTCGCCGAGTGTAGGTGATTCCCACGGCGACGGCAGACCCTACGCCAGCGTTACGTTGTGGGTCAAGTGCGGCGACAAGTACCCAAATGAGTTTGTCCTTTGGTTGCCTTTGTTTGTATTTTATGTCCAGTTAACGATTTACAGTTGTATTTAATTTGCCTAGGGCTCCTCTGATAGCACTGGAAAATGAGTGTGGATTTTCCAAAAGTGACTCGGCTGCGCTGGTGGACATTTTGATGAGCAATGCCCAGCAGGCACTCGGACAGGTGTGTCACGTTTGCTGCTGATCAGCGTCAACTGTCGGTTCGGTGAACTGTATGGTTTAACTTCAGGTGATGATAATGGAACTGTGCCAAACGGTTCTCGATTTCCTGCACGATCGAAATCGGCCTCCAGAATATCAGTCCTTCTTCGAGGGAATGCACAAACGCATGTGCACCGAGACGCAAAAGCTGCACATTGATGAACAGGTTTGCGTAGGATTATGTAACCGAATGTAAAAAACATGCATGGTTACCAATTTCACAATGTTCTGCCAATCCACAGGCTCGCCGCGAGGCATCGGTAACATTGGAAGCGGAAGCAATCACTGAGGAATTGGAGTTGCGCCAGCGAAGACGCTGTTCACGCTCGGGATCTCACGGTCGACAAAAGGAGAATATGCAAAGTGTAAATGTGATACAGGATGCGAACCTGCCCACCAACAGCAACGCAATTTCGGTTCGTCTATTTTGGAAAATTTCAAGTTTTGAAAAGTTTTGAAAATGGCGGTTTTCGGCACTGACGTTTGGTAAATTTTCACTTTACTGCAGCCGGTTATTCACGCCATGTGTTTCCTGGGACATTCAACTCACTAACTTCACTGATAAACAGTAAAACCAAACTAAGTGTTCATTTGCAGCTATTTCATTCATTTTAGCCGACTTCAGGGGTTTAGTGGATTTGGACCCCTGCGGGTAAATCGTAAATAGTAAATCGCTCCTCCGGAGGGATAGACAACAAGAAAATCCCCTCATACTGAACCCCCTCATTTTTTAAAATTCATGTTTTCACATATTTAGATCCGACTGTCGAATGGGGCGGAGCGGCGATTACTACCGCAACCGGACGCGATTGGTCTCCGTGCATCGCACCAATTTCTACATGAGTTTTTTGCCACTGATTTGGCCGACCCAAGCTCATATTATCTAGTCACGGAATGCAACTTTCCCACGCCGACGACAAATATCAAAAGAGGTAAATGACGGAAAAATAAATTTTGTCAATTTTGCACGTTGTCCGATAAGTATTGATGGAAAAAGCGCCAGGACTTTGGCGTCAAGCGCCATGGCGCTTTTCCGAACCCCAGCGCTGAGCGCCGCTAGCGCCAGAGCAAAATCGCGCCAAGCGCCATGGCGTTTTTCCATCACTACCGATAAGTGACAAAGGAAAGTTTGTGGGTTAAATTCATGTTACACGTAAAATACAAGTTGTAAGGAATGAGAAACGTGACAAGAAATGTTCCAGGGCTACCCCAACTCCCGCCTAGAAATTTTTCATCTACATTTGAAACTCTCACAGGCGCGTGCAGTCGGCCACCAGACACCGTTTACAGAAAGGTCGCTGCAATTGAAAAAGAATTCTTGTCGTTGTGCAAGCTTCGCCTTGGGGAAGGCGTAGGGAAGTACATTGCTTTGGATCTTAAAAGGGACGCCACTGCTGATACAACTGCGTGGCCCACTAAGGTATTATTTATCTTTTTCAGGGTATAGACGTTTTTCTTGAATTGTAGTCAAATGCGTATCTAGGGGGGATAGAAGGGTGTTGCAGCACTCGCCCTTTTCATGTGCAATATCACCAGAAAATTTGCTGTAATTTTCGCGTAAATCCTGGATACTTCCCTGATTGTTTGAGATTTTATCTTAAACTGACATTATTTATTGCCCCAATGTAGATTACACTGGTGCAAAACCTTGGCCGTTTTCAAAGTCCGCCATCAAACCTGGCTCAGTTGATTTCTTTACGACGGAACTTGCCCCCGTCACAAAGACTTCATTTGACCCATTTCACTCTAAGACAAGTTTTGGACGCTTTGGTGGAGATTCACGCACGCGATGTGTTACATAAGACACTCAATGTCGACTGCGTTTGGCTGGATGTTGAGAGGGATGTCTGCGTTGTCAGCGATCACAGTTTGCGGTTAGCTATTTACTATTCTATTCGCTTTTATCAAGTTTCGCGCAGTTCCGTTCCGTTTGTACCGCCTTTCGTGTCTAGGTATACATGTGATACATACGTACACATATCGATATTTTTATACTTTTTACATTTATTATGTTTATAGCGCTTCTTTTCAGGCACCGAGTGCATGAAATCTGTGAAGAATACGACATATTTCTGAAGTCGCAAGCTGCCGGGGTGCGCGCATCGGCGCAAAATCCAAAAGCAGACGTCGGTGTTCAGTTGGATCTGACTGCACCTGGAGCCGGCAAACCGTCACGACGAACCGACATTTACATGGCTGTACGTTTTCATTCCGGTCTTTGAGGTAGAAAGCTGTTCGATTCATCTCAATTGCAGACGCTGTGCGGCCTGTGCGTGTTCAGCGACAAGTTGAGCACGGACGCGAACGAGCTGCTGGCAGCGACGAGCGGTTGCAAGCGGCTGCACGAGTTCTGCGTGCGTGCGCTCAACAGAGAATTCACTGATGCGGCGGAAGCTAGGGCTCACGTTTGGCTGCAGTCCAAACTGGAAGGTATGTGTTTTTCGAATTAGACTACTTTTCCTGCCGCGCGAGCGCTGAGACAATAGTTTTTGCGACGTGCAATTTGTGTTCGGGTCCACCAGCGTTTGGCGTGTTGACATTCAATTTTGTATTCATTCACAACATAGATTAGTTGTTAATATTGTAAATATTGACAAGTAAATTGGTAAACCTGAAAATGTTCAGTGGGGGCGAAAACTTTCCATTATCCAATAAAGTTTATGAGCTTTTTCAATATAAAACCAAATATTTTTGAATGCCTCTTCCCACCCCACTCAAGCAATGTGAACTTAAGTTGCAAATATACTTTTATACATGAACATCACTTTATGTATCATCTTTTTTTCTGTTCTGAAAAATTCCACGTTACGTTGCCACTTTACAAGCAGCTGTCCCATTTCACAAACCGTATTTCTTCGAACGGCATACCCACAATAGGACGGCACCTCTAATAGGACGGCAGCCTCCAATATAATGGCACCTCCAATAGCACGGCAGGTAGATATTACGTTAGAAGTGTGCCATGACACATACGAAATGAATGGCGAGAACGTTCAAAGCATTCAAATATTGATATTAAATTACAAATTGATGCTCAGATATTAAAATGTTAACAAGTTTCATAAAAGTAGTGTTCATAGTTCATAGAACTCTGTTCAAATTAAAAATGTATGACAAAAATTGGTGTAAAAATAGAATTGCAGCATCCAATAGAACGGCAAGTAAAAAAGTTAATTAAAAATTAGAACGGCGCTCTTCTAGTAGAACAAATAAGTTAATTAAAAAATAGAACGGCGCTCTTCTAGTAGAACAAATAGAGCCTGTAGCTGTACGCACAGAAACTCGGCACGCACAAAAGCCCTTGCGCACAGAAGTTAACTGGGTACGCACAGAAACTCGGTCTGCACATAGCTGATGCTATGTGCGTACCGCGTTTGTATGCGTACCGAGTTTGTGTGCGAGCAAAATTTTACTCGGTCGGAATTACTTTATTTTACTATAATATGAATAATATGAATTTTTATATATTTTTCGACCCGGACCGCGACCCGAAATTGGACCCGGAATCGAAATCAAAAGTTTCAGGTTGGTTTTCCGAACACCAATTACTAGTGTTCAGAAAACCAACGCGGAACTTTTGATTTCGACTCCGGGTCCAATTTAGGGTCGCGATCTGGGTCGACGGACCACAAATCGAAATTGGACCCGAAATTGAAATCTAAATTTTCAGGTTGGTTTTCCGAACACTAATTACTAGTGTTCAGAAAACAAAGCCCGGAATTTTTGATTTCGATTCCGGGTTCAATTTCGGGTTGCGGTCCGCGTTGAAAAATATGAAATGTGACCTTATTCATCGAAATATGCACATACGCCTGATAAGCACAGAAACCGGCCGCACATAGGGCCCGTTACGCACAGAAACCCGCCACGCACAGGGCCCGTTATGCACACAGCCCCAGTTGTGTGCGTAACGGGCGTCTGTGCGTGGCGGGTTTTGATCCTGTGCGTAATGGGCGCATGTGCGTAACAGGTTTATGTGCGTAATGAGCCTGGCCCGAACAAATACGGTGAATACAAATTTCAATAAAGGGTGTGTTATGTGATATCGATTCCTCAAGCAGAAGTCACTATCTTTGATTTTTCCTTGATTATCTACAGCTAAAATATAACCCCACGTAATAAATCTTAGAATAGTATATTTACTATTTGTGTGATAACTGCAACCCCCTGGATACGCCTTGTAACTGGTCATATCGCATCGGCGAATAACCGCATGGCAACAAAGACTAGGGTTGGCCGATGTTTTTTTAAAACGTTTTTTATTTTAAAAAACGTTGTTTTTTTTAAAACATGACGTCCGAAATGTTTAAAAAAACTAAAAACATCGACCGAAATTTTTAGTACTAACCACTAGGTATTTTGCAAAATTTTTGCGCGCAAGCGCGCAATTTCACACACAAATTGACATTGGTGGTTGTTTTAATTGGTTTTGTGGCATTTTTAGTATCAAAGTGTCCATTTCTATGTGCTACCATGGGTTAATAAGCCATCATATGTTGCTGTAGTATATAATAATGAGGTAATGTGCTTCCATGTACCTCCACAGTGTGTAACTTCACTCCCAAAGTAACAACCTCGTTTTATAACTTTGTTTGATCACTATTCCGTTCCAAACTTTACCTGAAGTCACGAACATTCGACTATAAGGCGATATACAAACGATATGTCGATGAAAAATGGATATTTTGACACAAATCACCACTTATAATGCTATCCCATGGCTCCACAGACATTATATGGTCATATATAACATCACAGAGTATTGCCACTGTCTTATATACCTATATATGTTTTTTATAACGTTTTTTTATATTTAAAAACATCGAGTTAAAAAAACAACGTTTTTTTCCAACCCTAAAAGACCGCATGGCAACTGCGCTCAGTGGGCAACTGCGTGCGGGCAGTGGGTCGCAATCACCGCATGGCAACCGCGGCACACGCGCGCGCATGCCGCTGCCGCGGGGCGCCCGCCAAGCTGGCGCCAATGGTGCTGCGCGTGTCTACATTCTACTGAGTGCTGCGACTAGCGTTCCAAAAATGACTTTTCAGAAAACATAATTTAATGCAATTTCAGAAGATCGCTCTGAGAAAAAAAATTAAATAAATGATTAATAATCAAAAAAATAATTAAATCTCTCTGAAAAAACTAACAAAAATAGACATAAAATTAATTAGATTTTTATGTTCTTTTCATAAAATAAATATAATTATATCTCTCCGGTAAAACCTGGAGTAAATATAAAGAAATATTTACATTTAAAGATAGCTATATAAAAATAAATCAAAATAAACTCTAGAGATATTTGGAACGCTAGTGGCAAGTGTCCGCACAAAAGCGGCGGCTTCCCGCCCAACTGGCGCCAGTCGGGCGCGAGCCAGGCAGCCGCTCATGCATTGGCGTGCGCTGTGCGGTAGTGGCGCGCGCGTCGCGGTTGCCATGCGGTGATTGCGGCCCAGTGCGCGCACGCAGTTGCTCACTGAGCGCAGTTGCCATGCGGTCTTTGTTGCCCACAGCTGCTGGGTCATCGCATCACTTAGGCGTAACTTGCACGTTGATCGGAATCACTGGTGTAGAATTAGCGCACAGCCTGCCATCGAACAAGGCGCGCACTGCATCGCGCACATCGGGTGAGAAGGCGATCAACGTGTAGGGGTTGTGCAACAGATTTATCGGTTGCACAAATAGGAAGGAAATCCTTGCCATGGTTGGCTGCGAACGGTGAAAAATCCAAACGCTTTCTTGCTTAGATAAAATAGACTTCATTGGCAGAGACATGTATCCAGTAGGGTTCGGATGATATTTATGACTTTCCGATATCGATATTCGATATTTTTTCCCGAAACTCGTTATTCGATATGGATTCTCGATATCGATATTCGATATTAATAATGGTCGATATCCGATAACGATATTTCGATATTTTGCTTTGGTATAGCAAGGCATACATACTTCAAGTAGCATATTGCATTTTCAGGTGGTTGTAATTTTGTAAACATGATTGATTGTCTCTTTACTGAAATGTGAATGATACAAGTGATTTTCACACGGTTCACAACAGCCAAATGATAAAATGCATTAAAAACATGTGGCCCCCGTAATATTTAGCCAACTGGCGACATGGCACTGGTGGTGGCACCAACAGTTTCCACTTGGTAATTAAAAAAATCAGTTAAAAAATCAAGTGCCAGCCCTAAATTGAAAGGCAACAGAAATATTGAAAAAATGGTTGATATTCGATATTTTTTCAAAATTTTTGATATCGATATTCGATACTAAAAATTTGTCGATATTCGATATGATATATCGTCCGAACTAGGGTTGGCCGATTTTTTTTCAAACGCTTTTTATTTAAAAAAACTCTAAAAAAACACGATGTCCGAAATGTTTAAAAAACATTAGCCAAAATTGTTTATTAAGCACTAGGTATTTTGCAAAATTTTTGCGCGCAAGCATGCATTTTTAGTATCAAAGCATCCATTTCTATTTGCTACCATGGGTTAATAAGCTGTCATATGTTGCTGTAGTATATAATATTGATATGTAAAAAATTTACACGGCTTAGAAATTATAGCAACGGTTGCGTTTCACGGGGTTTTGCAGGTCTCACCCCGGGAGGGGGGGGTGTTGCACTTGCAGCGGCGGAAACTCTCAGCACAAGTAAACTCCCAGCGCAAGTAAGCTCTCAACGCAAGTAATTGCTCAAAATAGCTAATTTACATACCTGAACAGTTTTTCACCTTTACAGAATTCAAAATCATTATCGTTAATGTGAATTATTGCCTATTTTCTAATATTTTTGCCTATATGTCCTTATAAACACCTTCCCGGTCACGTCCGGCACCCTATTTTTGATTTTACTTGTGACATCATATCTCCAGTTCTAGGCGCGCTGGAGCCTGAAACTTGGGGGAGTTATTGGTCCCACACACGCTAGTTGACGCCAAAATTAGCGTCAACTCAGAGTCAACTGGTCAAAAATTCAATTGACTCTGAGCCATTTACAATATGTATCCAAAAAATCCCCTTCTTTCATTCTACATCAATCGACTTCTCAATATTTCTTAATCAACACAGGTAAAAAATTAAAAATAGTTATACTTAAAACAGTTGACTCTGAGTTGACTCAATCGACTTCTAAAAAGTAGCGTCAACCACCGTGTGGAGCGCCATTGGCGCCGAACTTCCAAAAAAAAAATCGGGGTCGTTTTCCAACCCTAATCCCCCCTCTACTTATGAATTGGGGGTGTTGCGGCGACCCCTTTGAGGGTGGGTCGCGCTAAGTGCAAAATTTTTATTGGCTGTTTTGGTGTCCCGCACAGGTCCGGCACCCACATATTTCTGAGCTGTGGGAGGGGTATAAATCTAAAATTTTGGGGATGTGTTACCAACACCCCTCCCCTACTATACACTATCCAATAATGTGAGAATTATGTGAATAATTTCTAAAAAAATATATTATTCTCTAAAAAACATCACCTCCCAATAGATGAATGACAAAAATTCACTTTTTGGAACTTTTTTATTAGACACTTTAAGAGCTGGTTTACAATACTTTAAAGAGAAGGGTTTGATGCTTAAAGTTATGTTAAGAACCAAACCTTTCAAATGCCTGCATTGCAAAATTTACACTTTCCCCCCAAGTATTTGGTATTTGGTAACACATCCCCAAAATTTTAGATTTATACCTCTCTCACAGCTTAGAAATAACTGGGTGCCGGACCTGTTTGGGACACCAAAAAAAGCCAATAAAATTTTTGCACTTAGGGCAACCCACCCTGAGAGGGGGCGCCGCGACCCCGCCCCGATTCATTCAAAGTAGAGGGGGGTTGCGCCAATATCTCCTCCAAGTTTCAGCTTCTGGCACGCCCTGGAACTGGAGATAGGATGTCACACGTCAAATCAAAAATAGAGTGCCGGACGTGACCGGGAAGGTGTTTATATCAATTTTTAGTCATTTTTACCTACTTTTTTCTTTCTACATCTTGAAAAAGCCCATATATTCGACTAGGGTTCAAACAGGACCAGATTTTCGGACCGGGACCGTGACCGTGACTAGGGTTGGAAAAAAAACGTTTTCTTTCAACTCCATCTTTAAAAACAACCTTTTTTTAGAAAAACAACGTTTTTTATTAAAAAACAACGTTTTTTTAAAAGCTCCAATATATGTTCCTGGGTCAACATAGGTATATCATAGGTATATCATAGGTCAACATAGGTTCCTAGGTATATCAGACAAGTGGCAATACTCTGTGATGTTATATATCTTATCTTACATTATATAGGGGCGGGAGGGTTGGGCAGCTGCCAAAAAATCCAACACACACAAGCTGACGTCACGAAATGGCGAGTCGGCTTGGTGGGTGAAAGATTTATTGGGTCCAAGTACAAAAGGATTGCTTCCTCGTCCAAGGGAGCAACCATCTACAAGTTGTCTTGTTTTTGACAACCGAAAGGAAATACGGGAATTGGACCCTAGCAGCTTGTTGAAATTGGTTCCTGACTTAAATTTCTACGTATTCCAACGTTGCTTTTTGCAATGTGGACCGTTTACGATTCACCCCGCTTCAGAATTGTAACCAGCGTGCGGTCCCAATTCTGTAGGGGCGAATCGACTCTCCCGAAGGAGAGATTTCTACCCTACGAACTCCCCCCCACGCGCTGCCCGCCCCCGCGGTTCGGCCTACAGGCTACAGCTACGCCAAAACAATACAACCAATAGAGGCGGGCATAAAGTTTCCCCGGACCCAATATTGGTTTTGGATAGGCTATTTACCTTGGCACGCTTGGGTAAAAACCGCCCAGGCAAGAAAAGCCATTTCATATAGATGTCACTCGAAACATCACTTTTGCGGGTTTGACATGACCCAGTTTTCTTTGATAGGGAGACATTGTAGATTTTTAGCGACTTTGAAAATTAATAACTGCACCATTTCTCGGCGGATTTGCTTCATTGAAGGCTGAAAATAATAACGAGAACCTGAATTTTCTAGTTTTGTGGTCGGATAAAAGCTGCATTGATTCCGTGTGCCGATTTAATTTTTTTTTTCAAGGGGAAAAACGCTTTCTTGTACATTTTTGTCTGCTCATATCTCGGCCATTTCTTAGCCGATTTTGACCCGTGAACACTTAAAATAATCAGAATTATCAGTGTAAGCCGCACAATGTAAGTAGCTTATTCATCCCCACTATCACGCTGGTAGCCAAATAAATCAGTGGTGAAAAACGCATTTCCAACGCGCTGACGAATAATGATTGATAGCGGTGACAAAAGTGTGATGGGAAGGGCAAATGTTTGTGCAGTCGCTGGCTGTGTTTTGTGGGCGCGACCCCTCTTGCTTGAACTGAACACACTTGCGAGCCCCATAAAAAGTCTGAGGAAATATTTACTTAGACAAATCGTATACTACCTGATGTTTTTCAGTCCCGCATGACATCTAATCTACGTAGGCTTTTACAGCTTATTAAAAGTTATTGTTGCCATAAAATGTAATTATGTAAATAAATATTTATCTGAACCGCGGTGATGGGCAATTAAAAAATGACACGGGAGAATGGTGAACTTTCCGGCACATGGATGTAATAACAGCGAAAATAGACGCAAATGTGACCAAAAAACAAAAAAAACAGTTACATATGTCTGGTAAATTGAGAAAATCGCTTGACTGCGACGCGGCGGCGGCTGCAGCGGCAGCGCTAACGGCGTTGAAAATGTTCTGCTGCTGGTGCAGCTGGGCGAGCAGCTCGTTCGCATTCAAGCCCAACAAATTGAATGGGGCCCCGGCGTTGCCGCTTTGCGTCGTGTGCACCTGAAGGAGTTTTGACAACGTTTGCCAAAGCGTTTGAAACAGGTGCCAATCCCAGATCCTGTAAAAAGCCCTGAAAAATGTCGAATGTCATGCAAAGAGTCAAAAGTCATGGAAAATGGCCTGCAAAATGACAACTAACCTAGCAAAAAGCCCTGTAAAATGTCGAATGTCAGGGCACTTTATGAGACTTTTGACGCTGCATGACATTTGACATTTGAGTTTTGATAAATGGCAAAAGTCCCGTAAAATGTCAAATCTCATGTTAAGTATGAAAAGTTATGGGAAATGCCTGCCAAATGGCAAGTACATGACACTTTATGAAGCTTTTAACGTTGCACGACATTTGACATTTCAAATTTATATCTGTTAAAGTGCCATTAAATGCTCAGCCAGCAATCACATACGTGGAACAAACGCAATCACACAATCAACAGCTGCCAATCTCAGATCCTGTAAAAAGCCCTGTAACATGTCAAATGTCATGCAAAGTGTCAAAAGTCATGGAAAATGGCAACTAACCTAGCAAAAAGCCCTGTAAAATGTCATGTAGTGTGAAAAGTTATAGAAAGTGCCCTAGATCCTAGATTTTGTAAAAAGCCCTGTAAAATGTCAAATCAGGGGCGTATCCAGGATGTTTGACCGGGGGGGGGGGGGGGCTGCTTGTTTACGGAGGCCGGCGAGCGGGGGGGGGGGGCTCAGGGTTCAAACGGGATCGACTTTTTGGGATCGGGATTCACTTTTTGAGATTTTGGGATTGGGATCGGGATCGGGATTAGAGTTTCGGGATCGGGATTGGTATTTTGAGATTTCGTGATCGGGATCGGGATTGGCCGGGATTGGGGTCACGGGATCGGGATTGGCATTTTTTCGGGATCGGGATTGGGGTCTAGGGATACAAATACAGCAAATAGCACACGATCGAGTCGTTTTTTAACGATTTGCGGCTACAGGGAGCAAATATGATGATAATACCTCATCTCTGGTAATAAATGCATTGCGCGCAAATTTTTTTTTGCTGATGTTGAAAAAGTCAGATTTTCCGGTCACTTTCTGGTCTCACCCGGGAAGGGGGGGGGCTGCAGCCCCCCCCGGCCACCCCCCTGGATACGGCCCTGTGTCAAATGTCATGTAGTGTGAAAAGTTATAGAAAGTGCCCTGCTAAAAAGCCAAGTTTTTTTCAAACCCGTGAAATATAGGTTTCATTACACATAGCTGCTAAAGTGCCATTAAATGCTCAACCAGTATTTATTTAGGAGTGCTACAGTAAATATCAGAACTGTGAATACAGGGGTCTCCAGGATTTTGGCCCTCGCGGGGGCTGGATAGATAGCAAATCGCTCCTCCGGAGGGATAGATAGCTGAAAAAAATTTCTGGGGGGGGCTTGGGGGTGGCTCGCGGGGGCAAATTATAGAGGTGCATAGAAGGCAAAAAGGGGGAAAAATCAGTAAAAACGGGCTAAAAATGGTTAAAAATAGGTATTTAAACATGTACATAGGCGAAAGCCGCAATTTTGAAGGTGAAAAACTATAAAATGGTATGAAAAGTAGGGATTTTGAGCGAAAATTGGGACAAAATTTCTCAAAAATCACTCCAGATAGGTAGGTAGCTGAGCGATTTGGGGGGGAGGCTAAGGGGGTAGTAGCCAAAAATTTTGCCTCGGGATAGATAGATAGCTGAGCGGCCTCCGGGATAGATAGATAGCTGACGGATTTGGGGGGGCAGCCCCCCCCCCCTAGGAGACCCCTGTGTGAATAGTTGGCATTTTGCAGGGCATTTTCCATGAGTTTTGAATGCCAGGTGGCAAACCCAGACGTATGAAATTACCTTGAAATACCGCCAGGGGATGTATTATTTAACCAGCAAAATTTGAAGGGGGGTAATTCGAAATAGCTATCATTGACATGCTTCCAAACCAAGACATAAATCAGTGCCAGCACAGAGTATCAATCCCGCCCAATATTTTCAACAAAAGAAACAATGTAAACACCGGACCCGTTGGAGGCGTCCAGGGCGGCGCTGCCAGTCTCTGAGCCATTGGTCATGTTTGCCCAGCGGGCGATCCGCGACAGGGCACTTTGTATGACTTTTGACACTTTGCATCACATTTGACATTTTACGGGGTCTGGGAGTGGATGACAAATGAACCAAATGAAATCCCATTTGGGCGTGTGACAAAACCTCAAAGCCACACAAAGCTGGGGCCAGTTCCGCAAGTGGAGATCTAAAATGGCAAACAAAGTGAATTGAGAAGTAAAATGGCAAAACCGAATTGAATTGAGAAATTAAAATAGCAAAAGCGAAGAGATATTACGTTTTTATTTTTATCTTTTTACTACGCTTTGCCAATTTACTTGCCATTTTACTTCGTTTTTTTTTCATTTAACTTCTCACTTCTCCACTTGCGGAAATGGCACCTGGTCGGGAACAAAAAATTTTATGAAATCACCTGTGCATTGGGATTGGTGACTATGGCGCCCGGTTGTACCGTCATTCTTGGTTGCTGTTGCATTTGCTGCTGCTGCCAATCCCAGATCAAGTCCTGTAAAATGTCAAATGTCATGCAAAGTGTCAAATGTCATGGAAAATGGCCTGCAAAATGGCAACTACAGTGTCAAGTGTTTAGAGTTTTGATAAATGACCATAGGGGGCAGTCCCAGACCTAGCAAAAAAGCCTGTAAAATGTCAAATGTCATGGAAAATGGCCTGCATAATGGCAACTACAGGGCACTTTATGAGACTTTTGACGCTGCATGACATTTGAGTTTTGATAAATGGTGTCAGGGGGCAGTCCCAGACTCCCAGATCTAACAAAAAGGGCTGTAAACGGTCAAATGTCATGGAAAATTGCCTGCAAAATGGCAACTACCAGACACTTTATGAGACTTTTGATGCTGCATGACATTTCAGTTTTGATAAATGGCAAAAGTCGTGTAAAATGTCAAATGTCATGTAAAGTGTGAAAAGTCATGGGAAATGCCTGCCAAAATGGCAAGTACATAGCACTTTATGAGACTTTGAACGTTGCATGACATTTGACATTTGAGTTTTGATAAATGACCACAGGGGGCAGTCCCAGACCTAGCAAAAAGACCCTGTAAAATGTCATGTACTGTGAAAAGTTATAGAAAGTGCCCTGCTAAAAAGCTAAAAAGTTTTTTCAAACCCGCGAAATATAGGTTTCATTACACATAGCTGCTAAAGTGCCATTAGCATTAAATGCTTAACCGGTATTTATTTAAAGGAGTGCTACAGTAAATACCCTGTGAATGGTTGGCATTTTGCAGGGCATTTTCCATGACTTTTGACACTTTGCATGACATTTGACATTTTACACTGCTTTTTACAGGGTCTGGGAGTAGCAACTGGGCCCAAAGCAGTTCCTCGACATCGAATGCCATGTACTGTGAGAAGTTATAGGAAGTGCCCTGCTAAAAAGCTAAGTTTTTTAAACCCGCGAAATATAGGTTTCATTACACAAAGCTGATAAAGTACCATTAAATGCTCAACTGGTATTTATTTAGGAGTGCTACAGTAAATACCAGAACTGTGAATAGTTGGCATTTTGCAGGGCATTTTCCATGACTTTTGACACTTTGCATGACATTTGACATTTTACACTGCTTTTTACAGGGTCTGGGAGTAGCAACTGGGCCCAAAGCAGTTCCTCGACATCAGGGACGTATCCAGGATTTTTGAGCGGGGGGGGGGGCTGCTTGTTTACGGGGGCTGGCGAACGGGGGGGGGCTCAGCCCCCCCCCCCTAAAATTTTTCCCTATATAGGGACGAAAAAGCGTTTTGGCGCTAGCGCCATACAAAAGCGCCACGCCATGGCGCTATTGGCGTTGGCGCCAGCGCCAGGAATAGGGCTCGAAACTCGATTTTTTCAAACTCGAGTTCGAGTCTCAACCCCAAAAATTTTCCGGTCGAGCTGGCGAGTCGAGTCGGGCAAGTCAGTGAAAAGTCGAGTCGAGTCAGGCAAAAATCTCGAGTCTCGAGTCGAGTCGGATGCGTTACTTTTTCACATGAATCTTGCAGAAATTTCAGATACTGGTTCTTCAACCAATGTTTCACACACTCTAATGCCAATGGTTGATTTTAATATCAAGATAAGCAAAAATATCACTACTGTATTTCCTCGAATTGCCCCCTGGGGGGTTTATTTTTTCAGAGTGGAAATTTTGAGGGGTGTATTTCGAGGGGGGTTATCATTTCGCCAGAAATTTTTCGAAATCCCAGTACTAAATTGTTGTTTGCAACTTACACAAACGTCGAAAAATGCAACAAAAACTGCCATTTATAACACTCAGTGAACTTACAACCACATTACGTTCTCTATACAGTAAATTGGGGGGGGGTATTTCGAGGGGGGGTTTATAGGTTCATAGTGCCCATTTTGAGAAGGGGGTATTTCGAGACGACGGGTAATTCGAGGGGGGTGGTATTTTGAGGAAATACGGTACATTACAACTTTTTGGGTCAGTGCCAACATTGTGGAATGTATTTGACGTGGTGTGTGTGTTTCATTCCGTAGAATTGTATAGCAACTTGAGTTGAGAAACTTGACTTTAGACATCATTGAATAGATATGACAAGCAATTATATATGCTGCATGCGGTGCGGAAATGCGCGCTTGCGCGCAAAATTTTTGAATATATGTTGAAAAGTCATATTAAAATTGATATTTTTGATATGATTCAATGGGAAACCCCGACTCGAAATTTGCTGAATTTTCGAGTCGAGTCGGGCAAAAACCTTGAGTCTCGAGTCAGGGCCATATTTTTCCGGTCGAGTCAGTCGAGTCGAGTCGGCACCCCATTTTACCCTCGAGTCACGAGTCGAGTCGAGTCGAGTCGAGTCGAGTCGAGTCGAGTTCGAGCCCTAGCCAGGAACCTCTTTATATGTATGTAAATATGCATACATATACAGCGAAATTCGGAAAAATGTATTCATTTCCAAGGATTTTGGTTTAAAGGGGCCGATCCGCTGAAAATACACTGCACGGGAAAGAAATTGCGCGCTCGCGCGCAAAATTTTTAAGAAATATCGAAAACTATATCGGAAAAGTTGCATTTTCCGGTACTTTTTAGGTCTCACCCCGGGAAGGGGGGGGGGCTGCAGCCCCCCCCCGCCCCCCCCCTGGATACGTCCTTGCTCGACATCGAATGTCATGTACTGTGAGAAGTTATAGGAAGTGCCCTGCTAAAAAGCTAAGTTTTTTTAAACCCGTGAAATATAGGTTTCATTTTACAAAGCTGATAAAGTGCCATTAAATGCTCAACTGGTATTTATTTAGGAGTGCTACAGTAAATACCAGAACTGTGAATAGTTAACATTTTGCAGGGCATTTTCCATGACTTTTGACACTTTGCATGACATTTGACATTTTACAGGGTCTGGGAGTGGCAACTGGGCCCAAAGCAATTCCTCAACATTCAGTCGCCATTTTGCAGGGCAATTTCCATGACTTTTGACACTTTGCATGACATTTGACATTTTACAGGGCTTTTTACAGGGTCTGGGAGTGGCAACTGGGCCCAAAGCAGTTCCTCAACATTCAGTCGCCATTTTGCAGGGCGATTTCCACGACTTTTGACACTTTGCATGACATTTGACATTTTACAGGGCTTTTTACAGGGTCTGGGAGTGGCACCTGGGCCCACAGTAGTTCCTCAACATTCAGCTAACTTGAACTTCACCTTGAACAATCAAGGTTCAGCACCTGATGAAAAGCTACATAAAACAACAAATTGCAATTCTCTATAAATGTGTTAACGAGCAAGTAGAATACTTTTAGTGTAAAACATTTCAGTCATTTTTAAAAAAGTAAGTCCTCATAAATGACGCCAGGGGGCAGTCCCAGACCTAGTAAAAGGCCCTGTAACATGTAAAATGTCATGCTGTGTCAAAAGTCCTAGAAAGTGCCCTGAAAATGGCGACCTACTTGCAGACATCCAAGGACTAATAAATGTGCAATGGACCAACATGAAACAAGAGAAATCACACAATCAACAGGTGCCAATCCCAGATCCTGTAAAAAGCCCTGTAAAATGCCGAATGTCATGCAGTGTCAAACGTCATAGAAATTGCCGTGGAAATTGCGAGTCAACGTTTTGCAGGGCGTTTTCGATGACTTTGACAGTTTGTCAACCCCTTCACGCACCTGTAGACATGGACCACCTGCAATCACCTACATGGAACAAACGCAATCACACAATCAGTAGCTGCCAATCCCAGATCAAGTCCTGTAAAATGTCAAATGTCATGCAAAGTGTCAAATGTCATGGAAAATGGCCTGCAAAATGGCAACTCACCTAGCAAAAAGCGCTGTAAAATGTCGAATGTCAGGGCACTCTGTGAGACTTTTGACGCTGCATGACATTTGAGTTTTGATAAATGGCGTCAGGGGGCAGTCCCAGATCTAGCAAAAAAGCCTGTAAAATGTCAAATGTCATGGAAAACTATCAGGCACTTTATGAGACTTTTGACGCTGCATGACATTTGACATTTGAGTTTTGATAAATGGCAAAAGTCCCGTAAAATGTCAAATCTCATGTAAAGTGTGAAAAGTCATGGGAAATGCCCGCCAAAATCGCAAGTACACGGCACTTTATCCATTTTGCCATTTATCAAAACTCAAATGTCATGCAGCCTCAAAAGTCTCATAAAGTGCCTGGTAGTTGCCATTTTGACATTTTACAGGCTTTTTTGACACTCCATGACGTTTGACATTAGAGTTTTGATAAATGGTGTCAGGGGGCAGTGCCATACTCCCAGATCTAGCAAAAAGGCCTGTAAAATGTCAAAATAGCAACTACCAGGCACTTTATGAGACTTTTGACGCTGCATGACATTTGAGTTTTGATAAATGGTGTCAGGGGGCAGTCCCAGACTCCCAGATCTAACAAAAAGGGCTGTAAACGGTCAAATGTCATGGAAAATTGCCTGCAAAATGGCAACTACCAGACACTTTATGAGACTTTTGATGCTGCATGACATTTCAGTTTTGATAAATGGCAAAAGTCGTGTAAAATGTCAAATGTCATGTAAAGTGTGAAAAGTCATGGGAAAATGCCTGCCAAAATGGCAAGTACATAGCACTTTATGAGACTTTGAACGTTGCATGACATTTGACATTTGAGTTTTGATAAATGACCACAGGGGGCAGTCCCAGATCTAGCAAAAAGCCCCGTAAAATGTCAAATGTTATAGTGAAAATAGTAAATGGTACTGTGAAAAGTTATAGGAAGTGCCCTGCTAAAAAGCTAAGTTTTTTCAAACCCGCGAAATATAGGTTTCATTACACAAAGCTGCTAAAGTGCCATTAAATGCTCAACTGGTATTTATTTAGGAGTGCTACAGTAAATACCAGAACTGTGAATAGTTGGCATTTTGCAGGGCATTTTCCACGACATTTGACACTTTGCATGACATTTGACATTTTACAGGGTCTGAGAGTGGCACCTGGGCCCACAGTAGTTCCTCAACATTCAGTTAACTTGAACTTCACCTTGAACAATCAAGGGTCAGCGCCTGATGAAATGCTACATAAAACAACAAAATGGAATTCTCTATAAATGTGTTACCGAGCAAGGCTGTAGAACACTTATAGTGAAAAACATTTCAGCATTTAAAAAAAAGTAAGTCCTCATAAATGACGCCAGGGGGCAGTCCCAGACCTAGTAAAAGGCCCTGTAACATGTAAAATGTCATGCTATGTGTCAAAAGTCCTAGAAAGTGCCCTGAAAATGTTTCTTAAAGTATTATGTCCGCCGGGGGTGAAAAATTGTTCAATGACGTGAAAATTGCAAAGATATTTGTTTTTGAAAAGTTTATGAAAATATTTACGATCGCAAATATTTATGAAAATATTGTGGAAATGGTTGAAAATAAAGCGGGACAAGAAAAGCGCTGCATGCACCTTAATAAAGCCCCCCCCCCCCGTAAATTCACTCGGTCTCCCCTCGCTTCGCGCCCGCCACGAGCATGTATAGGGCCGCAGTGCAATGCTGACTGTGAGTCAGCAGCGGCAGAAGTCAGTAGGTGTGGCGGGACTAGGGTGTCAAAAAAATTTTTTTACGGAAAACGGAAAACGGAAAGGTAAAATTTTTTCACTTTACGGAAAACGGAAAACGGAAAGGTAAAAAAAAAATTTCTGCCGGAAAACGGAAAACGGAAAGGTAAAAAAATTTCACTCAGCGGAAAACGGAAAACGGAAAGGTAAAAAAAAATTGTCGGCCGGAAAACGGAAAACGGAAAAATGAAATGCCGGAAAACGGAAAACGGAAAGCAAAATTTTCACGGAAACGGAAAAAAATAAAGTGAAATTAGCACGGTAATAGACAAATTTGCAGAAGGAAAACCTGCATGCAGGTTTGCTTGTTTGGCTTTGATTGTGGTAGCTGTACATTCTGCAACTATGGATCATGCCTGTAACTTCACTTGTAGTTCAAGCTTAACTGAACCAACAAAAAATCATTAAAAAGTAGCCATAGTGGCCATAGGAAAGGAAACACTACAACAATTTCACAGTCTAGAAGCAGTGGGAATCACTGATGACCCCTATGCAATTGATGACAACATTGCAGAGGAGATGATAATAAATAGCATAAAATTCAATGACAACAACAAACAAAACTATATTGACTGGCTGTATAAAGAGAGTATCAGTGACCTGCCCACAGGAAAAGCAGAAGCCTTGGTGCGGTTTAAATCACTGATAAGAAGATTCAACAAAGATCCAAACTTATTCAAACAACACGGGAAAGTTTTGGACGACCAACTAGAAAAGGGAATAATTGAGATCTGTGACAACCGTTCATTACCTGCCACACCAGCCAGTAATCACGCCGGGCAAATTGACATCATGCAGAATCGTGTACGACGGGTCGGCAGGTAAGCCAAGTTTCAACGAGTGCCTTTTTTGAGGACCAATTACCACGCCATTAGCACTGGGCCTACTCCTGAGGTTCAGGGCAGGCAATCTAGCATTAATTGTCGATATTGAAAAGGCATTTTTGCAAATAGGATTGCATGACCAAGCTAGAGACTACACACAATTTTTCTGGCTGAAAGATGCCTCAAAACCAGTAACTGAAAATAACTTAATAGTACTTCATTTTAAACATGTACTGTTTGGACTTGTCTGCAGCCCAGCAATTTTGGGAGCAGTCATAAAATACCATTTAAATGTGACAATAAACAACATGAATGAATATGAAGAAAATGAAGGGGAACGAAACCAGTTGGCAATGATAATAAACAACATTTATGTTGATAACTTCATCATGAGTGTCACGAATGAAGTTGAAGCTTTAGAACTATATTACAAAGTCAAAGCTTTATTTAACCAATGTTCTATGAACATGAGGGAATGGCTATCAAACTCCAGATCAGTCATGAATGAAATAGCAGAAAACAACAGGAGTCTAGGGTTCAAACGATATGACTTTTCGATATCGATATTCGATATTCGATATTTTTTCAAAATTTTCGATATCGATATTCGATATTCGATATTTTTTTCTGAAACTCGATATTCGATATCGATACGATATGGAACCTCGATATCGATATTCGATATTCGATATTGAAAAATGGTCGATATTCGATATTCGATATTTCGATATTTTCGATATTCGATATTGCGATATGCTTTTGGTATAGCAAGGCATATTTCAAGTGGCATATTGTATTTTCATGTGGTTGCACACATGTTTAATCATCTCTTTACTGAAATTTGAATGGTGCAAGTGATTTTAACAAGCTTTACATCACTCAATGGTAGAAAATAGAAGAAAAACATGATGAATCAAAGTGTATCAGACAAATAACAATTGGTAGATCCTAACTGGTAGATTACAGTTCATCCTAACCTAATTGCTTAAGGGCATGTTGCAAAAAAAAAGTATATCAGCGTTTTCTGGCTTCAAATTTAGCACTCCAACAACAATGACATTATAAATACTGTACTTTTACTCATCAAATACAATACTATAAGCACATCAGATCAACCATAAACATCTCAAAATGAAAATGAAAAGTAAATTTGGGGACACAATACAGGTTCGATATATCGAAAAAATGGTCGATATTCGATATCGATATTCGATATTTTTTCAAAATTTTCGATATCGATATTCGATATTCGATATTTTTTCAAAATTTTCGATATCGATATTCGATATTCGATATTAAAAAATGGTCGATATCCGATATTCGATATTCGATACGATATATCGTTTGAACCCTACAGGAGTCCAAAGGTGAATAAAATTGTCGCAGTAATGGGCATGAAATAAAATCACCAAACAGACATGCTGGCAATATCAACACCAAAATTGCAAATTGACAGCATCACAACACCAACCAGACAAAACTTGAATAAATTATTGGCGTCAGCATATGACCCAATTGGGTTCACAGCACCTGTTTCACTGACCCTGAAATCCCAGTTGTGAATGCTGCTCCAAGAGACAAAAACAACACAATGGGATGAGCCAATTGAAGATAAATACAGATTGGAAAAACAATGGAAAAATGCCAGAAAACTGAAAATCAAGCCAGAAAATGGAAAAAATGACCTGGTAAAACGGAAACGGAAAGGTAAAAATTTTTCAGCCGGAAAACGGAAAAATGGGCCGGAAAAACGGAAACGGAAAGGTAAAAAAATTTCAGCTGCCGGAAAACGGAAACGGAAAGGTAAAAAAATTTCAGCTGCCGGAAAACGGAAAACGGAAAGGTAAAAATTTTTCGGCTGCCGGAAAACGGAAAACGGAAAGGTAAAAAATTTTCCTGCGGAAAGGCGGAAACGGAAAACGGAAACGGAAATTTGACACCCTAGGCGGGACACGAACCTATGTGGACGCGGCGAAAAATATTTCCTACATAAAAATAGTTTATAATAACAAAAGAAACATTTACATGAATTTTCATCGAGTATTGTCAACAAAAACAAATCGAATATTGATAAAAAAAATTAGAAAATTCGACTAGATTGAAAAATGAAGTGACTAGATGGCTGGAAAAAACTCAAATCAGCCGGGACAATTTGTACGAATGTATGTACAAATTAAATAGAAATCAAGCGGCCGGAATAGGCCACACCCCCCCCCCCCATAGCTGCTTCCACATGAGTTACCCCCCCCCCCCACACAGCTGCGTCGCAAAGTGATAAAGGAGGGGGGCTACATCAATAGATCAACCATGATGTTCACCCGGCTGTGTAATATTGTAAAATGTTCGACAGAACAAAATTTTTTTGAATTTTTCAAAGTTGGCCGTGTGAACATCACGGCGGACCGCCGGCCCTACGCTCTTACACGAGCACCGCGCACATATAGAGCGGCCCACCTCCACCTACACCAGACCCCCCGGGAGCACAAACCCAAACAAACCAAAAAACCAGGGGCCGACCGAGTTGAATTTTTATTTCGCCAGAATGTGAAAGGAAAAATGGCCGGCCCCTAAGGGGAACCCACAACCCCACCGCGTCAGCCCCCTGCCTCAGCTGTTTTTCCTCAGCTATCGCTCCTCGAATCATATTTCTCTGGGCTGTGAAAAGGGAAAATACTTACAAAGTGAAAATAGGGCGGTCGCCGGAAATTTACTCGGTAAAGATCCTAGCCCAGAAAATTCAAACCCAAACTACCCCCTGAACCCCCCAAGACAACCCCACAAATGCTTTCCAGACAATGTTGAAACATTTACGTATATGTTTGAGAACCACTGCAAACACGAAAATCAGAAAAAAATACAAAGTCTTTCGCAAATAAAATTTTCGCAGGGGTCGGCTCTGCAAAATCACTACATTCAACCCCAAAACAACACCCCCAACCCTACACCACAACCCCCTCAAAACCCCCAACCTCAAACCCCAACTCCGCTGACGCCAACTTACCCCCCCCCCCCTCCCGTAATTCCCTCCCCCTAAAAATCATCACACTTCTTCACGCAAACCCAAAACGCCAAAACCCTCGCTTATCATGCCGCCCCGCTGTCTCCGTGGCCCTGATCCTTTTCCGGGTCCATAGAATAAATAGGGCGGCTGCGAAAATATGCTGGCCGAGTGCCAAATCGCTGGGACTTGAATTTCGCCGGATCGGTCGAAAACTGACTGCCAATGGCGAAATCTCGTTGAAAGTAGAAATAGGGCGGCTAAAATCGATCCGCCGGTGCCATTTAGTGGCACAATCTGCGCGAAAAGGGGTTTTGCGCACTCAAAGAATGTCGCGACAGCGTGCGACAGAAAAAAATCAAGAAACGTTTCGCCAAAATGGCAGACTGAAACTGCCAAGGGCGAAAATGCGCGAAAACGGCGCGCAGCCAAATGTTTCAGGTGAGGCGTGTGCAAATGGTTTTAGCCCATGCACACAAATTCAACCTGAAACGGGAATTGACGCTCGAATGAAAGCGTCGACAATAAACTCACTATGTGAGTTGATCAAATGGCGCGAGTCGCCAATATTTGAGAGACTTTGGGCTCCTCAAGAGGGTCCGGCCCAAAAGCCATTTGCACATTCCTCAGCTGAGCCTGGGGCACTTATGAAGTGAGGAGTTTCATTACACCCGTTAGTTCCCGTTACACCGCCCTTTTGAAGGGCAGACAGCCGATTTATTTAAACGATACGATTTTTAATGATGCGCAAATGCGATTATTGGCGCAGGTATTTTATGGGGGTATTAGAGAGCGGCTGGGGTATTCTAGCCTTTGACACATCGAGGGTTGGATAGATAGCAAATCGCTTCTCCGGGGGGGGGGGGCTGAAAATATTTGGAGGGGGTTGCGTTGTTCAATATAGGTGTGTCCTTTACAATAGTGCTGAATATAGGCGAAAGTTATAAAAATTAGATATTTTGAGAGGAAAATTATTGAGCACGCGGTGAAAAAATACATAAAAATCGATTTTTTTTTAAATTTTGAAAATTCGAAAACGTTGTTGAATTTTAAAATTTAGCACAATTGTTAGCCGAAAAATGGGTGCAAAACGCAGAAACGCAATTCAAATCATCACCTTTCATGAATTTATTTGTAGCGGGAGTAGCGTTCCAAAAATCTCTGGGAGATTTATATTTAAAAAAATATAATTAAATACAAAAAATCTCTTATTTAATAATAATTAAATTATAAAAATTATTTACTTATTAACTAATTAGAAATTATTAAATTATAAATTACTTAATTATTAACTAATTATAATTCTTCTAGCGAGATTTAATAATTTTATTTATGAGAAAAATATATAATTAAATCTATCATTTATATTTATTTATATTTTCTCAGCGTTTTTCAGAGAGATTTAATTATATTTTATTTTTTGAGAGATTTTCTGAGATAATATTTAATTATATATTTTTTAAATCACCCATTTTTGGAATGCTAAGCGGGAGAACAAAAAATCTGCAGACTTATCTGTGGTAAAAACTTGAAAGGCTGTTAAATATAAATATATATTCAAAATTAAGCAGAAAAAGTTGAAAATGGAGTAATTTGATATAAAAAAATCCGAAAAGTCATAAAAAAAGATTCAAAAAGTAATCAAAAAGATTCAAAATTTCAAAAACTAAATTCGAAAATCCGAAAACTACTTAAGGAAAAAATTCAAAAAGTCATTTTAGAAAAAAAACTTTCAAATCTAACTACTTTTTTCAGAGGGTTTGCCATAGTTAGTGCTGAAACAAGAGTGTATCTAGTGAGCAATCTAGCTCTAGCAAAATTCAATTGCTTGAATTGGTATCAAACTTCCTTCAATTATGAGGCAAATTAAGAGCCACATTTTTGTGGATACATGGAAACTATAATGGATAATATAATATTTATGTGTCAATTGAAACCATCATGTAGTATTAGGTTGTAAACTAAATAACCTTAATTTTTTTGCGATTTCACATTCATGCGTCCCATTTTGTTGTACATTGGCGGAAGTTAAAAATGTTCGGGTATGTTGGGGTTTGGGGTTGGGGCTATGACGAAAATTTTTTGTTTCCTCGAATAATCCCCCAGTCCCGAGATAAGGGGGGTCTATAGAAAGGTGGTCGTTTTGAATGACCGATCTGGATGTTGGACGGATATTTGAAGCTCTATACATCAGCCATTTCTGAGCCGATTTGGGTCGATCAACGCTTAAAATGATCAGTAAAACTTGCGGATTCCATTTTTGTGGTCGGATTAGTGATGTAAGTTAAGCAAATCTTCTCCCATCAGAGATGCGTAAAGGATATGCATATGGAGAAGTTGCATTCCCGCCGCTTTATGCGGTTACCTTTTCCTATAGTTAGGAGGCTAAAGTTCAAAGTGCTATAACGTTTGATTGGAAAGAGATATTTAAAAAAAAATTTGCGCCAGATGAATTCTCTTTATCTAAAGTTTATGATAGCATGGTCAGAAACACAAATTTCTGGTGTTGAAAAACCGGGTCAAATCAGCATACGAAATTCAAACATCACTAATCCGACCACAAAAATGGAATCTGTGGGTTTTACCGATCATTTTAAGTGTTCACTGATTCAAATCGGCCTGGAAATGGCCGATTTATGGAGCTTCAAAGTCAACGTCCAGAGCGGCTATTTCAGAGCGGTCCAGACCACCTTTTTATAGACCCCCATTATCTCGGGACTGGGGGATTATTCGAGGAAACAAAAAGATTTCATCATAGTCCCAACTCCAAACAACTCCAAACTCCAACATACTCGAACGGCATTAATATCCGCCAATGTATACTCCGGTTACTTTACACCTTGCACGCGTGGTTCCCGCTGGAAGTGTGCCAACAATGGTTAACGCGTGCGAATTTCATAAAAAGATGACATAATTGATTGTTGTTATAATGTTATTCATCAACATATTCACATCGATGAATTTTTCACCTTTTTGTGGAAATCGCATGATTTAATAATCATTGGCACGCTTCCAACACGAGACATAAATCAGTGCGAGGGCAGAGTGTCATGTCCGCCGAGTATACAACAGAATGGGACGCATGAATGTGAAATCGCAAAAAATTAAGGTTATTTAGTTTACAACCTAATATTTGATTGTGTAGTAATTCAATCAAATACTACAATCAGAAACGAGAGTCGATAAGAAACAGGCAGTGCCAGTCTAGTACACCCTACAGTCTGGCGCATTGCATTTGGATTTAGCTTTCTTATCTCTTATCTAGTCTAGTATTCATATATTTGTGATTTGGGAGGACATGTAAACACGTCTACGCGTGCTATCTTTCACACACATTCGATTCATCTGGCGAATATCCTAATTCTATCTCAATTGTTTGGGCAAGTAATTTGTATTAGGTTGTAAACTAATGAAGTGTCTTTTTTCGCCATCTCATACAAATATACATTTGTGCTTTCCATTGTGTTGTACGTTGACCGATTTTGATGCCATTTGAGTATGTTGTGGTTTGGGGTCTGGGCTATGATGAAATGTTTTTGTTTGCTCAAATAATCCCCCAGTCCCGAGATAAGGGGGAAAATGTTTTTGTGGTCGAGTTAGTGATGTCTTAATCCCGTATGCCGATTTGACCCGGTTTTTGAACCTGAAAAATATTCGTAATTATAATTTTTCAAGACGATTTTTTGAAGTTGCTATCATATACTATAGACAAAAAGAATAAATCTGGCCCAAAAATTTCTTCAATATCTCTCTCCAGTCAAAAGTTATATCACTTTAAACATTCGCCTCCCAACAATAAATAGAAAAATCTGCATGACGAGCAAATGCATGTGACTTCAGAAATCCATATCTCGGCCATTTCTCAGCCAATTTCCACCAATGAACACTTAAAATGATCAGAAAAACCTGTAAGTTTCATTTTTATTCTCAGGTTATCTGTATTCATCGTTCTTGATTAGTTGTTTACATGTATGGGAGGCGGAAGTTTAAAGTTCTATTACTTTTGATTGGAAAGAGATATTGAAATAATTTTTTTGGTATGTTATCGTCTAAAGGTCTACCATTGTCTACCATTGTCTACCATTGTCTAAAGTATATGATAGCATGTTTAGAAAAATTTATTTTTTGTGTTTAAAAACTGGGTCAAATCGGCATACGTAATTTAGACATCACTCATCCGACCACAAAAATGGAATCTACTGGTTGTGCTGATCATTTTAAGTGTCGAACGATCCAAATTGGCCCAGAAATGGCTGAGTGAGTAAGGTTCAAAGTGAATGTGTAGATCGGCCATGCAAAATGACCACCTTTTTATAGACCCCCCTTATCTCGGGACTGGGGGATTATTCGAGGAAACAAAAACATTTCTTCATAGCCCAGACCCCAAACCCCAACATACTCAAATGGCATCAAAATCGGTCAACGTACAAAAGAATGTGGGATGCACAAATGTATATTTGTATGAAATCGAAAAAAGACACTTCATTAGTTTACAAACTAATATTATGTATTGAAAAAAAGTGATGCAATAGCTGTTAACTGCGCGGCAGTGGGCAAAAATCAGAAAACATTCCCAAAAAGTTAAGCAACACTGGGTTTGGGATCGTGCAAAAATGAGCGCTCATTCACCCAAATGATATAAAGCAATGCCAAAGCTGAAATGCAACACGTTGGCTCTGTGCCAAGGGATGCTAGAGAGGGGTTGCACTGATACGCACATCTGCCCGATACGCACATTTGCCCGTTTTTTTCACTTGACACTCTTTCAAGTGATTTTCAGATATGAGTAAAGTAAAAAAAGTTGCGCAATGACATTAGTGAACTTTTTTCACTTCACTCATATTTGAAAATCACCTGAAAATGTGTCAAGTTACAGTTGATACTTCATTTTCGATGAAAACGGTGCTTGGCACAATGCGGTTGATGTGCTGGTGCCACTCCCAGACCCCGAAAAAATCCCTAAAAATGTCAAATGTTATGCGAAGTGTCAAAAGTCATGGTAAATGCTCTGCAAAACGTTCAATACATTTTACGCCCTTGTTCATACATCTGGGCCTGCCCCCTGCCTTTCAAAAATCATGCAAAGTCTCAAAAATGTATAGAAAATGCCCCGCAAAATGCCAAATATTCAGTTCTCTATTTACTGTACCACCCCCAAATAAATTCGAGCATTTAATCGCACTTTAACAGATGTGTCTTATGAAACCAATATTTCGCGGGTTTGAAAAACCTTTTTAGCAGCCTTAAAAATCTCATAAAGTACCATCTACTGGGCTAAAGTACCCATGACTTTCCCCACTTACATGAGATTTGACATTTTACAAAACTTTTGCAATTTATCAAAAATAAAACGTCAAACGTCATGCAGCGTCAAAAGTCACATAAAGTACCCTGTACTTGCCATTTTGCAGCCCATTTTCCATAACATTTGACATTTTACAGGCCTCTATCCTACATCTAGGACAACCCGTGACATCATTTATCAAA
Organism: Sphaerolaimus hirsutus; assembly: GCA_964036195.1. Classification (NCBI taxonomy): domain Eukaryota; kingdom Metazoa; phylum Nematoda; class Chromadorea; order Monhysterida; family Sphaerolaimidae; genus Sphaerolaimus; species Sphaerolaimus hirsutus. The sequence goes on along the minus strand of OZ038452.1, from coordinate 13,930,092 downwards.
AATCAAAAGTCAAACATCATGCTATCATAAACTGCCCTGTAATTCCCATTTTACACCTCATTTTCCATGACTTTTGACACTTTGCATGACATTTAACCTAATCTGAGGGTCGGGCTATTTCGAAAGGTGTTTACTATTTTGCCAGAACTTTCTAGAACTGACGTAATGTGTCACTAGACTAAATATGTACATGGGTATTGGTGCCCTGTTCGGGATATCACCTTGACTTTCAAAGCTTTCGCATGATATTTGACATTTTCAAGACATTCCTACAGTGTGTGATTGCGTTCCAAAGGGCCCAAAGCAGTTCCTCGACATTGAATGTCATGTACTGTGAGAAGTTATAGAAAGTGCCCTGCTAAAAAGTTTTTTCAAACCCGCGAAATATAGGTTTCATTACACAAAGCTGCTGAAGTGCCATTAAATGCACAACTGGTATTTATTTAGGAGTGCTACAGTAAATACCAGAACTGTGAATAGTTGGCATTTGGCAGGGCATTTTCCATGACTTTTGACACTTTGCATGACATTTTACAGGGCTTTTTACACGATCTGGGAGTGACAACTGGGCCCAAAGCAGTTCCTCAACATTCAGTCGCCATTTTGAAGGGCATTTACCATGACATTTGACACTTTGCATGACATTTGACATTTTACAGGGCTTTTTACAGGGTCTGAGAGTGGCACCTGGGCCCACAATAGTTCCTCAACATTCAGCTAACTTGAACTTCACCTTGAACAATCAAGGTTCAGCACCTGATGAAAAGCTACATAAAACAACAAAATGCAACCCTCTATAAATGTGTTACAGAGCAAGGCTGTAGAATACTTTTAGTGTAAAACATTTCAGTCATTTAAAAAAAGTAAGTCCTCATAAATGGCGCCAGGGGGCAGTCCCAGACCTAGTAAAAAACCCTGTAACATGTAAAATGTCATGCTGTGTCAAAAGTCCTAGAAAGTGCCCTGAAAATGGCGACCTACCTGCAGACATCCAAGGATGAATAAATGTGTAATGGACCAACATGAAACAAGAGAAATCACACAATCAACAGGTGCCAATCCCAGATCCTGTAAAAAGCCCTGTAAAATGCCGAATGTCATGCAGTGTCAAATAGGGATGGCAAGCGCTTTCTTTCAAGCGCTTTTTTTTTAAAAAACGCTGCTTTTTTTAAAAAAAAGCGCAAGGGTTCCAGCGCTTTTTTTTAAAAAAGAGCGCTGGCAAAAAATTTTGTACTCATGCACTAGGTATTTTGCAATTTTTTTTGCGCGCAAGCGCATAATTTCACATGCAAATTGCCATTGGTGGTTGTTTTCATTGGTTTTGTAGCATTTTAGTGACATTGCTTCTATTCCTGCATGGTATCATGTAATAATAAGTTGAGGAGATATGTCAGTGTAGTAAATAATATCCAGCCAATGTGCTCCCACTTTTCTACACTGCGAAACATCACTGTCATGTATTAGCCATCTTTTATAGCCATATTGAGGCACTATTCCATGCCTAACTTCACTTGCAGTCAAGAAACATTCAAAAACGGCGATATACATAATTAGTCGACATAAAATTGGATTTTTTTTGGCAGAAATCAGCACTTATAATGATATCAGATGATTACATAGCCATTATATGGTTATATATCATCACAAGTACTGCCACTTGTCTGATATACCTGTATATATTGACTCAGGACCATATTTGGGAGCTTTTTAGGTAACATCTTGACAATTTTTGAAAAAAAGCGAAAAAAGCGCGTTTTTTTTAAAAAAAAGCGCTTTTTTAAAAAAAAAAGCGGGGCCGTTAAAAAAAAGCGCTTTTTTTCCATCCCTAGTGTCAAACGTCATAGACAGTGCCGTGAAAATTGCGAGTCAACGTTTTGCAGGGCGTTTTCGATGACTTTGACAGTTTGTCAACCCCTTCACGCACCTGTAGACATGGACCACCTGCAATCACCTACATGGAACAAACGCAATCACACAATCAGTAGCTGCCAATCCCAGATCATGTAAAAAGTCCTGTAAAATGTCAAATGTCATGGAAAATGGCCTGCAAAATCGCAACAACAGGGCACTTTATGAGACTTTTGACACTGCATGATATTTGACATTTGAGTTTTGATAAATGGTGTCAGGGGGCAGTCCCAGACTCCCAGATCTAGCAAAAACGCCTGTAAAATGTCAAATGTCATGGAAAATGGCCTGCAAAATGGCAACTACCGGGCACTCTATGAGACTTTTGACGCTGCATGACATTTGACATTTGAGTTTTGATATATGGCAAAAGTCCTGTCAAATGTCAAATGTCATGTAAAGTGTGAAAAGTCATGGGCAATGCCTGCCAAAATGGCAAGTACATGGCACTTTATGAGACTTTTAACGTTGCATGACATTTGGCATTTGAGTTTTGATAATTGACCACAGGGGGCATTCCCAGACCTAGCAAAAAGCCCTGTAAAATGTCAAATGTCATGTACTGTAAAAAGTTATAGAAAGCGCCCTGCTAAAAAGCTAAAAAAATTTTTCAAACCCGCGAAATATAGGTTTCACTACATATAGCTGCTAAAGTGCCATTAACTGCTCAACTGGTATTTTTTAGGAGTGCTACAGTAAATACCAGTACTGTGAATAGTCAGCATTTTGCAGGGTATTTTCCATGACTTTTGACACTTTGCATGACATTTGACAATTTACAGGGCTTTTTATAGGGTCTGGGAGTGGCAACTGGTCCCAAAGCAGTTCCTCGACATTCAGTCACCATTTTGCAGGGCATTTAGCATGACATTTGACATTTTACAGGGCTTTTTACGGGTTCTGGAAGTCCCTGTAAAATGTCGAATGTCATGTACTGTGAAACGTTATAGAAAGTGCCTTGCTAAAAAGCCAAGTTTTTTCAAACCTGCGAAATATAGGTTTCATTACACATAGCTGCTAAAGTGCCATTAAATGCTCAACCGGTATTTATTTAAAGGAGTGCTACAGTAAATACCCTGTGAATAGTTGGCATTTTGCGGGGCATTTTCCATGACTTTTGACACTTTGCATGACATTTGACATTTTACAGGGTTTTTTACAGGGTCTGAGAGTGGCACCTGGGCCCACAGTAGTTCCTCAACATACAGCTTCAACTTGAACTTCACCTTGAACAATCGTGGGTCAGCGCCTGATGAAAAGCTACATAAAACAACAAAATGCAATTCTCTAAAAAAATGTGTTACCGAGCAAGGCTGTAGAACACTTATAGTGTAAAACATTTCAGCATTTAAAAAAAAGTAAGTCCTCATAAATGACGCCAGGGGGCAGTCCCAGACCTAGTAAAAGGCCCTGTAAAATGTCAAATGTCATGCTGTGTCAAAAGTCCTAGAAAGTGCCCTGAAAACGGCGACCTACCTGCAGACATCCAAGGATGAATAAATGTGTAATGGACCAACATGAAACAAGAGAAATGACACAATCAACAGGTGCCAATCCCAGATCCTGTAAAAAGCCCTGTAAAATGCCGAATGTCATGCAGTGTCAAACGTCATAGAAAGTGCCGTGGAAATTGCGAGTCAATGTTTTGCAGGGCGTTTTCGATGACTTTGACAGTTTGTCAACCCCTTCACGCACCTGTAGACATGGACCACCTGCAATCACCTACATGGAACAAACGCAGTCACACAATCAGTAGCTGCCAATCCCAGATCAAGTCCTGTAAAATGTCAAATGTCATGCAAAGTGTCAAAAGTCATGGAAAATGGCCTGCAAAATGGCAACTCACCTAGCAAAAAGCCCTGTAAAATGTTGAATGTCAGGGCACTTTATGAGACTTTTGACGCTGCATGACATTTGACATTTGAGTTTTCATAAATGGCAAAAGTCCTGTAGAATGTCAAATGTCATGTAAAGTGTGAAAAGTCATGGGAAATGCCCGCCAAAATCGCAAGTACACAGCACTTTATGAGACTTTAAACGTTGCATGACATTTGACATTTGAGTTTTGATAAATGGCGTCAGGGGGCAGTCCCAGATCTAGCAAAAAAAGCCTGTAAAATGTCAAATGTCATGGAAAATGGCCTGCAAAATGGCAACTACAGGGCACTTTATGAGACTTTTGACAGTGCATGACATTTGACATTCGAGTTTTGATAAATGGCATCAGGGGGCAGTCCCAGATCTAGGAAAAAAAGCCTGTAAAATGTCAAATGTCATGGAAAATGGCCTGCAAAATGGCAACTACAGGGCACTTTATGAGACTATTGACACTGCATGACGTTTGACATTTGAGTTTTGATAAATGGTGTCATGGGGCAGTCCCAGACTCCCAGATCTAGCAAAAAAGCCTGTAAAATGTCAAATGTCATGGAAAATGGCCTGCAAAATGGCAACTACCAGGCACTCTGTGAGACTTTTGACGCTGCATGACATTTGACATTTGAGTTTTGATAAATGGTGTCAGGGGGCAGTCTCAGACTGCCAGATCTAGCAAACAGGCCTGTAAAATGTCAAATGTCATGGAAAATGGCCTGCAAAATGGCAACTACCAGGCACTCTGTGAGACTTTTGACGCTGCATGACATTTGACATTTGAGTTTTGATAAATGGCGTCAGGGGGCAGTCCCAGATCTAGCAAAAAAGCCTGTAAAATGTCAAATGTCATGGAAAATGGCCTGGAAAATGGCAACTATCAGGCACTTTATGAGACTTTTGACGCTGCATGACATTTGACATTTGAGTTTTGATAAATGGCAAAAGTCCTGTAAAATGTCAAATGTCATGTAAAGTGTGAAAAGTCATGGGAAAATGCCTGCCAAAATGGCAAGTACATGGCACTTTATGAGACTTTTAACGTTGCATGACATTTGAGTTTTGATAAATGACCACAGGGGGCAGTCCCAGACCTAGCAAAAAGCTCTGTAAAATGTCAAATGTCATGTACCATGAAAAGTTATAGAAAGTGCCCTGCTAAAAAGCTAAAAAGTTTTTTCAAACCCGCAAAATATAGGTTTCATTACACATAGTAGCTAAAGTGCCATTAAATGCTCAACCTGTATTTATTTAAAGGAGTGCTACAGTAAATACCCTGTGAATAGTTGGCATTTTGCAGGGCATTTTCCATGACTTTTGACACTTTGCATGACATTTGACATTTTACATGGCTTTTTACATGGTCTGGGAGTGGCAAGTGGAAGGAGCTAGACTCTAGACTCTATAAAAATAAGTTTGAAAATTTTGAAAAATTGGGACATGAAAGCGCAGCGCACTTATTTTCGCCCGCCCCCCGAGTTATAACTTCCACCTGGCCGCCACTTGAGCATGAATTGCCGACGTGGAATGTTGGCTCATGGCCAACAGCGGCTTGTGTAGGTAGTAGTGGCGGCACACGGACCTATGGTGACGCGGCAAAAATTTCGAAAATCGTGCCTAAGGGGACTGATAAAAATAAAGTCGTAAAAGCAACTAGAAAATTTATGAAATTGACTAGAAAAGTGAGCATGACTAGAAAAGGTGAACTAGACTAGAATTCATGTTATCATGACTAGACGACCAGAAAGAATTCAATCTGGGTGAGACTCACCATACAAATATTTGTACAAATTCACACAAACATATACAAGTGTCACTGTAGGTGAAATAAATAAATACAGGGCACAGGGGGGGGGGCTTGTGGGAAAAGTTGGCCCAAACATGCGTGCAATTTGACAGAGTTTTCAAATCCAAAGATAAATTTTCAAATAAAAATTACATGCATGAAGGGGTTGACTGCAAGCCCTACGCCCCTACCACACAACGAACACAGCGAGCGGCCCCCCCTCCACATAATCCAGACCCCCCGGGGAGAAAGATCCCAAAAAAACAGTAAAATGTGGCGTTCTGTGGGTGAAATAAAATTTGGTTTCATCAGAAATTTGTTTTTCGGAAAAGGCACCCGGCCACAATTCCCCTCCCCCAACCAAGTCAGCCCCTTGTCCCAGCTGAATCCTCGAGACTATCGCTCCTCGAGTCATATGTCTCTGGGCTGTGTAAAGATAAAAGGGATTTACCGCAAATCCTTCAATAAGACCACCCTCGAATAACTCCCCCTGTTGGCGAGGTGAGGAAAAAATAACTCCCCCCCTCGAATAACTCCCCCCTCTTGAATAACTTTCCCCTCTGGATGAAAACAATACTATACAAAAACACAAAATAATATGAGCCTACAGCAGCGACAGCAGATACATGATGTGTATGCAGTGCATACACATCTTTTTATTGTTCTTGGACAGCTAAATACCTGAATTACATGAGTTTAACAGACTGCACCCAACAAGGAAAAAATAACTCCCCCCATCGAATAACTCCCCCCTCCAAAACGTCTGACGAAAAAATAACTCCCCTGGGGTCTTATTACAGGATTTAGAGTATACATGACGGGGAAACAATATAAGGGGGATATTGGAAGGATTTTTGCCCGATTGGTCGGAAAATGTCTTAGACTCCGCCCACCTGGTCGAGAAAAAGCACGACCAAGAGTAAAAATACAATGTTTTTGAAGAAAAAAAATTTTGGCAGGGGTTTGCCCTGTGAAACTGATATTTCACCCCCCAGAAACATCAATCATTCACTAAATGTTTACCCCCAACCCCCCACTGAAACCTCAAACCCCCCCCCCCCCAAGGTGACAAAAATTCGAAAATTGTATTTTTAACGGAACTTGGATGTGAAAAGCTGCGCGAAATTTCGCTGTGAAGAAACTACCACTAGAAACCCTAAAGGAACCTATGATGACATTGGTATCGATGGAAAACGCCCAATTGATAATATCAAACCCCCAAAAATGGGAAAAATTCGGTTCGCAAATCTTGCAAAGTATTTTGATGCAAAATTTCGTGCAGCGTTTCGCTCTGTAAAAATGGAATGGGGATTATCAAAGAAGGCAATCTATTGCACCTTTTACATTCGCCCCCCCCCCTTGACGCCAATGTCCCCCCCTGGGTGTGACCAACCCCCCCCTCAAACTTCAACTCCCCACAGTCAACGAAAAAAATTCACAAGAAACGAGGCAAAAGGCCTCAAAACCCCCCGCTCGCCATGCCGCCCTGCTTTTCCTCGAAGTCCGGCCACTGATACATCCTCTGAAATGAATAGCCGCTGGGTTGCATTGATTTGGCATCGTGCCAACGCAGCTGAAGGCGAAAATTTCGTAAATCAGCTGGAAAACGGACTAGACAGCCAAATAAATAGAACATGGCCATTTAGTGGCAAATCACTTCCTTTCCACTGCTAAATCTGTGTGAAAGACGGTTCACGCATTAAAATAAAATCACAAAATAAAACAAATAAATAGAATAACAAAAGGCCTAGGTGGGGACTTTCATTCAGTCGCCATTTTGAAGGGCATTTACCATGACATTTGACACTTTGCATGACATTTGACATTTTACAGGGTCTGGGAGTGACAACTGGGCCCAAAGCAGTTCCTTGACAATCAGTTGCCATTTTGCAGGGCATTTACCATGACATTCAGGGCCGTATCCAGGGGGGGGGGCGGGGGGGGCTGCAGCCCCCCCCCTCCTGGGCGAGAGATAAAAATGTGCAGGAAAATGCGATTTTCAGTATCAATTTTTCAGGTGTTTGCAAAAAATTTGCGCGCAAGCGCGCATTTTCTTATGTCGCGTGATCTACTGTCTGCACATCGGTCTCTGTATCCCAAATACCCATTACATGTAAATACACAAATATACGTTTTTCGCTCTATATGTATGCATATTTACATACATATACAGCGGTTCTCGGCGCCAGCGCCGACGCCAATGGCGCCATAGCGTGGCGCCTAGGAATGACGCCAGTGCCATGACACCATTCAATCACCATTAAGGTAAAATTTTAGGGGGGATGGCTCAGCCCCCCCTCGCCGGGTTCTGTAAACAAGCAGCCCCCCCCCAGCTCCAAAATCCTGGATACGTCCCTGATGACATTTGACACTTTGCATGACATTTGACATTTTACAGGGCTTTTTACAGGGTCTGGGAGTGACAACTGGGCCCAAAGCAGTTCCTCGACAGTCAGTCGCCATTTTGCAGGGCATTTACCATGACATTTGACACTTTGCATGACATTTGACATTTTACAGGGCTTTTTACAGGATCTAGGAGTGACAACTGAGCCCAAAGCAGTTCCTCAACATTCAGTCGCCATTTTGAAGGGCATTTACCATTACATTTGACACTTTGCATGACATTTGACATTTTACAGGGCTTTTTACAGGGTCTGAGAGTGGCACCTGGGCCCACAGTAGTTCCTCAACATTCAGCTTCAACTTGAACTTCACCTTGAACAATCGTGGGTCAGCGCCTGATGAAAAGCTACATAAAACAACAAAATGCAATTCTCTAAAAAAATGTGTTACCGAGCAAGGCTGTAGAACACTTATAGTGTAAAACATTTCAGCATTTAAAAAAAAGTAAGTCCTCATAAATGACGCCAGGGGGCAGTCCCAGACCTAGTAAAAGGCCCTGTAAAATGTCAAATGTCATGCTGTGTCAAAAGTCCTAGAAAGTGCCCTGAAAACGGCGACCTACCTGCAGACATCCAAGGATGAATAAATGTGTAATGGACCAACATGAAACAAGAGAAATGACACAATCAACAGGTGCCAATCCCAGATCCTGTAAAAAGCCCTGTAAAATGCCGAATGTCATGCAGTGTCAAACGTCATAGAAAGTGCCGTGGAAATTGCGAGTCAATGTTTTGCAGGGCGTTTTCGATGACTTTGACAGTTTGTCAACCCCTTCACGCACCTGTAGACATGGACCACCTGCAATCACCTACATGGAACAAACGCAGTCACACAATCAGTAGCTGCCAATCCCAGATCAAGTCCTGTAAAATGTCAAATGTCATGCAAAGTGTCAAAAGTCATGGAAAATGGCCTGCAAAATGGCAACTCACCTAGCAAAAAGCCCTGTAAAATGTTGAATGTCAGGGCACTTTATGAGACTTTTGACGCTGCATGACATTTGACATTTGAGTTTTCATAAATGGCAAAAGTCCTGTAGAATGTCAAATGTCATGTAAAGTGTGAAAAGTCATGGGAAATGCCCGCCAAAATCGCAAGTACACAGCACTTTATGAGACTTTAAACGTTGCATGACATTTGATATTTGAGTTTTGATAAATGGCGTCAGGGGGCAGTCCCAGATCTAGCAAAAAAAGCCTGTAAAATGTCAAATGTCATGGAAAATGGCCTGCAAAATGGCAACTACAGGGCACTTTATGAGACTTTTGACAGTGCATGACATTTGACATTCGAGTTTTGATAAATGGCATCAGGGGGCAGTCCCAGATCTAGGAAAAAAAGCCTGTAAAATGTCAAATGTCATGGAAAATGGCCTGCAAAATGGCAACTACAGGGCACTTTATGAGACTATTGACACTGCATGACGTTTGACATTTGAGTTTTGATAAATGGTGTCATGGGGCAGTCCTAGACTCCCAGATCTAGCAAAAAAGCCTGTAAAATGTCAAATGTCATGGAAAATGGCCTGCAAAATGGCAACTACCAGGCACTCTGTGAGACTTTTGACGCTGCATGACATTTGACATTTGAGTTTTGATAAATGGTGTCAGGGGGCAGTCTCAGACTGCCAGATCTAGCAAACAGGCCTGTAAAATGTCAAATGTCATGGAAAATGGCCTGCAAAATGGCAACTACCAGGCACTCTGTGAGACTTTTGACGCTGCATGACATTTGACATTTGAGTTTTGATAAATGGCGTCAGGGGGCAGTCCCAGATCTAGCAAAAAAGCCTGTAAAATGTCAAATGTCATGGAAAATGGCCTGGAAAATGGCAACTATCAGGCACTTTATGAGACTTTTGACGCTGCATGACATTTGACATTTGAGTTTTGATAAATGGCAAAAGTCCTGTAAAATGTCAAATGTCATGTAAAGTGTGAAAAGTCATGGGAAAATGCCTGCCAAAATGGCAAGTACATGGCACTTTATGAGACTTTTAACGTTGCATGACATTTGAGTTTTGATAAATGACCACAGGGGGCAGTTCCAGACCTAGCAAAAAGCTCTGTAAAATGTCAAATGTCATGTACCATGAAAAGTTATAGAAAGTGCCCTGCTAAAAAGCTAAAAAGTTTTTTCAAACCCGCAAAATATAGGTTTCATTACACATAGTAGCTAAAGTGCCATTAAATGCTCAACCTGTATTTATTTAAAGGAGTGCTACAGTAAATACCCTGTGAATAGTTGGCATTTTGCAGGGCATTTTCCATGACTTTTGACACTTTGCATGACATTTGACATTTTACATGGCTTTTTACATGGTCTGGGAGTGGCAAGTGGAAGGAGCTAGACTCTAGACTCTATAAAAATAAGTTTGAAAATTTTGAAAAATTGGGACATGAAAGCGCAGCGCACTTATTTTCGCCCGCCCCCCGAGTTATAACTTCCACCTGGCCGCCACTTGAGCATGAATTGCCGACGTGGAATGTTGGCTCATGGCCAACAGCGGCTTGTGTAGGTAGTAGTGGCGGCACACGGACCTATGGTGACGCGGCAAAAATTTCGAAAATCGTGCCTAAGGGGACTGATAAAAATAAAGTCGTAAAAGCAACTAGAAAATTTATGAAATTGACTAGAAAAGTGAGCATGACTAGAAAAGGTGAACTAGACTAGAATTCATGTTATCATGACTAGACGACCAGAAAGAATTCAATCTGGGTGAGACTCACCATACAAATATTTGTACAAATTCACACAAACATATACAAGTGTCACTGTAGGTGAAATAAATAAATACAGGGCACAGGGGGGGGGGGGGCTTGTGGGAAAAGTTGGCCCAAACATGCGTGCAATTTGACAGAGTTTTCAAATCCAAAGATAAATTTTCAAATAAAAATTACATGCATGAAGGGGTTGACTGCAAGCCCTACGCCCCTACCACACAACGAACACAGCGAGCGGCCCCCCTCCACATAATCCAGACCCCCCGGGGAGAAAGATCCCAAAAAACAGTAAAATGTGGCGTTCTGTGGGTGAAATAAAATTTGGTTTCATCAGAAATTTGTTTTTCGGAAAAGGCACCCGGCCACAATTCCCCTCCCCCAACCAAGTCAGCCCCTTGTCCCAGCTGAATCCTCGAGACTATCGCTCCTCGAGTCATATGTCTCTGGGCTGTGTAAAGATAAAAGGGATTTACCGCAAATCCTTCAATAAGACCACCCTCGAATAACTCCCCCTGTTGGCGAGGTGAGGAAAAAATAACCCCCCCCCCCTCGAATAACTCCCCCCTCTTGAATAACTTTCCCCTCTGGATGAAAACAATACTATACAAAAACACAAAATAATATGAGCCTACAGCAGCGACAGCAGATACATGATGTGTATGCAGTGCATACACATCTTTTTATTGTTCTTGGACAGCTAAATACCTGAATTACATGAGTTTAACAGACTGCACCCAACAAGGAAAAAATAACTCCCCCCATCGAATAACTCCCCCCTCCAAAACGTCTGACGAAAAAATAACTCCCCTGGGGTCTTATTACAGGATTTAGAGTATACATGACGGGGAAACAATATAAGGGGGATATTGGAAGGATTTTTGCCCGATTGGTCGGAAAATGTCTTAGACTCCGCCCACCTGGTCGAGAAAAAGCACGACCAAGAGTAAAAATACAATGTTTTTGAAGAAAAAAAATTTTGGCAGGGGTTTGCCCTGTGAAACTGATATTTCACCCCCCAGAAACATCAATCATTCACTAAATGTTTACCCCCAACCCCCCACTGAAACCTCAAACCCCCCCCCCCCCCAAGGTGACAAAAATTCGAAAATTGTATTTTTAACGGAACTTGGATGTGAAAAGCTGCGCGAAATTTCGCTGTGAAGAAACTACCACTAGAAACCCTAAAGGAACCTATGATGACATTGGTATCGATGGAAAACGCCCAATTGATAATATCAAACCCCCAAAAATGGGAAAAATTCGGTTCGCAAATCTTGCAAAGTATTTTGATGCAAAATTTCGTGCAGCGTTTCGCTCTGTAAAAATGGAATGGGGATTATCAAAGAAGGCAATCTATTGCACCTTTTACATTCGCCCCCCCCCCCCTTGACGCCAATGTCCCCCCCTGGGTGTGACCAACCCCCCCCCCCCCCCTCAAACTTCAACTCCCCACAGTCAACGAAGAAAATTCACAAGAAACGAGGCAAAAGGCCTCAAAACCCCCCGCTCGCCATGCCGCCCTGCTTTTCCTCGAAGTCCGGCCACTGATACATCCTCTGAAATGAATAGCCGCTGGGTTGCATTGATTTGGCATCGTGCCAACGCAGCTGAAGGCGAAAATTTCGTAAATCAGCTGGAAAACGGACTAGACAGCCAAATAAATAGAACATGGCCATTTAGTGGCAAATCACTTCCTTTCCACTGCTAAATCTGTGTGAAAGACGGTTCACGCATTAAAATAAAATCACAAAATAAAACAAATAAATAGAATAACAAAAGGCCTAGGTGGGGACTTTCATTCTAAAAGTTCACATATCCAGATTTTTCGATTTTTCAAAATCACATTTTAAAGTTTGGCGCTGGCCCGGCAGCGCCATGTTTGGGCGACAAAGCTTGCCCTGCACTTTTCAGATATCTCGGACATTTGTCTACAATTTTTGTGTCCCTAAATTTTGTCAGCTGGCAAATATTTTGGGAGTATGTCATATTTTGTAAACCACCCAAAATAAGGAGTAAATTTGAAAATTTGAACTTGAAATGTTAATAACTTGCTAACGGTGCATCGCAGGGCAAAACCAATTACACCACTGAAAAGCCCTGTTTGAAAAGTACCCAAACCTAAATTTTCATATCTATATTTTTACCCGTACTCGATTTATAGAGCAAAATATTTTTGGAAATTCACGTATGAACTTTTGGAAATGAAAATTTATTTTGTATGGGGTCTTCGCCGGTTCTTCGCGAGCGATCCGAAGCACGCGTGAACTTTTGGAAATGAAACTCCTGTGGTCTGGGATGGATATGTGATCTTTCGACGCGGAACTTCTGTTTTTCATTTATGGGATTTGAGATGGATATGAAAATTTCGATGGAACTGTCGATATGAAAATTGTGATTTTTCTGAAAATCGGTACCACTGTATCTCAGGAACGAAATGGACTATAATGCTGATTTTTTTTCTAAAATGTGAAAAACTATACGTGGAGGTCAAATCCACGCTTAATTCGATTTTTCTGGATTTGGCGCTTGTGAACTTTTGGAACGGAAATCCCCAGGTGTGAAAATGGCTAATGGAGTGATTGGCGCGTGCAAAAATGTGCGCGAAAGCGAACAATGGAGTGTACTGGAGAAATATGACCAGTCGTTCCAAAGTTCAGGAGTCAGTTCATTAAGTACCATAATTAACATAAAAATAGCAATTGCAGCCCGAAATTGATGCCCGACAGGGTGGGCATAGGAATTAAAAATGGGGTAAAATTCTGTAAAAAATTTCCTGAACAAAATTTCGACTGTAAAAACGAAGGTTTGAGCAACGTTGACTATGTGCCAAGAAAAGAAATGATGTTTGGGTACAAGTGTGGTAATAAAGAAATGGATACAGGGGTGATGCAAGCACCCCTCAGAAAGAAAAAATTTGAGCATACCCCCCAAATAAGCCACCGGCGAGAGATAAAAATGAAAAAAACAAACCCTTGTGGGCAATTTTCACTGAAAATTGGCCACCGAGCGAAAGTAGCCCCAGGGCCGCATTCCTATTCACCAATCGAGTGCCAACCGCCCCATCCGAACTGCCAAAACGACCTAAAGAACCTGAAAATCTGAAAATAGAATGTCAATTCAAGTTGTCAGGCAGTCAGCCTGAAGTGTCCTTTGAATTTCACACTGCATCTAGGGTTGGGACGATATGACTTTTCCATATCGATATTCTATATTTTTTACTCGACGGACCGCATTCTATGCATTTTTCTGAATGAAACACTCCATCATGATGTCATCATAATAAAAATAAAAATAATTCCAGCAAAAAAACATGACGGGAAAAAACATTCCTCATTTGTATGCGACTCTGCCTTTTTCTTTTTAAAAATAGGTAGTTTTTTTTTGTGAAAGTGCATACATAAGTATCTACCTCGCGCATTATCGACTAAGACATAAATAACTTTGCGGTCCGCTGAGTATATATAATTTTTCTTGATAAAGGAAGTTGGAATGCGAAAAGCAGACAAATGACTGATTGATAACAACATTTGACAAAATAAATGTTAAAAATTCATGAATATGTATTTTTGAACATTGTAAAACTCTACTAAACTATATATATACCTACACAGTGTTATAATAAATAGTGCATAGTGCATAAGTACAAAATACCAATCATAATGAAGTATTTACTAACACTCAAATACAATATAATAGAATGCTCACATTATAAGAAAATGCATCGTCATATTTACAGTGTGTTATTTACTAGCAATGCACATTTTGTAAAGATTATGATTTCTAAAGGTTTACTTGGGCTTGGCAATTGGGGGGTTCATAAACAGATATCCAACATCACATTCTTCTTTAGTTTCTTACAATTTTGCTAGACCCGACCGAAGGTCGGCGCGAGGACTGCTAGTGACCATATAATGGCTGTGGAGCCATGGGATAGCATTATAAGTGGTGATTTGTGTCAAAAGTGTCCATTTTTTGTCGACATCTTCATATTTATATCGCCTTATAGTCGAATGTTTGTGACTTCAAGTAAAGTTTGGCATGAAATAGTGATCAAACAAGGTTATAAAAGGTGTTGTTACTTTGGGAGTGATGTTACACACTGTGGAGTACATGGAAGCACATTACCTGAATATTATATACTACAGCAACATATGACGGCTTAATCACCCATGGTAGCACATATAAATGGATGCTTTGATACTAAAAATGTTACAAAACCAATGAAAACAACCACCAATGTCAATTTGTGTGTGAAATTGCGTGCTTGCGCGCAAAAATTTTGCGAAATACTAAAAATTTCGGCCGATGTTTTTTTATTAAAAAAAACATTTCGTACGTCATGTTTTTTTAAATAAAAAAACGTTTTTTTTAAAATGAAAAACATTAAAAAAACATCGGCCAACTTTAACCGTGACCAGGGTCCGTGTCCGTACTTGGGCAGCGGGCGGCTCTTTACTTGGGCACCGAGCGGATTTTTAGTTGGGCACTGGCGGGGGGGGGGGGGGGGCTACTTGTGCACCGGCCAGGCCGGTGCACAAGTACAACGATGAAAATTGAAAAGCAAACAATAGAACGACAGGCTCCAATAGAACGCGTAAATGACGTGTAAAATATCATGCGAAGTGTCAAAAGTCATGGAAAATGCCCTTCAAAATGTCAAATGTCACGCGAAGTGTCAAAAGTAATGGAAAATGCCCTGTAAAATGTCACGCGAACTGTCAAAAGTCATGGAAAATGCCATGTAAAATGTCATGCAATGTGTCAAAGTAATGGAAATTGCCCTTCAAAATGTCAAATGTCACACGAAGTGCCAAAAGTCATGGAAAATGCGACAGTGTAGCATTCCGCAAAAAAGCCCATTCCGCATTTTTGCCCATCCCGCAAATTATGTGACCCATCCCGCAAGTTGCATCACCTGTTTGCGGAATGGGCACATTTGCGGGATGGGTCACATAATTTGCGGGATGGGCAAAAATGCGGAATGGGCTTTTTTGCGGAATGGGCCCTTGCCGGAAAATGCCTTGTAAAATGTCACTCGAAGTGACAACAGTCATGGAAAATGCCCTGTATAATGTCGTGCAAAGTGCGATGCTCTAGTAAACCCAGCCGCCCCGGCCGACGCAACTGTGCCCAAGTAATGCACAAGTGTTGCCCAAGTGTTGCCCAAGTAAACAGCTGCCCGGTGCACAAGTATAGTGCACAAGTACGGGCACTTTACCTGGGCACCGGGCAGGGACGTATCCAGGATTTTTGGGCGGGGGGGGCTGCTTGTTTACAGAGCCCGGCGAGGGGGGGGGCTCCCCTAAAATTTTAGCTACATAGTGGCGGAATGGCGCCATGGCGCTGGCGCCATTAGTAGGCGCCACGCCATGGCACCATTGGCGTTGGCATCAGCGCCATGGAACGCTGTATATGTATGTAAATATACATACAAAACAGCAAAAAGCACAACATTTTAAATGATTTGCAGCCACATAGAGCAAATCTGATGATAATACCTTATATCTGGTGAAGAATGCGCGTTTGCGCGCAAAATTTTTGACGCTGACGTTGAAAAAGTCGCATTTTCTGGTCACTTTCTGGTCTCGCCCCGGGAGGGGGGGGGGCTGCAGCCCCCCCCCCCCGCCCCCCCCCCCCCCTGGATACGGCCCTGGCACCGGGCGTACTTGGGCACCGGGCGTACTTGGGCACCGGGCGTACTTGGGCACCAGTCTTTATACTTGGGCACCGGGCATACTTGGGCACCGACCCACGCCCCCTGCATTGTGACTCACTGACCTGCCACTCAAACGGCACAAGCAGTGCTGTGATGGAATTGAGCATGGCAGCGATACTGGCTCCGCCCACAACCACTGCGATCAGTGTGAAGCGGCGCTGCGTGCGAGCGCGCTCCAGTGCTTGTTGTTGCGCGTGGCGCCCCGGTGCTGCGTAGAATGACACTGTTTCTTCATAATTTACAAATATTACTTTGTTTCAAATGAGACCGCGTTGAAATCACCACAGGTCCACCACATATTTACTAGTTGGTAGGGTTCAAACCGGATTGACTTTTCGGGATATGTATTGGCTTTTTGGATTTCGGGATCGAGATTGGGCCACGGAATCGGGATTTTGGCCATAATTCTGGCATTCAGAGTTCTTCACGAAGGTCTAAAAACAATCTCGGATGCAAGAAAAGTGGAATAAAATAGATGATGGAGGTTTCGGTTCGCATAAGGGGTTTAGTAGGGGGGTTGGGGGGGGGGGGTTACCCACCCCCCCCAAGTCTGCCAGCTATCTATCTATCCTGGAGGCCGGGCCGCTCAGCTATCTATCAATCCCGGACGCAAAATTTTGGGCTACTATCCCCTAACCACCCCCCAAATTGGCCAGCTATCTATCTATCTGGAGCGCTTTTTGAGAAATTTTGCCCCAATTCGCTCAAAATCGCTAATTTTCATACGTTTTTATAGTTTTTCACCTTCACAATCGCTAATTCAAATGTTTCATTGCCTATTTTCAGGTATTTGTGTACTAAACACCTGCCCGATCAAGTCCGGCACCCCCGTTTTCCATTTTACTTCTGACGTCCTATCTGCAGTTCTAGGACGCGCCAGAAGTTGAAACTTGGGGGAGATATTGGCTCAACTCCCCTCTACTTCGCATGAATTGGAGGGGTCACGACGACACCCTACAGGGTGGGTTGCCCTGAGTGCAAATTTTTTTTGCGGCTTTTTTAGTGTCCCACACAGACAGGTCTGTCCCCAATTGATTTCTTACATCGTGGGTGCCGTACCTCCAGCTGTTGGAGGGGTAAATATCTAAAATTTTGGGGATGTGTCGCCAACACCACTCCCCTACTCTACACTGGCCAGGCAGTTTTTGGCAACTCACCACAGTGGGGTGCAGCGTTTAAAATTTATTTGAATGTTAATGTCCCACACAAGTCCAGCACCGAATTGTATTTAAAAAAATAAACACATTTGTGTTGTTTTAACACTAATGTTGTTGACAATGTGAAATAAGCATGAAATATCCTCTAAAAATACTTTATCCGACCTAAAACTGCCCACCACATGAACCCCTCCCCCAAAGTGGCTGACCAAAAATCACTTTTTACAACTTTTTTATTAGACACTTGTACTGCTGGTTTACAATAATTTATAGCGGAGGGTTAAAGGTTTCAAGTTGTGTAAAAACCTTATCTCCAAAATGCCTTCATAAGGAAATTTGCTGGGGGTGAATTTCAAATTGTAAAAATGACATCATTGCAGGAACAAAAATAAGCAAAATTTACAATTTTAAATTTACCCCAGCAAATTTTCTTATGAAGGCATTTTGGAGGTAAGGAAACCTTTAACCCTCCCCTATAAATTATTGTAAACCAGCAGTTCAAGTGTCTAATAAAAAAAGTTGTAAAAAGTGATTTTTTTTCAGCCAGTTTGGGGGTGGGCTTCATGTGGTGGGCAGTTTTGGGTGGGATAAGATATTCTTTGAGGATATTTCATGTTTTGCCAATATTTCCCCCAAGTTTCAGCTTCTGGTGCATCCTAGAACTGGAGATAGGACATCAGAAGTAAAATCAAAAATGGGGGAGCTGGACTTGCTCGGGCGGGTGTTTATATATGCTTGTATACCTATTTTCCACCTACATTGAGCGTTTTGTTCTTTTTTCCTTCTACCTTGGAAAAGCCTATATATTGAACCCCCAAACCCCCCCCCCAACCCGTCCCCCCAAATTTTTGTTTCAGCTATCTATCCCTCCCAGGGGTCTCCAAGATTTTGGCCCTCGCGGGGGCTGGATAGATAGCAAATCGCTCCTCCGGAGGGATAGATAGCTGAAAAAATTTTCTGGGGGGGCTTGGGGGGGGGGCTCGCGGGGGCAAAATATATAGGCTTTTTCAGTGCATAGAAGGCCGAAAGGGGAAAAAATTGCTAATAATCGGTTAAAAGTGGCCAAAAGTAGGTTTAAAATGGCTAAAAACAGGCATATAACCATGCATATAGCTGGAGAGCACGATTTTGGGCTACTATCCCCTAACCACCCCCCAAATTGGCCAGCTATCTATCTATCTGGAGCGCTTTTTGAGAAATTTTGCCCCAATTCGCTCAAAATCGCTAATTTTCATACGTTTTTATAGTTTTTCACCTTCACAATCGCTAATTCAAATGTTTCATTGCCTATTTTCAGGTATTTGTGTACTAAACACCTGCCCGATCAAGTCCGGCACCCCCGTTTTCCATTTTACTTCTGACGTCCTATCTGCAGTTCTAGGACGCGCCAGAAGTTGAAACTTGGGGGAGATATTGGCTCAACTCCCCTCTACTTCACATGAATTGGAGGGGTCACGACGACACCCTACAGGGTGGGTTGCCCTGAGTGCAAATTTTTTTTGCGGCTTTTTTAGTGTCCCACACAGACAGGTCTGTCCCCAATTGATTTCTTACATTGTGGGTGCCGTACCTCCAGCTGTTGGAGGGGTAAATATCTAAAATTTTGGGGATGTGTCGCCAACACCACTCCCCTACTATACACTGGCCAGGCGGTTTTTGGCAACTCACCACAGTGGGGTGCAGCGTTTAAAATTTATTTGAATGTTAATGTCCCACACAAGTCCAGCACCGAATTGTATTTTAAAAAATAAACACATTTGTGTTGTTTTAACACTAATGTTGTTGACAATGTGAAATAAGCATGAAATATCCTCTAAAAATACTTTATCCGACCTAAAACTGCCCACCACATGAACCCCTCCCCCAAAGTGGCTGACCAAAAATCACTTTTTACAACTTTTTTATTAGACACTTGTACTGCTGGTTTACAATAATTTATAGCGGAGGGTTAAAGGTTTCAAGTTGTGTAAAAACCTTATCTCCAAAATGCCTTCATAAGGAAATTTGCTGGGGGTGAATTTCAAATTGTAAAAATGACATCATTGCAGGAACAAAAATAAGCAAAATTTACAATTTTAAATTTACCCCAGCAAATTTTCTTATGAAGGCATTTTGGAGGTAAGGAAACCTTTAACCCTCCCCTATAAATTATTGTAAACCAGCAGTTCAAGTGTCTAATAAAAAAAGTTGTAAAAAGTGATTTTTTTTCAGCCAGTTTGGGGGTGGGCTTCATGTGGTGGGCAGTTTTGGGTGGGATAAGATATTCTTTGAGGATATTTCATGTTTTGCCAATATTTCCCCCAAGTTTCAGCTTCTGGTGCATCCTAGAACTGGAGATAGGACATCAGAAGTAAAATCAAAAATGGGGGAGCTGGACTTGCTCGGGCGGGTGTTTATATATGCTTGTATACCTATTTTCCACCTACATTGAGCGTTTTGTTCTTTTTTCCTTCTACCTTGGAAAAGCCTATATATTGAACCCCCAACCCCCCCCCCCCCAACCCGTTTGCACAATGTGAACAACAAAAAATATTTCATGAAGTTAATTTCAAGCATATGAAGCTGGCACCTGGTGTGATGATACCTGAAAAGCAACCAGTGAATGTGGGTGCGGCAATGCATTACATTCAAAGGGTCAATTTGTTACAGTTGTATCAATTATTACTTTTCAATTTGGAATAGGTAACATTTCCCCCCACTGCGGATGCACAATTCCAGCTGTGGGGGTGTAGATAGCTCAAATTTTTGGCAGGTGTAACCAACACCCTCCCCTACTATACATCGGGTGGGTAGCAGCGACCCACTACTGTGTGTGTCCCTGAACATCAACGTTCTTTTGTCATGGTTTCTGTCTGCATCAATGATGTCAGCATCTGCATCAATTTTTTGTCTCATTCACATCAAGGTCAGCACCTGATGTGGTAAATTCACATGAATGTTTATGACTACATTAACTATACATCAGGGACGTATCCAGGATTTTTGAGCGGGGGGGCTGCTTGTTTACTGAGCTCAGCGAACGGGGGGGGGGCCCCCTAAAATTTTGCCTGTATAGTGACGGAATGGCGCCATGGCGCTGGCGCCATTGGCGTTGGCGCCAGCGCCAGAAAGCGCTGTAAATGTATTTAAATATACGTCTTACATTCACAGCGAAAGGTACATTATTGGGTGCATTTTTCTTTTTGGTATATGTTCCACGGGAAACGATATGCTGAAAATAGCGTGTGTTTAGGGGGCAAATGCGCGCTTGCGCGCCAAATTTTTGCATACACCGTCGAAAATTAGTACTAAAAGTTGCATTTTCGGTGGGTTTTCATGTCTCACCCCGGGAAGGGGGGTGCTGCAATTTGATATATTTATATGCATTTGATATATTTAAGTGTTTTACTATCAATAAAGTTGTGTCAAAGGGCAACGACCGGCTGCGTCGGCTTACAAGAAACTCAGCATACGACATTGAACCTACAACTTCATCTAGAGAGCTCTCAATCAAATCACATCAAATAAACCCACATGTACAACATCACATGGTATCGGTGAAGCTGTCTGGTCTCTCTGTCCTCCTCCTGAAGCTCGTCGTAGTCAAAGTGGATGTTGGAGCCTGTAAAGGTATAGGTCTAACTCCACATAGAAAAGTGGTGATCGTCTGTGGCGCCACGCAACGGTACGACCCTGGTACGTTACAATTTTTTATTTTTTTTTGAAAGTTGAACTTTGGGTCAATTTTGAAAATTTTTTGGGGGGAAGCCACTTTTGGCGACAGCAGCCGCATTTGGCAAACAGCAGAGAGCGTCTGACGCTTTGACACAGAAGATAGGCACCTGGTGCCTATATTTACACCGCAGTGCAGGTGCAATAGGTGCGAAGCACCCATTGCCATCTTGCAAGCCCACAGTTTGGAAAACCTTGAGTGAAATAGGCAAGTAAAAGGATAAAGGGGCGCTCACACTCGAAAACTCACGATGGTGTTTGAGCTGCCGCCTCTGGTGCCCGAGTTTGACGCTGATGGCAAATTGATACTGCCCAGTCTGCCCGAGAACGTGGTAGAGGTGAAAACCATGGAGGAACTGGACGAGCAAATTGCCAATGTCACTCGCCAGCAGCAAATCCTGCAAAGTAAAAATTATTCTTTTGAAGATCGAAGCCCGCGCACACAATGTCGCGCTTATTTAGCTAGATTGGATGGTTTATTAGCCCAGCTAAAGGCAGTGAAAAAAACATTGGTTACAGAAGAGGCGCTGCGCCGTGCTAATGCACGCCGAAATGACCCGGGGGAAGTACAAGGGGGGTCTAAAGGGAACCCAAATGATCCCAACCCATCTAACGCAAACCCACCTAACGCGAACCCACCTGAAACCAACACAAACCCACCCAGTGTACCTCCGGCGACCGGCGATCCCAATGGGGGTGCGTTTACGGGGGGTGCAACGGCACCCGCGGCTGCGAACCCGCCACCAGGACGAGGCCTGCCTCGCACTCCGCCACCAGGCACGGCCAGCACGTCACCAACGGCGAGCGCGGTACCAACCATCTCTGCACAAGGTTCGATGGGGACAGTTGTGAATCCCCGCACCACTGTGATGACAACTGCGCGCCGCCGTGCATTTAGTGGATCTTTTGCGAGCAATATACATGGTAGTGTTATGGTCACAGCCCCTGGCTCGACCAACAATGGTATGACGTCACCAGGAGGGGTACCACTTCTACAAAGGGATCCGTCAGGGGTCCAGAGCCCACATAACAGCGCGTCAACGCGCGCAATGTCATCACAGGGGGGCGGAGTTGGGGGAAACTTTCCAAATCAGGGGGTACCCAACCGACCTGGCACCACCATTGACCTGGTAGGGGATGTGAAAGCGCCAATGACTGGGGGTACCGAGTGGTACCAAAGGTACATGGACGATCGGGAACAGACCGTCGAGTATTTGCGCAACGCCACAAATCAGCGCCTGCAAAATTTGGAACTTGAAATAGCCCATGCTAAGCGCGCCGCCCTAAATGACAGTGTGAACCCCTATGAGCTGGGGGGGGGGGTAAAGATTCAGTACTCACGGGACCCTACATCACTGCATTAAGTCAAAAGTGCTGCGAATATGGGGGGGAGCGTGCAGAGGGAGCTATAAACCCCTCAGTATGGATAAAACAGTTAGAAGTAGCACTTTATTCACTTTGTATCCCAAAAAAGAAGTGGCCCCTGTGTCTGTCACTTCGCTTGAAAGGTGAACCCCTTAGGTGGTTGGCAGGGGTGGATGACGCAACTAGGGCTAATTATCAAGAACTAAAAAGACAATTTTTGCTCACATATGAAAATACTGAAGTGCAAATGCGGGCGCGAGATGAACTTTCTCGCACAAAACAACTCAAAAGTCAGTCTGTGAAGGAATTTTATCACATTTTAAGGGATATGCATGCGTCTGCATTTGCACATTTAGATGAAATGACCAAAGAAGGTGACTTTCGAATACTGTTTGCCAACAGCATTTCCCCCCAATTACAAATTTTTTATAGAACCCTGTCGCCAGTAGAGCAGAACCAACCATTTCACACTCTGTTAGAGCGTCTATCCACTTATGAAAGCCAAGTGACGGACACACGTGCACCACCGTCATTTGAGGGTCGCCCCAGTGCACCGGGCGATCAGAATAGGCGGGGCGGCTTTGTGCCGCGCGGCCGGTTTGTGTTGAATAGGCGGCGGTTTGAAAGGCGCCCATATGGAGACCGCGACAATGCCTCCACAAACCAGGCAAATGACCCCCTGAGCCAGTTGGAACGCCCTGCAGAAGTGTTGCAATCTGCACGTACAATCCATAAGAATGAAGAAAATGAATCTGTCCCCAGAGGTGTGGACATAGCAAAAAAATTGGATGAAATTTCTGGCGAAATAAAAAAGGGTAGTGAGAGGGTTGATAAGTTAGAAGCCCAGTTTCGGGATGATGCCTCGGAAATGAGGCGTGCTATTTTAGAAGTAGGACGAAAAGCGGCGGAAAATTCCACGCAGGTGCGTGGGGCTACTTTTCGCAGGGGGGGGAGGAAATTCAAATTTCCCAGGAAGTTCCCCAAATCGAGGAAATCCAAACTTTCCAGGAAGTTCCCCAAATCGAAATTTCCAAAATATGAACCCAAGCGGTCAAAACCAGAATTTGAATTCTAGTTTCACCTCGGCCCCCCCCAGTTCACCAAATTACGTTCAGCAAAATCACCAAAACCAACAAAGTATGCGCGGCACAGGGTGGAATGTGCCGTATCGCTCCCAGGGGCCAGGTCCAAATGCGGGCCAGGGCGCAGGTCCACCGCGCACGTGTTATCAGTGCGGCCAGGTGGGTCATATAGCCCGTGCATGCACAGCTCCACGCACACAAAACAGGCAGCCTGAGCGAGTGAATCACGTTTATCATTCGCTGTCTACCTTAGCGGCAGGGGTTACTTTCGAGGGTGATAAAGGTGAAGGTAATGCAGTGGAGCATCTGTTCTCCATAATTTCAGGGGTGCGCAAAAATCCTATGAAAATAATGCGCAGTACAAGTTTTGGGACCAAGCGGCGCTCATGTTCTCATTGGGTCACAGGTCAAAATGTGCTTGAGAATAAGGTGGGATTAGGAAAAATTAAAAAGGAAATTTTCCTCTCG
Organism: Sphaerolaimus hirsutus; assembly: GCA_964036195.1. Lineage (NCBI taxonomy): Eukaryota > Metazoa > Nematoda > Chromadorea > Monhysterida > Sphaerolaimidae > Sphaerolaimus > Sphaerolaimus hirsutus. Next base: position 13,905,898 of record OZ038452.1, on the reverse strand, counting down.
CCCCCTAACCCACTGAATAGAGGGCGGCCGCGAGTGTCTGAAATAGGTAGTTCAATGCAGCTGGTCCAGTTACGATCTGGTCCAGTGCATTCGGGCCCAGCGCGCATGACCAGGGGAGAACACACGGCCCCGCCAGAAAATACACAGGCCGCGGCAAAAGTAACACGCGAAGTTACCTGCGTGCATGATGGCAAAAGTTACAGTACACGGCAAGGTAAAAAAATGGGGAAAGCGTGTAAAATGCCAAAGTGGCCCAGTCATGAGAACTTGTCAAATAATTTGACAGTTAAAAGCAATAAAAGTACATACAAAGAAATTATTTATGTTAATAAAGGTGAATATTGCGTTGACAAGTTCTCAAGATTCGGCGACAATAATGGGAAGGGGGCTAGTTTGAAGAAAAATACGGCAGTACCGGAAGTTAAAAATGAAAACAATGAAAATGAAAATAAAAATAAGGAAAATCACGCTGCAGCAAGTTTGGTTGGGGGGGGTAGTTCACGTGTACAACTGCGCGAAAAATAAGAAATACCAAGTACGCGATGGCGTTTGCGCCATAAAAACATGCCCACATCCAAAAATATCACCTGTGCGCGGCGGTATGCGCGCCCAAGAAATGCAGCGGCGGCGCAGCCGCGCGGCGCACGAAATGAGGCGGCGGGCGGTTGCACGGCGGCCTAAGCAACCGCAAATGAATGGATCCCCGCGGCCACCAGCTAACTTGCGGCCACGCTGGGTGTACAATGGGGGGTGGAATTGCAGACAGATCGTATCTATATCATATACCTTGTATTCAGGTCGAAGAATCCCGGTATTTCCCGCGATTGCGCTCTTATATGCGGCGCTAAGCATCTTGACTTATCAGTCTTACTTGTGCAAGATTGGAAGCAAAAAAATTGCAAATATCATGGAACCTGTGCGACGGGAATCGCCGGATTTCTTCGAGCCACGCCCCAACTCACCTGCTAACCCGATGCTAGATCAGATGATAAATGCAGTTGACCACATGTCAACTGTTGATGAACTGGTGCGGTCGATGGAAAGCGATCACTGCCCGCCGCGCATGTTGCCAGGTGAATTAGCTGCGGCGCGCATGTGGATAAGTAGAGGTGTTTTGCCGCATGGAATTAAGGCACCGGGAGGAAAAGTGTGCCCAAAAAAGGCTTTTACAGAAAAATATAGGCTGTACATTAAGTGCGACGGTGTAAATAAAGTCACTGGAGTTGACATAAAAACGAAATCGATGAAAACTAATGTATTGCCTGAAGTAAAAATTATGAATGAATTTTGTGAGGCTCTTATCAATAAAAAAATGTTTTACGCAGAGTCCAGCGGCTCAGCGGCAGCCCAAGAAACCAGTGCGGCCGAAATACTGGCTAACTTATTTGATGATGCCTCACCGGAGGTATTTGCCGAATACCAGCGCGGCCGCGCGCTGGTTACACCCGAGCTCGGTATGCCCCAGCCCGAGTCCGGCGTGCCCGAGCCCGACATGGACATCGGCGGCGCTTGGAGCGGCATGTATGAGCCCATGTCGCCCGACCAACCAGACGAAGCTCGCGTGTCGGTCACGCAGCTGCAGACGCCGGTGGCGTCATTGTCGACGGCGCCAGTGGACGCGCCGGAGCCGAGCGGGGGCATGACGGGCGTGCTCGTGCACATGCCGCAGCCGCTGTACGCGGGCGAGACGGGTAAGTGTTGGTTGAGGGGTTGTGATAAAGAATGGGAAGTTGATAGCAACGACGAAGTTATGTTGGAATGTGAGAATTATAGAAAGCGTAAAATAAGTAAAAAAATATTTACAGGGCCGGTGTCGAGCGACGGGCCGATGCCCGGGCGCACGCTGGAGGGCTACCCCACGCAAGGTACGTGCACTTTCTGTTGTAACCAGGGCTTCATGCAAATTTTGGTTGCAAGATTTAATGCACGTGTAGGGATCGACATGGCTGGAACGTGCTACATTGTGGCACCGAACGTGGGGCAGCGTGTCGGGCAGCGTGTGGTGGGCGCCGTGCCGACACAGGCCGGAGGTGAGTTCCGAACGCTGTCTTATGAAAACCATTGGCTTCATAAGGCACGTCTTGGACTCTCAGGTCCGGACAGCGGCGACCCGGCGCGTGTGGGGATCGATCAAGCCGACTCACTGGCAGAAAAGGTCAAGTCGGCGCCAACCAACGCCTCAGGTATACCCAAACTGCTCCCGGGCAGGGGAAAGGACGCGAGGCCGAAGCGGTCCAAGAGGGCAACACGCCCGCCCCGCGTGTTCATGTCCGCCGAGTCGGACAGCGAGCCAGCCACAGAGAAGATGCCGCACGCGGCCAAAAGTAAGCCATTTTCGATGCTAGCAGTGATTTTGCACAAGTTTGCACGGTTTACAGTAATATATAGTGGAATGAAGCGCGAGAGTAGAGAAATTGTTAAAACAATTTGCGCTAAGGGGTCAATTTTCCGCCTCAAATGGTTTACTTCTGCGCCCATGCAAAGTCTGAAAATAAATATGAGGGGGGCACAAGGAAAACAGCTAAATTATGACAAAAATGTCATGAATTTGCGCCTCATTGAATACAATGGGTGGCGCCACCTCAATGGGACACGTTTCCCGATTCAAACCACAATCTTATCGGGGCGGATCTCCAGACGTTGCGCGGCGCATTTTCACTGTTTACGCGGACACGTGTATACAATTCACGGCGCGCAGGCGCGGCGATCTGCGTGCAATGAAAAAAATATAAATGGGTGCTTAAGTGAAATGACTCATGAGATGTTATTGCACGCTGATCGCCGGCAAGTAGCGTTGGATTGGCGCCAAGAGCATGTAAATACCGTACTTCGTTTGAAAAGTAAGCTCGCTAAGAATAAAGACGAAGCTGCAGGGGTGAATCATAAGGCTATTATACAGAAAAGCTACCTAGGGGGGTGGACACTTTCGAAATGCAAAAGCAAAGAAATTAGTAAAATAAGTAGTGTAAAAATGCATAAGTATTTACAGTGCAGCGCGCAAAGACTATGCGCAAAATTCTTACGTAAAGTAGATAAGAAGAGGGGGGACATGTCCTACGCGGTGTGCTACTTTTTGGGTGGAAACGGGTGCAGATTCAGCAAAAAAGCACGCGATTTACAGAAAGTAAAATACCAATTTTACACGAAGCTACCCTATGAAATAAGTGGGGGCCTTAGAGAAAATCCTAGAGATTGCTATAGGCAAATGAATATACTAAATAACCGAAAGCACACATTGCAAAGGGGAAATATTGCAGTAAAGTGTCATTTGCACGACTTCACACTTAGTAAAATGGTAAGCAAGCAAAAAGCAAAAAATTCCAAAAGTTTGCTCAAACACGCCAACTCAGAAAGCGCCTGTCTTTCCAGGCAAGCGAAAAAGCAGCGGGTCGTCGACCGCCGGCAGCAGCGGCAAGCGCCGCGACACCAAGATCCACGGCACGGCCCCGCAGCAAATCTCGGACGCCATTGCCGTTGGGCTGGGCGGAGAACCAGCCGCCGCAGTGTCCCGGACGGAACCTGCGCGCTCAAATGGTGGCACAGGCCGCAGGTGCGAGAGTGGTGATAGTGGACTACCGCTACGATCTGAGGGTGGTGGTGTCGTAGTTGGGCAAAGTGCCAAGAGGGTTATTTCAAGTGGGAAAGATGAAATAAAATTGAAACCTAATAATCAAAATCAAGTTCGAAAGGAATTTGTGGGAATAATACATGTCTCAACTTCCCTAGGGATAAACAAAGGGCCAGGCAACGAAAGTAGGTTGGGGCCAATACGTGGGCCCGTGGTCCCAAAAATACAACTAGGGCAACCACCAAACTTGACAGATCGTGGGGGTAGTGTATGTAGTTTTATGAGTTTTCGAGTGAAATCAATTCATTCAGGGATTTGTTGTGAGGTGCCTATTATGCGTATGAAGTGGTTTAACAGTAAAACATTTGGATTCGCATTTTTACAATTATCTTCGCCTCACCCACTAACACTGGAAAACTGTCCCGTCCAAGTAAACTTAGGACCCTCAAACCCGCGAACTAACCCTTTTGTGTCTCATGAAAAACGGCTAAGTCCAAGAAAATGTCCAAGAAAGTCCAAAGTCCACGAAAAAGGGCAGCTAGTCGAAGTCGGTCCCGATGGTGGCGTCCTGGCGGCGTCCAGCGTCACCACGCGCGTCATGAATGAACATCTGAAAAGGGATAAGTACATAAGTAGGAAAAGGCGCTGTCCAGTTTCTTTTGGAACACCACCCCCTGAAACATCTAGTACAGAAACGAATTTTCAGACTAAAACAGCGAAAATGAAGTTAAAAAACCCTGAAACACTTGCAAACTGCATTTCCCACATCCACCCACCCTTTTGTCATCCTTCGGGGCTGGTAGGAACCGGAGGCGTTCGAAATCTGCAGGGCGGTCGAAACTGTTGCGATTGTGATCGCTTCTCGGTGCCACAGGTTTTCGGTTCCAGGCCTGTGAACGTTTATCGATTGATTTTGGAGACTTGCCAAAATGATATGTTGACTACAGTGGTACCCAAAATCCGGGTAAGGGCCGACCGAAGGCTTGTGACGCCGAGGAAGTGGCGTACCCAGTGTAATTCGGTGAATGAGTTGGTGAAAGGGTTAGGAAGAATTGTTTTCAAGGTAAAAATGTTTTCCCCGGGGCACCACATTGCATGCCTAGAAGTCAACGTACAGGGAAAATTTAGGGTAATTTCGGCGAATAAATGTCGGTGGAGACAGTTGTACGTGGGCCGAAGCTGGTATGCACAGTCGTATACGAAGCAGGAAAACACCCTAAATTTGTTCGAAGTCCTGGTTAGAGTTGCGCAGGGGGACTTTTCAGACATGAAAACAGTGAATTTGTGGAGAATTGAGGTCTTCAAAAATGTTTTCACGTATTTAAGGAAAATCGAAAGTCTTGAGAATTATTCTACTTTACTACGGTTCATTCCCGTTAGACAACAAGAGTCCCCCTGGACAACTTTGGCACAAAAGGCTGGTGGGGTGTTTTCCTTGACCGAAAACAATTTTGAACACAGTTTTACCGTTGCAGAAGACACAGCTGGGCCGTCAGAGCCGCACCCAGAGGATGGAAAGCAGACAGGGGAGCCGATGGGGGAAGAACCAATTGAGGCACTTGATGTTGAGGCCCCGCCTACCGATGAAGACCCTGGGCCCAGAATCAAGATGCGCGACACCCCTGGGCGGCATCCAGCCATCCCAAGGCCTATGTGCACGGTGCCACAGCGAGTGGATACAAACAATGTTCCATTCAATATGAATTATGAGCTGGAATACGGGCATCATCAAGGTAAGTGTAGGTGGAAGATTGTGTCTGGGTTGGCCATGGTGATACCTGTAAGTGGGAGGTTATATGAAGCTGACACAGTAATACAACAAAATTTGAAACATTATAATTGGTTTAAAATGATATTTTACACGAGAGAGGGGGGTTGTTTTGATGCAGGAAATGACAAGTTAATGTATGATGAAGTTTTTGCCCTTTGCGCAGCGGCGCGAGTCCCACACCGGCCGGTGCCACTCACAAATTTGGTTTTCGATGCTCCGGTGCCGATTTTCCGGCACGTGGTGGGACTTCCATTGGAATATTACCAGTCCACCTACTTTCCCTTGGCGTGTTTGCTGGGTGGTTGCGGGACAGACAGAATCACTCTGGCGTCGGGGGACATAGACATCACAATCCCGCACATGCCACATGAAAAGTTGCCATTCAAGGACTTTTCAATCAACTTTGTGCACTCAAAGCATCGGCTGTGCCATATCACTGGTGCCGATTGTTATTGGTGGGGAGTGAACTTAATGGTGGCCTCAGCATTGGGGAACGACCATTTGATTCGAGGTAAGTGTAGAACAGAAAGGATTGTGATTGAGCGTGAAATCAGTAAATTTACTCATTTGACTGTTAGAGTTTTATCTCACATCATTGTTGCAGACTTGCTGCTGCGCCCGCCAATGGTGTTGGGGCGCATCCCGATGGTGTGCACCGAGCACCAGTACTTCTTTTTGGCAAAACCAAGTGACATTCTCAACAAGGTGCCAGGGTCTGGGGTGATGTGTTTCACATACCTAGATTGTGTGGAGCACTTGACAATGTGCCACACGTTGAAAATGACGCCGGTGACAGTCACGGCGGCCACGGAGGCGCTAAACGGTGAGTTTTGTAGTGAAAAGTTGTCCTGGGAAAAAGAGTGTGTTGATTTTGGCGCTGTGCCAGGAAATGAAATTGGCCCCATTCCCTTTTCAGCTGTGCTGAGGAGCAAAATTGTGCCCAAAAACGTGTCCAAGCTGGTGCTTAGGGACAGTATAGAGAAATGTGCCCTCAACATGGCCTTGGCGCTGCGCTGGCGTGTGACCCGTGCAATCTCCATTGCCGTATACAACAGGTATCCCATCAGCCTGAACAGAATGACCTTTGGGGTGAGCATCGAACAACTGAAGGTCATTGCCACTGAGAATAAGGTGCTGAGAGTGGTGCACTTGCCGGATGGTGACAAGTTTGCCCTGAAATCTAGGCAGATGGCCTATGTGGACCCACTTCTGTTTGACCCACAGTACAAGCAGAGGGCAGCTGGACAGGAAAACTTGGTTGGTCTAGTGTGTGTGTTGTTTTTGATGTCCGTAGTGAATGGGAAAAGTAGGGCGATCTGGCTCTTGTCACTTTTGTCGCTTTTGTCACTTGTGACCCATGCTGGGGCTGAACCCCCCCTGCTGCAAGTCTGTCCCAAGCCCACAGGGGCATGGTATCTAGATTTACTCGAAATACCCACGTGTAATTTGTATAGTTCCACGTTGTTTGGTGAATCCGAATTGTCACCAGTTTATGATGTATCGGTGACGATGTATGCACATAGGCGCCGTCCAGTTTCTGCCAATGCTACCTTTTGTCAAGTCAGGAGGCATGAAGTAACCACGTGCACCAATGCTTTGTTCTCACATTATATTTATGAATATCACGATAGTTATGTACAAATGTCAATTGAAAAATGTGCAGAATTGTACCATGCAGTGTTGTCTGGTGACACGCAGTCACAAGGTATAAAGCAAATAGAACCTATGGTGTGGTCCACCATGCACAGTATAGACTTGCAGTTCCCCACATGGAACGATTGTTTCACACAGTATGTTGACAATTTCGTTATGACAAAGGGAACTGTGTCAACATTCGACAATCAACGGTTGATTACTGACTTAGACTCTGCGCCTACATGTAGCCCAGCTGCTGGGCGCTGCACCAGCAGCAGGGGCGTATTATTCTGGGAACCGTCAACGCTGGCGCCTGCAGCGTGCCCTTTTGAACTCGTAGGAAGCTTTCCAGGGAAGAGACAGAATGAAACAATAATTTTAATTCACGAACAAAGCGCATTTACGGTTAAGGGAGGTCCCGTGCACATTCAGTGCCTGGATCCTGCAGTATATTTGACAGATCAAGGCCCTTTGTTGGCAATTTTGCAGATAGATAATTCATCTACCGAGAGCATGTGTCAAATAATGTTCAAAAAGAAATGTGCGTCAACGATAAGAATGACCTTTGCCGAGTTCTGGAGTGGCAATTTAACACCCAATGCCGCTACGCAACACCAATTCATGTATCAGGTACTTACGCAACAAGCGCACCAAAATTTTGAAACATTACGTCATCAAATATGTGTGCTAGCACGAAGTAATGCCTTGATGGTCAGGGTGTTAGCGCACATTTCACCAGTAGCCGCGGCACGTTTGCTGTTGGCTGATGAAAATATAAATGCTGAGTACACTGGTGACGTATTGTCTGTCACGGCTTGTCACCAGGTACAGCCTGACCGAATTTACATGTCACACAGGGTGAATGATATCTGTTACGACATGATGCCAGTCCGGGTGCATGGAAAATTGTTATTCAAAATACCAGGAACGCTTGATTTAGTAGAACATGCAAATCAAATCCCGTGTTCACAATTGCAGTCGCCAGTGTTTAAGACAAACAATGGGACTTATTTAGCGCTAACAGACGGCAATATGGTTAAGGTTCGAATGCATCAGATACCTGCATTTGTGAATCCAAAGTTTTTGACAGATGGAATCAGATTTAATAGGACACTCATTAGGCCAGGTATGGCAATGGAAAATGCTATGATTTATGCAAATGTGCGTAGTTTGCACATGCGCCAAGCAGAGGCTAGGGTGAAATTAGACCGACTGATTCATTATACCAGTCTATTCTCGATTGATAGCGCCCATACAGCCAGTATGTTGCATGGACAGGGCCTGGAACATATGGTCACTCATGCTGGAGAGTTGTTGCTGAACGCGTCAGGGCGTGTCATCGATCATGAGTTTGATTTGGTGCACATGATAACAACTAGTGCAGTGCCCAAGGCAATAAGGGGACCCATGCAACTAGTTTTGAATATTTTATGGATTATTTTTGTGACGGTCGTCTTGCTGGCAATCATATATGCGTGTGTACGCTATGAATGGGCTAGAGCGGCAGTTGCTTCTGCATGCAAGTTGCCTTTCATAATGATTAGGTCGTGTGTAACATGGTGCACTCATCAGTACAACATACATGTGAGGAATGCTAGGTGGAGAATGAATCTGCAGAATGCTGAGGGTGCTGACAGGCCACAGTTAGCTTGGCCTGATACTCTTGATTTGCCCCCAAGGCAAGCTGGAATAAGTGGAATTGCCGGGAACAGAATTCGTATACCCAGAATACGGTTAGGACCACAGTTGCTGCGCACCTTGCATGAGACACGTGCAGCAAATGATGCAGATGAGGCAGCACATTCTCAAGTGCTTGGATCTATGCGCACTCGACTCTCTAGACAAGTATCTTTCCTTGTGTTGCTAACTTTGATTTCCGTAATCACGCCAGCCCATTGTTATCAAACAGAGGAACGTGTTTGGGCGGGGGCAGTAGTCAATTTTGCCAAGATGCATTGCTGGGAAATCATTGCACTCACATGCGCGGTGGTTGCGGTAGTTTGTAAGGTAGTAATGGTAGGTAGGGCACAAGACAACATGTCGCCCCCTAGAGAGAGAGCCGCACAGCAACTCTCTGAGAGGAAATATTTCAAGAGGGAAATGAAAGTGACCTTACAGAGGGCAAGTGATCGGTGGTCATTTTCACAGAAAACGAGTGACCAGTGGTCATCTTCGCAGAGTGCGAGTGACCAACGGCCGTTCTCGCAGATAGTGAGTGACCAGTGGTCATTGGAGGAAGCCGGGGTGGATGTGTTTGAAACACAACCGGAGTTTAGTTTGCGTTCGAAGGTCATAAAGTGCACTGCGACCCTGTTGAGTTACTTTTCATTTACCGACACCACGGAGCCGGTGTTAGAGCAAAATATGAATTCATGGGGAAAATTAGAAACTGACACATGGTTGCAAAAATTGAACCAAGTTCGACGTTTGTTGTTGCAGAGGAAAAGGCAAGGAAGTGTGAAAAGGAACAGTGTCGTTAGGGTCACAAGCACGGTTAGATCAAAGTGGCGGGTGAATGAATGGCACTGGCGTATGCATATGATTTTTGCCACTACGTGCATTCATCAACTAAATTCTTTGCCAATAAATTGTAAACTGGCATCTATGGGCACAGGGGTGGTGTTAGGTGCAAACGGCATGATAAAGGATGTCGAAGTGCAATGTATTATTGACACGGGGGCGTCCATGTCATGTCTGAATAAACGACTAATTGATAGGTTGAAAATTCCATACAAAAGCACACAAATAACCATTACGGTGGCAGATGGAGCTGACATGGTACCTTTGGGTACGTGTGACTTCCAGCTCGCTATAGACGGCACACTGTTTAATGTGCATGCACTGGTGTTAGAGGGAATTACTAGTGACATATATATAGGTTTCAAAACTTTGAAACAATGGGGCGACTTTCAAGTCACATTCTACCGTAATAACGAGAATAAGAACCTAGATATGGGTGAAATAAAGTTTGTGACAGGAAAGAAAATCCGTTTCAATGTGCCTAAAGGGCGGGGAATAAATCACACTCTGCTCATGCATACTAAGGATAGAATAAAATTAAAACCGCTTGCCGTTACGTCAGTGACAGTATACGCTCCTGACGTCACACAGGAATTTTTGACAATGGTTCTGAAGGATAGAAAATTAGAAAAGCATTATGTAGGAGCTCCGATTGACAGGATGATGAGAGTGCATAGGATTAAAATTTATCCCACGCTGGTCGACTTAAGTAGACAATTCGACAGTGAGCGAAAGTGCTTCATGCTCTCATGCTCAATTCCAGTTTTCAATCCAAATAGAAGTGACATCACCGTGCCAAGTGATAGACCCTTGATTAAGGTTACTCAATTAGGCGGAGAATTGCATAGGGCACTTGGAGTGGTGCCAGAAAAGCAAATTCTGATTTCCGCACCTACCACGCCGAACAATTTAGGGGAACAGTCCACTCCAGTGTATGTAACTGGTCACACCACATTGAATGGAACACAAGTCCCAGTAATATTGACACCACAATATGGAAATAATTTTAGGAAATTAGTGATGACTGGACAAGAGTGCCAGCAACGAATAGGAGAGTGGTTAGATTGTTTACAAACAATCCATCCTGAAGCAAAATTGTCGGCAATGATATTGAACGAGAGTAGTGTAAAGCAAGTTTTTCCAGAGTCGATAGCCGCCATGGCCGAGGACGCGGGAGAGAAAAGAGTTTCTGAGCTGAAAAAGGCTGCAGAAGAGGCTAGAAGGGACTCACCGAATGCTGTCGCTACGGTGACAGTGCAGCCTGATCTTGAAGGGGAAAATAGACTGAATCTGCCAAATCTGGCGAAACCTATGGTACCACAGCTCAGTTTGCAGGAAAGACATGAAATCATCAGGCGTGATGCAAATTTCAAGGATACAGCTTTGAATGAGGAACAGAAGCAGGAGTTTGTAGAGATGTTGCTGCGCTATCATGACGTCTTCGTCTTAGAGTTGGCCAACCGCAGCTCATGTAGTGCCCTCGTGGCCGACATCCGGCTTAAGGATGAAAATCATCCTGGTTTTCAGAGCCGACCTTACCCTATCAGTTTTTTTGAGGAAAAAATCCTAGATCATTGGCTAGTAAGGCAGATATCCTTAGGATTAGCTGAATTTGGACTCAGTCGCTTCTCGAGCCCAGTTTTCTTGGTTCGAAAGCCAACGGCAGAGCCGGAAAAGGTGCCGACAATAAAAAATTGGCGCACAGTGTTTGACCTCAGAAAAATTAACTCGCTGACCCGTTTAGAGCAAGGGAACGTAACACCCCTTAAGCAATTGTTAGAAAAACTCCTGTTAGGAGTGGTTTGGTCCACTTTTGACGGATTATCCGCCTATGATATGATCAAATTGTCAGAGAATAGTAGGGATTTATTCGCAATTTCGACTGCGCGTGGTGTTTTAAAATTTAATTCTTTACCACAGGGGAGCAGCTTGAGCACATCAATATTTTCTCTCGCTATGACCGTGATCTTTTGGAACAGTCGAAAAACTCTAACTTACGTAGATGACGTGTGCACAGTGTCTGACAAGGTAGAGGACCATGTGCATGACGTGGAAGATGCTCTGAAGCGTTTTGCCCACTACAAATTCCGCATTTCGCTGAAGAAAACCGTTTTTGCTGCCAAACGCGTGAAAATGCTAGGGCAATACATCAGTCGAGAAGGTAGAGAGATGGACAAAGAAAAGGTGGAGGCAATTTGTAAATTACCCCCACCAAAAGACAAGACTGGTGTGCGCAGTTTTCTAGGGATGGCAAACTGGCACCGGAGCTGGATCAAAGATTTTGCCATTCACACGAGGCACTTAAACAAGTTGTTGACAGGGAAAGATAATCAACCCTTTGTGTGGAATGATGACGCGCAAGAAGAGTGGCAGTGGCTCAAAGACCAGCTCATGAAGGCGCCAATTTTGGCTGCTCCCGATTATAATAAGGGATTTGAGCTGCGTACAGACGGCTCAAAGAAGGGCATTTCTGGAATTTTGTCACAGAAGGCTGATGGAAACAGACACAACGTCATTGGGTATTATTCCAGGGTGCTGTCCAAGCAGGAGCAGCGCATGGCTAGTTATGACTTCGAAATGCTCGCTATTGTGTCTTCTTTAATTCACTGGCGCAGCATTATTTATTGTTACAAAGTGGAAGTGCACACTGATTGTGCAGCAGCGTGTTATCTACTAAGAGACAAACATGCACAGAATCCCAGAGTTGCTAGGTGGTCATTAGCAATTAGTTCATTTCCTGGGGTTAACATAAAATATACCCCGGGAAAAACTAATCCCGCAGACGTGTTGTCCAGAGAGTTTTGTGCCGAAGATATTTCAAAACAGCCAGAAATGGTACAAGATCCATCAGAGGAAATATTGAATGATGACCGTATGGAGATTTGTGGAGAGGATTGCGGAGATTCATGTGAATTGCAGCAGACTGTGAAAGATCATGTGCAGAAGCACCTTTTGCAGGTGATGCAAACTAGGAGCAGAACGAAGGGCGTCACCAAGGATGCTAGTCAAGCAACTGCGGTGCCTGTGCCGACACAAAACGTTCCAGGCAATGCTGGTGTGCAGCAAGGAGCACCGGCACCGACGGTGAATACGTCACAACCAAATATAGTGGTGACAAATGACCAAGGTGTCAGTCATTCGTTGGTCATTCCTGATGACCCGAATGCTGACCAGACGCCAGATCAGATTGCCAGAAGTCAACTACCAAGTGCGTCAGATTATGACAAGGAAAATTTTTCTGATTTTTTAGAGGGAGATGGAGTGGTGCAGAAGTTTCGCGATGGACAGGCGGCAGATGAATTTTGTGCCGCTATGAAAGATTTCCTAGTTGATGGAAACTTGCCAGTAAGTTCAACCTTGGCCAGGCGCGTGGTCTTGGCTGCACAACAATATGTCATGGAAGATGACCTTCTGTATTATTTCGATAAACGCAAACCAGGTTTGGAACCAGCTTTATTGCTGTATGTGCCCTCCGATATGAGACGTTCGGTGATGGCGCTGCACCATGCATCTGGCTGGGGTTCACATCAAGGTGCGGTGAGAACCTATCAGAGGTTGTTGCATTGTTTTTATTGGCACAATGCGTATAATGATGTAGTGGATTACATTCGAAAGTGTGCAAAGTGTTTTGCTCACAAGGGGCAGACTGGACAGGTGGTGTCACCAACAGGCCAGTTGCCACAAGCTGACAGGCCATTTGATGTGCTGTATTTTGACATTTCCAATGTGATGCATTACAGCGCCACATGTCAATACAAGGCGGTTGTTACAGCAATATGTCCATTTTCAAGTTATCCATTTGCAGCGCCTTTGGCAGACATGCGTACTATAACAATTGCACAGGCGCTCATGACGCATGTTTTTGCATTTACAGGTTTTCCCAGAGTGTGCATTAGTGACCATGGAGCAAACTTGATGGCACTCAGGGAGTGTTTTAAATTCTTGCGTGTTGGCCACAGAAATGTGTTGTTGGCCAACCCACAGGCGAATAAGGTAGAAAATTGGCATCGTTTCAAAAAATCATTAGGTATTATGATCACGCAATACGCTAGGAGTCATGAAAACTGGGACGAAACTCTGCCAATGTTGATGCTGGCCCTCAGGACCAGTCATTCTGCTAGTATTGGTATGAGTGCTTTTGAGGTGGTGTTTGGCCACAGACCAAATTTGTTTTTCCTACCTGATGCTCTGAGTCGACCTAGTCTCGCCTTACGTACCAATGACTCTGCCATTGGGTTCGTCAGAGAGTCGATTTATCAGGCGTGGAAGACAGCAATTAAAAATAAGTTAGAATACGAACAAACTACTGCCAAGCAAGTTGAGTTGGAGAAAAATAAATTGCAAGTAGGTGACGCAGTTTATGTGAGACAGGTTTTTGTGCCAAAAGTAGGGCAGACTGCAAAATTCCTGCCTAAACTTTTGGGACCTTTGGTAGTGCGCCGTGTCTTGAATAGCGCAGCATATGTAGGGGCGATAGGGGAACCAGATCGCCCTGCTCAGTTAATTCCCTTTAGGAGGATTTGTAAGGTTGTAGGTGACGCTGAGGCAAAGAAAAATAAAAAAAGATGGAGGTTTTAAATTGCATTTTACATTTTGACAAAGATCCTAAATCTTTTGCAGCCATTCGCGGCGCTGGCAGTCACTCAGGCGCTGCCAATCCAGGTCACGCAGGATGGAGCTCTGGTGGGCATGGTGGAATGTCACCGGTGGCCCGCCTTATCCAACGAGATGTTGGAAATGCATCACTGTGTGCAGCAGTACAAGGTGCCGTACCTGAAAAGGTTGTGGATTCGCGTGCGTGGTGGAGTGCGGCACTGGGCAGTGGGTGTGCGGCTGTTCCTGTCAAGTTGGCACTCCCGCAGCACCAGTTGGCCAGTGGACAGCAAGGATGCATTGGGGGAGTCGAACTTGCTGTACAAGCTGCCAAGAATCAGTTTGGACCCCAGGCAAACCCAGTTTGGTCAGGTGATGAATGTGGGCGCGCCGGCGCCGGGAACCAGTTCTGGCAGGCAGGAGGTGCTGATGCACCCCTGGCCGGCAGATGGGCTAGCTTGTGATGAGGTGGACAGGGAGATCCCTCCCATTCGTCCACAGCCACTGGGAAATTCTGCTGTGGTGTGTTTTATTTTTGGTACATGACATTTTATATTGCGTATTATTAAATGTGTTATAATTTTCAGCCAATCAAGCCGCCCAGACCAATGGACAATGACCGCAAGTATGTGAGGGCCTTTTCTTGCCATAGGTGAGGGCAGAGGGGTCATAAACAGCATGAATGTAGAAATAATAGGTATTGTCCTAAATGTAAGGTAAATACCCATAAGGCTGGAAATTGCATTTTTGGTGCCACTGAAGATCGAGAAGCTCGTTATTCACGCAGTAAAAATAATATCCAACAATTAGCCCAAGAAATCAAGACTGAGGTAATGAGTGCAGTAATTTCACAATTAGGCCCATCTAATCAGTCTTTTCCACAGAATTCTAGAGGCCATGTGCAAGCGCGCGGCTGAAAACATCGAGGCAATGTATAAGCTCACATTGGACCAGGGTGGCTGGAAGTCCCATGAAGTGAGCGCCTTGGTGACAACGGGCAAAATCATCCCTGCAGACGAGCTGCATACCACTGACTTTATGTGTGTCCAGTGCGGTTTTGTTTAGTAGTGGTTGTGGTGGTGTTTAGATGTAAATTCTGTGTTTTTTTTTTCAAGGAGCTGGAGCTGAGAAAATTTTAACATTCCTTTTCATTAAAATTCTTCTCAGTTCGGCGACGGTTACAGGCACTATGTTTTTTTTCTTCTTCTTTCTTTCCCTTTTCTTTTCATTTAATAACATTCCATTTAAAAAAAAAATATAACAATAAACAAAAAAAAAAAATTCCTTTTTAAAACTTTCAAATTTTATTTACTTTTCATATATTTTTCATACATTCAAATAAAATAATTCAATAATTATTTTATTTCTTAAATTAAATAAATTAATCATAATGTGGGGTACACATTAATACGAAAGTATATTGGAAAGTGTGGCTTTAGACATGTTAAAATCCATTCTGTTTCGTCATTTGTATTTATAAGTTATATTTAGAAAATTTATAAGTTTTCACTTTAGTTAAGCTTACACTTATGTATTGTCTACCGCACTCCATCATTCATACCCACATAGTGTAAGGCACCTTACCACAGTAGACAATCACTCTTAACCAGTGTCCATCTACAACACCAACACAACAACTACAACTTATATCCAGGAAAGCTGTTTGCTGACATTTATTGTTGACTTTGTGTCGCAGTGAGGAGGCTTCATTGACTACAGCACTGAAACCAGAAGACCACCAGCCTGCTGTCTTGCGCTCCAGTGTGTCTATGATCCCAGTGAGGCCAATTGCCAGAGCTTATGCACAGGGTGTGCAGACGCCGCACTTATTGGCTACGGGCAACAGATTGTTGACAGCTGCCAGACAGACTTACATTCCAGTGCCAATGACGGAATCAGTGCCACCGCCCTCAGCAATTTCCACCAGACACCCAGCAATCAAATTCAGAAGGAAAACCAATAGCAGCTTTTGGACGGAGACCGGAGGAGAGTAGCTGGATAGGTTGGAGTGTATTGCGTGGGACAGGTGCATAGTGATTACTTTTGTAGAAAAAATTTTTTTGATTCATGTTTGTGCCTGCAGAGCGGCATCAGTTGTATTAGGGGGTGATCCCATCCCATTTTATCATCTCATTCTTTTGTTCACAACACATAAGTAATTTGAGTTTGTAAATTTAAGTTTGTTTGTTTTACTTCACTATTTGAAGGTTCCAGTATATTATTATTTTAGTATTATTTTGTGTAGTGGTGTTAGTATAGTTAGAGTAAGGGGCAAGTTATATTGATAAGGGCCAAATTTTGTCTCAAGTGTGTCTTTGTGAGTAGTGAGTACCTAAGATAAAGACAGCACATTCCGCAATCCGTGGACGGAAAAGAGACACACTTTAAAATTCATTTTTTTTTTAATTTTAAAAACGGGAGATGGAGGAACGGACTCCAGGGGCGTATGTACTGTTGTTATTTATGTACGCATGTTTTTATTTATTTTGTCACTGCGCGTGGTGTTTACATTTACGTTGTAATCTATATTTCACATGCGTGTGGGTGCTGTGCCACTTTTATGCATAGCGTTTTTCTGTGTGTAATTCCATGCATACAGAATTGATGTGTATATTTACAAACTTTGTCAAATGGGAACGTATTTATTTACGTTCTCAAATTCTAAAGTAAATCACATTCTGCTGTACGTCATATTATATACGTAACAAAATCACTCATGTCTAAGGTACCGTACATTAAGTAAAAATATCAGTCTTTGTATATTTATCAAATCACAGTTTTACACAGTTACTCATCCTCTTAATAATTTAAATAATTTTCTAATCACTTCTTGATCCAATTTGTCAAGTTGTTTAATTCAATTTCACGTGTTCTAATTTGATTAAGTGTATGTGTGTACACACCCTCTGTCGGAAGGAGTTTTGCTGTAAAAATATCTGAGTCACTGAGTCACGTAAAATACTTTTTAGATTTGGGTGGGGAGGCAGCCAGTGTTCTAATTTGATTAAGTGTATGTGTGTACACACCCTCTGTCGTGTTCTAATTTGATTAAGTGTATGTGTGTACACACCCTCTGTCGTGTTCTAATTTGATTAAGTGTATGTGTGTACACACCCTCTGTCGGAAGAAGTTTTGCTGTAAAAATATCTGAGTCACTGAGTCACGTAAAATACTTTTTAGATTTGGGTGGGGAGGCAGCAACAAGTACCCAAAGAAAATCTAGTTTTTACACAGTTCTTTCATGCATTACACGTTCATATTTACCATAGGGCAGTATGCATAAATATGTGACAAGGTAAATAGGATTACAGAATTATTGCATGGAATAACAATAAATGGTCCAAATTTTGGTGAAAAAGGAATGCTAAGTATACTTGGCGTACATGATACTATACAATGAGTTGCATGATGTCATATTATTCACGCTGTATCCAACCCGTCGAACTCTGTTTTGGTGACTCGTGCTTACGCATATACAGAGTGAAACTATTCAATTGTGCCAGCACAATTCAAACCCCCATCAAAGTGTAGTTGAGTTTTTTGGCATGATGCCATCCAAGCGTCATCTGGATGGACAACATCTGAATAAATACAAAGTGAGAACGTTTTCTGAATTCAAAATTTTGAACGTAACAAGTTTTCTTCAAAATGAATCAATAGCTTGTAACTTTTCTAAATATGAATTAGATTCAATGTAGGTAAACGTATAATCAAAAATTTGCAACACCTATCGGCACAAAAATTGGAATAAACGAGTGCATAAAGAACCACACATTTTTATTTTCCTTTTTATTATCTTTCCATTTTCTGTTTTAATATTTTCATTTCTCATTGGCTCCGTACAAGAATATAAGAACTCATTGGCTCATTGGCCATATACTCATTGGCTCCGTACAATAGAAAAATATAAGAATGTATTTGAAATTTTACATCAGTTTTTTTGCTCACATTTCATTTTCCCAAACTGTTTAGCAACCTTAAGACAAGTCTGGTGAACATGAAAAAAAATTTCAATGATAATTTGGAAGATTTTTTGAACAGACAATCCAGGTGTTGTTATATTCAGTATATTTTAATGTTGAAGTAAATATAAATTTGAAAAAATCCCAGATAATTGTGCCTCCACAGCAACGATTCACCCATAACATGATGCAAAATATCCCAAAAACACAATTGTATGTTTTTGCTATTTGAGGAATAATTTATATGATATACTCGGCAGACACGATACTCTACAAATAGATAGGAGTTACGTACCTTTTCTATCATGGTCGAATATCTATGTCAAACTGAAAACTTTAAGTACCAATTTTTCCCAAAAGAATCAAGAAAATAATAGATTTGCCTGTATGCCGGCAGACGTTTCTATTTTGAAGTAAATGCGTTGCGTCTCCGGCGCCAGAAATATCCTATTTATCTTCAGTGGAACTTATCGCAGTCTTTTTTGCACCCTGTTAGAATTTTGAATAAAAAGGATTTGATAATCCGTGCTATTTTTTTGACTGTGCACAAATATGTCCTCACTTAACGTAAGCACCTCTATCTCTATATCCTTATAGCGGTTCATCTGAAATTTTCATCCCCTTTAATATTTAACCACATTTTAACATAAACAACAAAGTTACATTTATGTATCGATAGAGCGGATGAAGATGGGTCTTGAATGTGTTTGATATCGGTGGTATTGGTTATCGATGATTGACTACAGCGATAGCTGAATTCAGCAATAGGCAAATTCAATGTGTTTGTATCAGCTTGATGATATATGGCGGGTCGATGTATTAGATGTAGGTGGAGAAACTTGCGTGTGAAGGAGAAAGTGAAATATACCTCCCTTTTTATACGATACATGTGCTGCGCGTAGTAATTTTTACAATGTGATGTCTTAATTTCATTATATTATTACAACGCAATATCGAAATGTGTGCTGCGCGTAGTAATTTTTACACTGGGATATTTTTAATTTCGTTATGCTGTTACAGCGTAATCTTTAATTTTGTTATGATGTTACAGCGTAATCTTTAATTTCGTTATGATGTTACAGTGTAATCTTTAATGTAACGCGTTGTAAAATCGTTACACTAATACAGGGTGCGATATATAAGGACAGCTTTTTTACGGTAAGGTTTCACACAAACGCCATGGCAGAGCAATGATACTATCAACTGGTCGATAACCCCCCCCCCCCCCAGCGACGAGGAAGATCAAGCCACAGCAGAATTTTCATTGGAGGAGGACAAATTTGATGAAAATAAAATCAAATATGAAGAGGCAGATCCCGTAACTCTCAATAAGCATTACAAATATGTCAAGGATAATATCACAGAAATAGAACAGAATGAGCCAAAGTGGAAAGATTTGTTCAAGATTAAAGAACCGTGGTTAGCGAAAAATGGAAAGTTCTATACTAACTATTATGTGTACGATGTACAATTTGCACCAAAATTGGAGGATCGCGTGTATGATCCTATATCTTTTTTAGAATATGTATTGGCAAAATGTATAGAAAAAGTGTATAAGGATTATTTTTCAGATAAAGATAACAAACAGATGCAAAGAATTTTTATTGGGATAAAAGTTATGTCAAAAAGTTGTGATAGAGTTGAAACTTCTCTGGAGATTCAAAAAACTATCTTCACATATCACTATTTACTCAAATATCAAGTTTTTTTAAAACAATTTCCACCAAACCATTTTTTATCATAGCTACATTGTGGTACACCAAGTATGCACATACCCAGCGCGGTGTACAAAGTAAATCTGAAATGTGTTTTGCCTGGTTTTGGATCAATGGAAGTGGTGCAATGGCAATGTAACTGTTATGTAAATAGTTGAGGGGGGTCAGGTAAAAAATATTATGTAAGTCAAAATGGTGACTTTCTCATGCAATCGTGGTGGTCGATACATCATGCCACAATGTACATCTGCCCCAGTGAAAGTTTGCAAAGTGTGATTGGATTTATAAGGGCTTTTTTGGTGTGGGAAAGTGCCAAAAAAATGTATCACCCCCAAGTAGTTAGTTTACAGACCAAGTATTGTGGTGAACTCAAATGAGTTCAAAACAGATTTATAAGTCTCCGCAAATTTCAGTGGTGTACTGTCTGCACAGCACCTTTGAATCAAAGGGAATACCAGTTATGTGTGATAATGAGAAAAAAAATGTATTGCTCAAATGGCCCTACCCACACTAGTTTTCACTGTGACTGATGTGAAAACTGATATGGCGATATGGCAACATTCAGCCTACTCTTTTTGTATGCTATATGTGTTTTAGTTTTTAAATTTTCAAATTTTAACTTTCATTAATTTAATTTCTAATTGAAATAAAATCAAATCATTCAATCACGTTCATTTAATTGCATTTGAAATTTTTTTCAGTTTTTGCATGAAGTCATGGTGAAAACTAGTGTGTGTAGGCACAATGACATGATCAAAATTTGTATGCCACCAATCATGTAGCAGTTATGTTATAAAAAATAAATAATGATACCAATCACTATATGGTGGCATCACTTTGTTATGAAAGGTGGCATACCTTTTAACTTAACTTTTTGATCTTCATATGGATTATGCACAGAATAGCATATTGATTCAAACAGTTGATAAATGGGGACTATATAAATGTTGTAAAAACAGTGGTAAATATAACAGGAAAGGGTCATGATGTGAAATAACGCAATCTAAAACTGCCTGATGTTTGCTTGTGAAAGTTTTTTTTTATGTGTGAATAATATCGGTATGTAAATTTGACATACGCAAATGTTTTTTAAGACATTATGGGTAAAAATAAGGTGCGATGAGATGGAAAATTTCTGCATAAACCCCAAGTCTGAATGGCAAAAATGGTCAAAAATGAAACTATTTGAAGTCGCTCACTTGGAATAGACACTGAACGAAGGCGCTGTGCACGCTAGTAGACCACTGAAACTTGGGGAACTCCTAAATCTGTTTTGAACACATTTGAGTTGGGTTTCCAAAATTTAAATGGTGTACTAGTGTATGTGGCAAAAATGTCACTGTTTACACTAATGGAATTTAAAAATATGGTGTAACTTATGAGTCAACTCTGACATACTTTTAATTCCATAGGCCTTCACCATCCTGAATGGAAATAACATTTCTATTTAAAATGACATTTTACAGGGTTTGGGACAACACCCAGGTATGATTGAAAGGTTTACACTGATTGACAGGGGTTGACAATGTGTTGTAAATTCACATGCCACACACAATGTCAATACAATTTCCTTTTGGAATATATGCTTCCAATAACTGAGATTTTACTTTTATCAGGTTGTTACTGCACATACATTCATTGTGAGTGTGACATTCTACCACTTGACAATGCTAAATGTGATGCTAAGTGTGATTTCACAAATGAATATTCACAAAAAGAGTCAAAATGATATCAATAAAATCTGATATGGCTCCAGTATGTCTATTCAGAAACTCTATACACTTCAACTAGGGTTGGAAAAAACAATTTTTTAAACACCTTGATTTTTTAAAATTAAAATCAGATATTTTTAAAACATCCAAAATGGGGGTCTAGAGAAAAAATATATGCATATGTTAAGTGGCAGACAATGTATTGTTATGTCTATAGCAGTTATATCATGACTCTGGAGTTATGGAGTAGCATTATAACCAGTGATTTCTTACAAAAATATCCATTTTTATGTCCACTTATCATGTATATAAACTTTTGTAAATCATTTGTGAATTCAAGTGAATTTCAGCATGGAATAGTGCCTAAATAAGATTGTAAGAGAAGGCTAATACATTGACAATCATCTTACACACTGTAGAAGTATGTTGGATCACATTGGCAGGATATTATATACTACACAAGCATATCATGTAAGGCTCAAAACTCGACTTTTTTCAAACTTGAGTTTGAGTCTCAACCCCAAATTTTTTCCAGTCGAGTCGGCGAGTTGAGTCAGGCAAGACACTGAAAAGTCAAGTCGAGTCTGGCAAAAATCTCGAGTCTCGAGTTGAGTCGGATGCTTTACTTTTTGGTATGACCCTTGCAGAAATTTTTGATACTGGTTTCTCTTCCAATGTTTTCACACACACTTAATGAAGTCTTAATGCCAACAGTTCATCTAAATATCAATATAGAGCAAAAATATAACTTTTTATCACTCATGTTGCTACAAATAAAGTTGCAAAAATAAAATCAGCCTACGGATGAATAATTAACATCTTTTACAGCATTTTTTGATCAGTGCCAACATTGTGCAATGCATTTGAGAGTCACGAGTCGAGTCGAGTTCGAGCCCTAATATCATGGCTTATTATTACACGGTAGCATGAAATGGAAGCTTTTACATAAATAATGACACTAAACCAATGAAAACGCTACCAATTGTAATGGGTATGAGAAATTGATCTATTGCATGCAAAAAATTGCTAAATACCTAGTGCAAGTTGACCAGAAATTTTTCTTTTTGATTTAAAAAATTAAAATCAGTTTCCACCTTGTGATTTTTGGAGAAAAACATCAGATGAAAAAAGTCAGTTAAAAAAATCAAGTGCCAACCTACTTGCAACTGCACTAAAGGATAAAATTTTGACTTACTATCTTGGGTGGGTGTTCTACAGCTGCTGTGGCTGTCATTGTCTGATCTTCCAGCTTAATGTGATGTCTGGTCTGCAGTGAGATTGCACAATTCACTGTGGTCACGTCTTGATTTGAAGTTGAAGCATTTGCAATCATTGAACTTGATTTTTGCTGTTGTTTTTGTGGTTGTTACTTTCTAACCCCTAATTGATCCAGGCACAATGAGCAGTGATTTTCATTGACAGCTCTGCAGTAATAGCCAAGCAGTTTGGAATAACAATCAGATTCTTGGCTCAGCAGTTGTCGCGCAAGCTCTTGATACTGTTTAATTTTATTGCTTCTTGCTAATACAAGTGAGGAATTACTTGCAATTGTTGCTGAAATGGCCACCATCACAGCAAGCAATTTGTAGATTGGCTTATCACTTTTTTTCTCAAATTTTGCTGGGTTCTGTGATTGCATATTGGCTGGGGCCACTGTAGTGCAAGTGACCAGTGAACTGTTTCTACTGGAAAGTGCAACCATGTTTTGATATGTTTGTGACCTTTGCTTCTTGAATTTATTGAGTTCTCATGAATACTCTGATCTCTCTTGCTTTTCTGACAATGTTTCAACAAGTGTTTTGCAACTGTAAAAAGTTAGTCAACAAACTTTTAATGGTTGACCTTATTTCAGGTTGTCTGTGATTCACATTCAAAATTCATTGTATACTGAGGTGGTAAATTGATAGTAAAAAGTGTTTCAATTTATTGAGGACTTGGTCTGATTCAACCTGCTTGATTCATTTGCAATTGGGAAAGAGCAAAAGAAGCAGTTCTGTGAAATTTCATCAAGCTGTCTGTCCTCCATATTGGTGCTGAAAGTTTTTGCTAATTCATTCTTTCACACATTGGTAAGAAAATTTATATATCCAAAATTTGATTTCAAAAATGGGACCACACAAGCTAGTTTTCATGATTCCAATTTGAAAACTTGTCCAAAATCTTCACCATCTTCTTAAATTGTAGTTTATGGACTGATCATATCTGTAAACTAATAATTGCACCCTAACACTGGTGTGCTGAGTCTGTGGTCAGTTCCGGGATGTTGGAAGTGTCAATCAGAGTTCACATTGTCATTCAGTTTTTGAATGAGTTTTTAAATTGGAACATTGAAAACTAGCTTGTGCGGCCACAATGACACTACATCTTCATTATTGGTATCATCAGTTTGATTGCAGGCAAGTAATTTTTCAGCTACACCCAAAAATGCATTGCTTAGATATGTGAATTTTATGCCATCAGTCAAATCTGTTCTATTGTGCATTTGATCTTTGACCATTTCCCACAAACATTCCCATTTTACAGGGTCACTGTCATACTGGCTTGCAGCTCGATTCACACATTGTTGCATGCACACTTCACACACAAGTCAATAAAATAAAATCACACACAAAAATATTCAGACACAAAAAGATTTCAGTGTAACGTTTTCAAACTATTTTTGATCACACAATGTAACTGTGTGTTGCAATGTGTTAATTTGTATCAATTAACAGTTAACACACAGCGGAAGGTCAATATTTAGGTGACCTCTGCACACATAACAACTAGAGTGCTCATCAAATTTACAGTGTGGGTCAAATGAAAAATATGGTTTGTCTGTAAACCTATGATTTACAGCTGTTTTCACATTTGGTTTTGTTTGAATCTATGCTCTGATATCAAAATTTTGTTCATGTTTCAATAAAAACACTATGTTTATATGACAGATGTGGGAAAACGTTCGTGAAAAAAACTGAACAGCAGCCTACAACAGAAAATAGGAGCTGCAAGCCTGACATGATATTGTTTCTAGTCAATTTTCAGTAATTTCAAAGACCCTTCTTGGTTGGTGACAATGCAACAATTCCATACCCTGATGACTGCCAAACAAACTCCAATTAAAACTCACAATTTTAGCTTGAATGTAGTAGCTGTGCTTGAATAGCTTATCAATGATATTGAACCTGACAGTTTTGCTGAATGGCACTTCTTCCATTTTTGATGTCTCATTCTTTGAATGCTGCTGAAGCACTAGTGAATTTTGAACTAGCAGCACTTTTTGAATCCGGAGTGATAGCTTGCACTAGCTATTCGCATTTGTTGGCTGAGGTTTGAACTGTTTCAATTTTCATGATTCACTGCCAAATCAGTGTATTTTGCATTAGCTTGTTTGTCAATTTTCAAATTGAATTGGTAGTAGGGGATCTTTTTAAAGCAAACCTGCCTGCATGTGATACACATTTAGCCTCACATGTATTGACACCTTGATGCTGTTAGCTCAGTCATGGTGCACAGTTGATTTGTGAGTTGTTTTATGTAAAGTCAAAGTTGAGTTTTAGAATTTTAGCCTGTCATGGTTTGTACAAGTTCAATCAGGATTGTAAGTTTACAGTCATGCTAGCTGTACCAGGTAAAAACTATGCAAAATATTGAAATCTGTCTTAATCTATCTGTTCTTAGTTGCACTGAATTCAATTATTAAATTTTCAGTCTGATGTCACATGCAATGATGGCAAAAACAAACATATTAAATTCATAAACCTATTGAGTTTCAATGTTTTTGAAAAACATGGAAACTGGCAAAAAAATTTGAAGAACCCATAGCACAAATCAGTTTTTTATTGGAGAACACAGAATAACAGAAAACACAAAAAAAGGTTTTTGAGTTTTTTTCTCATTTAAATCAAGAATGAACACAAGACTTCCAAATTTAATGTCAAGTTATCAAAAAGAAACAAAATAAAATTGGCAATCATGGCAACTGGTCATTCTGACATAGATGTTAAATGTGATCAGAAACTTGAAGGGCCATTTGCACCCAACCACCAGCTCAAACTGCACACATGACAGCTAGCCCCAAAGCTGCCAAAAGCATCATCTGGTTACGTATAAGGCACTATGCACAGGCTATTTTGGCTCAAAAGATGAGTCAAAGTGCCTTATTGATGGGTGCAAAGAAGGTTGAAGTGATAATTTTGGAAGAAATCCACATTGAGTGTGCTCAGTGTGTAAGTATACAATCAGTTGTGTTGAATGTGCTTTAAGCCAGTGCCAATGAATTTTTGAGACTACACATTGTATGCAGGCAGTGAATGCATTGGTCCCTGTGATGTGTTTTTTTTGTTGAAACTGAATGTGAACTGTCATGCATGTCTTGTTACCCCCTTCCCAATCGAATTGCTGATGCAGACTATGCAGATATGTTGTTGATTTTAATTTTGCATGACTTAATTTACATACTGCATGAGTGTTTACATTTTGCAGCACATCTTACAGGGTCTTGGATATACTTGGAACATACATAAACAAACGTGTAATGAGAATACCACTGTTTTTGCATTGAAATATTACCTTTGGGTAAAAATTTGCATTGTATGAAAACAATCAAGTTTTCACCCAAAAAAAAACAGAAATAAAACAAAGTTACTCAAGTTTTTTGAAAACAAAAGCTCAAAACACATGTATAAAATTGTGGAAAACTCAAAACAGAGTGTTTTAAAGAAAACTTACACATTACTGGTCATGTGAAGTCTACCTCAATCAAATCTGTGCCTTTATTTTGCAAAAAATAACTCTTGAATCTATAAATGCAATCTGAGGCAGCACTCACTCATTCATACGCTCACCCGGACATTTTACATTAAGCTAAAAATCTGACTAAGCAAAGCCATTCAGCAGGCACAAATAGGTTTCATTTTCAAGACATTTACATATAAAATCCCAAAGGTCCGCACCTTTGGGATTTTTTTATAAAAAGTGTTGTCGCAGCCCCCCCCCCCAACTTTACAGCGAATTTCACCCTATACACAAAGTAGCCCAAAGAGTCGCCTAAATGCCCATCGGGGCACTTCCCATTGTAACGCCATGTGGGCTGTGTTAACGGCCCACACATTTTTTACACCAAAATGCAGTGATCACCACGCTCCATACGTGTTTCAATCAATGATGATATTCTGTCAGTCAAGGCCGGAAAACTGCTTGAAAGAAAGAAAGGAGTCCTAGCTAAGTGCCAAATGCCATTTCAATGGCTAATTTACAGATAGAAATGAGATTAGGACATTTTCAATTTGTTCTGATTTGTACAGCAGATCACAATCAGCTGTGTTTGTGAGCGCTTTATCTGCTCATGCTACATCTGTTCACACATAGTATGCTTCTGTCTGAAAGAGAACTCCTCAGGCATTTTTTAAAAACTGACTCTGCTTAAATACAGCATTCCACACAAGAGAATTCAAGGAGCGAAACTAAAACAACTTTGTATATTTTGTCCAAGGAAGAAAATTAGTAGTAAAGAAAAGTGAGCAATTGTTTTCAAATTTTGCCCCTCGAATTCTCTTGTGTGGAATGATGTATTTAAGCAGAGTAAGTTTTAAAAAAATGCCTCAGGATTTCTCGTTCAGAGAGAAGCATACTATGTGTGAACAGATGTAGCATGAGCAGATAAAGCGCTCACAAACACAGCTGATCGTGATCTGCTGTACAAATCAGAACAAATTGAAAATGTCCTAATCTCATTTTGATCTGTAAATTTGCCGTTGAAATGGCATTTGGCACTAAGCTAGGACTCCTTTCTTTCTTTCAAGCAGTTTTCCAACCTTGACTGACAGAATATCATCATTTAATGAAACACGTATGGAGCGAGGTGATCACTGCATTTTGGTATAAAAAAATGTGTGGGCTGTTTACACAGCCCACATGGCGTTACAATGGGAAGTGCCCCAATGGGCATTTAGGTGACTCTTTGGGCTACTTTGTGTATAGGGTGAAATTCGCTGTAAAGTTGGGTGGGGACTGCAACAACACTTTCTATAAAAAAATCCCAAAGGTGCGGACTGAGGTAAACAGGTGTTTATAACATGAATAAATATTACAGTAAAAATCTGAAATTCATGGCACTCTGTAGACATGATGATACTTCATGTATATCTTTTCAATTCTTGCAAGATTTGCCATTATTGGCCATACCTGTGAAATACAGTACATCAATACTGTATTTGTTTGATCTTATTGATCAAAGTGTTTATTCATATTGGCTTGCTTGATTACTCTGGCGGGTCTGTAGAGCATGTGAAAAATACATTGCTGGGCTCGAATATATTGCTGTAGGAAAAAATTGACATTGCGTGATCTGATTTATCTCTTGATGTTCACTTCCATATGCTAACAAATACAAATATGTATACATAATCAAATGCAAATACTGAAAAAATGCAGCACATTCATATTTACCTACAAAATGCACAACATATGAATACAATCTGTAAAATATATTGCCGTGGTTGTTTACATTGAGGTGCTTGTCTACATAGACCCCCAAAAACCGTTTATGAAACAATACATTGGTGGTCAATATGACCAAAGAATATGGTAAGTGGGGTCACTTCATTTATTTGAAACTTGTAAGTAATGTAATATGTATGTAATGAATCACGATGGGGTGAATCACCCCAATAAAATTTTATATACAAGGTGATTCACCCCAATAAAATTTTAAATACAAAGTGATTCACAAGAATAAAGTTTTTATGCCTGTGCATAGGGCTCACCCTTTAAAATGACCACACCACAATGTAAAGTGAACATAACTATAAAAAGTTAGTACTTTACACTGCACCAAAAACTGGCAACATGGGGTGGTTTGCTCCAATCAAATTTCATAGGGCTCACCCTATACAATGACCACACCACAGTGTTGAGTGAACAGAACTATAGAAAGTGAATGCTTTACACTGCACCAAACACTGGCAACATTATGGGGTGATTCACTCCAACAAAATTTTATATGCAAGGTGATTCACGCCCAAAAAATTTTATTTACAAGGTGATTCACCACAATAAAAAGTTATATACAAAGTGATTCACACCATTACGGTTTTTATGCCTGTGCATAGGGCTCACCCTATACAATGACCACACCACAGTGTTAAGTGAACAGAACTATAAAAAGTGAGTGCTGAACACTGTACCAAAGACTGGCAAAATTATGTGGTGATTCACTCCAACAAAATTTTCTATGCAAGATGATTCATCCAAAATTTTTTTTGATTTACAAGGTGATTCACCCCAAACTGATTCACCCCAATAAAATTTTATACACAAGGTGATTCACACCAATAAAGTTTTTATGTCGGTGTATAGATTTCACCCTATAAAATGACTACACCACAGTTTAAAGTGAACATAACTATAAAAAGTTAGTACTTTACACTGTACCGTAAATTGGAAACACAATGAGGTGATTCACCCCAATAAAGTTTTGATGACTGTCCATAGGGCTCACCATATATAATGGCATTGACACAGCCCTAAATCTTTCATTTGACTTGGCACAGCAATTCAGTTATGAGTTGGTTGACAGCCAACTTCAAAACCCCTAACCAGTTGGACTTTCACCAGACAGACGAGGACATAGTTGATGACTAATATGAGCAATACAAGTTAGCTGATAATGTTCACCTAAATAGACATTATGACTTTTTTGAATTTAATTATATTTTTTACTTTTTTAACTTTTTTATGCTTTTTCAAAACCTTTTTTTGAAAGTTTTAAAAATGTTTCCTTATTTATCCAAAAAAAATTTTAATCATTCAAAATTTAAATGTTTAATTTAAAGTTTTCATTATTTATATTTATGTAAGCTTTTTTAAAAATAAATGTAAAAAATATTTTAAGGTTTTCAAGTTTTAAATATTTTTTGAACTCTAACTTTTAAATTTAAAAAAATCTTTGAGTGCTGATCACTGTACCAAAGACTGGCAAAATTATGTGGTGATTCACTTCAACAAAATTTTCTATGCAAGATGATTCACCCCAAAAAAATTTTATTTACAAGGTGATTCAGCCCAAAGTGATTCACCCCTAATATGCTATACTGCAGTGTAAAGTGAAAATAACTATAAAAATATAGTACTTCACACTGTACCATAAATTGTCAACATTATTGGGTGATTCACCCCAATAAAGTTTTATATACATGGTGATTCACCCCAATAAAATTTTATACACAAGGTGATTCACACCAATAAAGTTTTTATGTTGGTGTATAGATTTCACCCTATAAAATGACTACACCACAGTTTAAAGTGAACATAACTATAAAAAGTTAGTACTTTACACTGTACCGTAAATTGGAAACACAATGAGGTGATTCACCCCAATAAAGTTTTGATGACTGTCCATAGGGCTCACCATATATAATGGCATTGACACAGCCCTAAATCTTTCATTTGACTTGGCACAGCAATTCAGTTATGAGTTGGTTGAAAGCCAACTTCAAAACCCCTAACCAGTTGGACTTTAACCAGACAGACGAGGACATAGTTGATGACTAATATGAGCAATACGATTTAGCTGATAATGTTAACCTAAATAGACATTATGACTTATTTGAATTTAATTATATTTTTTACTTTTTTTAACTTTTTTATGCTTTTTCAAAACCTTTTTTGAAAGTTTTAAAAATGTTTCCTTATTTATCCAAAAACTTTTTTTAATTTTTCAAAATTTAAATTTTTAATTTAAAGTTTTCATTAATATTTACGTAAGCTTTTTTTTAAATAAATGTAAAAAAATATTTTAAGGTTTTCAAGTTTTAAATATTTTTTTGAACTCTTTCAAAGTTTTTTTAAGTTGTAAAATTTTTTTTAATTTTTTAAATTTAAAAAAATCTTTCAAAAAGATTGAAATTTTTAATTTAAAGTTTTAATTATTTATATTTATGTAAGCTTTTTTAAAAATAAATGTAAAAAAATATTTTAAGGTTTTCAAGTTTTAAATATTTTTTTAGATTTTTTAAATTGTAAAAATTTTTTAATTTTTTTAATTTAAAAAAATCTTTCAAAAAGAATTTTTAAAATTCTTTTAAAAATTGAATGATTTTTTTAAATTAAAAAAATTAAAAAATTTTTACAATTTAAAAAATCTAAAAAAATATTTAAAA
>OZ038452.1:13836015-13875082 GCA_964036195.1 Sphaerolaimus hirsutus | reverse complement strand
GGGGGTGCTGCAGCCCCCCCGCCCCCCCCTGGATACGTCCTTGCTACACATTACCATGTAGCAAATATTTCTGTTCATCACCACATAACAGAAAATGCTTCCAACCAAACTCGATTCAGCCCCCAATCGGTCGCACACAGAATAAGTGACTATTTGCCACTTTTTTATTGGACACTCAAAACCTTGGTTTACAGTGCCCTCTACGGGAGGGTTGAAGCTTTCAAAGTGTGTAAAGAACATTCCCTCGAAAATGCCCCTGCATGAACTTCATTATGACATCATTGCATTTATCCCCATCAAAATTCTTCAGGAGGGCATTTTTGAGAGGCTATTCTTCATGCCATTTTAACGTTTTGAACCTCCCCTTGTGGGCACCTAATAAAAAAGTGACGTTCAGTCACTTTTTTGTCTGCCACCCATTGGAGGCAGAGTTGGGTCAGGCTGGGTGGGGTGGGGTTGGGTGAGGAGCATTTTCTGTGTTGTAGTGATGAACAGAAATATTTGCTGCATTATATTTTATATTTAACATAGTCATTAACATTCGTGTGAATTTACCTCATCGGGTCGTGAACTTGATGTGAATGGGACAAAAATTGTGTGCTGTACTGGACGCAGACAAAAACCATGTCAAAAAAACTCTGGTGTTCAGCGACCCACACTGTAGTCACGTGACGTGACCCCACCCGATGTCGTATAGTAGGGCAGGGTGTTGGGAACACACCTCCCATCAAAAACTCGTTGCCTGCAGGGTAAATAGCGGCATGCACACCAGGATAAAAACATATTTGCTGTTACCTGTCGTTAGAATGACATCAGCGGTTCTGTAAAACTTGTTAAATTCCACATATCCTACAGTGTGTCCCATCTCTCCAGGCACAAAGTGCACCCTTCCCGACTCAAACAATCCTGGCATCAAGTAGACCGTGGGTAACAACCAGCAAATCATTATTGTTTTCAGCACTCTGCGCATTGTCCAAATCTGTAAAATGTAGGGTTGGAAAAAATGAATTTTTTAAACGCCGTTATTTTTTTATAAAAATCAATTTTTGTATTTAAAAAAAGATTTTTTAATTTAATATCAGTTTTTTTAAATATCGTCCAAAATGTCAGACAGAGTATTCTTATGTCTATTGTGGTCATATTAGACTGGAGTCATGGGATAGCATTATAAGCAGTGATTTCTTTCAAAAAATATGCATTTTTACATTGACTTATTACGTACTTCACCTTTTGTCTGATGTTAGTGACTTCAGTGAAGTTCACCATGGAATAGTGCTTAAATAAGGTTTGTACAGAAGGCTTGTACAATGACAGTGATGTTACACACTGAGGGGAGCACATTGGCTGGATACTATATACTACACTAGCATATCATGGCTTATTATTACACAGTAGCATGAATATTGTAAATGGAAAAATGCCCAAAACCCATGAAAACACCAGCAATGGTAATGCGTATGAGAGATTGTGCGCTTGCGCGTAAAAAATTGCAAAATACCTAGTTCAAGTCTACCATAAATTTTGCCTTTTGATTTTTTAAATGAAAATCAGTTTCCACCCTGTGATTAAAAATATATATCAGATTTTAAAAAAATGTTTCGAATTTTTCTAGAACCACAGTTGAGGTATTTACTGAAACTTAGGGTTTGAAAAACAGGTTGGAATATCAGCACTTGTGGTTCAATCGATATCAGAGGAACTAAGCAATAGGCTTAATAGTGTAACTGTATTATCTACCAATTGTTGTTTGCCTTATACAATTTGATTCATCATATTTTTTTCTCCATTTTCTCATTTTGACTGTTGTAAATGGTTACAATTCACTACAATTCACATTTCAGCACCAATAGCACCAATAGCAACCATATGAAAATACAAAATGCTGCTTGAAATATGCCTTGCTATACCAAAAGCAAAATATCGAAATATCGAATATCGAACATTTTTTAATATAGAATATCGATATCGAGGGTCCATATTGTATCGATATGGAATATCGAGTGGCAGAAAAAAGTATCGAATATCGAGTAGTGATATCGTTTGAACCGTAACTGTCATAAAGACCCAGTCAATATAATCTGGATTTCATTTAAATTTTTTTCAAAAAGTAATATCTCTGCTCCAGTAACGATTGGAAGCAATCCAATTGTATAATTGGGTAGCCCCAACATTTATCTATCTGCACCCCCGGGGGGACCCCTGTGACTGCACCCAGCAGCCACAGGGGTGCCTCCTAGGGCTCGAACTCGATAAAATGTAAGTATAAATACCCAAATACCTGGGTATTTCGGGTAAATATAAATACGTTTTTGCAACACTGGTACAATGCCATCCACGATTCCCGATGGCAACCAGCCCGGTGCCCATGTAGTGCTACAACTCGGTGTGCATGTAAGCCCTGTGCGCATGTTACCGGGTGCCCATCAAGCCGCCACTACATGCGCACCGAGTCTGCATGGGCACCGGGTTAGCTTTAGATGGGCATCGGGTCTACATGGGCACCGAGTTTGCATGCGCACAGAGTCCTCGCCGTCCAGATTATATTTTCCAGGTAAAAAATGAACAAAATTTACAGAAGGCGTCCCTGTGGCCGCGGGGGTGCAGCCACAGGGGTCCCCCCGGGGATGCAGATTGATAAATGTTGGGGTTACCCAACGATACAATTGGATTGCCCCCAATCGTTACTAGAGCAGAGATAATACTCTTTGAAAAAAATTTAAACAAAATCCAGATTATATTGACCGGGTCTTTATCAATATATTGCATAGCATATCGCGCTATTTTTAACCAAAAAGTATCCAATATCGAAATGGAATATTTTGAGAGAAAAAATACGATATTGTAAAGTGTAATTTCAATCCTACTGAAACTGCATCAATAATTACCGTTTTGTAGGCGATTGGTTTGCCCACGGCGACCACTCTGTTTGCGGCTATGGCCATCACGTTCAGACTCGACACGCGCGTCAAGTAGAACATGGGCAACCACACGAGTGTCATAATTGTCTGTAATCGTGGTCAAGTTGATATTAAATTTTCGAACACTTTGGTCACGTGCAAATCAAAGCCCTACCGTATCATTTTCCATCGTTGCTGTAACCCAATAGACAGGAAGTATGCCGTTGTACAGAATAACGGATAAGATGTCACTGCACGCGTTCGAAATGCACAATGTGTAGAATGGCTTTTTGATCAAGTCCGGCCGCAGACAGATCGCCAAAGCCACCACAACATACAGCAATGTCGATGTTCCAATAAGTGTGAACTGGACAAATGTCACCCACTCATCATACATGTCAAGGTCTACATCTTCCGGGGTTTCGGTCGAGGACATTTTGTTTGTTCGGTTTTTGCGAACACACTGTCTGGAAGCCAATGTCTTCTACTGAGTTCTTTAATTTCTACAATAGATATGGTGGAGGCGAGACAAGCGTGATGATTGGTTGACCTAGGTAATTGCGATTTAATGAGATTTAACAATTCCCATAGCACCCAATTAGATGAACAGGATATTTGCCATCATCATGAATCGTACTCTATGTTTATATCAAATGTGTACTGTAGCGTAGGGATGGCCAAAAAAATGTTTTTTTACGACCCTGTTTAAAAAAAATTTTGTACATGTTTTTTTAAATAAATAAAACGGTTTTTTTAAGCTCCCAAATATGGTTATGGGTCAATATACACAGGTATATCAGACAATTGCCATTACTTTGTGACGTTATATATAGCCACAAAATGGCTGTGGAGCCATGGGATAGCATTACAAGTGGTGATTTCAGTCAAAAATATCCGTTTTACGTCAACTTATTGCATATATTGCCTTTTGTCGAACATACATGACTTCAAGTGAAGTTGAGCATGGAAAAGTGTTTAAATTAGGTTACAATAGAAGGCTAATACATTGGCAGCGATTTTTCAGACTGTAAAAGTATGTGGGAGCACATTGGCTGGATATTATGTACTACACTAACATATCACAGCTTATTATTACACAATAGCATGAACAAATGGAAGCTTTCAGACTAAAAATGCTTCAAAACTAATGAAAACAACCACCAATGGTAATGGGTATGTGAAATTGCGTGCTTGCGCGCAAAAAAAAAACAACAAAATATCTAGTGCATAAGTACAAAAAATGTTGGCTGATGTTTTCTTTGAAAAAACGGTTTGATTCCTCTGTGTTTTTTGACATTTTTTTAAAAGACGGTTAAAAACACACCGGCCATCCCTACTGTAGCTGCGTTTTAACTCCGACGATATTATAATTAACACTATGCTTGCAGATGGCGTTGCGCTGGCGAACCCTGTGGCTGATGATGACCATAGGCCCTGTTAGTTTCACGACACTAGTAATTTCTTTTTTTCGCGTGTGGCTTCAAGTTGTGGTCCGAATCGGAAAACTGGTTTTCGGCAACTGCTGTCAGATTTTCATATCGCCGTGTTTGCGGCTGACTTGAAAATGCTTACCTTGGCGGGCTGTCGGGATCGCTTATTGTCGTTTATCGGGGTCGACATTCGGTGACAGGAAACTGATCGGGACGTGAAAATAGATTCTGATCGCGTTTATGCCACGCGTCGAACTTATTTACGTTTTTCCTACGTAACGTAACTTGTCTGCGGTGACGCGCAGCCATCGCGGTCTCGCTCGACGCGTCGCTCAACCCGGTGCCACAACATTCGGAACCGGCCGCCGACACGCTGGCTCGGACGCGTTTCACAGACGAGTTTGTTACCTATGAAACGCTGGGCAGGGGTGCCTATGGTGACGTGCTCAAGGTTCGAAATAAGTTGGATAGTTGCCTGTATGCCGTGAAAAGGGTGCCGCTAGAGACTACTAGCAGGAAGTTGCTGAGGAAAATCACTAGGGAGGTGGGTTCACCCTGTGCCTGTACACATGTAAAATCGATCGACATGTATTTAGACAATGGGTCAGGACCCATGATTTTGACCCATGCGGGGGCTTGGAT
The DNA here is from genome assembly GCA_964036195.1 of Sphaerolaimus hirsutus. Taxonomy (NCBI): domain Eukaryota; kingdom Metazoa; phylum Nematoda; class Chromadorea; order Monhysterida; family Sphaerolaimidae; genus Sphaerolaimus; species Sphaerolaimus hirsutus. The sequence continues at coordinate 13,870,113 of OZ038452.1, read as the reverse complement.
AGATAGCTAATCGCTCCTTCGGAGGGATAGCTAGCTGATAATTTTCTAGGGGATATAAATATATGTCAAAATTGACTAAATGGAGCCAAATTTAGCGATTGGAAAATAATAAAAAACCGCTCAAAGTTTGCTCCACATAGATAGATAGCTGAGCGGATAATAACCTCGTGAAAGAAAGCAGCTCCTCTTTGGAGACCACTGAAACGAGTCTACATGTCGAGCGGGTTCACATGTCTAGCGTGCCTACGTCGAGTGGGTCGGCTAGTGCCCTTTTCCACCTAGTGCAACCACCTATGTTTCACAACTTCGTTTGATGCGACCAGGTAAAACTGCTGTCACGTTTGAACCACGAGAATGTCGTGCGCTATTACAACTCTTGGATCGAGGAGGTCAAGCCGGGCGAGGTGGGCCGGTCCACGTCGGACAGCAATGCGGCTGCAGGCGCAAGCGACATAAAAGGTGCGTTGGGATGTGTTTGTTGTGGTGTTTTACGAGATGGGGCGGATGAGACGACGTATAAATCGGGCGCTTACCTGTGAGAATCACTGCGGTCTTCGTCCATCGCGGTACGTGAGAATTCCGTAATTTTGCTCGAAAAAGTGTATGCCCGGTAAACATGATACTCTGCCCTCGCACTAATTTATGTCTCACGTTGGAAGCGTGCCAATGATGATAGAGCATGCGATTTTTGTACAAAATGTGAAAAAAAGAATGATTGTTGTGAATAAGTTAACGTACAATTACGCACAAGTGAATGGTAATCCATTCATTACCTGTTTCATTGATGCGGTCAAAGCCTTTGATAGAGTGGACAGAGAAAAATTATGGATAAAAATGAATATGATGGGAATACCAGGAGCGCTTGTCACAGCAATAGCAAATGTCTATACAAAAACAAAAGCTGTTATGACCTATGGGGGATATGAAAGCGATATACTCTCATATCCAATTGGAGTGGCCCAGGGTTGCGCGCTGAGTCCAACGTTATACGCAATATATATACATGATCTAGCCACAGAGCTACTTGGCACAAAAATGGGTGCCAAATGTGGCTTGGGTAAGGAGAAAATACCCGCACTTTTCTTTGCGGACGATATTGTGATAATGGCATCAAAAGACAGTGAGTTAGAACATCTAATGAGTGTGTTCAGCAAATGGGCTTGGAAATGGAGTGTTAGCATTAACACCTCGAAAAGTGAGGTGTTGCGCTGGGGGAACAGCAAAATTGCAAAAAGGGATTGGTATATTGACATTGGAGGCAAAAAAACGAGAAAGAGGGAAACAATCAAAGAAACAGATCAGATAAGATACCTTGGTGTACTGATTAATACTGGGGCTGACCCCTTCACGTCACACAAGAAGAATGTAATCACAAAAATGAAAAGGTTAAGTATATTGCCTCTGAGTGCGGCTAAAGGTACGATTACCCCACTACATACTGCAAATATTACTTGGAAAGCCTATGTGGAACCTGGGTCAATGTATGGTGTAGAGATCACAGGGTTGGACAGGATCCAACTGGTAGAAATGGATAAAATATATATTCAGACAATGAAAAAAGCCGCTAGACTTCCGATCAGCTGTAGCAACAGCTCTGTGTTATACGACATAAATGGCATACTGCCGTCAGATAAATACAACCAATTACTACTGACAAATGATAACTACATGCAAAGGGCATGTAGCACAAGATGGCTTGTGAGAGCTCATGAAACAGACAAGATATAAGCTGGTAACCCTCGGTTAAAGGTCGACAACTGCAACAAGACATTAGTCACGCAGTGTATAAATTCAACACAAATCAACACAGTTATTCAAAATCTGAGAGTGTCAGATATAAAACAATACATCCAAAGAAAACGGATGAAAAATGTCCGCGATATTGTCAAGAAAGAAACTGCAGTAGCAAATAGAGGTGGGGTGCTGGATCAGGTAGAAATTAAAAACATTTATTACAATGAGCTGAATTGGCTAGCAGCCAGATATAATGCCCTTAGAACAAGGAAAGGGGCTACGAGAAAAATATGCAATTTCTGCTCTTGTAAAAATGTCAAAGTAGTTGCAAATTTGCACCACATCTTATATGTGTGCAGAGCAAACGTATCTGAGCGTGAAAATCTAGATAAAATCACATGTACTATACCATGCGATTGGACGATAAATCCCTTAGGGGCCAAGTTATGCCATGGCCATAGGCAGGGTGTTGATAGAATGATAAGTAAATGTATGGTGCAAATAACAGATCGATGAATATTACAGATCAGATCTTTAAAGATCTTTAAAGAACTTTAAAAAATGACAAGAAGTGTCAGAGTGCGTTACTTATTGCGTTATTTTTTTATAACGTTACCCTAATTTTCACTCAAAATCGCTACTTTTCATACCACCTAGTTATATATTGTTACCTTCAAAATCATCTATGTGTATGTTTTACCGCCTAATTTCAACTTTTTTTGGCTTTTTATGTGCTTATGTACCTCTTTCAAATAGGCTATTTGTACCTACTCTTAACCTATTTTTAGCTAAATATGTTTCACCTATTTGTAGCGATTTTTTTCCCTCTTTTAGCTTCTAAACCTCAAAATACCCTATATATTGAATCCCCCACCAACCCCCCCCCCCAAAAAAAAAAAAATTTTTTTTCAGCTATCTATCCCTCGCAGCGATTTACTATCTATCTGAACCCCCGCGGGGGTCCAAATCTACAAGACCCCTGCCTGTCAGGGAGCGGACTTCATTTGCCGATCAATATTGCTGCACTTGCCGTCAGACAGAACTTTGTAAAAGTATTTAGCAATGCATTTTTGGACATGAAGAGCGAATCTTGATTCACACTGTCCATACATTTCTGAAGTACAGTAATCTTCCTTATTTATATATTTATGCATATACATTCATGTTCTAGCGATAATGCGACACCAGTGAAGGGTTCAGACGACATATCGTATCGAATATCAAATATCGGATATCGACTGTTTTTTCATATCTGAATATCGATGTCGAAAATTTTGAAAAAATATAAAATATCGAATATCGACCATTTTCAAATATCGATATCGAGTATAGACGATTTTTGAATATCAATATCGAATATCGACCATTTTTCTGATATATCAAACCTGTATTGTGCCCCAAATTAAGCTATTATTTTCATTTTGAGATGTATTATGTGTTTATAATATTTTTCTTGTGGAGTTAAAGTAAAGTATTTACAGTTAAATTTTTGTTGGAGTGCTTACTCAACATTTCTTGTATTTGGTTTGGTTTCCTACCTACCAGAAAATGTTGATATGCTGCTTTTCTTGCAAAATGCCATTAAAAACTGTGTTATAAGTATGTACTGGGATGTCTACCAATTATGGTTTTCCTGATACAATTTGATTCATCATGTTTTTCTTCCATTTTCTTATTTTGACTGTTGTGAACCTTGTTAAAATCACCATTTATATTTCAGTAAAGAGTTGATCAATCCAATCCAGTAAAGCGATGACCATGTTTACAACCACATGAAAATAAAAAAAAAACACTTGAAATATGCCTTGTTGTACCGAAAGCAAAATATCGAAATATCGAGCATTTTTTTATATCGAATAACGAGCGTCCATATCGTATCGATATCGAATATCGAGTTTCAGAAAAAAATATCGAATATCGATATCGAGTTTCTGAAAAAATATCGAATATCGATATCGAAAAGTCATATACCAAACCATAAGTCCGAACCCTACACCAGTGGATACCGTATTTCTTTTAATCACTGCCCCCTTAATGCCCTCAGTTTATCATCTAAAGGATTAAGTGAATTATTATAAATGTACTGTTTGGATGAGGGTAAATGTTTGGATAAATGTACTACCCATCACTAGACAAATGCATATTTCTGCGATTGGGGTACAATTATAGGAAATGCAGTACAATTAAAGGAAATTATAGGAATTACTCGATCTCTACTCTAGGGTCAAGCCTATTCCGCATATAAGCTATCCCGCATGTAGACCCATTATAGACACATTATACCTGCAGGGGTAAGAAAGGGGGCGGGTAACTCCACCCTAAACCGCCCAGCTATCTATCTATCCCAGAGGTAATTTTTTTTTTACTTTCCCCTGAAAACACCCCCCTTGCAAATTGCCTAACTATCTAGCTATCTGGAGTGCTTTTGAGCAATTTTATCCTAATTTTAACCCAAAATAGCTTATTTAAAAATATTCTTATAGATTTTCACCTTCAAAATAACTAGGTCATGTGTTTTATTACCTATTTTCAGCATGCCAAGTATAATTAAATAGGTTCCGGGTCAACATGCGGGATGGTTTACTACATGCGGAATAGTGCAGCGCCAATAAAGATAGGAAACTGCTGGCGCGCGAAGAAATCTAATCAGTGCCCAAGAAATAGCCACGGTCTCAAATTGTATGCGAATGAGTTGCGATCAAAGGTTATCTGCCCGCGTGAACTCGTGGCCCCCGCTCGATGTACTCGAGGTCGTAACCATGCTTGAGCTTCTGTATTATGAAGCTGACCAGTGTGATCCATCCCGCGTTGGCGTCTTCGTTGAATTCCTCGCCCCCCACGATGTGCTCCACCTGCGTGACGTCACCTGTGCCTGTCTGCTCGTGTAGGTGACGATTTTGACTCTCGTGGGGGCTTGATAGAGGGCATGTCCCTCCTCCGGAAAAATAGGTATACTCAGAAATCGGAAACACTCTATCATGACGTCACCATCGATAAAATTTGAACTGTCCCAAAAATGAAGAAACATTCTTGAAAAAAACTTGTACGCAACTCCGGCTTTGTTTAAAAAAAAATTTTTTTTTGTTGAAATTATCCTGTGCGCGCATTAAGGCAGAAGTAGTTTTGGACACATACTTGGCGGTCCGCCGAGTATTTATAGCTGTAAAATTTGCTGGGGGGGGGGCTTTTTTAGCTATATATGTAGGCTTTTTCAAGGTATTGAAGACAGGGAGGGGGAAATCCTAAAAAAATACGTCAAAATAGCTGAAAAGAGTATATAAACATGTAATATATCCAAAAATATTGGCAGGTGAAGATTGGAAAATTGGAGCACAAATTAGCGATTTTGACATTTACTTCACATTTGCGATTTGGGGGGGGGGCTCAGGGGATAGGACCGTATTTCCTCGAAATACCCGCTGCCTGGAATTACCCCCTCCTCGAAATACACCCAGGTCTTCTCGAGTTCAGAAAAAATAAACCCCCTATCGAAATACCTCCCGTCTGGAATAAGGTTCATCGTGTATGCATGGAATAAGCCCCCCTCGAAATACCCCTCAAAATTTACACTCTGAAAAACCTCATCGGGGTATTTCGAGGAAATAATGAACCCTCTCGAATAAGCCCACCTCGAAATACCCCCTCAAAATTGACACTCTGGAAGAAACCCTCATCGGGGTATTTCGAGCAAATACAGTAGTCAAAAACCTTGCCTCTAGAAAAATAGATAGCTGACAGGCCTCCAAGATTGATAGATATCTAACCGATTGGCCACATCCAGCACCCCATTAGAGACCCCTGATCAGGGCGCATTTACAGACTCTGTAATATGTAAAAAATTCATTACTTTTTACATTTTGCACGACATTTGACATTCTACAGGGTCTTTGAGTGGCACGTGGGTGCGGCGTTTAGAATCTGCCAGTGCATCACTTAGGTAGTCGTGTGTAGCGATTTACTTGTTAAGTACGGTCCCTGGCGTTGTAGACTGAATGGGCTCGCGTGCAAAGGTTCAGCAAATATCTGATGAAAATGAATCACAAATGTGCTTTAAATGACTAACGTTTGAGATAATGCCATCGGCGAATACGTTCAAGTAGATAGTGCTGAAGGTAACGTTGTGCTTGCAATAGTGCCGTCGGCCGAATATGACGAGCGCGGGCGCCAGCTGCACTTCCAGCTCGTCCACGGTACGCACCTGCGACCCACACTTGTGTACCGCACTGCTGCGCGACAGTAATCTGTGCGTGTGTGTGTGTGTGCCGCGTCGCCACTAACCGCCAAATCAATGATGTTGGTGAATATTCGCAGGTGTCTGTAGAACGGGTGCACCTCGGTGACACTGTCCAGAGTCTCCGTGGGCGACAGCTTGAACATGCGTCTCAGGTCGGGCGCCTGCTCGAATACGCTTTTGAAGACTTTGTGTCCGTACAGACACTCGTCCTCGACGCACTGTTCTTTGCACAGGCGCCACGTGTGCTGCACGGCGAGCTTCTGCTCCGTGCTCAGTATGGACGAGGTCTTGGTGCTGATGTGCCTGCTGTGTTTGCGCGGCGGCACGAGCATCGAACGTCGGTGCATCATGCCGGCGCCGCCGCCCTCGCCGAAACTGAACGCGAGCGGCATGGGCGAGCGGCGGGTCGAGCGCGGCTTGTGCTGATCTTCCCCACCCGCGGTGTTCTCCCCATCGGTCGCCGCAGTCTCGTCCGGCTGCGTGGTCGCTCATTTTGCTAATGTGGTAAAACGCTGCGCATGGCTGTTTTCTAGTGAATAGACACCGGAGTAGGGTTGGCCGATGTTTTTTTTAAACGTTTTTTTTTAAACGTTTTTTTTTAAACATGACGTCCGAAATGTTTTTGTTTTAAAAAAAAACATCGACCGAAATTTTTAGTACTAAGCACTAGGTATTTTTCAAAATTTTTGCGCGCAAGCGCGCAATTTCACACACAAATTGACATTGGTGGTTGTTTTCATTGGTTTTGTGGCATTTTTAGTATCAAAGTATCCATTTCTATGTGCTACCATGGGTTAATAAGCCATCATATGCTGCTGTACTATATAATATTGAGGTAATATGCTTCCATGTACCTCCGCAGTGTGTAACTTCACTTCCAAAAGTAACAAGCTCCTTTTATAACCTTGTTTGATCACTATTCCGTGCCAAACTTTACCTGAAGTCACAAACATTCGACTATAAGGCGATATACGAACGATATGTCGATGAAAAATGTATATTTTTGACACAAATCACCACTTATAATGCTATCCCATGGCTCCACAGCCATTATATGGTCATATATAACATCACAGAGTATTGCCACTGTCTGATATGCCTATATATGTTGACACAAGGTCATATCTGGGAGCTTTAAAAAAACGTTGTTTATAAAAAACACAAGTTTTTTTTAAAAAAAACATCGAGTAAAAAAAAACAACGTTTTTTTCCAACCCTACACCGGAGTTGTAAAAATACTTTTATTTTTGGAAAACGTAAACGCAAATACATTTTCCAAATTCTGAGTATTTATACTGAAACGTAAAATACTTATAAAATACCTGCGAAAGCTTAAAATTGAATGTGAACCTCAAACATTTCCAAAACGCCCTTAATAGACTCTTTGACATAATTTTTTTTGCGTTTGCGTGAATTAGGTTTTAAGTAGGTAAAATCTGAAAAAAAGAGAAAAAATTAAAATTTATCAAAAATTCCATTGACCACACTGATAGCTCACTGATAGTAGAATGTGTAAAATACAGTAGTCAAACATTTCACATAAACGTTGATAGCTGCTAAACACAGGACAGCTATACTAGTGTTTAATTCTCTGGGGAAATAATACAATTTTGGTTAATTATTCATGTGGGATATGGTAATTTTTTTCAAATTGTGCAATCAAGTCGTATCAATATACCATATTTTTTATTTTTTCTAGAATCCTCAGGTTGTAGAGAAACAATCTTGTGGTAACTGTTTTACGTTTTCCTGGTGCCCGGGTATTTCCGCCAGGAAAATGTAACAAAACATTGGTATTTTTGGAAAACGTAAGTGTAAATGTGAGTATACAAAAACGTTTCATCGTTTCACCTTTGAACTTTGAAAAGAGTGGCAGGGTAGAGGTGCTATAATATTATTGAGTAAGCTTTTCAAGCCGGGTAACTGCAAATAAACTGGGTTGTGGGAAGGCGTACCTCCTCCTCGACGGTGCTAGTCATGGCCACGTCGGTGGTCAGTCTGCCCATCATGCCGAGCAGGGCGAGCGTCGATTGGGCGCCGGTGACCTCCGCGTCGGGCGTGCGCGTGCGTCTCCGCATCCGGCGCAGTTTCGCCAGCGACAGCTTGGCGGCGCGCGTGGCCGCCGCGGCCGGCCCGCTGGCGGTGCCGGCGCCGCCCGTCGCGCTGCCGTTCAGCTGCGCGCCCATGTCGCGCTGGTCGAGCGTGGGCGAGGTGGCGTGCGAGCTGGACGGCCGGTCGTGCTCGGCCAGGGGGCCGGCCAGCAAGCGCTCGTCGGGGCTGTCGGGCTCGTCTGCGTGGTCGGCCGACAGCGTGCGGCGGCAGTGCGCGGAGTGCGCCCGGCTGAAGCGCGCGCCCATGTCGCAATTGGGCTCGTCTACACTGAGCCAGTGGGCGGCCGCCAACTCGGCCAGTCGGCCGCTCATAGCGCCGCCGCCTGCCCGCTATCGGACCGCTCGGCCGTTTTCTACCGGGCGCCAATGCGATTCAGCGCATTGGCCGCGGCCGATGCTAATCTGCTTTAGTTTTCTCTGCCGCACAGTTTACTATGGGGTGCCTCGGTGCGCCGGCTATCGTCCTCATGTAGCCCAGCGCGTGTAGGTGCAAACTAGAAAGCCAAGATGGATGGCTTATTTGGCGCGGCGGACCTATCAACAACAATGCGTCCGTCTCTGCTGGAGCGTTGGGCTGCATGCGACTGCGCTGCGATCATAAGCACCGAACGCGTAGCTACACTTATCCACTGTCGCCAATTTCACATTTTCCTTTGCATGTACTTGGTTGCAAATAGCTCGTAAACCAGATAGATAGACAATTATATTGCTCATTACGTTATACATATTATGGTCATTATATGATTATATAAGGTAGTAAATATTTACGTGTTTGAATTTAACAATAAAATCTGAAGCAATGGCGCCATCTTATGACGCACTTATGAGCACTACCGCTGTGTTATCGCAGTTTTAATAACTCACGGATGTTGAATTTGAACATTTCAACTCCATACGGAGAAGTGATCAAATTTACATGCCTACATATTTAATTCGCAGTGTGCAAGTACGTGCTGTGTATTAGCGTACTCTCTAAAGCACTTGTCATTTTGCGGAAAAATAATGAATTAGCTGGGACGCTTTCTGCTGCACTCGGAGCTGTCCGCGCGCGCGTTGGCAGTGGCGTCGGTAAAGGCGAGGCACAAGTGCGAGCGTTTTCTGCCGATCTCCCGGTCCATGCATTATCTCGCGATGAGCGCCGAGTTACGCCGCCCCCCCCCATGCGGGCGTGCAGCGCGGCACGCTCTGCTAAATACAGAAGTGCGCTCGGCACTGCCGCTGAATAGAAAAATTGGTGTTGCATTTTGGTGGGGGTCCGCCACGGCACGGGGGTTTCCAAGATTTTGACCCTCGCGGGGGCTGGATGGGTGGCAAATCGCTCCTTTGAGGAGATAGATAAATCAGCTGATATTTTTTTTTTTTTGGGGGGGGGGGCTCGCGGGGGCTAACTGTATATATTTATATATACCTATATATGTGTATTCAAGGTAACGAAGGCAGAAATAGGTTAAAAGTAGTCAAAATGGATCAACATTTAGCTATTTTTTGTAAAAATCGCTTGTGGACCCGTGGTCCACTAGACTTTCTTGTCTTCCCATTTTGTTGTAAATAATTACTGTCTGGAGTGGGGATCATTTGAGAAAAATTTTTTACTCTTAGCCCCGACTGCAAATCCCAACGTAAATACTTGAACGCCAACATACATGATGGGACGAAATGAGAGTCTGGTGAATCCTACCCCCTGCCTAAAGTTCCACCCCCACCCCCAATGATCGCCGCATCGCTTTGGTGTGGCGAATGCGACGGTATATTTACGCGTGTAGGTATAAGGGGAACAGGGCATTCCAAAAAATTGACAACGGTTTGGTTGGTTTAAAAATGCAGGATCATTGTACACCAGTTTATTAAGTGTGAACTTTTACTGGAAAAGTAGGTACATATTATACTCGGATACTGAGTAAATATTTACGTTTACATTTCCTCCTCAAAAAGTACGTGTACTCGATTTAATGTATTGTTCTCAAAGTTATCCGAGTATAGAAGACGTATTTTTCACGATGATTCGCTATGTGCTCAAATAAGCTTATAAGATAAAGTCAATACATTGAGAGTGATATTTCATGCTTGAAGCACGTTGGCTGATGTTTTTTTATGATATGCTAACATATCACAGCTTTTTATTAGAGGTAGCATGCAGAAATTGGAGATTACCAGTGAAATTACAATAACAACAATGAAAGCAACCCCCAATGTTTTATTGTATTTATGTGTAGTTGCAAGCTTGCACACAAAAACATTAGCAAAATAACTACCTAGTGAGCCAATATTGACCATTTCAGCGGCTTTTTGCAACAAAAAACACGACTTTGATGCTTGCGTTATTAAAAAGAAAACGTTTAAAAATGCCAGCCAACTCTATTCTTAAGTAAAAGCCTTAGTCTTTCTCTTAGTTTTAGTCTTATTCTATTCTTAGTTTTTTTTTCCCGTTTCTTCGTTGCCAAATACTTTTATTAATACCAATGTGTTATACGCGTATTTATATGTTTCCTGTACTCCGATGCTAGGTAAATATGAAATGCGCTTTATAAAAAAAATCCAGTGCTCTGAAAAACACAGCAGCCATCTTTCCCTTAGGGAGGTTTAACTGTTTCTATTCTAAAACGCCCGTCACATTGATCCTACGTAATACACTACCGTGCAGAATAGTTGAGACTTTTCACACATGGAGAAACAGTAGGCTGGAGGTCCACCACACTTTTTTGCTTCCCAATTTCTTGTCCCTTGCCCAATTTTTATGTTGTTTGAGTATGTTGGGGTTTGATGCTGGGGCTACTACAAACAAATTTTGTTTGCTCAGATAATCCCCCAGGCCCAAGATAAAGGGGGTCTATAAAAAGATGGTCAATAAATATACAAAAAATGGGTAATCTGGATGAGTGTCTATGAAGCTTAATAACTCGACCATTTCTGGACTGATTGCGATCATTCAACACTTAAAATGATCGGGAAAACCTGCAGATTCCATTTGTGTGGTCAGTTTAGTGATCTCTAAATTTCGTATGTCGATTTGAGCCCGTTTTGAAAAATGCGAAAAAAATGATGTTTTAAACATGCTATCATATACTTTAGACAATGGGGATTCATTTAAAACAAAAATGAGTCCAATATCTCTTTCCAAACAAAAGTTATGGCACTTCAAAATTATCAATGGTGTCTAAATATTTTATGCTGATTTTACTGGGGTTTTCAGCAAGAAAATTTTGCGATTGAACAGTCTATCAAATACTTAAGACAGAGAGAATTAATATGACAAAAAATTTTTTTCAATATCTTGTTCCAATCAAAAGTTATAGCACTTACAAACTTCCATCTTCATTCCATACAAAATAGTTGTACATTACTCATTCACAGTTGCCCCAACTTTTCTCCCTAATAGACCAAAGCCAAAATCTCAAATTTACACACCAAATAGCCCCACTCAGTAGTATGCCTACCCCCATTTCTGAGTTGCTAGCAATGGATGCAAAACTGCAGCAAAAATAAATAAATGCCACAGTTCCATATATGCATAGACAGATGCTGTTCATGCTTCAGAGTGTTTCTTGCTGCACACAGAGCTCAGCTATGCAGGCAAGCAGTTGCCATGGTAAAAAATTTGTAAAAAAGTGAACATAGGAATTGGATATAGACTTTAAAGTGAGATAATGGGTGGCTACTGCCCAAAACACAAAAAGTCTCAACTATTCTGAAACACTAACAAACTGAGTTAATATCTTTGTACGCTAGGAATATATACACAGATTTGAACTCGAGGGGCGGTCATCCCGGGCATGTGTAGTCAACCTCCCAGGGTACCCATGTATAGTATCCAAATGTTTTGCATATCGACCATTTCGAAATTCTGGCAAAATTAATCACGCAGCACAAAAAGTCTCAACTATTCTGCACGGTAGTGTATAAAATTAACTATTAAGCCACCTGAATATCTGTTAGGTCAAAGTTACTTGGTGAATGTTTGCGCATAAGTAAATATGCTTTACGGATGGTGCTCGGAATGGCCCACGAAAGCATTACATGCGAAAGTTGGGTCGCAGGCACGCATACTTGTACGTGTAAAAACAGCTGTAAGAGCTATACGCAACAGCGGACGGAGCCTGGCGCCTCAACTGACCGCGTTCAATGGCGTAGAGCGAGTCGATGGCAGTGCACTCGTGCACCATGGTGTTGGGCATGGACTGGCTCCTGGGGGCAGTCCCAGACCCTATAAAATGTCCGGTAAAATGTCAAATGTCATGCAAAGTGTCAAGTTATGGAAAATGCCCTGCACAATGGCAACTCGGCAGGGCTTTTTCCATGAATTTTGACACTGCATGACATTTTACATTTTACAGGGCACTTTACAGTTTCTGGGACTGGCTCCTGGTGGCCTCGCACGCGTCGCTGCTCGTTGAGCACCTGTACGCGGCACTCGCTTTGCGGTGTCCATCGTGCCAACCGCTTTGGCGTCGCTGCTCGTGATTCTGTCCACTCAGTTCCGAGCCCATACTCCTGGCTGCTTGCGCTGTTGCGTTATCATTCTTCCCAACGGCAACTGTGTGCAATTTTTGCAACTTTAAAAAAGCCAACGTTACTTAAGTGAGACAAGTAGAGATTCCAGTGTAGTCTGATAGAATTAGCCGTTTAGAAATGCAATATGGACTTTTTCTGTGTTGAAAGAGGATTGGTTTCAGTGGCGTACGTGTTCAAATTGCAACTGTTATTGCAAACAAGAAGTTTTATTTGTATATCTTCGCTGTGCCTTTGATAATGCCTCTAGACCAAGGCGCTTATGGGATTCCGACGAGCGCCATATGTGCATTTCAGCTGAATAAGCAATTATTGCATAAACTATCGAAGCAAGAATCGAAACAACCGCAAACAAACACACGACCGTTTCACATGAATACAAATTACAACTTTCATGCGATCTTCCCATATAATAAAATGGAAGCGATTCACGCTTTATTGAAGCTTTCCGCGAATTGAAAATTTATATTCTGGTATGGAGATTTGCGCCCGCTTTATGAGAAAAACTCATTTTTGGATCACAGTGGAAATCATGGAATCGAATGAATCCGCCTCAACTATTTACCATACAAGCAATTAAAAGCACACAATAGGGTTTAAACGGGATCGACTTTTCAGGATTTGGGTCTCGGGATCGGGATTATGGTCTCAGGATTTTGGACAAAGTTACGGTATTAAGGGCTTTTCTCCAATGTTCCACCAAAAAGTCTTAAAACACACTTGGATGTCAGAGAAGTGTCATAAAACGCATACTGGGTGTTTCCGTTCACATTCCTGAGTGCACAAAATAGTCAAATTTGGCCAAATATTTTCCTGGATATAAATTGGTATTTTAAATTTTTTTGTGATTTTAAAATTTTTGTGTCGGGACTGTCCTTTCAAATGTGTATTATTGGGGTCGGGATTGGGGCTTCGGGATCAGGTTCGGTGTTGGGGCTTTGGAATGAGGATCAGCACTGCAAAATTATTAAAAAAACATCAGGATCAGTGATAGGAATCCAGTTTGAGCCGTAGTATACGAGGCGTTTTTAATTTTTTCGTCTTTTGGGTTACGGCTCACAATCCATGGTTTCCACTTGTCATCCCATACGATTTACATATTTATTCATGGTTTTCACGATGCATACTGCAACTTGCTTAACAGTATAGTTTACATGCTAATTTAGTGTGCCATTTGTCATTCAAAGTTTGCAACTTTACATGCCATAGGTGGTGATGTTAAAGGCACTGTACGTATGGCACAACAGCGCCACTGGCGCCATTCCATACAAAGGGAACCTGCTAAATTTTCCATTTTCCGGAAAACGGAAATGGAATTTTTTTGCACTTGCCGGAAGATGGAAAAATGAAATGCTGGAAAACGGAAAGCAAAATATACACGGAAAGGGGAAAAATCCAACAATTTTGCCGGAAACGGGAAAAAATGCAGAAATTATGCCCGAAATATACAAAATTTGCAGTAATTTTGTCTGATATGGGAAAAATTTGCTGAAATTTTGCTGGAATCAAAAAATTTGCATTATTGAAAAACCTGGATGCAGTTTTACTTACCAGTTTGTATGTAACAGAAAACAGTAAGTCAAGTCGGAAAATGGTAAAAGGTGGAAAAAATACAGAAAATTGAGCTGGAAAATGGAAAAAAGGTGGAAAAATAGAAAAATAGAGCTGGAAAACTGAAGAAAATGGGTCAACTTAAGTATATATAGCTATATTTATGAGACAAGTGGCAGTACTTGTTATGTTATTTACAAGTATCGATAAAATGGCTGTAGATTGAATAAAAAGATACTTAAAATCACAGCGCGATTTACTCAAAATCCTGGCGACAGCTGGGCACGATACCAAGAAACCTATAAGTAGAGTCCTTCTGAAATAGGTTGTTCACAGGTCTGTCCTTGTTCCTGTAATTTGTCGGTGGACCGCAGTGCACTGCTTTCAGCGCAGTGCCTGTGGTCGCTTCTTCCGCTCAGTCAACATGTACACAGCGACAGCGTTCCACATTTTTGTGGCTCTCATCGCCGCGCCATGCATTTCAAATTGGTTCCGCCGGCCGCGCGGCGCAGTGTTTCTGCGCTTAGTGTCGTTGACGCGCGACGGCCCACTTCAAAGACGCGTTAATTTCGCGTCGGTTCAGGTACAGTGGCTGGAACGGGCAGTCGGTCACATCCCGACCGGTCTTTGGTACTGTGAACTGGTGTTTGAAGTGGCATCTGTCGGATGTTGGGACAATAAGTTCTTGAGGCCGCTTAAATGTGCTCACCAGTGCTTCGGTATGCGTGATGCTTCCCCCTTCGTCGAGTATAAAACTCTGTTGGAAGCTTGCCTGCCCCCATTTGAATGAAAGTGAGATGCCAACAAATATACTTATATTCAGCAATACCTGGATACCAAGCAAACCACAATAATCAATTATATTATGATTATACAGTATTATATCAATAATTGGCACGAAAAAGGGATCGATATGCGATATATAATAGGATACCTCGATATTTCGTGTCGATATTAGGGATGAAAAACGACGTTTTTTTCTACGGACTCAACCATATTTGGTAGCTTCAAAAAACATGCAATCAGCTAACGGAAAATTAAAATTAGTACCCTGACGCCTGACGGAAAATGCTAACGGAAAATTATCATTTTTCAAAATTTCAGTTCTATCTAGCTGTAACCGCTGACGCTGTGTTTTTGACACAATACAAGTATTGATACATAAATATATTATCCATGAAAAATTTCAGCCCTGTACCATACCATCATCCACTGTCATGTAATGAATTTTCCGTTACTGATTCTCTGCCGAGCCGTAATCTCAGCTTAATGTAGGCGCATTAACGATGTTCCTTCAAATAATTCTTTTTGTGAGAAATTTTTGTTTGGAAACTGTAGTATGCACAGGCGCTGTTCAACCGCAAGACTGTTTTTTCGACAACTTTCTCATATCAGTCAGTGTAGCGACTAGTGAAGGCAATAAATTTTTGACTGGCAATGATTTTTTTAAAGTTTTGAAGAAGGCGCGATAAAATGTTTGGTGCGATAGCTGCATTTTACCTGAATTGGGATTCTGGAACTGTTTTCTCTATTATTATATGCTATTTTCACCAGTCTTCTAGGTAATTTTGTCAAATGGTAAATATGTTTTTGAGACTGTACTTTAGAAGGTCGGATTAGTTTAGAAAGTGCTTTTTACAATGCCTCTGATGGATTCCCTACATTAAATACACAGCTACAATTCAGTTGCATGGGCCATTAGCTATCAGAGCTAGGCTTCATCTATCCCAGAGAAAACCAAGCATTGATGTACATGTGTGCATATTTATGGTGAACATTATAGTGGAGATGCAATATAACTTAGAAAGGACTCTGAACACCGTTGAATCTGTATTTCATAAGCCCGGTAAATAAGGCATCGGTCCGGTGCATCCGCCGACAGGAGATTTGTTGGCGGTTAACGCAAATAACGTGCAGATGTGGTTAGTTGCTACCACCCGCTGCCGCGTGTAAAGTAAAAAAATCACAGAAACAAGTCAAGTTAGTAAATTGACATGTAGATTTCTTGTCCACGACAAGTTTTTCGTCCCCTGTCTGGGAAAAGTTACCTGAGGAAATTTTTTTTGTGCTTATTGACTATAAGAAATTTATTAAGTAAAATTTATGGACAATGGTCAAAATTGGGCGGGCTCATTCAATTCAAATTCAAACTAATAGATGAAATTTCCGGGCCTAACTCAATTTGGCCAATTTTGCGCTTAACGACTTCAAGACTTAAAATCGGTAGTCTCAAATGTATCAATGAAAATGCCTAACAACTGCTGTTCTAATTATCACCAAGCATGGAAAAACGGAGTGTCTCAGGTATCAGGTGTATGTAAATAAATATCCACCAACTATTTATCTATTGGCGCTACACAATTTGTGTCAACTGGTTTCCATGTCAATATTAATTTGATTTTAGTTGAAGGGTAGCAGGACAATTTTCTAGTGCACACGCGGCAATGTCGAAAAGTAATTGATATTGGTAATGCGCGTCTGAGCATCGTTCCGTTTCCCATGGGGCAGGCCTGATACGCACATCTGCCCGTTACGCACATTTGCCCGTTTTTTCACTTGACACTTTTTCAAGTGATTTTCAGATATAAGTGAAGTGAAAAAAGTTCACTTATGTCATTGCGCATCGTTTTTCACTTCACTCATATCTGAAAATCACTTGAAAAAGTGTCAAGTGAAAAAACGGGCAAATGTGCGTAACGGGCAGATGTGCGTATCAGTGCACCCCGGTTTCCCATTAGCTAAAATCTGAATCTAGACCAGTCGGCCCGATGTCATTGTCAACTAATTGCCGGCACGCACACTGCAACTGAAACTTTTCGAATCTGATAAATATGTTGATATATTTGAGTTCACCAGTATTTGGATTTCGTCAACTGCTTCCAACGGAGATGAAAAATTATTAACTTTTGGTAATCCAAATGTGTTTACAACAGATTCATTAGTTTTGGAAATTTTGGTTGTTAACTAATGTGCGTGGGGGCCGGGGCCATTTGTGTGTGTTGGGCCATTAAACTAACGTATTTTATGCATAATTTCCATTTCAGCTATGTTTCATATCTTATTTTTCTAATTCCGTGTAGCGCATAGTTATCATCACCTTAGATGACCTTTTAGCAGTTTCAGCTCCTATGCTGCACATCTATATTGGGCCCACACACACACACTAGTTGACATCAAAATGTACAATGTAAACTAAACTAGGTAAACTAAAGTTTGGTTAATTATGTGATTTGAACTGTCCCATGTGATGGAGCATAGTTAAATTTTATCGTGACACTTCGTTTTCATTGTTTCTGTACATTGTCGTGTGATTCTTTAAAAAATTTCTTGTGTTATTGGGTTGACATTCAGTTGACACGAATTTGCGATCTGTGTGGGCGCATTGTACGGCCGGGTAGCGCGTGCTAAATAATCACTGTAAATCTGTTTACGTCGTAGAAGCATGTGGCGTGGCGTGACCATCTATTGAAGTGTATAAAATGACATTCAATAACCTTTGTGTGTTGTGTCCTCACACTGCATTTTTCTGTATGACGGTTTCGTGGGCACCTCGAGAACGTGACTCAATCATAATTTGGGTTAGGGGTAGAAAAAACGACCGTTTGTTTGTTTAAGGTACTGTTGTTTAAAAAAAGTTGTTTTTTAATAAATAAAATCTTTTTTTTTCCAAAGCTCTGGTGACTGACATGTGGTTATGACATGACTCAAACGGTTTTTTAGCGGTAATGTGTAAAACCTCAAAAAAACGGTTTCGATGCCTGCGTTGTTAACACAAGTTTTTTTCAACTTTTGAAGCAAAAAAACCAGCGGTCGTTCCTTGTTCGGGTGTAAAAATGTCGCAAACGTCTCAACTTTCAAATGATACAGTGCAAAATTAATGTGGATCACATTTTTCAGGTGATACTGGTGCCGTACTTGTCGATGGCAGTGGACAGAAAGTTCCATCTACAAAACAGGTCGGCAAAATGTACAGTGGGCACCGGGTGTCGTTACTAGCGATTGTAAAATATTTACTTTCTTTTTTTCCAATGCTGTTTTGAAAAATATGATTTTAATTTCTATATTATTTATTAAATCTATTCAAAAGTTATGTTACAAAACTTTATTGTTTATTTCTAGGTAAATCATATATTTTTTACAATTTGGGGCCAGTTCCGCAAGTGGAGAAGTGAGGAGTAAAATGGCAAAAGCGAAGTGAAATGGCAAGAGCGAAGTGAATTTAGAAGTAAAATGGCAAAAGCCTATTCTGAGCGCTGAACGAATTTAATTCTCAATTCAGTTCAGATTTGCCATTTCACTTCGCTTTTGTCATTTTATTTCTCACCTTACTACTTGTGGAACTGGCACCTGCTTTCTTAATTTCTAGTCGCAACTAACAGTCCGATCACTTACAGACCGAGCGCACTTCAAGTTCAAGCTCCAGCTCGGTCGATTCCAACGCCGATTCCGACTCCGAGTCGGACTGGTCGATCGAAGGCGGACTCGATGCGCACGGATTCAGCTCGGCCGCGGTGGCGCCCGAGGTGTCGATCGGCTTCAGCTTGCGCAGTTTGAGGCGGCCGCAGGTGGAGCACAGCACGCAGTCGACCAGTGCGCAGGTAAATGATCGCCTACACTTTTGTCGACATGTTTTGCTACCTCTCGTTCATTTATTTACCTCGAATTACCCCCCCCTCACCCCCCTCGAAATACTCCCAGGTCTGAGCGACCTGAGGAAATAATAAACCCCTCGAAATACCCCCCGTTTTGAAGGATGTACATCATGTATGCAATGTGCACGATGTTTTAATTGCTGCCAATTTCGATTCCCGCCAATGGTCCGCTTCTCGCCTGAGGCAAGTGCAATTTTGCACTCTTTCTGTAAAAGCCTAATATTTACGTTGAAACTTCCCAAAAATTTCTGACGAAATAATAACCCCCCCCCCCTTGAATGAGCCCCCCCCTCGAATTAACCCCCGTCAAAATTTGCTGGCGAAATACACCCCCTGGGGGTATTTCGAGGAAATACGGTACATACATATGTGTAATGGGCGTATTTACCCAGTTCGGTTTGTAGGGGATCACCTTCGAGGACAGCGAGCGAAAAAGCGGCGAACAAGCGCCCGCTGCACCTGCCCAGCTTTGGACGGATGGCGCGGGCACTCGGAGTAGAAAGCGTCAAGGCCAGCACTGTTCGTCTGCCAAATGGGCGAACACACACTAGTTGACATCAAAATTCGTGTCAACTTAATTCAATAGAATTTTGATTAATTATTTGATTTCAACTATCGTGACACTTAATTATCATTGTTTTGGTAGGTGTGATTATTTAAAAAAATTTATTGGTGAGTGTTATTTACTGTATGTCCTTGAATAGGACTAGGGTTGGGAAAAAAACAATTTTTACAAACGCCTTGATTTGATATAAAAAAATCAATTTAAAAAAAAAATGATTAAAAAAAATTAAAATCAGATTTTTTAAATCGTCCAAAATGGGGGTATAGGTAGATAAAAAATATGCGTATGGTAAGTGTCAGACATTTGTTATGTTTATTGTAGTCATATTATGACTGTGGAGTCATGGAGTCGCATTATAAGCACTGCTTACTTTCAAAAATGACCATTTTTGTGTCGACTTGTTGCATATATTGCCTCTTGTCGAACATTCATGATTTCAAGTGAAGCTCAGCATGGAATAGTGCTTAAATACGGTTGTAAGAGAAAGCTAATACATTGACAGTGACAGTAGAAGTATGTGGGAGCACATTGGCTGGATATTATATACTTCACTGGCATCACGGCTTATTATTACACGGTACATGAATGAATGGAAGCTTTTACTTTCAAAATGTCCCAAAACCCATGAAAACACTACCAATGATAATATTCATGAGAGTTTGCGCGCTTGCGCGCAAAAAAACTGCAAAATACCTAGTGCAACCTAATACCCAACCCTAAATAGGACCCCTTGAATAACTCCCCAAACTTGGAATACTCTCCCTCTGCTATAGGTGGAAAGGATGTTGGATCAATTTAAAAAATAATTAATGAAGTCAGACAGACCAGATAAAGCTATGCCTGGGCTACAAATGCAGTGCAGTGTGTTCAAACGAATAATACAAAAGAATATTAGTCTATGGCATTGACAACAGATACATAATGTAATTCTGAGGAAAAAATAACTTCCCCCTTGTATAACTCCCCCCTCAAAAACTGACGAAGAAATAACTCCCCTGAAGTCGTATTCGAGGATATACCGTATTTTACACTCAGTTGACACGAATTTGCGATGTGAACTAAAGTGTGTGGGCCCAATATTCCATCATATTTGGTGCAGCTTGCCCAAATTGACAATTTTGTGTGTGGCTCACACAGCGGGCGGCTGCTCGGTGGGCCGCGTTCTATTCATCCAGATGGAATTGTGCGAGAAGTCGACTCTGCGTTTGGCCATCGACCGCCAAGAGTTGCTGGTAGATTCCTCGCGGCCGTGGCGCCTCTTCTACGAGATCCTCAACGGACTCAAGTACATACACTCGCTTGGCATGGTGCACAGGGACATTAAGCCCGTGAGTAGTGTTTTTCTCCTATTTCAGTTCAAAAACGATTTATTTGGTCGGGGAATTTACATGCAGGTGAACATATTCCTTGATTTTCATGATCACGTGAAGATCGGAGATTTCGGTCTGGCCACAAGCGAGGCGATGCACGCGGTGCGGAATGCAGCTGATGATGGTCACAGGTTATCCAGAGCTGTTTTACTTGTGTAGATGAATACTGTAGATCCGTGATTAGTTCCCCTCCCTTGGATAGTTCCACCTCACATGGTTTCCCACATTTGGTGCGTGGGAATAGAAATAAGTTACAGGGTCATCACAAACGTGTTTTGTGTAGATTATGTGTACCCGTATTCATGCCATATGTATTTGCGTGGTAATTGTAGAAATTGCGAATGTCTGATTTGTCGATTCAACATTATTCATAAATTTACGATGAATAAATTATTATGTGGTTCAAAACCGAAGGGGAAAAATCTTCCTTGAATAGCCTCCCCCCAGAAAGTCTGACGGTAAATGATTCCCCAGTTGAACCAATCGAGAATATATGGTATAACCACTTTTATCCAGCCAACGTTTATATCCTAACAGCAACAAAATTGATCCGATCGCAGTCGACTCGAGGAGACAAGTAAGGCAGAGGGACAGACGCAGCTAACCACCCACGTGGGAACTGCGCTGTATGTCGCCCCTGAATTGTGCAACGTCGCCACGCAGTACCCCGACATGAGCATGTTGCACAAGGTGGACATGTACAGGTGCGTCGATTGTGCTTGTGCTTTAGATAGGGATGGAAAAACGGTTTTTTAGGACTACATTCTTTTAGAATAATCGCAAATACCTGGTGAATCTGTCAGTTGAAAGTGAAAATTTGTGAAAATTTCTACTGCCGTTTCTTTAAACAAAAACGCTTCGATGCCGGCATTTTTCCAAACCACTCCAGTCATCCGTAGTTTATTGTTTTTTTTTAGGATGGTGAAACTGGTAGAATAAAGAATGCTAAACTCTCAGCGCCGGCGTAGTTCTATTCGAAATCTTCTACCGGCCGCTTCCACTGGGCATGGACCGCGTGCACACGCTGACAGCGATCCGACAGGCGGAGCCGCAGCTGCCCGGCGACTGGCCCGCTTGCGCCCTCGACAAGAAGTCGGCCAAGAAGCTCAAACTACTGCTCGACTCTCTTCTAACACACAATGTGCTGCAGAGGTTGAGTGCCGATGCCGTTCTTAAGTCGGATTTATTGCCGCCGCTTGAAAAGCACGCCGGCCAGTTTCAGGTGGGCATGTGTCTAGTATGATGTTATACTTTTCGGACCGCGTGCAATGTACTTTTCTGAATGAAACACTCCACCATGACGTCATCATTAATAAAAGGAAAATTGTTCACACTAAGAAAAATGATTTCAGGCACAATTCATATGTTCGTTTTACTCGGCTCCGCTTTTTCCTTCTTATATTTTTTAAAGTGCATAAGATACATAAAACATATAACATACATAAGAATCATGCACGGGCGTGAGAATCATGCTAGTGCACGAAGTTTGATGCAACTGTCAGAATTACATGTGAAGGTGAGTGTGAGAACAACGCTGGCGAACGAACGGAGCACACAATTTCGTTGGCTGATGGACACTGTTTTGGACCGAAACGCCAACCCGGCCGTTGATTACTGCTTTGACTTGGGACTCTGCCAGGTGCGTGTCCTTTCTCAGATTCGTAGATAAATAACTATGAGCAATGGTAAATTTTATAGTGTGCCATCTGCAGGCGGCCGGTGATGCGACCTCTCTCGCGGTGGCTCGCGGGTGTGTCGAGCGAGTGTTCAGACGCCACGCAGCGTGTCACATTGACGGGCCGCTGCTCATGCCAAAGAGTGTCAGTGATAGTATATAATCAATTGTGTAGTTGTAGCTTTTTTCAAACGTACGATCCCAGTGCGCCGCAGTGCGGCTGGTCCGCGCCGAACGCCGCCGAATACGTGGACGCGTCCGGCACGCCGGTGGTGCTGCGCTACGACTTGCGCGTGGGCTACGCCCGCCTGCTGGCGCGGCAGCAGATCGTGTCGCATCGGCGCTACGCCTTCGGCACGGCGTGCCGCGCGGCCGAGATCAAGCACGCCGGCGAGCACCCCAGGTGCCAATCCCAGACCCTGTAAAATGCCTTGTCAAATGCCCTGTATAGTGTCAAATGTCATGGAAAGTGGCGAAAGTCATGTAAAATGCCCTGAAAAATGGCAAACACGTTTGCTATTTTGCAGGGAATTTCACATGACTTTTGACACTTTGCATGCCATTTGCCACATACAGGGCATTTTGCAGGGTCTGGGACTGCCCCCAGGATCAGCGCCGAGGCCGCATTCGACGTGCTCACCGCGGCTACGTGCGGCCCCGTCGAAGCGGCCGCCTCCGTGGCTGAACTGATTGCCGTTGTCGATGAGGTGCTCTCTGCAGTCGATGAAAGGTTACCAATGTCACCTTATGGTAGAGTAGTAGCAAAGCGGCAAAGTACAATAGTGACAAAGTGCCGCTCGCACACTTAGATCGCAAGAGCGGGTGTGTCTCCAGTTGAACCACTTTGGGCTGCTGCGCGCGGTGCTCGCCCACAACGGCGTTGCTGACCATCGAATGCAAACGGCTGTGCTGCGCTGGCTGGCTGACTCGAGACAGGCCGACTTGCTGGGGCCGCCTGTATCAGCTGCCAGTGCCACTGGGCAGCAGGCAGTCAGTGAATCTGTTGTTGAGGTGTTTCGCGCCAGTATGGCTCAGAGCGATGTGCACTTGAGTGAGGGCACTGTTGCGGCGCTGCTGAATATGTTGGCAATGGACGCTTCAGTCAATCAAGTTTGAGATGATTATTCATTTTTCTGCAAAAATTCTGACGCAGCGTGGTTTACATTTACAGTTTCAACGCAGGTGAGCAGTCAGCTGCGCTGCATCACCAAACGCAAGACCGCCACCCAGGTGCCCATTTTGAGCTAGTGAATAAATGACAAGAAAAGTCGTAATTGACGAGTATATCTATGTAAAAAAATTACCCTTAGTTCACTTGTCACTTACCACTTTTCACTTGTCCACTTGTGGGAATTGGACGCAGGTCGCCAACGAAGCAAAACGCGCTTTGTCTGACCTCGAAAAGCTGGTAGAATCATTGGTCGCATTCGGCGTTAAAATGGGCAACCCCAGAATACGTCTTCGATTGGTCGTGAGACCCGATTGCTACGGAATCGATCCTAATCAGGACCGCTTTGTGTTTCGCTGTGTTCTTTTGGAGGAGAGAGGGAAGAAAAAGAAACAGACGCAAATGGTCGCTTTCGCCTACGGAGGTGGGTGCTTTTTTAACAGTTATACTTTGCGGACCGCACGCGCACGCTTAACATTTTTTTCTGAATCAAACACTCCATCATTACGTCATCATTAATAAAATGCAAATTGTTCCAAAAATGATTTCAGTCACGAATCATATGTGGTCTGTGCTCGACTCCGCCTTTTTCTTTTTTATTTTTTTTGGTGAAATTAAGTGCAAATGTATGGCGTGTAAGACATAAGTATGTGTGGATGCGTACTATGCGGTCCGTTGAGTACAATTTGTAAGGTAAACTCGTATTTGACGAAATTTCCAGGTTGCTACTCGGGTTTAATCCGGCGACACCGTAAATCGAACATGGACCCTGCAGAGCCGGTGGCTGGATTTTCAGCTTGTGGCGTCAGTTTATCGTTGGATGTGGCCGCTGCTTGTTTGATTAGGGCCGCCAGCAGAGAGGAAGAAAGAAGCGAATTAGATAGCAGAAATGATGCGCATGATATGGGGGCGGAGTTGGGATCTGGTCAGCGTGGGCTTGTCGTAGCAGTGCGGGGGTTGTGAAGCTTTCTCTCAAAAATTAGAAATTTTGCGTATATTTTGATTTAAATCATCCTTAAAAATGAGAAATAGGTAGGTATCTATTGGTCTGATGCATAAGTTTTCGCCGTTTCCTGATTGTTTCGCATTGGAGCGTCCAGGATGAGCAGTGGGGTTTCAGCCGGGTTATATAAGCTGGCATTGATTAAAGTGTAAAATTTTACTTCGAAATTGATCACGTAAAAATGGATCCAGGCCTAATCCATCACTCAATTATGTCCAAAACTCTACATGCACGGCCCACCATTTCCAAAGTTTTCGATTTTTCAGTGAAATTCCAATGTAAAATCAGTTAAAAACATAAAGTTGGTGACATTTATAATCATCTACTTTTATGTAATCAATTTCGCGCTAGACCTTTATTCTTCAATTTTACGTCGAGCTGTAATTCCAGCTCATATACCCCCACTGAAACCTCACGATCCAGGACGATCCAATGGGAGACGATCCTGAAACGGCAAAAACTTTTGCATCAAGCCAATATTTCACAAACCGTCATCCAGCCGGCGCACAATGCGTTCACACACACTTTATAGCTCAACTGCGACATTGGTTGCGGCCGTGTGACATTTTGCTGGCACCGATCGACGATATGGGGGTAGTCATGCAGCGTGAAATGTGTGCTGATGCTGCGGCGCTTTGGGCTGCGGGTATTAGGGCGGAAATCCTGTACGAGAAACTTGCGGATGCCCATGACGCTTTTGTTGGTTCTAGTTGCGCAGTGTGTGCTTTTTGATAATGACCACATTGGGTCAACACACACACTGGTTGACATCAAAATAAGTGTCAACTAAATTTTGGTTAATTATTTAATTTCAACTTTCCTATGTGATAGAGCATAGTTAATTTTTTATCGTGACACTTAATTTTCATTGTTTCATTATTTTCAAGTGTGATGTCTAAAATCCTTTTTGTGTTTCAGTTTCAGTTTGCATGTTGACATTCAGTTGACCATTTATTTGCGATGTCAACCAGTGCGTGAACTCATTATGCCGGCAACATTAGATTGCCTCGCCGCCGCAGCTACTGGTGGAGCGTCGGGGCGCAGCTGGACTGGTCGCGTATCAGTCGTCTGTGTGTGCCGCTGGCTGCCGCCTACTGGTCACAGTGGCAGAAGCGGGCCGGCGCTATGCGGAGAAGCGTATCGAGAAGCAAGACCTGCTGCAAGCGCTGCTGCCGGCTGTGTTCGGCGAGGATGGGGTCAGTCTTTACCTTTGTCTTGGTGTAGCTCCATTTATTTTACTTATTACTTGCTGGCATGGGGCGGGAAGAGGCACGTCGATTTTTCAAACTATCATGGTTTTCGAAAAATAAAAATATTGAAATACCACTTTTTGACATTCAACCTCCACTGTGGATTTGGAAAAAAACATTTTTCGGAAAAATTCGTGCAGCACACAGTGCTATTATTAATTACCGTACCATTCACTGTTATCCCGTTTGGCGCTCCACACGGTGGTTGACGCTACTTTTTAGAAGTCGATTGAGTCAACTCAGCGTCAACTGTTTTTTATTTAGTTGACCCCGGAAACTATTTAGTTGAAATCGTGCGCAGTTTTTTTGTGTCAACTGAAAAAATTTGACAGTTGACATTTCTTGAGGAGGTGTTGTAGTCAACTGATGCGCACGCGTGCGCTTTCATGCGCACGCGTACACGAAAAAGTGCACGCGTGCGGTTTTTTGTGCACTTATAGAAAAATTTGCGAACGCGTGCGCAAAAATGCCAAGGGAGTTTTCAAATAATTGACAAAAGTGTGTGATTGAAAATTTTAATTCATTTTCTCTTTGTTTAACGATGTATTTTGAAGGTGTGATATGTAAATTGTATGTATTTTTAATTGTGATACATGTGTTTTTAATTTATTTTATATTATGTGATACTGTGATGTTGAATAAATATAATTTTGTTCAGATATCTTTTACATTACTTTATTGTTCACTCAATTCAGATATTTTGCAGGTCATATAAATGAAAAATGACATAATCAGAAGTTGTTTAACAGATGTAAAACGGTAAGCTAAGACACTACTTATTTTAGGCACTTATAACAAGTAAAAAAACATTTTTGGTTGCAAAATGAAATACATGTAAAAGTTGGTGTACTGTTCGATGACAGCGAAAAAATTTGAAAATGTCTTCAAAAACGGAAAAACATGAGATTTGATTGTATTTTGACAAGATTCTGAAATTGCAAAAAATACAGGAGAGGTCAAAATGTATGATATTGCAAACTGCGATGACAAAACACAGGAAAATATACTACGGTATCTACCAGAAAGTATTCTCTAAGACTAAAAAAGTCAACATAAATAAAAACATATTACCAACTTTTTCACTTTCCAATCACTCTTTCCAAGGTAAAACTTTGCTGCAGACACACACAGACAGACAGCAGTGCGGAAACAAACAAACAAACGAACAGAAAAAACGTAACACACTTGAAAACTTTTTTAAAAAAACCGGAAAAGATGAGACTGTTTTTTTGACAAGATACATGTAATGAAAAAAATTGACTTTGAACGTTTTGTAACCGTACATGCTATTTGACATCGACACAGACAGGAAATGTCAAATGGTTATGATACAGATTCAAAGCTTGTTGAATTTGTTGATCAAACAATGAAAGATTTTTAAAAAACTAAGTTAAAATGAAGTTGACATTTCTTGCCTCTGTCGATGTCAAATAGCATGTTCGGCTACTGCGAAAATGCCTAATAACGATCAACAAACTTTTTCAAAATTTATTCACTTTCAAAATTCAATACCAAAAGCTGTTCTCTCTCGGTCAGCCGGAAAAAATTGTTCACGCGTCCTGAAAGTGAATATATGTATTAGGATATATTTATTGCAAAAATGTCAAGTTATATGATAGTCCTTATTTTATTCACTTTTTTTCAGAAGAGATTTAGACTTTATGAAAATGTTCAGTGCAATAATCATAATTGATAGATACATAAAAGAGATGTAAAAGTGACGGCAATGAAATTGAATTTGAAAAATTCAAATGTTCCCATCTAACCATTTCGTGGGCATCCTTTGAACACGGTACCACTTCTTTATTAGGTGATGTGACAGCCGGTGCGCCTTCGACACCAATGGGCTCGTTCACGTTTTCCTGAATTGACATAATTTTAGTCGAAAAAATTCAATTCATGAAATAGTACCTGCATTTATGTGGTTCAGCACACATTTATAGAAACGGAAAATGTCAATTGCAAATATTTCCTTGAAATCAAAGGGTTTTTAGTACATTTCTTCAAAATGTAAAGTCCCCCACTACTAATCAATTTGTCTGTATGGTTGACATTTTTCTGTCAGTTATCTATGCATTTTCTGAAAAAATGACACTTAGTAAAAAGTACATGCAAATGGAATTCAAAATGTTATTCAAAAGTGGAAAAAGTTGAAATAGTCCCCTCTAACCATTCCTTGGTGGGCTTTTGAAGCCGCCGTCGCCGCCGCCGATGTCACAGTAGCTGCGCCTTCACCACCGACGGGTTGCTGCATTTTCACGTGAATTGACATAATTGTAGTCAACAAAATTCAACTAATTACCCGTATTTATTTAAGTATTTCAGTGCACATTTATAAAAACAGAACATGTCAATTGCGAATACTTTATCGATTTATTTTTTCATGACTTGACATACTTTCAGACATAAATATTGAAACTTTAAAAATTGCAAAATTTGAAAAAGCAACCTCATTTGCAATGGCGCGATATTCCCATGTGCTGCTCAAGTCATGTGATTCAGCACTCTCGGCTGCGGTGCCCTCGGAATTATCGACTGAATTCTGCATATTGGCCCGAAAATGGTTTGACAAAATTTTGAAAGCGCAAAAGTCAATTAGCATTTATGTCATACTCACCGCATCTGAACCGACGACAACTTCATGCACCTGCTGCTGGTCGAAAAACGGTTGCACCGACGTTTGCTGATTGTTCTGCAGTGCGCCGATTTTCAGGTTGCCGTCGCCGTCATATTCATTCTGAGATGTTGTTGACATTCAGAAAAATTGATGATGTCAACTGCCGTTCGTAAAATCATCTCTAAAAAGAAACCTAACCATAACAACGCCCTGAACCGTTCCTCCTGTGTATGACTGCGGCACCATATTGTCCTGTGCGTGTTGCGTCTGTTTAATTCCGGCATTGAGAACGAGCTGAAAAAGTTGACATTGTTTTTCATAATTATTGTCAAATAAACACTAAAAGTATTGATGGCAGCACAGACACATTATTTCAGTTTCATTCGTGTCAACTAACTGAACACTTATAGAGTAAATTTTTCCGTGATCAATTACATTTATGTGAAGTGTAAATTATGTAAAAATATGTGAGATTTAGTTGACATTTCCTTAACACGAATTTTTTGAATCAAGTGCATATAATATACAATAAAAAGTTATACCGGGTCAATTTCACTCAATAAATTCCCCAGACTGTCATCCCCGCACTCCTGACGCAGCAGCGCGGCTGCAGCCGAGGGCATGAATCTCTGATGTATTTAATGAGAAATGAATATTTCTGTTAGTAGTTAGTAAACTTAAGATCATGTTATTGTCAACTCACTTCAACCGGGGTCACCTGATCCGTGTCACATGCCTGCAGCATGTCGATGTTCGGCAATGGTGCCGGGCGACTTTTCGTGTTTGTGCCGCTCACGTTGTTGAGCGGCAGGTCATCGCCCACCACCACAATCTGTAGTGATTTAAACATAATTGACACATTATGATGGAGAAAAAGTCAACTCTTTTCATCTCACTTTTTCGAGATCCTCTTCCAGTTTATTGCAAATTTCGCGCATTTTCTTCGTGGACAGGGCATTAATCCTGGGCATGATGTCCTGGGGGCACTCCCAGACCCTGTAAAATGCTGCGTAAAATGTCATATGTCATGCAAAGATGCAAAATTCATGTAAAATTATCAGTAATGTAGCTTTTACAGGGCATTTTACACGATTTTTGACACTTTGCATGACATTACACTTCTTACACGGAATTTTACACGGTCTGGGAGTGTCACCTGCAGTATCCCATGGAAATGTGGGCTGTCGATGAAGGAGCACAGGCAAGGCAAGTTGTCGATGCCATCTGTTGAACCCGCGGTTGTCTGTGTAGTTGACCAGAAAATTTTTTAGTAATGTCTACTTATACGTGCAATAAAAGTGTGTTTACCGCAGTTTGCACATCGTCCAATAAATCCTCCATTTTGTCACAAAATTGGCGCATCTGTGCAGTGTTCATACTGTTCAGTTGACTTTTGTACTGCAGGAAAATGCCATGCATTCTGGGTGTGGTCATGCGGCGCTGGTGCGTGCAGATTGGGTGCGTCTCAACTTGCCTCCACTTTTGAGGCGTCTGCGTGGCGCCCACTTTGTTCTGTGGGCCCTCCAAGACCGTGTAAAATGGGGTGTAATATGTCAAATATCATGCAAAGTGTCAAAAGCCATGCAAAATGTGCTGCACATTAGCACAGTATTTTACATGAATTTTGACACTTTTCATTTCATTTGACATTTTACACGTTATTTAACACGGTCTGGGACTGTCACCTGATCGATGTCCTTTTTCGGTGTCATGTTTTTTTTCGTAATCAGTTTGCCGATGCTCTGCACCACGTCCAGGATTGTGCATGTCGCTTGGTTTCGGTTGAAGTCCGACATGACTTTTTTGTAGTGCGTGTCTGCAAATGAAATTGAATAAGTAATTTGATTTTTTAAAAATGTCAATAGACTTTTCTGACAAACATCGGCTATCTGAAGTCTTGACCTTCTCCATGGCAATATTCCCCTGTGCCACCACCTTCTCAGCCAATTCATCTGCCTGTTCGTCCCCAAAACCCATGTGTACTTTGATGTGTTCCGTCAATTCTGTCTTTGTGCGTTGCTTCTTCTTCTCTAATTCCATTTGCTGCGTAACAATGGAGACGTCGCGGCGGCGGATCTGATAAGTGAATTTCAGTTGACATTTATAAATTTATTTTGAATCATCTTAGAAGAAGTGCATGAATGATTAGAAAATATTAGAAACCAACTTTCGTCAACTTTTGCGTAACATCTTTGTCATCTTTGCCCTGGCTGCGGAACCGAACCGCCATTTCATCGGCAACTGAAAGTAGTGTAAATCATAAAATTTGAATTGACATTGTTGCAATCACATTAAATTCAACTGACCCGCCTCGGTAGCGTACCACTTCATGTCAGCGATTTTGTCGTACCCCATTTTACACATTTTCTCGAAGTAGAGCATGCCGAGGTCGTTTTTATCGACGCCGCTGAAGAGTCCCTCTTTCTTTCGACAGAGGCGGAGCACGTCCTGAGATGTATGTAGTGAAACACATTTAGTAATTTTTGGGTAATGAAAATGTCAATTAAATTAAGTACAGAAAAATTAGTTTTCAACAAAAAGTCAGAAAGGGGTGGTTGGTGGCGGTTCCCCCCCCCCCCACAAAACCGCCGAGCTATCTATCTATCTATCTCTCTATCTATCCCGGAGGCAAAATTTATTGATAATATCCCCTAAACCCAACCCGCAAAATAAAGCGGCCAGCTATCTACCTATCTGGACCGATATTTTAAAAGAAATCTACAAAATCTAGCACCCATTTTAAACCTTGTAGTGCCGCACTCTACTCTTCCACATAGTTTGCAGCACTTGTACGCGGAAATGTGAATTCAGCGCAGTAATCGGCTCATTCGCTTGCGGCACTTCCCTGAACATGATGTTGTCCTTGTATCCAACGTACGGTGGCTCGAAACATTTCGATCGCGCGAACTCTTCCCACGCCGAATCAGTTGCAGATTTGTTCGATCGCTGTAAATATAAAAGAAATTTTTGAGAACGTAATAATGTCAACACACACAATGTCAACTGTTTCAGCGTCAACTCGATTTTAGTTACATTTTGGGTGCAGGACAATTTTCAATTGCACATGTGGCAGCCAAAAACTCAAAATATATATGAAAAACAATCGGCTCAGTTGACATCCCAATTTCCACGGATAAAATGAAATTTGAAATGTGAAAAAATACATGATAAAAATACTAACATTCACAGTTGACCCAGTTGCCAGCTTGTTCAGCTCAATGTCTGCTGTACTCCAGCATCTGCATGAACAAATTGACATTACATTGAGAGCACAAATGTCAACTAAAATGAATGTTTCAACTCACAGCCGATGTTTCACAAATTCGTGGAAAAAACTCTTCCAAAACTGATCTTCCTCTTCCGGGAGCACGGGATCTTCTGCCACCAATACCAGCCCTGCGGGCACTACCAGACCATGTAAAGTGCCCTGTAAAATGTCCAATGTCATGCAAACTGTCCAAAGTCATAATGCAAAATGGCAAATGTGTAAGCCATTTTACATGGCATTTTCAATGACATTTGACAGTTTGCATGACATTGGACATTTTACAGGGCACTTTACATGGTCTGGGAGTGTCACCTGGACCTAACACCCTTCAGATCCCTCTTGTACTTTGTTGACTCGAAAGCTTCCTCCGTTTTGGGCTGTTTGGTTCTCTTTGACTTTTTCGATAGCCCTTTCTTGGCAATAGCCAGCGACCGCTTGTCCGTGTCCGTGGGTGTCACATTAACATCCTGCAAAAATGTGGTATAAATTTTACTTGACGTTAGCACTAATGTAGTAGTGTCAACTAGTGATTGACTTTTCGGGATCGGAATTAACTTTTTGAGATTTCGGGATAGGGATCGGTAATGGGTTTTCGGGATCGGGACTGCTAAATCCCGGAATTTAACGGGATACGGGATAGGAATCCTTTTTGAACCCTAGCGTCAACTTACACTGAGACTGCCATCCGACTCGGCGTTTGTAGGCGATTGGTAAGCCACATCCGAATCACCGGAGGACGTGTTCTTCCTTGTGCGCTTTTTACCACCAGCGATTTTTGCACTGGCAGCATCCTTGCCAGCCAATTTGCGCTGAAAATTAATTAGGTTTATAGGGATGAAGAAAATGTCAAGTGAAAAATCCTCATAAACTGACAATTTCCTCATCGTCGCTGTTGACGTTCGACGTAGGAGCTTTGACGCGCTTGCTCGGAGGCGGAATGAAGTCATCCGAATCATCAGTGAGCACGACCTGAACGTCCTCAATTATGGGCTGCTGTTTGCGCGATTTTCTTTTTTGTCCGGTCATCACAGATATCTGCGTCTGAGTAGTCACTGTTGTAGAAAATAAAAGTCAATTCGAACATTTTGAGATTCTTACCCCATCATCCAGCTCAGGGTCCCAGCTGCTGAACCGTCTCTCCATTTCGTCCTTGGCTTTCAACTTCAACCACTCCCTGTGCGCCATGCCCGCCAGTTTCATTAACTGTAAATTGTAAAATACAAAAATTGAAACTTTTGTGATATGTACGTAATTGAAAAAAATCATAACAGATAAATGTCAACTGACCGGTGCACCAGTTGAGCACTGCGGTTCATCCTCCTGCTCTTTATCATCCCATTCCGCTAGGATATGTTGGCGCGCCCTTTCTGTCCACTTTTTCTCCATTTCCTCCACCTCTTTCGCGATCTGATAACGTAAATATATTGCGTATAACGTTGACACTAAAATAACACTAAAATGTCAATTAACCTTTTCTTTGTTCTTATCTTCAACATCCACGGAACGGGGCGATGCCTGTAAAAATAGACATTGTTGTAAAACAGCATTGAGAAACTTCCCAATTTGTGCTATGAAAGCATCACAGAGAGGCATGTAGGACAGAAGGTTACCCAAAAGGTGTTACCCAAAAAACCATCCACTGACTATCCAAAAACCAATGATGTCACGCCACCACAATCCGTTCAGAAGGGCACAGAGTCATATGTCAGCGCAGCCTACACAAGGGTACTTAGGGCAAAGTCTGAGTGCCATGGATATGGGGCTATTGGCATCATCTGCGCGTGTGCCGTCTACTGCCCGTGTGCCGTCTACTGCCCGTGTGCCAGGGGTATTCTAGATTTCGACCCTCAAGGGGGGTTGGATAGATAGCAAATAGCTTCTCCGGAGGGATAGATAGCTGAAAAATATACTATATGAAAGTAGGTGAAAATAGATTGATAGATAGACAGATAGGTAGATAGCTGGGCGGTTTGGTGGGGCACACCCCAACCCCATTTTCATACCCCTGCCATGTGCCATCTACCGCCCGTGCGTCATCTACTGCACATGGAATGTCTAGCACACGTGTGCCATCGACACAAATGAGTACCGCATCTGCTGCATCACCAATGAGTGTGGATCAGCAGAGCACTAACGAGGAGTCAATGACATCCATGACTCCATTTCATGCGGTAAATTGCACCACACACGCTAGTTGACATTGACATCAACATCAAAAGTCAAAACTCAACAGATCAAAATTCAGTTGTCAGCAAGCTTTGAATCGTGATCGTGTCGATGTCAACTAGCCTGTTTAAAGTTTAACTACCATAAATCCTCCTATAACTCACTGAAAAAGAATGACGAAAAAATAACTACCCTGGGTTATTATTCGAGCATCTACGGTAAACGTAA
>OZ038452.1:13646862-13835815 GCA_964036195.1 Sphaerolaimus hirsutus | reverse complement strand
TAATTCGAGGAAACACGGTATTCAAAAATAGCGGAAAAGTGCTAAATAAAAGGCACTATGCAGCGAGGTCATGGCGCGGAAGAAAATGACCGCGTACTGCGTGGTAGTGATGAGTGTGTGTGTAGCGCGCAGATAAAAGTAGCTGTAACTTTTGATTGGAAAGAGATATCGATCTCATTTTTGTTTTAATGAGTTTCTCTCGATCAGGAGAATAGGATAGCATGTCCAAAAAGCAAACTTTTGCGGAAATTTTGCATTTCGAAATCAGGCTAAGACGATATATAAACACATGTGTATCTCCGATTTGACCTCAGAAATGAACTCTCCGAACATTTGTGATCATTTTAACATTTTAATGACTAAAATCGGTTCACAAATGACCGAGCTATTGATGTCCAGGTTTGCAGTTTCTCGACGACACCCAAAAAAAAACGCAAATGACAGTGTTTTTTTGCCCCGCCCTATCTCCGGTCTGGGGGGTCGTAGAAAAAAATCGTCAAAATTGTGCGTAGCCCCAACATTTATCTATATCATATCCAAATTTCAACATTTTTCGCCAAGCGGTTCCCGAGTTATTAGCACGCGCCGGCGGGTGAACCCCCCCCCCCCCCCCAAAATGCTAACCCCAAAATCCCCTATGTGCGGGAGGCGCCGCCAGCGCGAGTAGGTCTGACACTTCCAAACCCGTTACTCAGGTGCCAGCGGTCAATTTGGCGCGCATGCTGCAGTCGCCGGCCGGTACCTCCGGGTACGGGTCGGGCAGCGGCACGCCGGGCAGCGTGCCCAACACCGGAAATTTTCAGGCCCCCGCGGTACCGAAACCGACTCGCAATCGGAACCCAAGCAACATTGTAGATGTTGCAGTGGTACAGAAGATGCGGGAGGATTATCAGGCGAAACTGGCGTCTCTGAATAAAGAGCCGCAGCCTATGCAGTCGTAAGTGCGCATTGACAAAGTTCCGCGTAAATCGAAATTTTTAAGACGTTGTTTTTTCAATACTTTTCTCGATTTGGTGGAACTATGTTTATACGCTTTCCGTTTTCCGTTTTCCCATTAGGTTGATTTCGGGTGTATGCATAAATATGCCAGCTGTTAGAAGGGTTTTCCACGCTATTTTGATATTTTCCGGTGGTTTTGGATGGTTATTTACGGGTTATTTGATTTAGATCTCTGTAATTCCCATGTGTTTGGTTATATGGCCCTATTTGTCTTTCAATTTTTCACTGTTGACATCGGGTTGTACTTAGGTGGTCGATTTTTAGTGCAATGATTAGCGTTCATTTTTGAGAAAATGGCTTAGTTAATAAATTGGTGCTATGAATATCATATACCCTAGTGTGAATATGAAATGATAGCCAAGCAACTAAATATGTGGCAGATCTATTTAGATCGTGCGGCCGCAAAAAACCTCGGCAGCCTTGAGGCAGTAGGCACTCACACTCCTGGTGGTAGCCATGGGTGGGGCCCACCTTGAAACTCACCTGCGACAAAAATACTAAAATTCAAAAGTTCTGATTTTCCACACTTTGAGCTGTCTGATCGGAATGCGAGTAGGGTTGAAATTAAGAAGTGTGGTAGGAAACAGTGTGATGTGTGCAAACACATCAAGTTTGATTCGGAAGTGGAAAGTACTGTGACCGGTAGAATTTTTTGCACAACACCAGACACAGGTGTAACTATTGACCTGTGATAGTAAGTGTGTGGTTTATCTGCTTACGTGTCAGGATTGTCTGGCCCAATATGTTGGCGAAACAAAAAGAAGTGTAAGGCAGAGGTTATCTGAACATTTAAGGAATATTCGTAAGTGTAAGACACAGTATTTATATACACACTTTACAGACACCTGTGACGTGGCTAACCTTAAGTGTCAAATATTGTGGCAGGGGCAAGAGGATAAACTGTGTTTAGTGGAAAAAGTTTTTATGTTGACTTTAAATACGGTTTACCCATTAGGCCTGAATGACAACGTGGCAGGTGTCGGTAATTTAGTGCAAAAATTCCAGTCACTAGAAAGTTGTAAGCACTGTCCCTATTTTTCATGCCCTGTACCGAGAAGGGAAAGGTCACACGGGATAAAACAGGGTCGTGAAAAATCAAGTTTTGCTGGTGTGGTGGAGAAGTTGCGTTCTTATGTCAACTGTGGAACGTATTTAGTATATCGTCATCTCCATACTCTATATACCCAAACCCGAAAATGTGTGTGGGGTCGAGCGATAGAGGAGTGTAGATCGGATTTTACTGCATTTATAGACAATTTTGTTAAAATAGTTCAGTTTAAGTTGAGACAAGTTAATACACCCAAAAAGAGAGTAGGTCACCGCATGGTTGTGACTTTTCGTAATAAACTCTTCAACAATGTCAGTATTAGGCGAATTTTACGTTGTGAAAATGTTAGAAATCAGTTACCGCATACTTTATGGGAAGAAGTTGACAAGGTCACCCTGACCTTCAGGTATGAATCCCCAACCTTTTTAAAATTCTGCAATTATACCAAACGTCTTCGGTTTTTGAGTTTCGTGGAATTTCGGAAAATTCTCGAGGGTGAGTGTAAGTGTGGTCTTTTGCATGGCCAAAAGTTTGTCCATGATGTATACAAACATGTATACACGGGTGATTCAAATGTGGTAGGTAATCAAACCCTACAAAAGTTGCTTGATAAAGGTACAAAGTATCGTTTACCTACATCCCCCAATAAAAAAAAAGTTTTTTATGAACTGGTGATGGCACTTGGACCGCTGACAGCATATCTTGTTAAGAAGCATGGAGATAGAACCTTTGTACATGGCTTTATACAGGCAGTGAAAGATGCCTGTAGAAATCACGTGTTCCATCTGCCCGCACCAGTTGATAAGTTTCAGGATGTAAATAACTTGAAGGAGTGTATGAAACAAATAGCTCGGGTGCATAAGTCACTTATTTTGGTACCAGTTGATAAAGCAGCGTCAAATTTTGCCTTTGTGTGTGAACACCTATATTTTAAGGTACTGGGAGAGGAACTTGGATATAACGGTATAGAAGCAAGGTTTTCTGATAGTTGCACATATAAGTATTTTGGTGATAAAGGCACACAACTCACAAAATTGTTGTGCTGGCATCAGAAAATTGCACAGAGATATAATTATGCAGTGGATAGATTCACGGTAACTATCCCGTTGCTTTTCTGGACAGCCAAGTTACACAAAAATCCCTATAAATTTCGTTTTGTGAGTGGCGCCAAAAAATCTAGCACAAAACCACTCTGCTCGCTGGCGTCAGTTATTCTTTCTTCTTTATTGTGTATGCTTAAATGTTACTGCACCGTTGTATATGAAAGGAGTGGTATCAGGCATTTTTGGATGGTGGACAGCACCATGGAGGCACTAAGTTGGCTAGATAAATGGCGTAATGCCAAAGTTGAGGTGGCATACACGGCAGATTTTACTACACTCTTTCCTAAACTACCTTTTCATGTGATGATTGATAGCATAAAATTTGCTATAACCCTACTTGTCAAGTCGGATTATGTAAATATCTACAAATATCACATGTCAGTGGATAACATTAGCAAAAAGAGAGCAATCACCACCCTATCTAGGCAGGAATTGCTGGAATGTTTAGATTTAAGTATAACAGAAAATTATGTTGAATTCGCGGGCATGATTTTCCAGCAGAAATGTGGCATACCAGCTGGTGGGGCTCACTCACCAGCACTGGCCAACCTTACATTGGCAATTTTGGAGTTTAAATATGTCAAAGAGCACAAAAATTCACTTGATATTTTAAGGGTTAACAACATTTTCCGCTATGTAGATGATTGCCTAGCAGTGAACTATATGGAGTTTGTGGATGATGCTAAAAGTTTGATTTACCCCACCACACTACCCTTGGAAATGGCTTCTGATCCAGCCAGTGGTAAATGTCCATTTTTAGATCTAGAACTTATGTTTCACGGGGATAAGCTTAGTTTTAGAAACTATGATAAACGTAGGTTGTTCAATTTTAAGGTAGTTAAATGCATTCAACCAGATTCGAATGTATCGGATATGTTGAAAAGGAACACTATTTTCGGTGCACTTATTCGTATAGCTAGAACAAGCTCGTCGTGTACGCAGTTTTTACCGGTTCTAAAGTATACCTTTACTGAGCTGCTTGAGGCAGGATATGATATAGGTATTCTATTGGGGGTTCTCAAAAAGTTCGTGGAGAGTAAACGTGATTTGGCCGTGAAAATAGGTCTAGGCTCGGAAAGTGAGCTTAAAAGTGCATTGAATGCTATTCGCCATTGAACATAGAGCACCCCCAATGAATACAGGTAATCCGGACATTTCCCGGAAATTCTGGCGTACGACTGTATCCTGAAAAAAGAAAAACAGAACTAAAATCCACGCGCTGCACCTGAACGTTGGACTGCGGAATCGCGCTAAATTATTTTTTGTGGCCGGCAATTTATGTCTACACATTAGTTCTGGAGCAGAACTTTGTTTTCGCATGCTAAAGTGTTGTGGAAGTGAGTATTTCTGGTTTGAGCGTTTTTACAGACTTCTGTTGTGACGTTTTTGTAGTTTTAAGTTCTCACGCAGTGGGAAAACCTCCATTTTATGGTCGCGGCGGCGCGCACAACTCAAACGGCAACAGGCAGCAGTTCAAAAGGCCCCGCATGGCCTTCAACAACAACAGCCCCGCTGGGCAAGGCCACCAAAGAGTTGGTCGAATTTTTACTTGTTTTTTTACTGAGGTTTTGTGCACTTGTGCTTTATTTAGGAGTGTTTTAAGGGTCCATAAGTACCCATTTGTGTTCATGCTGATGAGTTCCCGCACAAAATTGGGTAGCAGGTCCATGAAAAGGGACAAAACCTGCTTTCTTTTCATTTTGTTAAAATTTTACTGGAAAAGTAGGTACATATTATACTCGGATACTGAGTAAATATTTACCGTAGGGTTCAAACGATATGACTTTTTGATATCGATATTTGATATTCGATATTTTTTTCTGAAACTCGATATCGATATTCGATATTCGATATTTTTTTCTGAAACTCGATATTCGATATCGATACGATATGGAACCTCGATATCGATATTCGATATTCGATATTAAAAAATGGTCGATATTCGATATTTTGATATTTTCGATATTCGATATTGCGATTTGCTTTTGGTATAGCAAGGCATATTTCAAGTGACATATTGTATTTTCATGTGGTTGCACGCATGGTTAATCATCTCTTTAGTTAAATGTGAATGGTACAAGTGATTTTAACAAGGTTTACATCACTCAAAAGTAGAACATGTAGAAAAAAAACATGATGAATCAATGTGTATCAGACAAATAACAATTGGTAGATTTAACAGTTCATACTGATAACCTGATTGCTAAGGGCATGTTGCAAAAAATAGAATATCAGCATTTTCTGGCTTCAAATTTAGCACTCCAACAAAAATGACATTATAAGTACTGTACTTTTACTCATCTAATACAATTCTCAGATCAGATCAAGCACATCAGAGCAATCATAAATATCTCAAAATGAAAATGATAACTTTTTTTAGGGACACAATATAGGTTCGATATATCGAAAAAATGGTCGATATTCGATATCGATATTCGATATTGAAAAATGGTCGATATTCGATATTCGATACGATATATCGTTTGAACCCTATATTTACGTTTACATTTCCTCCTCAAAAAGTACGTGTACTCGATTTAATGTATTGTTCTCAAAGTTATCCGAGTATAGAAGACGTATTTTTCACGATTATTCGCTATGTGCTCAAATAAGCTTATAAGATAAGGTCAATACATTGAAAGTGATATTTCATGCTTGAAGCACGTTGGCTGATGTTTTTTTATGATATGCTAACATATCACAGCTTTTTATTAGAGATAGCATGCAGAAATTGGAGATTTACCAGTGAAATTACAATAACAACTATGAAAGCAACCCCCAATGTTTAATTGTATTTATGTGTAGTTGCAAGCTTGCACACAAAAACATTAGCAAAATAACTACCTAGTGAGCCAATATTGACCATTTCAGCGGCTTTTTGCAACAGAAAAACGACTTTGATGCTTGCGTTATTAAAAAGAAAACGTTTAAAAATGCCAGCCAACTCTATTCTTGAGTAAAAGCCTTAGTCTTTCTCTTAGTTTTAGTCTTATTCTATTCTTAGTTTTTTTCCCGTTTCTTCGTTGCCAAATACTTTTATTAATACCATTGTGTTATACGCGTATTTATATGTTTCCTGTACTCCGATGCTAGGTAAATATGAAATACGCGTTATAAAAAAAATCCTGTGCTCTGAAAAACTCAGCAGCCATCTTTCCCCTAGGGAGGTTTAACTGCTTCTATTCTAAAACGCCCGTCACATTGATCCTACGTAATACACTACCGTGCAGAATAGTTGAGACTTTTCACACATGGAGAAACAGTAGGCTGGAGGTCCATCACACTGTTTTGCTTCCCAATTTCTTGTCCCTTGCCCAATTTTCATGTTGTTTGAGTATGTTGGGGTTGGATGCTGGGGCTACTACAAACAAATTTTGTTTGCTCAGATAATCCCCCAGGCCCGAGATAAAGGGGGTCTATAAAAAGATGGTCAATAAATATACAAAAAATGGGCAATCTGGATGAGTGTCTATGAAGCTTGATAACTCGACTATTTCTGGACTGATTTCGATCATTCAACACTTAAAATGATCGGGAAAACCTGCAGATTCTATTTGTGTGGTCAGTTTAGTGATCTCTAAATTTCGTATGTTGATTTGAGCCTGTTTTGAAACATGCGAAAAAATAATGTTTTGAACATGCTATCATATACTTTAGACAATGGGGATTTATTTAAAACAAAAATGAGTTCAATATCTCGTTCCAATCAAAAGTTATGGCACTTCAAAATTATCAATGGTGTCTAAATATTTTATGCTGATTGTACTGGGGTTTTCAGCAAGAAAATTTTGTGATTGAACAGTCTATAAAATACTTAAGACAGAGAGAATTAATATGACAAAAAATTTTTTTCAATATCTCGTTCCAATCAAAAGTTATAGCACTTACAATCTTCCATCTTCATTCCATACAAAATAATTGTACATTACTCATTCACAGTTGGCCCAACTTTTCTCCCTAATAGAGCAAAGCCAAAATCTCAAATTTACACACCAAATAGCCCCACTCAGTAGTATGCCTACCCCCATTTCTGAGTTGCTAGCAATGGATGCAAAACTGCAGCAAAAATAAATAAATGCCACAGTTCCATATATGCATAGACAGATGCTGTTCATGCTTCAGAGTGTTTCTTGCTGCACACAGAGCTCAGCGATGCAGGCAAGCAGTTGCCATGGTAAAAAATTTGTAAAAAAGTGAACATAGGAATTGGATATAGACTTTAAAGTGAGATAATGGGTAGCTACTGCCCAAAACAAGAAAAGTCTCAACTATTCTGAAACACGAACAAACTGAGTTAATATCTTTGTACACTAGGAATATATACACAGATTTGAACTCGAGGGGCGGTCATCCCGGGCATGTGTAGTCAACCTCCCAGGGTACCCATGTATAGTATCCAAATGTTTTGCATATGGACCATTTCGAAATTCTGGCAAAATTAATCACGCAGCACAAAAAGTCTTAACTATTCTGCACGGTAGTGTATAAAATTAACTATTAAGCCACCTGAATATCTGTTAGGTCAAAGTTACTTGGTGAATGTTTGCGCATAAGTAAATATGCTTTACCGATGGTGCTCGGAATGGCCCACGAAAGCATTACATGCGCAAGTTGGGTCGCAGGCACGCATACTTGTACGTGTAAAAACAGCTGTAAGAGCTATACGCAACAGCGGACGGAGCCTGGCGCCTCAACTGACCACGTTCAATGGCGTAGAGCGAGTCGATGGCCGTGCACTCGTGCACCATGGTGTTGGGCATGGACTGGCTCCTGGGGGCAGTCCAAGACCCTGTCAAATGCCCTGTAAAATGTCAAATGTCATGCAGTGTCAAAAGTCATGGGAAGTGCCCTGCAAAATGGCAACTCGGCAGGGCTTTTTCCATGACTTTTGACACTGCATGACATTTTACATTTTACAGGGCACTTGACAGTTTCTGGGACTGGCTCCTGGTGGCCTCGCACGCGTCGCTGCTCGTTGAGCACCTGTACGCGGCACTCGCTTTGCGGTGTCCATCGTGCCAACCGCTTTGGCGTCGCCGCTCGTGATTCTGTCCACTCAGTTCCGAGCCCATACTCCTGGCAGCTTGCGCTGTTGCGTTATCATTCTTCCCAACGGCAACTGTGTGCAATTTTTGCAACTTTAAAATAGCCAACGCTACTTAAGTGAGACTAGTAGAGATTCCGGTGTAGTCTGATAGAATTAGCCGTTTAGAAATGCATTATGGACTTTTTCTGTGTTGAAAGGGGATTGGTTTCAGTGGCGTACGTGTTCAAATTGCAAGTTTTATTGCAAACAAGACGTTTTATTTGTATATCTTCGCTGTGCCTTTGATAATGCCTCTAGACCAAGGCGCTTATGGGATTCCGACGAGCGCCATATGTGCATTTCAGCTGAATAAGCAATT
This sequence comes from Sphaerolaimus hirsutus, assembly GCA_964036195.1. Classification (NCBI taxonomy): domain Eukaryota; kingdom Metazoa; phylum Nematoda; class Chromadorea; order Monhysterida; family Sphaerolaimidae; genus Sphaerolaimus; species Sphaerolaimus hirsutus. Next base: position 13,827,260 of record OZ038452.1, on the reverse strand, counting down.
ATTGCATAAACTATCGAAGCAAGAATCGAAACAACCGCAAACAAACACACGACCGTTTCACATGAATACAAATTACAACTTTCATGCGATCTTCCCATATAATAAAATGGAAGCGATTCACGCTTTATTGAAGCTTTCCGCGAATTGAAAATTTATATTCTGGTATGGAGATTTGCGCCCGCTTTGTGAGAAAAACTCATTTTTGGATCACAGTGGAAATCATGGAATCGAATGAATCCGCCTCAACTATTTACCATACAAGCAATTAAAAGCACACAATAGGGTTTAAACGGGATCGACTTTTCAGGATTTGGGTCTCGGGATTAGGGTTGGCCGATGTTTTTTTTTAAACGTTTTTTTTTTAAAAAAAACGTTTTTTTTTTAAAAAAAACATGACCTCCGAAATGTTTTTTTTTTTAAAAAAACATCGGCCGAAATTTTTAGTACTAAGCACTAGGTATTTTGCAAAATTTTTGCGCGCAAGCGCGCAATTTCACACACAAATTGACATTGGTGGTTGTTTTCATTGGTTTTGTTGCATTTTTAGTATCAAAACATCCATTTCTATGTGCTACCATGGGTGAATAAGCCGACATATGTTGCTGTAATATATAATATTGAGGTAATGTGCTTCCATGTACCTCCACAGTGTGTAACTTCACTCCCAAAGTAACAACCTCCTTTTATAACCTTGTTTGATCACCATTCCGTGCCAAACTTTACCTGAAGTCACGAACATTGGACTATAAGGCGATATACGAACGATATGTTGACGAAAAATGGATATTTTTGACACAAATCACCACTTATAATGCTATCCCATGGCTCCACAGCCATTATATGGTCATATTTAACATCACATAGTATTGCCAGTGTCTGATATACCTATATATGTTGACACTAGGTCATATCTGGGAGCTTTTAAAAAAAACGTTTTTTAAAAAAAAACATCGAGTTAAAAAAAAACGTTTTTTTTCCAACCCTACTCGGGATCGGGATTATGGTCTCAGGATTTTGGACAAAGTTACGGTATTAAGGGCTTTTCTCCAATGTTCCACCAAAAAGTCTTAAAACACACTTGGATGTCAGAGAAGTGTCATAAAACGCATACTGGGTGTTTCCGTTCACATTCCTGAGTGCACAAAATAGTCAAATTTGGCCAAATATTTTCCTGGATATAAATTGGTATTTTAAATTTTTTTGTGATTTTAAAATTTTTGTGTCGGGACTGTCCTTTCAAATGTGTATTATTGGGGTCGGGATTGGAGCTTCGGGATCAGGTTCGGTGTTGGGGCTTTGGAATGAGGATCAGCACTGCAAAATTATTAAAAAAAACATCAGGATCAGTGATAGGAATCCAGTTTGAGCCGTAGTATACGAGGCGTTTTTAATTTTTTCGTCTCATGGGTTACGGCTCACAATCCATGGTTTCCACTTGTCATCCCATACGATTTACATATTTATTCATGGTTTTCACGATGCATACTGCAACTTGCTTAACAGTATAGTTTACATGCTAATTTAGTGTGCCATTTGTCATTCAAAGTTTGCAACTTTACATGCCATAGGTGGTGATGTTAAAGGCACTGTACGTATGGCACAACAGCGCCACTGGCGCCATTCCATACAAAGGGAACCTGCTAAATTTTCCATTTTCCGGAAAACGGAAATGGAATTTTTTTGCACTTGCCGGAAGATGGAAAAATGAAATGCTGGAAAACGGAAAGCAAAATATACACGGAAAGGGGAAAAATTTAACAATTTTGCCGGAAACGGGAAAAAATGCAGAAATTGTGCCCGAAATATACAAAATTTGCAGTAATTTTGTCTGAAATGGGAAAAATTTGCTGAAATTTTGCTGGAATCAAAAAATTTGCATTATTGAAAAACCTGGATGCAGTTTTACTTACCAGTCTGTATGTAACAGAAAACAGTAAGTCAAGTCGGAAAATGGTAAAAGGTGGAAAAAATACAGAAAATTGAGCTGGAAAATGGAAAAAAGGTGGAAAAATAGAAAAATAGAGCTGGAAAACTGAAGAAAATGGGTCAACTTAAGTATATATAGCTATATTTATGAGACAAGTGGCAGTACTTGTTATGTTATTTACAAGTATCGATAAAATGGCTGTAGATTGAATAAAAAGATACTTAAAATCACAGCGCGATTTACTCAAAATCCTGGCGACAGCTGGGCACGATACCAAGAAACCTATAAGTAGAGTCCTTCTGAAATACGTTGTTCACAGGTCTGTCCTTGTTCCTGTAATTTGTCGGTGGACCGCAGTGCACTGCTTTCAGCGCAGTGCCTGTGGTCGCTTCTTCCGCTCAGTCAACATGTACACAGCGACAGCGTTCCACATTTTTGTGGCTCTCATCGCCGCGCCATGCATTTCAAATTGGTTCCGCCGGCCGCGCGGCGCAGTGTTTCTGCGCTTAGTGTCGTTGACGCGCGACGGCCCACTTCAAAGACGCGTTAATTTCGCGTCGGTTCAGGTACAGTGGCTGGAACGGGCAGTCGGTCACATCCCGACCGGTCTTTGGTTCTGTGAACTGGTGTTTGAAGTGGCATCTGTCGGATGTTGGGACAATAAGTTCTTGAGGCCGCTTAAATGTGCTCACCAGTGCTTCGGTATGCGTGATGCTTCCCCCTTCGTCGAGTATAAAACTCTGTTGGAAGCTTGCCTGCCCCCATTTGAATGAAAGTGAGATGCCAACAAATATATTAATATTCAGCAATACCTGGATACCAAGCAAAACAAAAATCAATTATATCAATGATTATACAATATTATATCAATAATTGGCACGAAAAGGGGATCGATATGCGATATATACCGTATATCCTTGAATAATACCCCCCTCGAATAACTCCTCCCCCTTGAATAACTCCCCCCTCAAAAACACTGACGAAAAAATAAATCCCCCCTCGAATAACTCCCCCCTCTTGAATAAGTCCCCCCTCTTGAATAAGTCCCCCCTCTGGCTGAAAAATATGCTGTAAAATTTACAGAAATGATCGATGAAAACGTAAAAGAATGTGAACGTATGGCAGCGACAGCAGATAGATGACATGTACGCAGTGTATAAACACCTTTTTGTTGTTGTTGAACTGTTGAATACATGGATTACATGAGTTGACAGAATGCATTCATATGATGAATTCAGTCCAAGTTTCTGAGGAAAAAATAACTCCCTCCCTTGAATAACTCCTCCCCCTTGAAAAAGTCCCCCCTCAAAAACTCTGACGGAAAAATAACTCTCCTGGGGTCTTATTCGAGGATATACGGTAATAGGATACCTCGATATTCCGTGTCGATATTTGGGATGAAAAACGACGTTTTTTTTCTACGGACTCAACCATATTTGGTAGCTTCAAAAAACATGCAATCAGCTAACGGGAAATTAAAATTGGTACCCTGACGCCTGACGGAAAATGCTAACGGAAAATTATCATTTTTCAAAATTTCAGTTCGATCTAGCTGTAACCGTTGACGCTGTGTTTTTGACACAATACAAGTATTGATAAATATATTATCCATGAAAAATTTGAGCCCTGTACCATACCATCATCCACTGTCATGTAATGAATTTTCCGTTACTGATTCTCTGCCAAGCCGTAATCTCAGCTTAATGTAGGCGCATTAACGATGTTCCTTCAAATAATTCTTTTTGTGAGAAATTTTTGTTTGGAAACCGTAGTATGCACAGGCGCTGTTCAACCGCAAGACTGTTTTTTCGACAACTTTCTTACATCTGTCAGTGTAGCGACTAGTGAAGGCAATAAATTTTTGACTGGCAATGATTTTTTAAAAAGTTTTGAAGAAGGCGCGATAAAATGTTTGGTGCGATAGCTTCATTTTACCTGAATTGGGATTCTGGAACTGTTTTCTCTATTATTATATGCTATTTTCACCAGTCTTCTAGGTAATTTTGTCAAATGGTAAATATGTTTTTGAAACTGTACTTTAGAAGGTCGGATTAGTTTAGAAAGTGCTTTTTACAATGCCTCTGATGGATTCCCTACATTAAATACACAGCTACAATTCAGTTGCATGGGCCATTAGCTATCAGAGCTAGGCTTCATCTATCCCAGAGAAAACCAAGCATTGATGTACATGTGTGCATATTTATGGTGAACATTGTAGTGGAGATGCAATATAACCTAGAAAGGACTCTGAACACCGTTTAATTTGTATTTCATAAGCCCGGTAAATAGGCATCGGTCCGGTGCATCCGCCGACAGGAGATTTGTTGGCGGTTAATGCAAATTACGTGCAGATGTGGTACTTGCTACCACCCGCTGCCGCGGGTAAAGTATAAAAATCACAGAAACAAGTTAAGTTAGTAAATTGACATGTCGATTTTCTGTCCACGACAAGTTTTTCGTCCCCTGTCTGGGAAAAGTTACCTGAGGAAATTTTTTTTGTGCTTATTGACTATAAGAAATTTATTAAGTAAAATTTATGGACAATGGTCAAAATTGGGCGGGCTCATTCAATTCAAATTCAAACTAATAGATGAAATTTCCGGGCCTAACTCAATTTGGCCAATTTTGCGCTTAACGACTTCAAGACTTAAAATCGGTAGTCTCAAATGTATCAATGAAAATGCGTAACAACTGCTGTTCTAATTATCACAAAGCATGGAAAAACGGAGTGTCTCAGGTATCAGGTGTATGTAAATAAATATCCACCAACTATTTATTTATTGGCGCTACACAATTTGTGTCAACTGGTTTCCATCTCAATATTAATCTGATTTTAGTTGAAGGGTAAATAGCAGGACAATTTTCTAGTGCACACGCGGCAATGTCGAAAAGGAATTGATATTGGTAATGCGCGTCTGAGCATCGTTCCGTTTCCCATTAGCTAAAATCTGAATCTAGACCAGTCGGCCCGATGTCATTGTCAACTAATTGCCGGCACGCACACTGCAACTGAAACTTTTCGAATCTGATAAATATGTTGATATATTTGAGTTCACCAGTATTTGGATTTCGTCAACTGCTTCCAACGGAGATGAAAAATTATTAACTTTTGGTAATTCAAATGTGTTTACAACAGATTCATTAGTTTTGGAAATTTTGGTTGTTAACTAATGTGCGTGGGGGCCGGGGCCATTTGTGTGTGTGGGCCATTAAACTAACGTATTTTATGCATAATTTCCATTTCAGCTATGTTTCATATCTTATTTTTCTAATTCCGTGTAGCGCATAGTTATCACCACAAATCCGTGTAGCGCATAGTTATCACCACCTTAGATGACCTTTTAGCAGTTTCAGCTCCTATGCTGCACATCTATATTGGGCCCACACACACACTAGTTGACATCAAAATGTACAATGTCAACTAAACTAGGTAAACTAAAGTTTGGTTAATTATGTGATTTGAACTGTCCCATGTGATGGAGCATAGTTAAATTTTATCGTGACACTTCGTTTTCATTGTTTCTGTACATTGTTGTGTTATTCTTTAAATCACGAATGTGAGTTGACACGAATTTGCGATGTGTGTGGGCGCATTGTACGGCCGGGTAGCGCGTGCTAAATAATCACTGTAAATCTGTTTACGTCGTAGAAGCATGTGGCGTGGCGTGACCATATATTGAAGTGTATAAAATGACATTCAATAACCTTTGTGTGTTGTGTCCTCATACTGAATTTTTCTGTATAACGGTTACGTGGGCACCTCGAGAACGTGACTCAATCATAATTTGGGTTAAGGATGGAAAAAACAACCGTTTGTTTGTTTAAGATACTGTTGTTTAAAAAAAGTTGTTTTTTAATAAATAAAATCGTGTTTTTTTCAAAGCTCCGATGACTGACATGTGGTTAGCTTATGACATGACTCAAACGGTTTTCTAGCGGTAATGTTTCGATGCCTGCGTAATTAAAACAAGTTTTTTTCAACTTTTGAAAAAAAACCCAGCGGTCGTTCCTTGTTCGGGTGTAAAAATGTTGCAAACGTCTCAACTCTCAAATGATACAATGCAAAATTAATGTGGATCACATTTTTCAGGTGATACTGGTGCCGCACTTGTCGATGGCACTGGACAGAAAGTTCCATCTACAAAACAGGTCGGCAAAATGTACAGTGGGCACCGGGTGTCGTTACTAGCGATTGTAAAATATTTACTTTCTTTTTCCAATGCTGTTTTGAAAAATATTATTTCAATTTCTATATTATTTATTAAATCTATTCAAAAGTTATGTTACAAAACTTTTATTGATTATTTCTAGGTAAATCATATCTTTTACAATCTGGGGCCAGTTCCGCAAGTGGAGAAGTGAGGAGTAAAATGGCAAAAGCGAAGTGAAATGGCAAGAGCGAAGTGAATTTAGAAGTAAAATGGCAAAAACGAATTCTAAGCGCTGAGCGAATTTAATTCTCAATTCACTTCGCTTTTGCCATTTCACTTCGCTTTTGTCATTTTACTTCTCACCTTACTACTTGTGGAACTGGCACCTGCTTTCTTAATTTCTAGTCGCAACTAACAGTCCGATCACTTACAGACCGAGCGCACTTCAAGTTCAAGCTCCAGCTCTGTCGATTCCAACGTCGATTCCGACTCCGAGTCGGACTGGTCGATCGAAGGCGGACTCGATGCGCACGGATTCGGCTCGGCCGCCGCCGCGCCCGAAGTGTCGATCGGCTTCAGTTTGCGCAGTTTGAGGCGGCCGCAGGTGGAGCACAGCACGCAGTCGACCAGTGCGCAGGTAAATGATCGCCTACACTTTTGTTGACGTGTTTTGCTACCTCTCGTTCATTTATTTACCTCGAATTACTCCCTCCCCCCTCACCCCCCTCGAAATACCCCCAGGTCTGAGCGACCTGGGGAAATAATAAACCTCTCGAAATACCCCCCCGTTTTGAATGATGTACATCATGTATGCAATGTACACGATGTTTTAATTGCTGCCATTTTCGATTCCCGCCAATGGTTCGCTTCTCGCCTGAGGCAAGTGCAATTTTGCACTCTTTCTGTAAAAGCCTAATATTTACGTTGAAACTTCCCGAAAATTTCGGACGAAATAATACCCCCCTTGAATGAGCCCCCCCCCCCCTCGAACTAACCCCCGTCAAAATTTGCTGGCGAAATAAACTCCCTGGGGATATTTCGAGGAAATACGGTACAAAGATATGGGCGTATTTACCTAGTTTGGTTTGTAGGGGATCACCTTCGAGGACAGCGAGCGAAAAAGCGGCGAACAAGCGCACGCTGCACCTGCCCAGCTTTGGACAGATGGCGCGGGCACTCGGAGTAGAAAGCGTCAAGGCCAGCACTGTTCGTCTGCCAAATGGGTGAACACACACTAGTTGACATCAAAATTCGTGTCAACTTAATTCGACTGAATTTTGGTTAATTATGTGATTTCAACTATCGTAACACTTAATTATCATTGTTTTGGTAGGTGTGATGATTTAATTTTTTTTAATGGTAAGTGTTATTTACCGTATATCCTTGAATAAGACCCCTTGAATAACTCCCTTCCTTGAATAACTCCCCAAACTTGAAATACTTTCCCTCTGTGATAGGTGGAAATGATGTTGGATCAGTTTAATAAACAATCAATGAAGTCAGACAGACCAGATAAAGCTATGCATGGGTTACAAATGCATTATACTCCAGTTACTTTACACCCTGCACGCGTGGTTCCCGCTGAAAGCGTGCCAACGATTTTTTTATGCATGCGATTTTCATAAAAAGTTGAAATTTGAAAAGTCGTCTCTGTTATAACGCTATACGTTAACACATTCACAACAATGATTTCTTTACCTTTTATACAAAAATCGCATGCTTTATCATCATTGGCACGCTTCCAACGTGGGACATAAATGAGTGCGAGGGCAGAGTATCATGTCCGCCGAGTATACAGTGTGTCAAACGAATAATACAAACGACTATTAGTCTATGGCAGAGACAACGGATACATAATGTAATTCTGAGGAAAAAATAACTTCCCCCTTGAATAACTCCCCCCTCAAAAACTGACGTAAAAATAACTCCCCTGGAGTCTTATTCGAGGATATACGGTAGTTGACATTCAGTTGACATGAATTTGCGATGTGAACTAAAGTGTGTGGGTACAATATTCCATCACATTTGATGCCAGCTTGCCGAAATTGGCAATTTTGTGCGTCACTCGCAGCGGGCGCGTGCTCGGTGGGCCGCGTTCTCTTCATCCAGATGGAGTTGTGCGAGAAGTCGACCCTCCGTTTGGCCATCGACCGCGAAGAGTTGCTGGTAGATTCCTCGCGGCCGTGGCGCCTCTTCTACGAGATTCTCAACGGACTCAAGTACATACACTCGCTTGGCATGGTGCATAGGGACATTAAGCCCGTGAGTAGTGTTTTTCTCCTATTTCAGTTCAAAAACGATTTATTTGGTCGGGGATTTTACATGCAGGTGAACATATTCCTTGATTTTCATGATCACGTGAAGATCGGAGATTTCGGTCTGGCCACAAGCGAGGCGATGCACGCGGTGCGAAATGCGGCCGATGATGGACACAGGTTATCCACAGCTGTTTTACTTGTGTAGATAAATACCGTAGATCCGTGATTAGTTCCCCTCCCTTGGATAGTTCCACCTCACATGGTTCCCCACATTTGGTGAGTGGGAATAGAAACAAGTTACAGGGTAATCACAAACTACCCGTATTCATGCCATATGTATTTGCGTGGTGATTGTAGAAATTGCGGATGTCTGAATTGTCGATTCAACATTATTCATAAATTTACGATGAATAAATTATTATGTGGTTCAAAACCGAAGGGGAAAATCTTCCTTGAATAGCCTCCCCCCAGAAAGTCTGACGGTAAATGATTCCCCAGTTGAACCAATCGAGAATATATGGTATAACCACCTTTATCCAGCCAACATTTATATTCTAACAGCAACAAAATTGATCCGATCGCAGTCGACTCGAGGAGACAAGTAAGGCAGAGGGACAGACGCAGCTAACCACCCACGTGGGAACTGCGCTGTATGTCGCCCCTGAATTGTGCAATGTCGCCACGCAGTACCCTGACATGAGCATGTTGCACAAGGTGGACATGTACAGGTGCGTCGATTGTGTGTGTGCTTTACATAGGGATAGAAAAACGGGTTTCTGGGACTACATTCTTTTGAAATAATCGCAAATTACTTTCTGATTATGTACAGTGGAAAGTGAAAATTTGAATGGTGAAAATTTGTGCTGCCGTTTCTTTAGACAAAAACGCTTCGATGCTGGCCTTTTTGAAAACGACTCCAGTCATCCGTAGTTTTAACAAACTTATATTGTTTATTTTGAATGGTGCAACTGGTTGAAAATAGAATGCTAAACTCTCAGCGCCGGCGTAGTTCTATTCGAAATCTTCTACCGGCCGCTTCCACTGGGCATGGACCGCGTGCACACGCTGACAGCGATCCGACAGGCGGAGACGCAGCTGCCCGGCGACTGGCCCGCGTGCGCCCTCGACAAGAAGTCGGCCAAGAAGCTCAAACTACTGCTCGACTCTCTTCTAACACACAATGTGCTGCTGAGGTTGAGTGCCGATGCCGTTCTCAAGTCGGATTTATTGCCGCCGCTTGAAAAGCACGCCGGCCAGTTTCAGGTGGGCATGTGTCTAGTATGATGTTATACTTTTCGGACCGCGTGCAATGTATTTTTCTGAATGAAACACTCCACCATGACGTCATCATTAGTAACATGAAAATTGTTCCAACTAAGAAAAAATGATTTCAGGCACAAGTCATATTTTACTCGGCTCCGCCTTTTCCTTCTTATATTTTTTAAAGTGCATAAAATACATAAAACATATAACATACATAAGAATCATGCACGGGCATGAGAATCATGCTAGTGCACGAAGTTTGATGCAACTGTCAGAATTACATGTGAAGGTGAGTGTGAGAACAACGCTGGCGAACGAACGGAGCACACAATTTCGTTGGCTGATGGACACTGTTTTGGACCGAACCGCCAACCCGGCCGTTGATTACTGCTTTGACTTGGGACTTTGCCAGGTACGTGTCCTTTCTCAGATTCGTAGATAAATAACTATGAGCAATGGTAAATTTTTTAGTGTGCCATCTGCAGGCGGCCGGTGATGCGACCTCTCTCGCGGTGGCTCGCGGGTGTGTCGAGCGAGTGTTCAGACGCCACGCAGCGTGTCACATTGACGGGCCGCTGCTCATGCCAAAGAGTGTCAGTGAAAGTATATAATCAATTGTGTAGTTGTAGCTTTTTTCAAACGTACGATCCCGGTGCACCGCAGTGCGGCTGGTCCGCGCCGAACGCCGCCGAATACGTGGACGCGTCCGGCACGCCGGTGGTGCTGCGCTACGACTTGCGCGTGGGCTACGCCCGCCTGCTGGCGCGGCAGCAGATCGTGTCGCATCGGCGCTACGCCTTCGGCACGGCGTGCCGCGCGGCCGAGATCAAGCACGCCGGCGAGCACCCCAGGTGCCAATCCCAGACCCTGTAAAATGCCTTGTCAAATGCCCTGTAAAGTGTCAAATGTCATGGAAAGTGGCGAAAGTCATGTAACATGCCATGAAAAATGGCAAACACGTTTGCTATTTTGCAGGGAATTTCACATGACTTTTGACACTTTGCATGCCATTTGCCACTTTACAGGGCATTTTGCAGGGTCTGGGACTGCCCCCAGGACTAGCGCCGAGGCCGCATTCGACGTGCTCACCGCGGCTACGTGCGGCCCCGTCGAAGCGGCCGCCTCCGTGGCTGAACTGATTGCCGTTGTCGATGAGGTGCTCTCTGCAGTCGATGAAAGGTTACCAATGTCACCTTATGGTAGAGTAGTAGCAAAGCGGCAAAGTACAATAGTGACAAAGTGCCGCTCGCACACGTAGATCGCAAGAGCGGGTGTGCCTCCAGTTGAACCACTTTGGGCTGCTGCGCGCGGTGCTCGCCCACAACGGCGTTGTTGACCATCGAATGCAAACGGCTGTGCTGCGCTGGCTGGCTGACTCGAGGCAGGCCGACTTGCTGGGGCCACCTGTATCAGCTGCCAGTGCCACTGGGCAGCAGGCAGTCAGTGAATCTGTTGTTGAGGTGTTTCGCGCCAGTATGGCACAGAGCGAAGTGCACTTGAGTGAAGGCAATGCTGCGGCGCTGCTGAATATGTTGGCAATGGACGCTTCAGTCAATCAAGTTTGAGATGATTATTCATTTTTCTGAAAAAATTCTGACGCAGCGTGGTTTACATTTACAGTTTCAACGCAGGTGAGCAGTCAGCTGCGCTGCATCACCAAACGCAAGACCGCCACCCAGGTTGCCCATTTTGAGCTAGTGAATAAATGACAAGAAAAGTCGTAATTGACGAGTATATCTACCGTATTTCCTCGAAATACCCCCCCCCACCTCGAAATACCCCCCCCTCGTTTGACCCCCCCCCTCTCGAGACCACTATGAAACAATCACCCCCCCCCCCCTCGAAATACCCCCCCCCCAAATTGAGTGTAAAGAGAACGTACATCACAAATATGGCAGTTTGTGTTCTGCGTAGTGCAGAACACACGTTAAAACAATGTCGGAATCACGTTAGAACAGTGTACATACCATCTACATACTAATATTAGTCTACAGAACCTTATAAATGGCGGTTTTTGTTGCATTTTTCGACGTCTGCGTACGTTTCAGACGACAATTTCGTACTTGGTTTTCAAAAATTTTCTTGTGAAATAATAACCCCCCCCCCCCTCGAAATACCCCACCCCTCGTTTGACCCTCCCCCCCTCTCGGGACCACTATGAAACAATCACCCCCCGGGGGGTATTTCGAGGAAATACGGTATGTAAAAAAATTACCCTCAGTTCACTTGTCACTTACCACTTTTCACTTGTTCACTTGTGGGAATTGGACGCAGGTCGCAAACGAAGCAAAACGCGCTTTGTCTGACCTCGAAAAGCTGGTCGAATCATTGGTCGCATTCGGCGTTAAAATGGGCAACCCCAGAATACGTCTTCGATTGGTCGTGAGACCCGATTGCTACGGAATCGATCCTAATCAGGACCGCTTTGTGTTTCGCTGTGTTCTTTTGGAGGAGAGAGGGAAGAAAAAGAAACAGACGCAAATGGTCGCTTTCGCCTACGGAGGTGGGTGCTTTTTTAACAGTTATACTTTGCGGACCGCACGCGCACGCTTAACATTTTTTCTGAATCAAACACTCCATCATTACGTCATCATTAATAAAATGCAAATTGTTCCAAAAATGATTTCAGTCACGAATCATATGTGGTCTGTGCTCGACTCCGCCTTTTTTTTTTTTTTTTTTTTTTGTGAAATTAAGTGCAAATATATGGCGCGTAAGACATAAGTATGTGTGGATGCGTACTATGCGGTCCGTTGAGTACAATTTGTAAGATAAACTCTTATTTGACGAAATTTCCAGGTTGCTACTCGGGTTTAATCCGGCGACACCGTAAATCGAACATGGACCCTGCAGAGCCGGTGGCTGGATTTTCAGCTTGTGGCGTCAGTTTATCGTTGGATGTGGCCGCTGCTTGTTTGATTAGGGCCGCCAGCAGAGAGGAAGAAAGAAGCGAATTAGATAGCAGAAATGATGCGCATGATATGGGAGCGGAGTTGGGATCTGGTCAGCGTGGGCTTGTCGTAGCAGTGCGGGGGTTGTGAAGCTTTATAACGCAGACATTTATGGAAATATTATATCTTTTTTTTCTCAAAAATTAGAAATTTTGCGTATATTTTGATTTAAATCATCCTTAAAAATGAGAAATAGGTAGGTATCTATTGGTCTGATGCATAAGTTTTCGCCGTTTCCTGATTGTTTCGCATTGGAGCGTCCAGGATGAGCAGTGGGGTTTCAGCCGGGTTATAAATATAAGCTGGCATTGATTAAAGTGTAAAATTTTACTTCGAAATTGATCACGTAAAAATGGATCCAGGCCTAATCCATCACTCAATTATGTCCAAAACTCTACATGCACGGCCCACCATTTCCAAAGTTTTCGATTTTTCAGTGAAATTCCAATGTAAGATCAGTTAAAAACATAAAGTTGGTGACATTTATAATCATCTACTTTTATGTAATCAATTTCGCGCTAGACCTTTATTCTTCAATTTTACGTCGAGCTGTAATTCCAGCTCATATACCCCCACTGAAACCTCACGATCCAGGACGATCCAATGGGAGACGATCCTGAAACGGCAAAAACTTTTGCATCAAGTGAATATTTCACAAACCGTCATCCAGCCGGCGCACAATGCGTTCACACACACTTTATAGCTCAACTGCGACATTCGTTGCGGCCGTGTGACATTTTGCTGGCACCGATCGACGATATGGGGGTAGTCCTGCAGCGTGAAATGTGTGCTGATGCTGCGGCGCTTTGGGCTGCGGGTATTAGGGCGGAAATCCTGTACGAGAAACTTGCGGATGCCCATGACGCTTTTGTTGGTTCTAGTTGCGCAGTGTGTGCTTTTTGAGCATGATCAGATTGGGTCAACACAAACTGGTTGACATCAAAATTAATGTCAACTAAATTTTGGTTTATTATTTAATTTCAACTTTCCTATGTGATAGAGCATAGTAAATTTTATATCGTGACACTTAATTTTCATTGTTTCTTAATTTTCAAGTGTGGTGCCTAAAATCCTTTTTGTGTTTCAGTTTCAGTTTGCATGTTGACATTCAGTTGACATTTATTTGCGATGTCAACCAGTGTGTGAACTCATTATGCCGGCAACATTAGATTGCCTCGCCGCCGCAGCTACTGGTGGAGCGTCGGGGCGCAGCTGGACTGGTCGCGTATCAGTCGTCTGTTTGTGCCGCTGGCTGCCGCCTATTGGTCACAGTGGCAGAAACGGGCAGGCGCTATGCGGAGAAGCGTATCGAGAAGCAAGACCTGCTGCAAGCGCTGCTGCCGGCTGTGTTCGGCGAGGATGGGGTCAGTCTTTACCTTTGTCTTGGTGTAGATCCATTTATTTTACTTATTACTTGCTGGCATAGGGCGGGAAGAGGCACGTCGATTTTTCAAACTATCATGGTTTTCGAAAAATAAAAATATTGAAATACCACTTTTTGACATTCAACCTCCACTGTGGATTTGGAAGAAAAAAAACATTTTTCGGAAAAATTCGTGCAGCACACAGTGCTTTTATTAATTACCGTACCATTCACTGTTATCCCGTTTCGCCCCAGGCACCGGCGGCGACAACATCTGGAAGTGCGTTGACATCTAAGCTGCAAAGCGGCGTGGCGCCGTCGGAATCGACCGCCCCATCAGCGGGCACCATGCGCAACGTGAACATGCACTTTCTGTTCGACGAGAAGCTAGAGCGCAACAGTAGGAGGAGAGTTGAAATGCAGATAGCATCGGCGCTAGAGCACACTGTTGGTGATGGGGCGGGACGGGAGGCCGCATTTACACGATTGTATAGTATACGCCGCGGACCGCATGCTGTGTATTTTTCTGAATGAAACACTCCATCATGTAGTCATCATAAATAAAATGAATTTTTTTCAAAATAAGACAAATTACTTGAGACACGAAACGTATGTTACTGTACTAGACTCCGCCTTTTTTTCTGAGTGTTTTTCGATCTTTTTTTGAAAGTGCGTACATAAGTACCGCTATCGACTAAGACATAAGTAATTTTGGGCGCATACTTTGCGATCCGCCGAGTATACTTAGTGCAATCAAAATGTTTGCACAGGTGCGCAAGCTATCTGCCAAGACGATTGTCGAAGTGATCGCGTGCGATGTCAACATCGATGTTCTGCGCCAATTGGCTATTCTGGTGGCCCCCAAGTGCAGGTTAACTAATGATAACGTAATTTCTTTCAACTCGATGACATTTGGGGGTAATTTGGCTTCGAACCATTACCCAGGCCGCCATCACTGCCGGCTGCAGCGGCGCTAGCCGCATTCGATCAACAATCAGCTGCCACCTGCAGCCAGGTAGATTTTGTAGCCAGCATGTCATGCCTTTTCAGCTATAGACACTCAAAACATCTTGAAACATCAACGACCCCACAGGCGGGTCGGGTCCGTGGAATCACCCGCCGTCTAGTGGAACAGATTCGCGCGATAGCCTTCGGCAACGCCGCCGCCAGCCCGCTGTGCGACCCGCTGGCTGGCGTCGTGTTGGTGTTGTTTTCGTGCTCGTCCGATTCCTGGGTCCTGGTTGCGTGACTGGGATTGGGAAGCCACTGGTTGGAGGATGGCTACCCCCCCCCCCCTCCCTGTTTGGGTGAGTTGATGAGTTTTTTTGTTCTGTTACTCAACTGTAACGATGGCAAACCCTCTGGAAATAAGTGTTGATTTTTAAGTGTTTTTTTCCAAAAAAAACTTTGCAATACTTTTCGAATGTTTTCGTGTTGATTATTCGCATTTTCTAATGGTATTTTTTAATAGAAAAGAATAGATTTTTAAGTGTTTTGACTAGTGGTGAACTATAAATTCGTAATGTTTCGAATGTTCCAGTTTCTGTTTGCCATCGTGTCTCAAGTGCCTATGGACGATTGCGGTCGTGTTTCTCATTGCTTTGTTATTGTCGACAAGTGATATTACTTTTCTTAGTTTATTTACACGCCCTACTTGTGCCATATTTTATTATTTTTCATTCATTCAAGTTTACCGCTATGTTTATTTCAATAGACATTCTGACACCAAAATCACTGAAATTAGACTTTTATAAAAACATAAACCACAGAATCCTGTCCTTCAGAAAAAATTATTAACAAGTTTTAAATCGGGATTTGCCCCTGTAAACTGTGTACCACACGTTAAAAAGATTTAGCTACAGCTGTGGCTGCCACAGTAGATATCCCTTGAACATGTCTTCTAAATTTAAAAAATATAAATGCACCATACAGACGCGATGAGCACCGTTTTAAAAGTATAGACTAGACTGCCTCACTATATTTACAAAGTACAGAGGATATGTCTGACCATACCCACTTGTAAAAAAAGAAAAATTACCCAAACGCTTAGTGCAGTTTGAAAAAATCACGTGTTACGAGTTCCGTACCAAGTGGCACTAACTTGAAATGATCAATTACTAAAAAACAGCTGCTTTCAAGTAGGAGAACGCGGTAGGAAAGAAAAGCAATAAATAAATTGGGCTTAGCTGCAGGCCAGTGACGTTTAGACTGGCCCGGCGCCTGCCTCGGTCCCTGTCCCAATCCCTACATATTCACATTCTATTTAGGT
This sequence comes from Sphaerolaimus hirsutus, assembly GCA_964036195.1. Classification (NCBI taxonomy): domain Eukaryota; kingdom Metazoa; phylum Nematoda; class Chromadorea; order Monhysterida; family Sphaerolaimidae; genus Sphaerolaimus; species Sphaerolaimus hirsutus. The sequence goes on along the minus strand of OZ038452.1, from coordinate 13,811,078 downwards.
AGTCACAATGTCAGCAAAACAAAGCACCAACAGAAACACAACAAAATACACTCCTTATATCCAGATCTTGCCTGTCACAGTCATAAGAATTTGTATGGGATAAAGGCATATAAGGTGTTGGTTAAGTAATTACAAAATATGTCAAATATTAACGCAGTAGAATAAGGCACCGTAAAGCTATTTTCCTCTGAAAGTGCTTTTTACTTAGTACAAATCCGAAGAATGAAAAAAATTGTAAAAATAATCTCTAATAATCACCCATATTCAGTAACGTGTTAGCACCGAACAGTGAGCTCTATCATTTAGCAAACTCACAAAATTTGGCAACTCGCCAACTGCAGCAGCGGTAATCAATAGAGCGGGTGGTCGTCGTACCACCTTCGATTCCACGAGCTGCCGGCGCCGGTGCCGGCCGCGCCCGTGGTCGACGGACTGTAGGTGCTGTGCGGCCGGCTGCCGTAGTGCGACGTGCGCGGCGAGTAGCCGGCGGCCGAGTAGCGCGACGCGGTCGTGCCGCCAGCGCCCGCCCTGTGCGCCGCGCCGCCGCCGTAGCTGGGCGTGTAGCTGCTGGCCGCGCTCGTGTGCGCGTGCGTGTCGTTGCTCGATGGACTGCTCAGGTTCTCTTTGCTCTTGCGGAAGAGCCCTTTGATCTTGTCCAGCGGCGACCGCCGGCCGTTTACATCTGCGGGGGTAGTGTTTGTTCGGTTAGGTACGCATTTCGTTGATAATAGATGTGTAGGTAAAGTTTTTTGCGCCTTGTAAGTAACGCTTACCTGTTCCTACATTTCCTTATTTTTTACTTGCTAAGCTTGTTTTACACAGTGTTATTTACCAATTTTAGTTAATAGAGTGCTATCAATTTCATGCTAGAGTATTAACCCTGCAATGAAACTACTTATTACACATTATAATAATTATTATTATAAATACATTTTTTACTAAACACCGAAAAATTATTGTATTTTTCATGCTTGGATTGGATGTGGCAGATTTCTGCGGTAATTGTGCAGTCAGTGAGTATACTCATTTTCTGCCGGCGATTACTTATCATTGACGGGTCGTTTCAATTTCGAGCACTTCACTACTTTTCTTCACTGACCAGTGTGTATTGGCGCGGCGTGCGTGGGCCTAACATTTGCGGTGGTGATGGCCGTCGTTCTACGCCTGGCCATGTCCAAAATGCTCTTTTTCTTCCTGCCCGCTTTTGCTGCCGAACTTTCGCCCACGCCGGAGTCGATCGACGCCTCTTTTTCGGTCGTACTGCCTGATCCTGTGTTTTCTGGACTTAGACATTGAAATTCATACAGGGGCACCTCTTTTATTCCATTCCCATTTTCTGATCACATGGTTTAGATGGAGGGAAGTTATCACAGATTGACGATGTGAGGTACTATTCTTGTTGTCATTTTTAACGGGCCCTTTTAACTACTTTTAAACATCTATAACTTTAAAAAAACGATTTTCAGAAAGTAGTCATTTAAATTTCATTTCCAATTTTCAGCCGGTGATGCGTGTCCAATGGGCGCGCACGCTGACTATCGAAAAGTTCCAAATGTTGATCTTTTAAAGAACTTTTTGATGTTGATATAAAGAAATTTTTAGTATCACATTTTCTGCCTCTGCTCTGGATATCAATACCATATTATAAAGCCACTATTTATTTGTGTGGAAAGTATGCTCCAACGTAAAAGATAGGACGTTTCTGCTTCTGCCTGATTCGTGTGTGTTTTTACACACAAAGTGGACATTTTTTATCAGCACAAAATGCCCTTTACAAACACGATCCCTTTACAATATTGACAAACAGGGTTCACATATGGCAGAGTAGCTTTCCAATAATGCAATTGCACATGTATAGGGGGTTGACTTGAGTTTTTAAGGGTTGAGTTTACAATTCAGGGTTGAGTTGACAGGTGTTTATAAATTAGGGTTGAGTTGACTGAAGTTTAAAAATAAGGAGCCGTGTTGACAAAAGTTTACAAATTAGAGGCTGAGTTTATGGGAGTTAAGTTGATGTGAGTTTACCAAATTAGGGGCTGAGTTTATGGGAGTTGACAATAACATTACCATAACCCTTAAGTGAGGCCCCTGGAGCTAAAAAATATAAATTGTGAAATGATGCATTTGTGGATTTCTGATTACAATGATTTGAAATATGCACTCCATTCTGACAGTACATTACCATAACCATGAAATTGAACCCCTGGGGCCAAAACATTCAAATTGTGAAGTGATGCATTTGTGGGTTTCTGATTACAATGATTTGAAATATGCACTCCATTTTGACACTACATTACCATTACCCTGAAAATGAACCCCTGGGGCCAAAAACTTTCAATTTGTGAAATGATGCATTGTGGGTTTCTAATTGCACTGATTTGATATATGCACTCCATTTTGACACTACATTACCATAACCCTGAAAATGAACCCCTGGGGCCAAAAACTTTCAATTTGTAAAATGATGCATTGTGGGTTTCTAATTGCACTGATTTGATATATGCACTCCATTTTGACACTACATTACCATAACCCTGAAAATGAACCCCTGGTGCCAAAAACTTTGAATTTGTGAAATAATGCATTTTTGGGTTTCTGATTGCACTGATTTCAAATATGCACTCCATTTTGACTCTACATTACCATAACATTTTAATATAATGCCCAGAGCTTAAAAAATTAGAAATTGCACTGATTTGATATATGGACTCCATTTTGACACTACATTACCATAACCCTGAAAATGAACCCCTGGGGCCAAAAACTTTCAATTTGTTCAATCATTCATTTTTAAGTTTCTGATTGCACTGATTTCAAATATGCACTCCACTCTGACACTACATTACTGTAACCCTGAAATTTAACCCCTGGGGCCAAAAATTTCAAATAGTGAAATGATGCATTTGTGGGTTTCTAATTGCACTGATTTGAAACATTCACTTCATTTTGACACTACATTACCATAAACCTGAAAATGAACCCCTGGGGCCAAAAACTTTCAATTTGTGAAATGATGTATTTGTGAGTATTTTCATGCACTGATTTCAAATATGCATTCCATTCTGACACTACATTACTGTAACCCTGATAATGAACCCCTAGGGCCAAAAATTTCAAATTGTGAAATGATGCATTTTGTAGGTTTCTAATTGTACTGATTTAAAATATTCACTCCATTTTGACTCTACATTACTGTAAGCCTTAAAATAGATCCCCTGGGGCTAATAAATTAGAAATTGTGAAATGTTGCATTTGTGGGTTTTTGATTGCCTTGATTTGAAATATGCACTCCGTTGAATATATGCATTACACCCTCCACCCTTAAATTAAACACCTGCATCTAACAAATTTGAAATAATGCTTTTTTGTAGGATTAGAACACTACAAAACCCGACCGAAGGTCGGAGAGAATCCTGCTAGTATTTATATAGAAGTAGTCGCCTTTTCACAAAATACATCTGGACAGGAAGAAAAAAGCATCCATGAAAAAGGGGCATTGATTGTGGCGACTGCACGCGCTCACTGACCGTATCCGCTACTTGTATAGCCATATCTGCTGTTGGGTCTGCTGCGGTAGTCGTCGTGCGGCTCGTCTTCGTTCACCCGGTGCAGCTTCTCATTGCTGCGGTGTCTGCGCAGCTTGTCCACGAAGCGGCTCGGTCTATGTTTAACGCGTTTTTGTTACAGCATGTCAATTATCGCCCAGTGGCGTCCCACACACTAGTTGACACACGTGTGTCAACTCAGATATCGACTTCACGTGTCGCACTGCGATCTCAAGATGCACATGTGGCTATGTTGGGAAAATAAATTACAGCTGGTGCATTGGTAGATCGCTCTGCGACATGTGGAGCAGATTTCGGAGTTGAACCAGACCAGTTGACAGACATGTGTCAACTAGTGTGTGGACCGCGATAGTATTGTATACGTGTAATTTTAAAGCAAAGCTGTTTGTGGCATACCTGAATCTATTTCCGCTGCCTTCAAGCCAGCTTTTCAGTCTCGACGGGCTCGTCTCGTGCTCAGTCTTCTTGAGTATGCTCCTGGTAGGGCCACCGCTCACCGCGGCCGCTTCGGTATCGACCGGAGTACCGTACCGGTGGTGGCCGGCAGTCACGTCCTCGTGGCTGTCGCCGGCGCCGGTGCGGTTCCACGCGTGCAGTATGGCGCGCCTGGCGCCGCCCACGCCCGACGAGCCGCGCGTGCTGTGGCTGGGGCCGGTGGCGCCCGCGCCGCTCGTGCTCGGCTCCTCGTTGAGCACGTCGTAGTAGCCCCGCCTGTGTGATGAGCTTCGGCTATAGTAGGTATAGGAGATGCCTCAGAAACTGTCCAGCTATATATCCCAGACTAAACTCAATTTTCTATGTACCATCTGCGAAACACCCCCCCCCCACCCCATCTAGGCATGGCAACTAATTTTTAACTGAGTTTTTAAAGATGATTTTCTGGATGATTACAGCGGTAAGAAATTTTTTTGTTGATATTTTATATTAAATACCATTTACCTATATTTTAACTATCACAGTGACTTTTTAAAAGAGGTCTTTTTGCTAGCCATCCACTAGGTATTTCGCGATTCTATTTGCGCCCACCACTTTTTCTACATGAGTGAGTAGACAGCCGGCCGGCGCACCTGTAAGACACGTTGTTGCCGTCGAACTTTGACCGGTAGTAGCCGGCCGTGTGCTCGTTGGCGTTGAACGACTGCGGGCGGGCGTCGCGCGTCGCCGGCGAGCCGGCCCTGTCGCCGTGGCTGTACCAGTCGCGCTGCGCGCTGTAGCCGCCGGTCGAGGCGGGCCGCTGTCTGGCCGCGTAGCTCTGGTACGTGCCGCTCGGCTCCGGGCTGAACAGGCGCGTGCTAGTCGTCTCGTGCGCGTAGTGGTGCGGCCCAGTGTCCTACGTGGAAGTGTTCGTTATTGTATGTGGTAACGTAAAGTACACAGTGTCTGCAGTGGTGCGGTGAAATGGGTCAAAACGTAAATAGAAAATGGAGAAAGGTGCGTTTGCATTCAGCTACATGGTACAAGGAAATAAAGGCAAAATGCAAAAACTGATCTAAAGGAAAAATCGGTTGTTCGGGTGCAAAGACAGAGCACTGCAAACCACAGTCATCTTCACAATTGAATTGTATATAGCTATGCGTTTTCATTATTTTTGAGTAACAATACTGAATGCAAGCGCACCAATTTGCGTTACGTACTGCTGAAACATTCGATTACATTATGACAAGAAACCCGGCAATTTTTCAATACCAACTGTAGTTCAAGTTTGCGAGTATATTCCTATGTCTATTTGCCCAGGAGTAAAAAATTTGCGAATATATTCATTCACCCATGATACTTTGTGGCTCTCTATTCACAGGCTACACAATACCAACACTTCATGCAAATGACAAATTAAGACATTCACAAATGTTTACACGTTAGCAATTACATTTCGGTAGAGTATATTTACATAATGGTTCCGAGAAAAGTGCAATTATATCATGACCACAGTTTGAACTTCGGAAGTTGGGTGCGAACAAAGATACCGTATTTCCTCGATAGCTAGTTTCGGGGAGGGGGCGGGTGTTGTTCGAGCGGGGTTTTCATTTCCCCATAGTAGGGCACGTGAACGCTGCAATGTAAATACAATTACCGTATTTCCTCTAAATACCCCCAGGCGGTTTATTTTTTCAGAGTGGAAATTTTGAGTGGGGTAGTTCGAGGGGGGCTTATTCGAGGGGGGCTTATTCGAGGGGGGGGGGGTTATTATTTCGTCAGAAATTTTCGGAAAATTGAAAGTAAAGGACAATCTGTTACATACCGAAAACCGGTAATAAACGTGACTAAATAGGATATAATGGGCACTTAAACATACTTAACCTCACTACACAAACTAGCGTATATTTATGTGTGTGTAGCTGCGATCAGGGTTGGCAAAATCTCAGAAAAAAATAAAAATAAAATGGAAAATTTAAGAATAAAATAAAATGGAAAATTTCAAAATAAAAATAAAAATTGTATAAAAATTCAAATTTTTGTAAATTTTTTGTAAAATTGTATACAAATTCATATTTTTGTAAAAATTGTATAAAAATTCATAATTTTTGTAAAAAACTTCTCTTGCTTATGGTTCAACATGATTTTCCATGGAGCTGGATCTGTCCCAAGCCCTGTAAAGTGTCAAATGTCATATGAAATGGAATGGAAAGTGTCAATTTTCATGAAAATGTTAAGTAAAGTGTCAATTGTCATGACAAATAACAATTAAAGTGGCAACTGTCAAGCAAATTGTAATCTTGTTTTGTATCCAAATCTTGTTGTTGGTTTTGTATCCAAATCTTATGTGAACATTTGGATACAAAAAATAAGATCTGGATACAAAAAAATAAGATCTGGATACAAAAACATAAGATTTGGATACAAAAACACAATATTCGGATACATAATTGACACTGCATGACATTTATCATGACAATTGGCACTTTGCTTGACATTTGAGATGTCAATTGACTCTTTACTTTACATTCATCATGACAATTGACACTTTGCATGACATTTTACAAATTTCCCCGCACACTCCAGTACTCCTTCTACTGAAAATGCAAACCATTATTATCAATAATTGTTACTTTACACTTGCTACCAATTGCATGCAACTACCTACTGCATGTAAGTTCTGCAAAGTAATGGGAAGATTTGTCACCCGTTTTTCATTTTAGGTCTCATTATAAAGTTTTTTTTGGCCTTGCATGCAACATTCTGATTTTTTGTAAAATTTCTGTACATTTTTGTAAAATTTTTGTAAAATGGTTCCATTTTATTATTTTATTATGATTTTGGAATAAAATAAAATAAAATAAAATGAAACAAGAATAAAATACAAATAAAATACATTTTTATACAATTTTTATACAATTTGTATACAAATGATTTTTATAAAACCAACCCTGGCTGCGATGCAAGACGGCAGCAATAAATACATCATGTACCTTGCATACATGATGTACCTTATTCCAGACGGGGGTTATTTTGATGGGGGGGGGGGGGGGGTTTCCTCAACTCAAAAAGACCTGGGGGTATTTCGAGGGAGTGTTTATTCAAGAGGGGTATTTCGAAGAAATACGCTATTCGAATAACAAAACAAAGAGAAACGTTACGCTCAAATTGACCCATCAAGACTCAATAAATACTAAAATTGAGGCAGTGTGCACCATATGCAACACATTTTAATTTATGTATCTCGCATCTACACAGCAACTAGGTTGTGTGCAGCAGTTGCAATTCATTTTTAACATGCTTGTTTGTAAAAATGCTGATGAAAAATTAAGCGAATACCTTGGATAACTTTTCTCGAGTTTTGCTTGTGAGGAAGTGTCTCCGGTGACTCCGGATATTTTGAGGAAATACGGTGGATAAGATAATACCGGATAATTTACTAAATACAATATAAAACTTCATACTCACACACACGTATCTTACTCAGTACCCTCAAAGACACATTAAACCAAACGCTTGAACAGCTTTGAAAGCTAGTTTTACAACCCTACCGCCCTCCTTATCAATCCTACTCCTAGCACGCCTAAACTGGAAGTGTTCCACGCCGCACAAATGACACGGCAGGAGGGCGGCGGGCAAGCGCGCTCTGCCCGCGGCCCCGCAGTGGCACTTGCCCGGCGCCTGATCACCGGCCGCGCACGAACACCTGGTTCGCTGGGCGGCCGCGTGCCGCACCTGTGGCGCGATGGCCGCCGCCGGCCGGTCGGACGTGTCGCGCGACGCCGATCTGTGTCTGCTGGTGCTGCGCGGCCTGCTGCTCGCGTCGTAGCGGTGCGGGCTGGCCAGCGGGCCGGGGCTCGGCGTGTCCACCGCGCGCTCGTTCGGCACCAGCCCCACGCCCTCCGGGCTGAGTTCGTGCAGCGAGCGCGATTTGCGGTCGTCTTCGGCTAGCATTCTGCACATATTTACATTACCCGTTACCTTGTGCATCAGTTGAAGCTTCATTTCTCAATATCGGTGAACTTATTTGTTCGCGTACCTGCTCACGGGGCCCTTCTGTGAATAGTCGAAGTATGTGGTGCGCGCGTTGAACCGCGGCCGGACGTAGTTGAACAGGGACGGCGACTGCTCGTGGCCCATGGTGTACTGGTAGAAAGGATCCCTGCCGCCGCTGCCGTCGTGCGCTGCGCCGTTTCCATTTCACAATGGCAGTTAAATATATTTTAGGATTGCACTGCACAGAGGGCAAACAGATGCTTACCATTTTCTGCGGCATCTTTCGGCACTGAATCTACTGGCACCGAGCACAAATCGATCGCGTTTCTGTAGCTCGCCCGCCGTGGGTCGGTTGGCTGCGGGCCAAATCAGTGTGCTTTGTTTAGTCTACTTTGTTTCTAAAACACTGTAAGAGTCTTCTGCAACCTACTTGCCTAGAATCCATGTGCAAATTGACATTTTTTAATTTCGAGAATACTGCACGGAATCAAGAAAACTTAATTTTAGTGGTTTGCTCGCAGTTAAGGTTGAATATTTGACGGAACTTTGACAACTGAAGAGTTCTCGTTTTCATGGGCAAACTAGTTTGTAGAAGCATTTTGTGCACTGTCTGAACTTGACTATTTATTTACCTGTGGGCCTAGATTTTCTCTCTGAAGATGTTCATCCGCGGGGTGGCCAATTTCCGTCGGCGAAACGCACACATCCTCTGCATCGTCCAGCGCCGCACTCACTGTCACTTCCTCGGATTGTGCCAAACATTCCTGTGTATTTATAACTACTGTAACCTTCCCGTTTTTATCAATTGATTATGTATAAATATGTGATGTACCTATAATTATAATATTCCTGTGTTTATACATATAGGATGATTAATACTATTATTACATTGAGTGTAGTGGGTGCATACCGTAAATCCTCGAATAAGTCACCGGGGGAGTTATTTTCTCGTCAGAATTTTCCGAGGGGGGACGTATTCAAGGGGGAATCCTTTTTCAGTAAAATATATGATAAATTTACTGCACAAATGGTGTAAAATGGGGTATTCTAGCAGTGAAATAAATGTTAGTGAACTCTAGCTGCATGATAATGGTATTTACACAATAAATACATACATAAAACGTTTTTAGTAAATGCGAAATGTTGTGAAATGTTTCCTTCCCATCTAAGTGAGGGAGTTATTCGAGGGGGCGAGTATTTTTCCTCACGCTCACAAGAGGGGGGACTTATTCGAGGATTTACGGTTTTTAAGTATCATCGTAAACAACTGTAGCAACTGTAGTGTAGCAACTGGTAAAACTGCCCTGGCCACTATTCTACAAATTTAGCGACATAAATAATGTACTTATATATCCCAAGTATTTGAGAGTGTACTGTAACTTTCTCTTCTAATTCGTCATTCACTGCTATACGCAGCGGACCGACCTCATTGTGCCCTGCGCTGCCGTCCACGTCGCTGTACCCGTCGCTCGGCGCGACGGCCAGCTGCTGCTGTTGCAGTTCGGGCGGCGTGCGCGACTTGCTGCTGCGCGGCGACGTGAGCACGCCGATGGTCGCGTCGTAGTCCTTGTCGGGCTCGGACAGGATCTCGGCTGCCAAGTGAAACAACACCTCGTCGCCGGAGGACGTGAATTGGACTGCGATATTGCAGGCTGGTGTGTGGTGTCTTTCTAGTTGCTCAGGGTTCGCGTCAGTTCCTAACCGAGTCGGTACCATTTCTGCTTTTTCTAACACAATGCAATTACCGTATTTCGTCGAAAATACCCCAGGGGGTTTGTTATTTCGCCCGCAAATTTTGAGGGGATTTAATTCGGGGGATGGGCTTATTCAAAGGGGGTTATTATTTCGTCAGAAAATTCAAGGGGGAATAATTCGAGATATACGGTATGTAGTTTTCTTACCACATTTTATCGACATTTACCTTGTCAATAGCAATTGGCCATTACCCCCCCCCTAAACTCACTGCTGCGACCCTTTTTCTTCCTTGAATTTTTGTCATCTGTCAACGGGGCATAAATGAACTCTGGGCGTTCTCTGGACGTGTTCGAGGGGCTAGGCGGCCGGGGGCCCTCGTCGTCCACTTGAAATGTGGGCGACATGGCGCCGCCGTTCGCGGCGTTGTGGTGGTGCCGCAGCAGCAGCGCGTAGTCTGCAATTGTGCGCTCGTTTTGTTCATTGGCTATTGTAATGATGATACCGCGACAATTACTTAGTTGGCCGTCGCTTAGAATTTACTGCGGACTATATCGACGTATATCCTCGAATAAGTCCCCCACGAATAACTCCCCCCCCCCCCGAATAGCCCCCCCCCCCGAATAACTCCCCCCCCCGAATAACTTCACCCTGTTAGCCGAGTTAGGAAAAAAAAACTCCCCCCTCGAATAACTTCCCCCACTCTGATAGGTATGTAAAACGTCACACGTATTTTTTATATTTTTATATGAAGCATGTTTAAGTAGTTATTGTGAAAAATTAAGCAAATATTATGCAGTTTATGCTCACTAGTGATGATTCTATGCTCCACTTATATCATTTGTATTCAAACTTACGATCTATGAAGCTAATTTAACCCCATTATACGGTAAATTGATTATGCAGTTTATTCAAAAGTCTGACGAAAAATAACTCCCCCTCAAAAAATTCAGATGAAAAAATAACTCTTCTGGGGACTTATTCGGTGATTTACGGTATATTACTGAATGCTTTCCTAAGTTTTGACTTGGCTCGAAACACCGACCGTCAGCCACGCTGGGCCTCTCCTTGATAATCTTGGCGATGATCTCGGTGGTCTTGGCCGAGCTCGGGAAGGGCGGCGGCGATGCCTTCCTGGGCACGCTCACCGACCGCCTGCTCTCGACCTGGTCGTCCAGCTGGTGCAGCGCGTGTCTGGTGGCCGGCTGCGAGCCGCACACCGACGACGAGCGCGACCGGTGTTCCGGCTGCATGTCCAGCTCGTTGTCCTGCGGCGTGGGCGTGGTTGGTGTGGCCAGCGCGGCCGGCGTCGGCGGCAACTGCGTGTCGTCGGCGTCCGCTGACTGTTTGCGAGCGTGCTGCGTTCCAGCCAGGCACAGCACGGTGCCGCCGGTCGCGCCCCGGTGGAACATGCTGCCCCGCGGCGGCGTTTCCTCTTTTTCTGCCTTGTGGGGGAACGGCTTGGGCACGCAGCTCGCCGAAGAAGTGTCGTCGAATGTGGTCGAGCTGACTACCGACCTGCAGTCGATTAAGCGTCTGCTGTCATAGGGATAAAAAAACCTTGTTTTTTTACCATAAAAAAACGTAACAGTGAGTTTTTTATTAAACTTTGCCCCAATTTTCACCCAAACTATTTATTTTTTAATTTTTTTGCACATTTTCACCTTCAAATTCATTAGGTAGTTCATATCCTCTTTTGCCTATTTTCAGTTTTTTATCTGTAAATCATGTGTTAATATACCCATTTTCGACTACTTTTTCCCTATTTTTGGTTTGTTTCTATCTTTTATGCCTTGAAAAATCCTATTAAAAACTCCTGTATACTCGACAGACACGATACTCTACAAACAGATAGGAGTTATGTCTTCGTCTGGCAGACGGCCAGCCGAGAACTTATGAAAGGCGCGATGACGACGAAGTTAGTTACCTAGTTAGTGTTAGTTGAAGACGACGTGATGGCGAGAGATGATGACGGCCACGAAAGTGATCACGTCATGATGGAGTGTTTCCCCCGGGAAAATGTACGGCGTAATGTCATCCGAGTATAATACATGCCATCGAATACAAAAAAATGGTAATTCGAATGGCCATCTGCGCTCACCAATTCTGCTGCGACCCGGTGGCGGTCGTGGGCCGGTTCAAGTTGTCGTTACTGTTGCGCAGCAGATGCGCCGGCGGCATCGGCGTCGGCGGCTCGGGAGTACGAACGGTCGCGGCGACGCGCTGAGTCGCCTGCATGTTACAGCCAGTACAACTTACCCAACTGCCAATGTGGCCAGACACACAGTGCATATAACATACACGTGGCGTGGGCGGAGCGGCGGCCTCCTCGGGGGCCTCTGCGTCGAAACTATGCCCCATGTCGGGATCGGCGCTGCGCAGCCAGTGCAGCTTCGCCAGTGCCGCAGATGTAGGCGCGGCCGTGCTCTGTGTTTCGGTCGGCGCCGGCGGTGGAGTGCTCGGCACCGAAACTACATGTGCCTTGGCCCTTTCGTAAAGGTTGTTCGTTTCGTCTTCCGTTCTGCGACGTTTACTTGAATTTGACGGTTTTATTTCAGCAGTAATTTTGGATGGAAATCAGTAAAAGCTGACCTTTCATTGTCAAGTGATTTTGCGGCCTTGCCCAGAATTCCAAGTGGCCCGCGTTCATACTTTCCTTTTGAGAAACGCCTGTTGAGTGTTTTAATCGCGTTATCACAACTAAATCTTCCACTTTCAATTGCATTTTCACATCCAACCTCGTGAGTATAGTCTGAGGCAGTGGAGGTTTATCCGCGTTTGTCGGATCCGGCGGCACATCGCTGTGACTGGTGTGCTTAGACTTCTCACTGGCGGCGCTCACGAACGACTCGTTGTCCGACTCGTGGCCCAGCCTCGAGCTGAGCTTGCGCTCCTTTTTGCTCGTGTCGGCCGCGTCCATGTCCTCGTCCTCGTCGTCGTCGTCGTCGAAGTCCTCGAAGTCGGACGTGAAGTCGACCGTGCACGTTTCCACGATCTCCACGTCGCTGCAGCTGCTGGCGCGGCTGATGGTGCCGCCGCCGCCCACGCCGCCTGTTGACACTTCGATCGACACGGCACGCCACGAGCGCAGCGGCTGCACAGGGTTCGAGCATATTTCAATCAGCATACTTAAATGTTATTATGACACAAAATGCTAGCTTTTTTATTGATTGTTCGGTACGGTACTGGAATTTATTTCAGAGTCAATAAGCAAAGTTTTTTTGGAGACTGACTTTTATTATTTTTATATGTGTACTGTTTTATATCTGATGATAATATGATAATATATGATGTTCCGGCCGCAATTATCACAAAGAACTGGCTAACATTTTGCTAACATGTCATTTGCTGTTGTAACGGCTAAGGAAAGGGCGAGAAGGAGGCTTGAGCTTGATCCCCCACCCATTCCCGGGTGAACATATCATATCCCCTCCAATATCTATTTATGTCCAACGAACCTCATCAAGATCGTGTCCTTTCTGTTCCACAGTCCGATCATCCAGCTCCACATTGTCCAACTCGTGTTTATCCTCCTCCATTTTCTGGTCGACCTGTTTTGGATCAGGATGTTGCGTCTGTTGCATCTGCTGCGCTTCCGCCGACGACGAAGTTTCCTCTTCGCTCTCGTCGCTGTTGCCCGTGCACGGCGCCGCCACGATTGTCGCTGCGGCCGCGGCGGTCGTTTGCCTGTGTCAAATATGTACATTGTTGATTGTTAGAAGTTGTGATTGTCTTGACATTTCGATAACAATCGTGTAAAATATTGTTGATTGGTATATACTGTTTTTCATCTAATATTCTTTTGCGTCCACTTAGTATGTGCTGTTTTTTATTTCATTGCTGATTGCCCTAAAGTAACTGTTTCGAGGTTTTTAACTGTAGGTAGTAGTTGTTTGCCGCTATTTTTAAAACTTACGTGTAGCATACGACTAGGACCCATACCGTTCCCCACCCCACTCATGACCAACCTGGCGCTGCGCCAATCCATGGGCTCGACTTTGCGCTTGGTCTGCTCATCTGTGTCTGCGCGCGTTGGTTGCGGCGGCGGTGGCGAGGGCGAGCGCGGCCGCGGTTGGAGTGAAGCGGCGGCGGTCCCACCGGCGCAGATCGTAGGGGCCGCCGCCGCCTGCGCGTTTTTTGCCGTTGTTCCAGTGGTGTGCACGCGCGGGCTGCGCGGCGGCGACGGCAGCCTGCTGCTCGACGGGCCCGCGGTGTTCGCCTCGATCACCGGCGCCTGAGTGTTGCCGTGCCGGTAATTCTAACTGCGCTGGTAAAAGCGGGTGCCAGTCCCAGACGCAGTAAAAACTCTGTAAAATGCCATCTGCCATGTACACCCCCCTCCCCCTGCAAAGTGTCATCTGTATCCAAATCATATTTAAAAGTATCCAAATCGTATGTTTTTATCCAAATCTTACGTTTGGACATAATATATCGATGCAGAAACATAAGATTTGAATACAATAGAATAACATTTGGATACACATGACAATTTACAGGGTCTTTTACAAGACACATGAAATTTTACAGGGTCTTTTAAGGGTCTACGACTGCCCCCAGTTTGCCCATTGCGTGCGCACCTCTCCGTGAACCTCTTTGAGCGCGCCCAGGATGCCGTCGAGCACTTCCTTGACGAAAGGATTGGTCTCGAATTTTGGGTGGTTTCTGATGCGCAGAATTAGCTCCGGGCGAACACGGCCGCGCTCTGACTCGTTGATCACCTGGTCCATGAGCATGTTCAACGTGTCCACCTCCACCTGCGTCAGTTTATATTGAGTATGCACATCAATTTGACATCGATGTTGATGTTATCAATGTAAAAATTCACCGTTGAATGAACACCTTATCTTTATGCCTATGCGCGATAAATGTGCCTTTCTTTGCCGTGTACCGTATGAAGTAACTATCTACTTTATCATCCATCAGTGGCAGTAATTTATAATTATACTCGGCGGACATCACACGTAGTATGGAAAACGATCATAACCCATCTATACTCAGGCGGACCGCAAAGTATGCGCCCAAAATTATTTATGTCATGGTCATGGAGAAGGCGCGAGCTGAATACTTAGGTATGCACTTTCACAAACAGAAAAATATTTTGAAAAAAGAAAAGGCGGAGTCGCGTACAAACGAGGAATGTTTTTTCCCGAAATGTTTTTTTCTTTTTTGCTGGAATTATTTTTATTTTTTAATGATGACATCATGATGGAGTGGTTCCTTTAGAAAAATGCATAGCGTGCGGTCCGCCCAGTATTCCTAATAACGAAATTTATCACAAGATTTTATTCATTTAAGTTATTGTGGCAGGATTCTGCACATACTTTGCGGTCCGCCGAGTATACCTGGCAAAGACACCTCCGATACATACAAAGTTATCACTTCAAAACTGTCAGTGGAGAGCAGTTTAAAGCCACACCAACCGTTCAGCGAACGACTTACCTCCCTGGACGGTCTGTCGTGTGCGGCGGGCGAGACCACCAGCGGCCTGCCCACTTCCCTGGTGCCCAGCGCGGGCGGCGACGGGCTGCGTGATTTTGTCTTCTCTCGTGCCGCCTGCGGCTCCGCACTGGGCTGCCTGTGTTGGTTGTTTGTGACATCAAGGATATGCTATGCGGCGCTGAGTGCGCATACCTACCTGATATAAAAATACCTAGTGTGTATTTACGTGATTGTATTTTGATGAAGGTCCTTAGATTGGTTCCGTGAAAGTGTAAGTTACCCCATTGCGCCGTTGTGAATGAATATAGATTGCATTTCAAAAACTAAAATGTAACTAAAGACTATTGATATTCTACGTCTGCACACGAACGCTCATTTGTTGCCCTATGGTGAGACCTAACGTGTATCTCGCAAGTGGCAGCTATTCGAACAAGCAGCATCAACAATAAACCTGGCCAGGGGCCAGTTCCGCAAAATGAGAAGTGAGAAGTGAAATGGCAAAGGCGAAGTGAAATGGCAAGTGAATTGAGGAGGAAATTGGCAAAAGCGAAGGGAAATTACTGGCACCAGTTCACACCTGTGTCTGCTCTCCGGCTGCTGCCGCACCGGCTCCTCTACGTTCCTGCTGGGCGGGCGCGGGCTATCCCTCTTCGAGCCGCCGGCGGCGGATGAGCTGTCGCCGCCCAGCCTCGTCTCCAGGGCGCGCAGCCGGCTCAGCGGGTCGTCCCACGCGGTCACCGTCGGCTCGGCGCTGGTCGTCGTGATCGTGGGCTCTGCCGGAGGCTCCGCCTTTTTGTCTTTCTTGCGACTGTGTTATAGGGGGGGGGGGGGTTAATTGAGTGACGATGATTCAATGATTGCCTGATGTTAAAAGCACTGAAATGTTATAATGTCCATAGAAACCATATATGTAAAATAATGAATCATGGCGGCCCGCAAACTAGTTGACACACGTGTTTCGGCTTCACGTGTTGCACCACTGATCTCCAAATGCACATGCGGCAATGTTGAAATATAAATATTACGGCAAGTGCATTCGCAGATATGAGTTGACACAGACCAGTTGACGCACCTGTGTCAATTAGTGTGTGGGCCGCCAAAATTGAATCAGTATTAGTGACGCTGATAAGTCAATATTTATGTAATGCAACATCGTTGCGAGCGAATACAGTATTTCCAACTGACGGCTTCTTCTCAGACTTGTAGATCTCAGCGTCGTCCAAGTCGTCGAGCATCATGGCCTGGGCGTCCTTCTTGTCCTTCTTCTGCGCGCTGGGGTGGCTCATGGCCTCCAGCGATTGCTCGGCCTCCTTGCGCCGCCGCCGGTACTCTTCGATTTTGCGCCGCGTCGCACTGGACAGGTGGCCGAACTCTAGGAACACGTCCGTCTCGTTGTGCAGGTCTTGCACGATCAGCGTGTCTGCACGATGACGTGTGGACGTTGTGTGGTGGTCGTGTGACAGTGGCATGTATTGATGGCACACGAAAATAAAAAAATTCGAAAACGTTTTCGAATTTGAATTTTTTTTTCTCGAAGTTTTACCGAATTCCGACGTTCCCAGAAAAAAAACACTGAAAAATCTAAAAAAATTTCCTAGAAAAGATCGAAAAGTGTTTTCGAGTTTTTCCTGTATTTTTTGTTAAAAATACATTTCGTATTGACAACGTAAATTTTACATGGATCTATTCATAGGGTCAGAACAAAAATGTTGTAGCGTATGTGCTTTCACAGTTTTGAAGGCTGTAAAATATAAAGATGTATAGAAATCACCAGAAAAATTCACAAATGCAATAATTCAGTGAAAAAAAAATCAAAAAGTGTCCAAAAATGCGAAAAGTATTAAAAAATTCAAAAAATTTAAAACCATTTTCAGAAAAATTCGTGAAGTGATGTTATAAAAAAATTGAAACACTTTTTCCAGAGTGTTTGCCGTCGTTAGTGTCGTGTGCAAACCGACCGCCTCTTTCCGTAAGCGCGGGCTGCGTCTCGTCGATCTCGTTCTCGGGCAGGTCGGCCAGCGCGATCTGGTTCTCGTCGCCCGCGTTGAGCCACCAGTGCGACGCTATCTCTGCGATGGGAGCGCGCCGCTCGGGATTCACGCGCAGCATCGACCTGGGGGCAGTCCCAGACCCTGTAAAATGCCCTGTAAAATGTCAAATGTCGTGCAAAGTGTCAAAAATCATGGAAAATGCCCTGCGAAATGGCAACCCAGGTGCCATTTTGCAGGGCATTTTACACGACTTTTGACAGTTTGCATGACATTTGACATTTGACAGGGCATTTTACAGGGTCTGGGACTGGCACCTGATCAGAATGGAGGCGGTCGACGGCTGCTCGGGCTCGTAGTACGCGCCGCGCTTGATCTGCCGCACCATGCGGTTGAAGTCGCGCCCGTCGAACGGCATCGAGCCGTATACCAGCGTGTACAGCAGCACGCCCAGCGACCAGCAGTCCACTTCGGGGCCCTGCGCGTTCAATATTTATAGAAAAAGTACAAAATGTTGTCGGGACCTTTCACTGTGCGTGCGAATGCTTTAATCGACTGAGCTACCAGGAGGTATCATTTTGCACGGCAATTCCCTTAACATTATTTCCACGTTTACCGATCACTTTTCAATTTTCTACGAGTGTATCGCCGTCTTTGCGTGCATGCAGGGACGTATCCAGGATTTTGGAGCGGGGGGGGCTGCTTGTTTACGGAGCCCCGCGAACGGGGGGGGCTCAGCCCCCCCCCCCCTAAAATTTTCCCTACATGGTAGCGGAATAGCGTCATGGCGCTGGCGCCATTCGTAGGCGCCACGCCATGGCGCCATTGGCGTTGGCGCTGGCGCCATAAGTCGCTAATTTGTATGTAAATATACATACAAATAGGGCGATGAACACGCCATTTAGTGTAATTTATAGTGAATTGAGGGTACGATGACCCATTTTCTGATAATAAAGCTGTGTGATCGAGAAATGCGCGCTTGCGCGCAAAATTTTTTCATAACACCTTCAAAAGTCGTACCAAAAGTCGCATTTTCACCGACTTTTGAGGTCTCACCCGGGAAGGGGGGGGGGCTGCAGCCCCCCCCGCCCCCCCCCTGGATACGTCCTTGCGTGCATGCGTTGCAGCATAACCTGGCTCCATAACACCGTATGCTCACCTTGTACGGAATTCCGTTGATGATTTCCGGCGACGCGTAGAGCGGACTGCCGCAGAACGTGTTCAACAACGAGCCGGAGCCGAAGTAATTCGACAAGCCAAAGTCGGCTATCTTAGCGGTCATATTCTTATCCAAGAGAATATTCTCCAGCTTCAGATCTCTGTGCGCCACTTTGTTCCTGTGGCAGTAGAGCACGGCGGACACGATCTGCCTGAAAATGGTCCTGGACTCGGGCTCGTCCAGGCAGCCCTTGTTGCTCACGTAGTCGTACAGCTCGCCGCCCGACGCGTACTCCAGCACGATGATGATCTTCTCGCGGTTCTCGAACACTGAAACACGTTTGCTATTTAGTTGCGTATTGGGCAGTCCCCCAAGTTTTTGATTGGAATTGCGACGAGAATTTGCGTGTGTGAACGTCTATTCAGCATTCTTTCCTCTCGTCTATATTTATATCATATTGACCGTTCGCTTGCAAACCCTTCCCTATTTCATTTTCCAATATCATAAAAACCGCAGCAATGCCTCGTGGTGAAATAAATTGTTTGCCTAAAGCGGTGGCCGGTCGGAACACCCACGCAAAAATCGCCTCACTGCTGACGCAAACAAATTTATATTCACAAAAAGTCTCCAAGCCGGATTATAAACAGGACAATACTTTCGTTTTCACTGTGGGCATTTTTGCGCCTATCCATCAACGTAACAGTAAATGTGCTTATTTGGGGCCGCACCAAATTAGTATACACATTTTTGCTGCACACGAAATCGCATTGGGCACTTCAGGGCCGGCTTTGTTGTCAGCGAGTTAGCGAGCATCTTTGAACTGCGATACTTTAATGTGGCTGGAGCGGCTGTTTTGTCGCCTTTCCATTGTGAATGCGGCTGCATTTTGTGAATGCCGCTTCTTGTTTGATGGGGGCAAATTAGGTAAATATCTTATTTGATGCAGTGCTGCACTGTGAACTGGAATTGAAGTTTGATTTAAAATGCCACAGAGAACTGCACTATTCAGCGCTTTAACAGGTGCCTAGATTGAAGACTAATTTAAATTGAAGACTCTAGATCAGGGTTGGCAAAATCTCAGGAAAAAAATAAAAATAAATTAAAAATAAAATGGAAAATTCAAGAATAAAATAAAATGGAAAATTTCAAAATAAAAATAAAAATTGTAAAAATTCAAATTTTTGTAAAATTATTGTAAAATTGTATAAAAATTCGTATTTTTGTAAAAGTGTATAAAAATTCATATTTTTTGTAAATTTTTCTGTAAATCTTGCTGCTTGAGCTTGTACCTGTTTATTTGTGGAACTGGGGGCAGTCTCAAGCTTTGTAAAGTGTTAAATGTCATGTAAAATGTCATGCTAAGTGTCAATTGTCAAGCAAACTCTATCCTAAACTTATGTTTTGTGTCCAATATTATGTTCTGTATCCAAATCTTGTTGTTTGATCATTCAAATCTTATGTCAACATTTGGATACGAAAAAATAAGATTTGAATACAAAACATAAGCTTTGGATACAAAACCATAAGATTTGGATATGCAATTTACACTTTGCATGACATTTGTCATGACTATTGCCACTCTACTTGACATTTGACATGTCACTTGACATTTTGCATGACAATTCACACTACTTTACATTTGTCAGGACAATTGACACTTTGCATGACATTTTACAAATTCACCCAGCACACTCCAGTAGTCCTTCTACTGGAAATGCAAACCATTGTTATCAATAATTGTAAGTTTACACTTGCAGCCAGCTAACAATGCCTCTGCATGCAGCTTTTGTAAAATAATGGTGAAAAAATTTTCACATGTTTTTCAAATATGATGATAACGTGTATAGAGATCCCATTTTTCTGGCCTTGCTTGTATGATTCCGATTTTTTGTAAAATTTTTGTAAAATTTCTGTAAAATTTTTGTAAAATGGTGTCATTTTATTTTATTAACGACTTTTGGGAATAAAAAAAAAATGAAACAAGAATAAAATTAAAATAAAATACAATTTGTATACAATTTTTATACAAATAATTTTTATAAAACCAACCCTGCTCTTGTGCTGACCGTGGCAAAATGGATGGATAAAGAAATACAGAGAATTGATAATTAGGCTCATATTCGCACATTTGCTTATTTGCACTATTTTACTTTCATGCACTATATTTATTTACCACGCAAATTATATTTCCTACACTATATTATTTATCCATGGAGAATATTTAATTAGGAAAGTGTTTTATAAGTTATCGAAACATTTATGTGGAACATTTAGGTTAAAAGGTCAAATAGGTTATTATTAGGTGTATTAACATGAAATTAGGTTCACTCAACTCGCCGTATTTTTCTGATCATTATTATATATACATTTACATGATTTACTTGCAATTTGGGAAAGTCAAAACTTGTAAATATTTATGTGCTATGTATTTACTTAGGCCAGCGTCCTAATAGAGAAATAGTGCCCTGTGTGCAACTAGCATTTACTGTACGTGTTTATTAAAGCCCTTCGCGTAGGTATAATTATATTAACCTTGCTCACTAATTATATTTATATTTACTTGACATTCACGGAAATACCCTGCTCAAATTATACCTAAGAATGTATTATAAACCCTACTCAATTAATATACCCATTTACCTCGAATAAGTCCCAATTTGCCAATTATGAAGTATACGTTTCCAGGAAGTGATTACTATTATTGTGTTGAATGTACTTTGTTCTATTTACGTCATTAGGAACATTTGCACCACTATTTATAATTTCTCAACCCTATTATATTAGTCCCAATGTGCGTCAAGGTTTTCTGACAAATTGAACCAAATTAGTAAATCGGCCGAGTTTGCCGACTTCGCGCCTCTCAAGATTAATAGTTTTTCTATTAGCCCAATTCGTACTTGGTATTTCTTTACCATAATTGTTTGAATGTATGCACGCGCAGTATAAGGCAACTGTTTCGGCTAGATGTGTTTATTTGTTGCATTTGTGAATTATTTGTGTATTTGTATTAGGAAATTACTGTAGCTGTTTTTCTATACATGATTTCTGTGTCTTAGCTACTTTGGAAGTTTTTACTTCAGTCTGCGGACCCACCCCAAGTGAACAAAATAAGCTAGCGATAGAAACTTCGACTAGGAAGCTCGCTAGGCTTTGCGCTTTTGTAACACGCTGTATCTGATCGAAATAAAGTACCTGAAACAATCTTGAAACCCCTTTTCAACACGCAACCACGAAATAAACTCAACTTGGCTGTCGACAAGTGGACGTTCGGCTACAACGGGAAATCAACCACTCTAAAGGCCGTTTCTCACTACGGTCTTGGAGTTGCCGGATTCGGAGGTAGAAGACGCTGACTTCGGTGGCTTCATCACATGGCGCAGCGAGCAGGGTGATTGCATGACATTGTGCTATCACCAAGCCGGAACGGACATTGTGTGGCAGTTGGCAGAACTTCAAAAGTCCTGCTGAACATCAATTTGGCCTTGGCTGAGCGTTGGCTGTTGATTTGCAGACAGCACTGTGCCAAAGTCACGGCACTCCTGTCTACATCCTGGGAGCGGTTCTACGCTCACGCGCGGAGGACACTGGAGTTCTGACAAGCCTGTCAGGATTTCAGGCAGCTTTCACCAGTGTTCTGGCAAGGTGCTAGACGCTGGGCGGCACCGGCATTTGACAAGGAGTCATTGTCGGATGGTGGTCAAACTTTCGCTGGACGCTCCTGGACATCCGGACGCCAGTGACAGCTCGCACGTCCTTCCTATGCCAAGGGAGGGTGACCTGACGGAGACAGGATCGCCACAGAGCCACGCTAGTCAAAGGGCTGTTTTTTGGGCATTCGCGGAGGTCCCTCGCTCCACTGGGTAAGAGTGGACTCATACCTCGGAAGTGCAAAAGTAGGGGTATCAGTGTACAAAGGGCTGTAGCTGACAGAGGGCTGTAGCTGACAGAGAGTGGATTTGAAAACCAAGTATTAGGATACTTGGTAGCGTGTAGGGGCTTTGCGGAGCTCCCATCAAATATACACGCTGTGCCTGCTCGGTACCATCAGATCAGACAGCACAAAAGTGCCAGAATACTGCATTGCACAGGCGCAATTGCAGAGCAGTGTACAGAAACACTGCCCAGAATCAGAAAGTGCACCAGAGTGCACAGAAACGTGTCACAGGTGACATGGCAAGCGCAGCACTGCGCACAGCGGCACAGGAGCCACTCAGGAAAGCAAGTGGCTGGCATGGTCACAAGGCACACAGGTGTGCCAGAAAGAGCGCCAGAGCGCTCAGAAAGAGTGTGTACGGACCCTCTTTGGGTGCACACTGCTGGGCAAATAAATTGTTTATTGTCCAGGTGGATTTGACCGGTGTGTTGAAGTCAACGCGTGTAAAGAATCACGTCAGGGGCTTTAGGAACACACCTGGTGCCAGTGCAGTAAAGGTCAACGCGTGAGAACACATCAGGGGCCTGTAGGACTGCATTGGTATTGTGCGTAGCACAACAAATCCGTAGTGCACAGAGCACTACACAGAAAGACGCAGAGAAGCGTCACAGGCGTCACAGGAGACGCACTATAAAGAGAAACAGTGAAGGAAAATTCATCAGCAAAAATGGTTTCGCCAACGGGTCACATCAGAAAGACCCTGGGGCCAGCAAAGCACAGGGTGGAAAGTAGATTGGCAAGAGAATTTGCCAAATATGACCCGGAACTATTTGCGGAAGCATCAAAGGATGATAAGAGAACAGAAATGAGAAGAGTAATTGCATCTATCAAACAGGAGGGTGCAAAATTGGAAAGTGCAATGACTGCAGTGAGAACTCAATTTGACGCATGGAGGGATGTTGTCAAGGACATTGACGAACCCGATCAGATGGAACAAGAACAGAAGATGTACCAAGATTCATATGATGAATATGCAAATATGTCAGACTTGGTTACACATAAAGTTGCAGCCATGAATGTGTACATTGAAGAATTGCAAGACATGATCCAGCAACTAAGTGGAAGTACCATGTATGAAGTCAATACAGCATTCATACAGCAGATGGCTGCCCAGATGGCTCTGACAGCTCAGGGAGCTGCTCCGGGGGCCAGTTCAACCAATGCAACCACAGCAAAAAGCGTCAAATTACAGAAACTGGAAGTGGAACAGTTTACTGGGGAAATTGTCAAATTTCGATCATGGTGGCAAATGTTCGAATCCCACATCCACAATCGAACAGATTTGGAGGACATTTCCAAGTTCTCATACTTGAGGAGCTTGCTGAAAGGCTCAGCATTTGGCATGATCAGTGGATTGAGTGTGACCGCAGAAAATTATGCACCCGCAATTGCAATGCTCAAAAAGAGATATGACCAGCCAGTTGTGGTCAGAAACACGCTGATGAGTAATATCATGAAGTTGCGACAGGCCAGGAATACCTGTCAGGATATGAGAATTTTGTTTGATGCAATTGAAAGGCTGCTCCAGCAGTTGGAGTCACTGGGTGAATCAGTGGAACATCCAATGCTGTTGAGCCAGCTGCAACAGAAAGTGCCACCCGAGGTTCTCAGAGAAATCCAGAAGGAACAGGGAACTGAGGAAGCCTTGACGGTGGAGATATTCAGAAAGCTGTTTGGCAAGCAGCTAGCGCTCAGTGAGGCTGTACAGCACGCACAGCAAACTGAGGCACCAGTTCAGCAATTGCGCCAAGGATTCGGGAATAATCCACGCGCACAGCAATTCAATAATCGGTTCCAAGGCAATGGGAATCGATTCAGAGGGCCAGAGAACCCAAGGACCAGCACAGGGAGCATGTCTGTGATCCAGAATGGTCAGAGTGCACCACAGGCTGGATTCATGAATCCTGGGAGGCCGTGTGTGTTCTGCAATGACACACAGCAATTACACTTTAATGAGAAGTGTCCAAAGTTCAAAACTGCCAGAGAAAGGAGAGTGATTTTGTCAAAGGCAGAGCGATGCCTGAGATGCCTGCAGAAAGGGCATTACATGAATCAATGTCAATTTACGAGAAGTTGCTTCTATTGCAAGTCCAATAGGCACCACACTGTGGTGTGCCCAGAGAAATTTGGTGACAATAGCAATGGAAACGCTGGACGGCAAATTTCAGCGTTCAGAGCGAATGGTCAACAGAATGGCCAGCAATCAGCAAACAATGGCAGAAAGTCTGTGCCGACGGCCGGTCGACCAGCACAGAGCCAACAGAGAAAGGCCACAGTGAATTGTGTCACTGTGGAAGAAGCTGGACCAGAAATGGTAGAGACAGAAACCATATCCAGCACAGTGGTTACAGAACCAAATACAAAGCAACAGAATATGTCAGTGAACCTGTCAGTAAACAGGAATATGTCAATGTTGATGACAGCCAGAACCGTGATTGAGGCTTCAGAAATGGATACAGAGATGGAGCCTGAACAGCCACCACTACAGATTCAAGCGTTCCTGGACACAGGATCCCAGGGAACGTACATGTCAGAGAAAGTGGCCAAGAAACTCAATTTGAAGAGTACAGGTGAACACCACATCCAGGTGTACACATTCGGAAATGAAAAGCCACACTATAAAGTAGTACAGCAAGTGGAATTCAGAATGCGGCTCAGAAATGGCCAGAAAGTTGATATGGTGGCTGATGTGGTCCCGACGTTGACCACAGAACAAGTCAAAGTGCCTGTGTCAGAACAGGACGAAAAGTACCTGCAGAAGTACTTCCCGGATGAGAGTTACTTTGCAGACAGAATTCCCAAAGAAAAAGGGATAGAGTGCAAGTTCAAGCCAGACATTATAGTAGGCTTGAATTATTTCTGGGACTTAATGTCCAGAAACACCAGCACCACCAGACTTCCGTCAGGATTGTATGTCATTCCATCAGAATTAGGATTGCTGATGGGAGGTGGGCAGCTGACGAGCAACAGAAATCAATGGACCACGGATGGAGCATATCCGGTGGTGGTCAACACAATTGTGCATCAAATTCAGAGAGAAAAGTGGTACGAGGAAGCACCGTTGTCAATTGCTCCTGTACCAAATGTCAAAGACATGGACAGACTGGATACCATTGGCATAATGGACCAGCCAGACCTCGTCGAGGATGATGAGGCCATCAAGCAATTCAATGAGAGTGTACAGAGAAACCCAGATGGACGGTACTCTGTAAAGTTCATGTACAAGTCAAATTTGCATGAACTTCCAGACAACAAAGCAATGGCGTTCAAGAGGTTCAGGTACCTCACCAACAGGCTCAAGAGAGACCCAGAATTACTGGAAAAGATTCAGGCAATCATGAAAGCACAAGAGGAGCAAGGAGTGATTGAGAAAGTCCAAGAGGATATTATGGATGGCAGAAAATTCCATATATTGCCTCATCAACCAGTGATAACGCCAGAGAAAACTACCACAAAGGTCAGAGAGGTATATGATGCCTCAGCGAAACCGCCAGGCATGCCAAGCTTGAATGAGTGCATGTACCGCGGTCCAGTTATACTACCACAGCTGGTAGGGATGCTGATGCGATTCCGATTGCATGGAATTGCACTGGTCGCAGACATAGAG
This sequence comes from Sphaerolaimus hirsutus, assembly GCA_964036195.1. NCBI lineage: Eukaryota > Metazoa > Nematoda > Chromadorea > Monhysterida > Sphaerolaimidae > Sphaerolaimus > Sphaerolaimus hirsutus. The sequence continues at coordinate 13,785,283 of OZ038452.1, read as the reverse complement.
AAAGCGTTTCTGCAGATTAGTCTGCAGGACAGTGACAGAGATGTGACAAGATTTCTGTGGTACAAGGATCCCACGAAACCATCTATGGAGGACAACATTCAGATTTACAGATTTGCCAGAGTGCCATTTGGTATAATCTGCAGCCCAGCGCTGCTGGCGCTGACAGTCAGATACCACCTGAATCAAGCTGGCACAGAAAATGCAAAATTGATCGATGAAAATTTGTATGTGGATAATTTGATCCTCAGTGTGGACACAGACCAGAAAGCAATCGAATTGTACCAGGAATCCAAAGTGTTGTTCACAGAGGCCCAGATGAATCTGAGAGAATGGAACAGTAACAACAAGAACTTTACTTGGCAATTGGCAGAGTCAGATGTGGCCAAGGAAATTGTCACAACAGTCTTAGGAATGAAATGGGACACAGAGAGCGACCAGATGTGGCTGAAAACGCCAAAGACAGTTCCGCAATCACAATTATCAGAAACTGACCAGAAAATCAAACTTCCCACGAAAAGGACAGTTGCAAAGGTGACTGCGGGATGTTTTGATCCAATGGGACTCGTCAGTCCTGTCCTACTGCCAGCAAAGAGATTTTTGCAGACGTTATGGCATTCAGGACCAAGTGCCAAAGAGTGGGATACTCCCCTGTCTGAGGAACAGACAGCAATTTGGCAGCAATTGGAGACAGAATTGCTCAAAGTTGGACAGATCAAGTTCAACAGAAATTTGAATTATCAGAGTGGTGCAGATGCACAACTGCACATTTTCGTTGATGCCTCAGCAATGGCATACAGCGCAGCGGCATACATATGCCAGAAAACAGAAAATGACAGCGGCACGTCAAGCCTGCTGTACTCCAGATTGAGACTAGCTCCAAAGAAACCAGAAGTGACAATTCCACGGCTGGAATTGTTAGCAATGTTGATCGGCAGCAGAATGTTAAAGTTTATTCACAAAGAGCTCAAGGACGTCAAATTCAGTCAAACAGTTGTATGGTCAGATTCAACCTGTTGTCTGAAGTGGCTAACAACAGCGAAGCCACTGGCATGTTTTGTCAAGAACAGATTGGATGAAATCAGGAAAATTCAGAGTGAGACAGAGAACATGCACATCAGACACATCGCAGGACTGGAGAACCCAGCTGACATGGCCACAAGAGGCATGAATATGTCAGAGTTGGAAGGCAGTAACCTGTGGTGGAAGGGGCCAGAATGGCTAATGACTGGAGAGTGGCCAGAGCCGAAAGTGGAGCCAGTCACGCCAGAAGTAATGGCAGAAATCAAGAAAGAAGAGCTCAAGTTCCCAAAAGCCAGTCCAATTTACCTGGGCGCCACACAGCAAGTGGTCAGTGACCCAGATGCCAGCAATGATCAAGCTGATGAAAGCAAGCAAAGCAACCCATTGGGAATTGAGATACAAAGATTCTCATCACTGACAAAGTTACTGGATTCAACAGTATACGTGATGAGATTTGTGCGGCAGATGCACAAAAGGCGCAACAGAAATGACAGTCAGAATGGATTGTCAGAAATCATGGAAAGTATCTGTGGTACAATAAAACCACAGGGAATTATCAGTATTGAAGAGAGAGAGATTGCGTTGAAATATTGGATCAAAGTGACGCAACAAAATCATTACAAAGGTGTGGCAGAGATTCTGGCAACAGGCCACAGCAAAGGCAGCCAGGATGGCAAGAAAGCAGCTGCAGACCAGCAGTTGATCAAATGGCTCAATGTGCAAATGCATCAGGATGGAATCCTGAAGTGCCACGGCAGAATGGAGCATACAGACCCACAGGAGGTCACAGTGCCACTCATACTGTTGCCAGCAACGGCTACAGTGACTCAGCTGATCGTCAGAGACCAGCATGAGAAGTTAATGCACGCAGGAGTGCAACACACATTGGCAGCAATCAGACAAAAGTACTGGATTACACAAGGCAGACGGGTGATCTACAATGTGACCAGAACCTGCCCAACCTGTAAGAAATTGGGAGCGAAGCCGTACCAGCTTCCACCAATGCCAGATTTGCCAGAAACCAGAGTTCAGAGAGCCAGACCGTTCCAGTACACGGGCTTGGATTATTTGGGACCAGTTTGGTACAAAGTGGACAAGGATCACAGGAAAATGTGGATCTGTTTGTTCACATGTATGGTGACACGGGCAGTTCACCTGGAAAGTGTGCTGGACATGACAGCACAAGAATTCCTGAACGCAGTCAGAAGATTCATCGCCAGGCGTGGAAAGCCTGAGGCAGTGATTTCAGACAATGCGACGCAATTCAAGTTGACAGAGAAAGTGCTCAGCACAAGTACTGACAAGGCCATTAATACTGGAAAAGAATGGTCAGAAATGGTCAAAAGTGGAGCAGTACAGACATACTGCTCACAGCAACAAATCCAGTGGAATATGACTACTCCTATGGCACCGTGGCAGGGAGGAGTCTATGAGAGAATTATGGGCATCACCAAGAAACATTTCAAGGCAGCTGTGGGGCACAGAATGTTAACCCTGCAAGAATTGTTGACACTTCTGCCAGAAGTCGAGGCAGTGATCAACAGCAGGCCAATCTCTTACATCTATGGTGATGTAAAGAGCCTCAGAGTGCTGACGCCAAAAGACTTCCTGACAGGGGAAGGTCAGATTGGAGCACCACAGTTTGATGCAGACAAAGATGGAGAATTTGTGCCCAGAATGGATAACGCAGCGAAACTGCAGAAATATTGGGAGACAACCCAGCAAACTTTGGATAAGTTCTGGGACTTGTGGCATCAAGAGTATATCCCGAGTTTGAGGGAAAGAACTCAGGTGACGCACAAACATGGCAGATTGACAGCGACTCAAGAACCCAAAGTGAATGAAGTTGTGCTGATTTATGAAGAGAACATGCCCAGAGGTGCATGGAGGATGGGTCGCATAGAGCAGTTAGAGCCCAGCAAAGATGGACAGATTCGCTCAGCAAAAGTCAGAACTGCCAACAGAAATGTAGTCAGCAGACCACTCAATCAATTGTATCCGCTGGAAATCAATTCAAAGACAATGGATATCCCAGAGACAGCAGTGACAGTCAAAGTGGATTTACTGGACCCAGCAATTGTCCAGAAACATGTCAGAAATCAGAGCTCGAACAGAGACTCTGTACAAAACCCTGCTCAGAGGAACTCAGCATCGGATAGAGTCCTGAGGAGTGCAACAGGGAAAGCCACAGCAACCACCAGCAGTCTGGTGATTGGAATGCTGTGCATGGTGTTGATGCTGACAGGCATGTCAGAGTCAGCAACGCTGAGAGAAGCCAGCAAGGCTTACAGCGAAGTATTTTCCAGGACATACGTTCTGGAAACCTCGACAGTAAGGCCACCATCATTGGCAGCGCATCATGGATTGCCGCCTTTGCCTTCAGAATGGCCACCAAAATCTGTCAGAGAAATGCAGACTTATGAGAGATTCAAGGATGCAATCAAGGATCATCCTGTGGAACAAGTGATCAGCTCACAAAGCCAGAAGTATCAGATTTGTACCAGTGGAAGGCATGGACATGCGCTTACAGTTCCTGAAGAAGTGCAGTGCCATATCCCACCAAGGAATTTTGTCAAGGCTATGAAAGTTACACTTTACGCACAGAGACAGATTCCACAGAAAGAGAAAGCATACAGATGCTACATCAGAATCAAAGAAATCATCACACACACCAGTTTCTGGGGAGCGAAAGGCATTACAGGCAATTTTGAGAAATATCAGCAAGTTGGCGTGGTAGCCTGTAACTATGCAAGAATTCACAAGATGTTCAGAGGAACACCTTTGGTGGAAATGGAGCCCAGAGTGTGGACAACTAATCAAACCTTGAATGTGGAATATTCATGGTGTTGTCATGACAAAGAAAATGTTGTCAGTAACTTCTACATGGAAGAAGGAACCGTGGCTTCACTCGATGGAAAGACTGTAATCAGCGACTTGCAAGATTTCAGCCAGTGCAGAGCCATGATGGGACATTGCAGAGACCACAATTATGGAATCACAGTGTGGGATACGGAGAATTTCAAGCATCAATGTGCATATGAGAGAATTGGCAGATTCAAATCAGAAATATCTGGCCAGACAATTATCGTGTCAAAATTGCAAGCAGCATACTCCCACAGCAACAAGACAAAGAGGCCAATTGGTTCAGAATGTGTTCCGGGAGACACATACTACACCGATCAAGGAGGTGTATTCATCCAGTTTGACAGAAGAGAAGATGTGCCTGTAGAATGGGCAATGCCAGGAAAGATAGTGGAGGCGAGAGAGTCGACAATCAGTGGAACATTGTATGCCAGATTGGACGACAGAAACTCCAAGTTTCAGTTCCTGCAACATGTGGTCAGAGAAATGACTCAGGCACAATTTGCGATTGTATGGCATCAGCTATGTCAACTTCGCAAGAACCAGCTGGACATGTTGACTCAGCTTTTCCGCATCGATCCAACATTGGGGATTCGAGCCATGCTGGGAAGACAGGATGTTCATGCAGAATGGGCTGGAGAAGCAATTATGTTTTGGGAATGCAAGGAAGTGCAGCCATACATAATTTATCAGACAGGAAAAGTGGGAGAGACATGCTACAAATACACACCAATGAGATTGGACAAAGACGGGCCCTTGTGGTTCAAGAGCCCAGGCAGCAGAGATTTGGTGGAGAAATCACCAGAAGAGGACTGCAGCCACACCACACCGCACCTGTACAAAAATGAACATGGACAGTGGAAGTCCGCACATGGAATGGTGCATGTCACAGAGACGCCAATTGAAATGACATGGAAAGGACAGTGGCAGGCCTTCACGTTTGACGCGCCTCACCTGTTCACCAACATTGTCAACAGAGCGACCAATTTCATGGATGTCAGAGGCCAGATTCAGAGACTACAGAATTTAGAGCATGTGCAGTATCAGTTGATTGATTACACAGCAGACATGTCATTGGATCCCAGAGTGATAAGAAATTCAATAGAAGGCATTGGAGCTGGTATTGGACAGACAGCAGCAGGAATCGGCAAAGCATATGGTCACTACATATCTGGAGTATCAAAAGGATACACCAACTTTATGGGAGGAATGCTGAAAGGACCCTTTCAAGTGATCATCAATACAATCGCAATGCTGCTGGGAATCACAATCCTGGTAGCTGGAATTGTAGCTGCAGGATACCTGTGGTACAATTGGAGAATTGCCACAGGGAAACCAGTGATTCCACCATGCATATACACATGCATATGGAAATGCATAGTGTGTCCATTCAAGTGCATATGGCTATGCTTCAGAGCCGTCAAATACACTATCAAGAAATCAACTCAGAAAGAGACCAATTATCCACAAAGAAAAGTACGCAAAACAGAGTTGAGACCAGCAATCAAGAAGAGAGCCAGATCCAACTCAACACAGTCCGTCAGATTTGCCAGGAGAGCAGAAACCGAGGATAGAATGGCAAAGTCACTATCAGTATACGTTCAACCAGATGAAAGTTCAGCTGATGAAGGACAAGTCAGAGCCAGGAACAGAGACAGTGTTCACATGCCTGATATCCGCAAATTCACCGCACGCGAACGCGCAGGAAGCGATACGGGCAACTACCTGCTTCATCATCAGGCTAGGTCGGCGTTGGCATCACCAGCAACCGGACCTGTGACTTCACGCACGCCTATGACTTCGCGCACAACCACGTTCACCACCGAGGCGACTGTGGAAACGCCACTCATCACTTTGGCGCCCACCACCACCAGCATGTGACGCTGCTGCAACAACGGGGTGCAGCAACTCTTCCGCCCGGAGTGTGCTGACCGTGGCAAAATGGATGGATAAAGAAATACAGAGAATTGATAATTAGGCTCATATTCGCACATTTGCTTATTTGCACTATTTTACTTTCATGCACTATATTTATTTACCACGCAAATTATATTTCCTACACTATATTATTTATCCATGGAGAATATTTAATAAGGAAAGTGTTTTATAAGTTATCGAAACATTTATGTGGAACATTTAGGTTAAAAGGTCAAATAGGTTATTATTAGGTGTATTAACATGAAATTAGGTTCACTCAACTCGCCGTATTTTTCTGATCATTATTATATATACATTTACATGATTTACTTGCAATTTGGGAAAGTCAAAACTTGTAAATATTTATGTGCTATGTATTTACTTAGGCCAGCGTCCTAATAGAGAAATAGTGCCCTGTGTGCAACTAGCATTTACTGTACGTGTTTATTAAAGCCCTTCGCGTAGGTATAATTATATTAACCTTGCTCACTAATTATATTTATATTTACTTGACATTCACGGAAATACCCTGCTCAAATTATACCTAAGAATGTATTATAAACCCTACTCAATTAATATACCCATTTACCTCGAATAAGTCCCAATTTGCCAATTATGAAGTATACGTTTCCAGGAAGTGATTACTATTATTGTGTTGAATGTACTTTGTTCTATTTACGTCATTAGGAACATTTGCACCACTATTTATAATTTCCCAACCCTATTATATTAGTCCCAATGTGCGTCAAGGTTTTCTGACAAATTGAACCAAATTAGTAAATCGGCCGAGTTTGCCGACTTCGCGCCTCTCAAGATTAATAGTTTTTCTATTAGCCCAATTTGTACTTGGTATTTCTTTACCATAATTGTTTGAATGTATGCACGCGCAGTATAAGGCAACTGTTTCGGCTAGATGTGTTTATTTGTTGCATTTGTGAATTATTTGTGTATTTGTATTAGGAAATTACTGTAGCTGTTTTTCTATACATGATTTCTGTGTCTTAGCTACTTTGGAAGTTTTTACTTCAGTCTGCGGACCCACCCCAAGTGAACAAAATAAGCTAGCGATAGAAACTTCGACTAGGAAGCTCGCTAGGCTTTGCGCTTTTGTAACACGCTGTATCTGATCGAAATAAAGTACCTGAAACAATCTTGAAACCCCTTTTCAACACGCAACCACGAAATAAACTCAACTTGGCTGTCGACAAGTGGACGTTCGGCTACAACGGGAAATCAACCACTCTAAAGGCCGTTTCTCACTACGGTCTTGGAGTTGCCGGATTCGGAGGTAGAAGACGCTGACTTCGGTGGCTTCATCACAGCTCTAGATACGTTGTGTGAATAGCGTGTCACGTGTCAAAGTCATATGGCTTAGAAAATCTTTTTCAAACTTTTTTCAAAACAGTGATATCTTTACGATGGACTTTGATTCCCGCTCGATTCGCGATTTATTGAATTTTGGCGCTGGTGTATTAACTAGGTATACTAACTTGTCAACTACTGTAGTAATCGATTAAACGTAGAGCTTGTAGTAAATTCGGTTAATGAATTTGCCTAATTAACCTTTGCGGTGCTGTTTTTGATGCACCGTCAATTTGACAATTTCCTGTGGTGTGGTTTATGCCACGTGTGATGTCTTCACGAATCGCGTGCTTGGCTTGGGGAGCGGCTTGGGACAGATAAAGTTCACTCACAAACCTTCGTAAATTTCCACGATGTTCGGATGCTTCAGCGCGGACATGATGCGAATTTCTCTCTTTATCCGTATCAGGTCCTGTTTGTTTTCGATGGCGCTCTTCTTAATGAGCTTCACCGCCACCTGTACACATAAATAGATAAATACACTGCCTGAAATGACGAACACTTTCAGACGAAAGTAAAACGAAAAAACAGCAATAAATAGATGCACTGACCTCCCTATTGAACTTGTGATCAAATGCGAGCGACACTTTGCCATAGGTGCCGGATCCGAGCTTCTTGATGATCTCGAACCTGTGCTTGTACGACCTGGCGCTACCCGCCTCGCTGTGCAAGTGGTCGTGGTGCTGCAGCGACTGGTCGAACTGGTGGCCGTGCTCGTGCTCGGCCTCGTGCAGCGCCTGCTCGGCTATCAGGTCGCTCCCGCTCGTTCTGTGCAGTGGATGCTACTGTTGCACGTGTGTGATGGACCCCGTTTTTTTGAAGCACCCGGGTGCTATACAAAATTGAGACCCTTTCCAGCAACCTTTTTTTAAACTTGTATAACACCCGGGTGTTATGTCAGGGGGTGTTATACACGGAAACATATCGAGTGTAAAATGTATGCCTCCGTTTTCTATTTATGATACAAGTCCTTACATATTTAGGCTTTTTTGGTTCCCAGCGTGCAGCAAGTGAAGGTCAATTTACTATTCATTCACTAGTTCCCTCACAGTTTTCAAATTTTGAATTAGGAAATTACGTATACTCGGCGGACATCACACATAGTATGGAAACCTACCATAATCCATCTGAATGATGAACGAATTTTTTTTACTGTTTTTAATCATATTCAGGAAACATTTCGTTTTTACTAGGTATCGAATAATTTATTCGAAATTTATCAAACGAATTTATTCATAAAATTATGGTAGGATTCTGCACATACACCGCCGTGTATATGAGCACGCATTCATGAAAACAAAAAACATTGATAAAAAAATAAACAGACTCTTCAATGGACTACTATCTTTCCTCACTTGCCTAACGAGGAACCGTTCAGGGCATAGTTTTTAAAACGTATTTACGTTTACTCGATAAATACGGATACTTGAGTACTGTGTAAATACGTTTACGTTTCCTCCCGAAAAAATACCGGTACTCACTTACTTGCGTACTTTTTGAAAGTACGCGAGTACAGAAAACGTATTTCAAACAGGCTTTTTATATGCTTTTTCAAGGCATAAAGGAAACACAGGCAGAGAAAAGCTAAAAATAGGGGGGGACAAAATATCCAAAATAGCATTTAAATAAGCAAAAACACATTAACTAGTGAATTTGATGGTGAAAAAGTTCGAAAATTAGTGATTTGCAGTGAAAAAATACCCACTTTTACGTTTTCCAGGGACAAAAGTAATTTACTCACGTTTACTCATGAGTAAAAGTAAAAAATACTTTGTTTTCTGTACTCACCTGTGAGTAAAAAATAAATACTTTACGTTTACGTTTACATTAAAAAAAGTTCAGTACTTTGAACAACTCTGGTTCAGGGGGTGGGCTGATTGAGTTTGTTTACATTTTCCCTGTGAAAAGTAATACAGTTTCATTTCCGTTTTCTCCAGAAGAAAGTGTTACTTTAGGTGCTTTCTTTTTGTCATGAGAAGAAAAGTGTGAACATGACACATGAGACTTGTGTGAAGCGGCGTAATGCGTCTGCGTTCCCAAAGCGAGTATGTAACGGGGTATGGCAGGCTGACCTGGCGGAGCCCGCCAATCTGGACGTGGGTCTCGTGATGGGTTCGGGCGTGTCACTAGCGACGGCAGCCGTAATTTCCTGCAGTCGGTCGCGGTGCGCCGCCACAGTGGCCGCCGTGGTCGCCGCCGTGGATGGTGCCAGCGACGAGGTGTACGTGCCCGTTGACGGCCTGCATTAGAGGCAACTCTGTGGTCGTGCCGTGGGTGAATTTGGCGCGTGTGGCCGCGCAGGCACCTGTAGCTGGAGGTGGTGTAGTCCGGGTGGTAGGTGGAGGTGCCCGTGGTGCCATGCGAGTAGCTGCTCGGCGTGTAGCCCGGCGTGTAGCCCGTCGTGCTGCCCGTGCCCGACCGCGCGCTGTACCTGCGTTCGAGTAAAAAAATGTTCCAGAAAAAAAGTCTAGCTCAACCTTAGTCAGTTGGGGCACTTGCCCAATTATGGCTGTGTGTTATAGTTTTCGCCAACTTGACATGTTGTATAATACCTGTAGTAGCTGGAAGTGTAGCCCGAGGGCCTGTGGAAGCGCGACCGTCGCCCGCCCACGGTCATTTTCGACTGGTGCTATGCGCAAAGCTGCAGCCTCTCGTTACCTGCATATTCGCAAATTGCTTGCAACAGTGTAACACTTTCTTGAGTAAAAACACCTATTTATAGAAGAAAATATAAACGAGTGCAAAAATAGCGCGGGTGGTATTTACAAAACAAATCACATTTGCACTTATGCAGGTTGCATGCCTGAAACTTTTGTTCCTACCTTTTAGGCAGCCGTTCGACTGCAAGAAGAACGCGTCAAACAACCTAGAACGATCGCAATTGTTGGGAACATCAAACATATTGCAAGCGCATGCACAGCCTCAAAATCTGTCTTCCATGAAATGTATGTAATGCAAATAAATAAAAACCCGTTGTGTTTCCGTATACCTAGGTACCTAAATACAATGGCAATGACGCCTGAACCGTTTGTCAAAATTTGGATTATACAAATCTTTATGCGTTATCCTATTAATTTTCGATCCGAACTTGAATTACCTAGTTTGTGACTACCGTATTTCCTCGAAATACCCCCCGGTGGGTGATTGTTTCAGAGTGAGAATTTTGAGGGGGGAGGGTTAAGCGAGGGGTATTTCGAGGGGGTTTTATTATTTCGCCAGAAATTTTTTGAACTCCAAGTACTAAAATGTTGTTTGTAACGTACGCTGACGTCGAAAAATGCGACAAAAAGCACCATGTTTAAGAGTCTACAGACTTATATGGTGTAAAAGAGGTTCTAACGTAACACAGTCATTGTTTTTAAGGTCTGTTCTGCATCGTCCGGATCACAAACAGTAGCTTTGTCATGTATGTTCTGTTTACAGTCAATTTGGGGGGGGGGTATTTCGAGACGGGGGGTATTTCGAGGGGGTGGCTATTTCGAGACGGGGGGTATTTCGAGGGGGTTGGTATTTCGACGAAATACGGTAAACACTTTTCTTCTGTGTGCCTACGAAAAGTTTCACTGTGAAAATTTTTTTTCCAGATCTTCAACTAAAAATAGGCTACCTTTCACTGCAACTGCCGTTTATAAATAAATTGAAACTTATGAGTTAACTGAACTCAATAGATTGCATTGGTCAATTTGGGTAAAGATTTATTTCACAATGCAGTGATGAGAATTACATGCTTGTATACAGTACCAAATCATGCGTGTGTAACAGAGTTGGTAAAATACCGGTGTTTTTAGAAAACGTAAAATAAAATAACTTTTGGAGCATCAATACTAAAATGTAAGGTATTTTAAAAATGCCTGGGTAAATGGAAAATAAAATGTAAAAAATTATGGGCTCCCTCCCACTGTCAGCGCATTTAAAAACATTTTTTTGCAATATTATCGACAGTGCAAAATTATGGTCCCCATACCCATTATCTTATGCTTATGTTTTATTAATAATGTTTAAAATAATTGTTGTGGGGGCATAATATTCTGACATTTGTCTGGGAGTGTTGATGACACTATTTGCTTGGCATTGCTTAGACATCTCAAAATTACATCATGAAAAATTGCATTTGCATAATTTCCCAATGGTAATAATTGAAGAAAGTGAAAATATTATATACATTACATTACATAGAAAACATCACATTCATATATATATATATTTATATATATTAACCACTTTAAATAAGTATGTTCACACAACACTCCTGTGTATCATTGGTTTGGTATGAATTCTGTCAAAAACATTCTATGCAGAGGTTTTTTATGTAACTGCAGTAAAATGTACTTATAAACCAGGCAAAGAAAATTGCATGCAATAGAGCAATTCTACATACCTTAATAATTACCTGAGAGGTTTTTTTGTAGGTTTTTGACATTTTTCTGCAACAGCTTCCTTTTCTCAGTTGTAAAAATGTTCATTGTATGCACCTATTTACATGACAGGGTGCTGCCTTCTCAGTAATGCTTTTGACAAATTCTTGAATTTTTAATCAAATAAACTGAAATTTTATTTTTTACGCTGTCTCTGTACTCGGGTATTTCGACCAGGAAAGAAAATGTAATGGTATTTATGAAAAAAGTAAACGTAAGTATAAATACCCAGAATACCCGGGTATTTCGGGCAAACGTAACTAAGTTTTTGCAGCTCTGGTGTGTAATATAAAAACGTATTGAAATGTGTAAATACAGTGTCTGGAATACCGTGTTCTTCCAGGCTGCAGATCACCTAATTCGGTAAGTAATTCTGCATCCTGCTAAAAACCAGCCTTCTGCTGCTTAGTTACGGTATATACAATAATTTTGGCGAGGGGGGTACAATAAATATACTGTGCGATACCTATACGTCACGTAAATGTTAAAAATCATGAACAAATAGTATATTAAAAAATTTTGCTGCGAAACTGGCGAACATAATTCAAGCAGGCCAATTTCGGAATGTTTTAGTCGTTATTCAGAAGAGCTAAGTGGTTGAAAAGTATTAGCTGCGTTGGCTGAAAGGTCATTAGTCACTATCCACGCGACAGCCTATTCCCATACTTATTCACGAGCTAGCGCAGAAGTGCGTCCAAGTGGCTATTTTTTGAGAATTGTCTCGAAGCTCAGCGGGCGGTTCGCTTCTGTAGTTGAGAATACACTTATATAGAATGCATTTACTTCAATTGTGTCGATGCTACCTGCGGAGTGATTCCTCTGTGCAAAAGAAACCTATTCTGACACCTTTACAGAATTGACACCACCAAAAAGTTGACAGACACCAGACAGACGTCAATCGTCAGAGATAATGCGCAACTGTAAATGGTGTATAAAGGACAGCGGAAATGGCCGGAAACAGCTGAGCTGAAAAAATTGAACGGCGCGATTATGACTGACCTTTTTCGTATAAAGCGCGTGAATCATTAAAATTCCACAGCAAAAATTTAGCAAATTTTTCTACGGTTTCCGAAATTTCTGTTAGTTAGCTGAAGGGTGCATAAATTCTATAGATCAACTGTGTAAGCCACACCACTGCAATAGGTAAATACAATTAATTTGCCAACCAGTTGTCAATTATGATAGCGGGATGGGTCGATTATTTTGCACACTTTTTCCCATTTTCAAGCCGGGGGCGGGGGGTAAAAGGCCGCGTCGTCTCCAAGGGGCACCAAAACGGCGCGGCGGCCACCGGCGGCACAATGCCTGTCGCTGGAGGCGACGCGGCTGGCGCCCGAGCCGAATTATTGAGCAGCGTCGGAAAGTTTTGCACTTTTGGTTTCGGCTTGCGCCGCGGCAGCAGCAGCAGTCGATGAGAGGCGCGGCGGCGGGCGGCGCGACTCTCACCGCCTAACCTACACAAGTCGGCAGCGGCGGCGGCGGCCCGTGACGCGAGCAGGACGGGTGACCACTTGGTAGCTCGTTGGTGGAGGCAGGCGGCAGCTATGCAGCGCGTGCCGCGCCGCTCGGCACCGCCAGCTATACACGGCGCGATGTACAGGCTGGCCGGCTGGTCGCGTTATCGTCGGCTGCGCCCTGATCAACTGTTAGTCTGCTAGTTGTTTGGCCGGCTCGCCGCCCCCGTACAGTAGCCGCGCGAATTGTCCACGTAGCAATCGAGTGCCGGGCGAAAAAAACCCCGCCGCGCACGATCAATATAAGCTTGCGAAAATGCATCTAAATTGTCAAGTGCTGTTTAGTGTGCAGCGCGCTGCTTCACACGGGGCAGTGGTAAAAAGAAATACGCTCTGAAGAACGGCGCTATTCTATTCGTCTCTGAAACACAGTAATAAGCTCCAAAATGGACGCGTAATGCACAGGGCTAGACGAGTGCGCCCGCGGCGGCTGTGCCGCTAGAAATGTTCAGTTTTCGATGCGCAACACACGGCGCGCTGTGGAGCCAAAAGCTCAGTAGAACTGGACTTTGTTGAAGAGCTCCTACTTTTAGTTTACGTGCTAAGTATAAAGAGAATGTACTGTAAATACGTTCTTTTTTAATATTTTACAAAGAATAGGCAACGGAACTTATCCGTGTACACATCGATTATTTACATTATGCAAGTTTGGATATTTACAAAGTCAGATGTACATCAGTGTATACTGATCAGTCCGTGTATTGCCACTTTCCTATCGAAAAATCGGTCAAAAAATGCGGAAGAAAAACATTCACTGGTTATTCAGTTGGCTTTATCTGAATTCATAGTTGTCACGTGTGAATGCATAAACTCGGCAGACATGAAAGGAATCAGTGATTCGGCCCTTACGTACCAATTTTAAATTTCGTTAAAATTGTTACGTTAATTTTGAATTTGAATGAATGCATTCCAATCGATTCATGGTAAATCTTATTCAATCCGACGTTTTATGCGAGAACAGGATAAACTGGTCACACATATTGTCGTATGAAAGCAGATAACAAGGTATTTTATTGTAACAGCCCGGACAGTTTCCAACAAAAAAGTACGTATGTGTGTGTGCGAAAGAACAAGGGAAGAACGACCCTGTACACTGTACACCACTAGCGAAATCTGGATCGTTTTGAAAATCTAAAAATTGCTCTGAATAACATAAAATGCTCACTATGTTCGTAATAATAAGAGATTACCGTATATTTATCAAGTGTAGATCTTTAATTCAAATTTCGTCGGTGACGTTTCACTAATCTAATTGAAAAATTTGTTGATGGTCATCCCTACGCATGAAATACGAGTGTCAAATACAATGAAATTGGGTTAGAATGGCACTCGTACAAAAATTCGTTAGACCATTGACTCGCATAATGTCTGCCGAGTTTACCTTATTTCCTCGAAATACCCCCCTTCAAATTTTTTTAGCCCCCCTCGAAATACCCCCCAAATTCAGTGTAAAAAGAATGTAAATGACAATAGGTACGGTTTGTGATCCGGACAATGCAGAACACGCCTTAAAAACAATGACTGTGTTACGTTAGAACCTGTTTTATACCGTCTACCGTATTACCTCGAAATACCCCCGGGGGGTTTATTATTTCCTAAGCCAAATTTTAGGGGGGTGGTATTTGGAGGGGGGGGGTTAATCCAAGAGGGGGGGGGGGTTAATTCGACATAATACGGTACACAGATATATGTCTATAGATTCTTATACATAGTGATTTTTGTTGTATTTTCAACGTCTGCATACGTTACAGACAACAAATTAGTACTGGGAGTTCAAAAAATTTCTGGCGAAACAATAAGCCTCCTCGAAATACCCCCCTCATTATTCTAACTCTGAAACAATCACCCCCGGGGGTAGTTCGAGGAAATGCGGTACATAAATATTGACAATAAATACATAAATGTTGTTGTGATGATCGATGTTACCTAAATCTAAACGCGATGGAAAATATGCTTTACACTGCTGCGCCATGAGGTGGTGTCTCAAGCACTACTACTTGGCAGAGTTGTTAAAATACCGGTATTTTTGGAAAGTGTAAGTGTAAATACACTTTCCAAATTTTGAGTATGGATACCAAAAGTGGAAGGTATTTCAAAAATACCTAGGAAAGTGTAAAAAAAGTGTAAGTGTAAAAATTTTTTTCTAGAAAGGGCTATCACTGTTGAGCATTAGAAAACACCACCGTTTTCACCTTTAGATCAATTTATTTGTCATTTTCATGCATTATTTCACGTTTTACTATCATTTATGAAACATTTCAGACTGTAACAAATACTGTAAATAATGGTATGAAGTTCCCTAATAATGGCACTTTTTCAGTGTTGATATTTTACTGATTAAGCAATGCGATACACACTGTTTAAATGCAAGAATGGACATGCAGCAAATGTCAATGCAAAAGCCAGTTGACTTTGTGTCCAGCTGGTGAATTTCCGTTGATCTTGTCCTTTTTACAAAAGTATGATGAAACTGTAGAATACCATGAGTACTGATCAAAGGTTGGAGATCAAAGGCTAGTTTGTACATTTGCCATATTTTCTACATTCAATGCATAACTGCATGTGTGCACTATGCAGTTATTTTTGTACATGACCCTATTCTTTTATTTTTTATTTTTTCCTATTATTTCTCAAAAGCATAAAACAGGGCCATCTGAAAGAAAAAAATACACTTTCTGTACCCGGGTATTTTGCTCAGGAAAGTGTACAAAAGTGTATGGGTATTTTATGAAAGTGTAAGTGTAAGTGTAAATATAAATACCCATTTACCTGGGTATTTTGGGTAAGTGTAAATACACTTTCGCAACTCTGCTACTCGGTACAACTGTTGATCGATTACCACTCGATGTAAGATGCAGTGTCATGAAAATGTAAAATTACGCCTAGAAAATAAACATTGTTGCAGCAAAAAAAATTAGCAAGACAAAAACTTTTCATCAAAGCTAGGGTTCAAACGGGATTGACTTTTTGGGATCGGGATCGGGATTGGGATTCACTTTTTGAGATTTCGGGATCGGGATCGGGATTGGGGTTTCGAGATCGGGATCGGGATCGGGATTGGTTTTTTGAGATTTCGGGATCGGGATCGGGATCGGGATTGGCCGGGATTGGGGTCACAGGATCGGGATCGGGATTGGGATTGGCATTTTTCCGGGATCGGGGTTGGGTTCTAGGGATAGAGATTTTGGCCATTTTTCTGGCATTCACAGTTGTTCATAAAGGTCTCAAAACACTGTTGGATGCCAGAAAAGTGACATAAAATTGACGCTGGGGGTTTGCCTGCACATTTCTGCATGCAAAAACGTCATTATTTCACTTTTTATTATTTCCACTAATTTTTCCGGGATCGGGATCCCGGACTTGGGAGTTTCTCAGGATCGGGATTTGAAAATTTTCGGGATCGGGATCGGGATTGGTATTTTTGGATTTCGGGATCAGGATCGGGATTGGGGTTTCGGGATCGGGATCGGGATCCCGTTTGAACCCTAATCAAAGCAAATATATATCATTGCATCTAATACAACATTACAACGATGCATGTTTATTCGAAAATGAGAGTTTTTGATATTTGGAAAACGTCGCTAGGTATAAATACATTTACGCTTTTCAAAAATACCGGAATTTTAACAATTCTGTGGAGTAGTGCTTAGCAGAGTTGTTAAAAATCCTGAACTTTATAGAAAGGAAACGTAAATGTGAAGTATTTACCTTTTTTACTCACAGGTGAGTATAGAAAACGTAAACTATTTTTTTTTACTTTTACTCATGAGTAAACGTGAGTAAATTACTTTTCTCCCGGAAAACATAAAAGTGGGTATTTTTGAGAAATGTTGCCACAATTTTTGCTTAAAATCACTAATGTTCTAACTTTTTCACCATCAAATTCACAAGTTAATGTGTTTTTGCCGATTTTCAAAAAGTACGCGAGTGAGTGCTGGTATTTTTCCCGGAGGAAACGTAAACATATTTACGCAGTACGCGAGTATACGTATAGAGTAAACGTAAATACGTTTTAACAACTATGGTGCTTAGTTGTTGACAAATTGGAGGCATATGTTATCATCCACTTCTATGTCATTTATTTTGCTTTGAAATTTTACGTTTTCATGACACTGCTTACATAGAACTGTAATTTCATCTTGGTGGTGGATAGAGTGGAGAAAGAAAATATGCGTTCACGCTAATACTTTTGTCGGTCACATGATGAAAAAACATTTGCGTAATGCTAACTTTTTGTGTGAAACGTAGTAACTACCATAGTGCTATATGTATATCTGGCTGGTTGTCTTTCGTCATTCAGTGCACCTTCAACGCGATGTAAACACACCTGGGCATTCGATAAAACAGACAGCCTCCAATGAAGCCTTGATTCGACCTTTAGCGTTCGCCATCTAAATAGCTAAGGGTTGCAAGTCTGCAGTGCACCGCTAAAGGGCACTCTCTCAGCTGTGTCTAGTCGGCCGCTTTATTCCCGCATATTTACCAAGTCAAATACCTACATACACACATAAATAAATGCCGCAACCGGTATGTAAAGCACTGCCGCTGTTGAGATTGTTTTTTTTTCCAGCGCGCCTTATGCAAAACATCGACGAGCGTCGCATCGGCGCGTGTTTGCGCTCGCGCTCAGCTCGAGTTTGGTCGGCGCAGTGACTGATTCTTTGGCGGCGGCGGCGCTGCCGGGGCACCTGCGCATTTCGTGTCGCCCCGCAGTTGGACACCGTTCAGGTGCAGTGCGCGCGGCACAACGCACGCGGTGGGCCACGGGTTGTGCGAGCCAACCTACCAGTTGTTTTTGGTAGGGCCTAAGTCGAACGGGATGTTTTCTCTAATTCGATTCGTCAACACGTGACCTGGCCGGCACTGCGAGCAGTTTGCGAAAAGTTTATGAACCTCGACGCACCCGAAAAAAGGTTCACCTGTTATTTTTTTCAAGTGTTTTGAAGAGCTGCTATGTGTGGGGGACGATCAAACGCAGTACCGGGGTCGAGATTTTGAGCGCCTCGATCTGATTTTGCTCAAAATTTTTAAAAATAGTCAAACCGATGAATACTTAGGTGACACGGAAACCTGATGGCTCGCCGCAGGCAAAAACGTGTCCATCGCACAAAATGTTTCGTCATGTTATTGATTATGAGCCTAGCTATGCTACGTTTGTTTTGAACACGAATAAGACTAAACGACGAGCATTGAGCAAACGGATGAGTGGTGTGTTCACCGCGCCAATCAGTACCTAGCTAGCTGAGCTGAAAGTAAAGCTGAATTACAAACTTCAAAGTCGTCGCTGCAAACACTCACGTGGCCGGCCGGCCGTCCCAACGGCGGCAACAGTAGCGGCTAAGTTGCAAGCATTAGGCGGGCACGACAATGCGACGGGCGGGTTTGCACTTATGCGCGGCGCAGCGGCGCGGCCGCGCTCGCGGGCCGCACTTGCAAACTCACCGCGTCGCTGTGCAAACTTTCGGCCGCACCGCCAAAGTAGGACACAATGACGGCGAGAGATCAAGTTGCCTCACGCGGCTGGTCAAGGCCAGATAGATCTGCAACGGGATTTTGCTAGCCCGAAGCTGGGCTCTATGGGCAGCCCGATTCATTGAATTTAGGTTTCGGAAATGACGCATTTGCTACCGTTTTGTAACCGAGCCGAGTTAAAGATGAAAATAATGAATTTATCGGTGACGTTTTATTTGTCGTTGTGCTATAAACTACATCGTAACCAAACTGCTCAACTAAAGTGTAAACAAAGAAAAATGTGTTTGAACGTCGTTCATTCAACGTTGATAAATCATTACTGTATTTCTTCAAATAGAACGACATACCTCCAATAGAACGGCACCTCCAACAGAACGGCAGGTTTTGGCACATTTTTGCACTCACAAAAACAATAGAACGGCAGCACTCAAGTTTCATAAAAATAAAGCTATTTTTAAATGAGAAATGCGCGAAAAATTGGTGGAAATCATAGAACGGCAGCCTCCAATAGAACGGCACCTCTAATAGAGCGGTAGGTAAAATGTTGACGAAAAAAAATAGAACGGCGCTCTTCTATTAGAAGAAATACAGTATTTGGTTTTTTCAAGATTGGCCCTACACCAGAGTTGGAAAAACGTATTTACGTTTACCCGAAATACCCGGTTATTTGGGTATTTATACTTACGTTTACGTTTACGTTTTCCAAAAATACCATTACGTTTTGTTACGTTTTCCTGGCACAATAACCCGGGTACCAGAGAAAACGTAAAAATCCAACTACACGAAACCACGCGTCTGTGAAATGTGCTCTATTACCGCAGTCACATTGATTTTGTGTAAATAGTTCTACCACTGGACCTAAATAATGCCAATTACCTATGTTGGGTAATTGTCGTTTTGACAATGAAAATATTGTAAATAAGTGCAATCAATCAATTGTAAATGTATCCAATGTGTCAATTTTGGAATATGAACAGTGTCTAGGAATGTGTTACCTATAAATACAAGCAGAAAAGTGGAATGTGTGTACGCATTTGTGTTGTGGATTTTACATCATTCACTGTTTTGTTTTATTCATATCCTGCTGAAGTTTTGCAGTAATGGAATTTTTGATGAAGAAGTGTGCTAATCCATGTGCTAAACTGCGAGGCCATCAGCACCAACATTCGTAAACAAATAGACAAAAATTTAAAAAAGATTTTTTTGTTTGCTATGAATGTAAGTGAAAAATATAGATGGAAATTATGTATACATTGTTGAAAATATCACAACAATGGTATTTTCAGAAGCTCTGCTCATATGGGGCACTTCTTGAAATTTTTACGTTTACGTTTTTTTTTACGTATTCCTTGGTATTTTAAAAATACCTTCCAATTTAAATCAAATCAAATCATTCAACTGTGTTCATTAATTTGCATTTGAAAAATTTTCAGTTTTCACACGAAGTCACGGTGAAAACTAGTGTGTGTAGGAACAATCTAGCAGTTAGTGATGTAAAGGCACCGAGGCACCGGTGCCCCGGTGCTGGGCACCGAAGGGCACCAGCACCGGTGCTGGTGCGGTGCCATTGCAATCTTCAGGGGTGGCATGCCGGTGCTGGTGCCATTTTTTTTTCAGAATAGCACCAGTGCCGGTGCGGTGCGGTGCCATTTTTTTGCCGGTGCCAAAGGTGCTAGCACCAGGGCCAAAGTAAAAGGCACCAGGAAAGGCACTGGCCAAGGCTTCATGTGCTGTGCAATTTTGTCTCTAGTATGTGCTTATTCATATTTCAAAAAACAGCAATATAAATATTTACCCAACCGTTTTTGCCTATTTTGTAAACCTCCCATCAAATAAATATACCTACTGTGAAATCCATTATACCCAATACGTGATCTGATGAGTGAATCTAAAATTTTGTTGAATTTTAAATCATTTTTATATTTTATATTTATCTTACTTTTTTGTTCAAAATTTGTTGTCAGTTTATGACAGAGATAGTTCCATTCTCTGTACAGCAACGACTACGATCAGTAGACAATAGTGGCTATGGACATTGTAGTGAATTAAATATTTTATCTTTCATTTGTAATAATTGTAATTGCTTCATAAAAGTGATTGCCACATCATTCTGATCATTTTAAGTGCTCAACCATCAAAATCGGTTGAAAATTCATGGAAATATGCACTTCCAAAGGTGAGACCGCTGAAAAACTGCCTGATATTTACTTCAGAAATTCCAGCCCGGTGCGGTGCCTTTCGGTGCTAGCACCGGCAACCCGCCGGTGCCCTTCGGTGCTGGTGCCATTTTTTCCAAAAGGCACCGGTGCCGGTGCGGTGCGGTGCCATTTTCTGGCCGGTGCCCCAGGGTGCCAGGTGCCCTTTTCATGCGTTGGCAAAGGTGCCGGTGCGGTGCGGTGCCATTTTTCCCGGTGCCTTTCACATCACTACTAGCAGTACATAATGAAAAGGGGCATGGTCTGTGCGTTTTAATTGTATCTACCGTATATCCTTGATTCGAATACCCCACATAAGCTGACTGAGGAAAAATAACTCCCCCTCCTTGATAGGTGGCAAAAACGTTCATGTATTGTTTTACAGACGTTTTTTGTGTTTTTTCGTTTAAAAGCGTGTATTTTCGCAGCTATGACGTTCATTGGCATTGGTTTCATTGCACGAATAAAACAATTTCTATTCTGACTTACAGGTTTTTACAACTAATTCAACCCGTTACTTTACTAGTAGGAGACTGACGAAAAATCGACCTCGAATAACTACCTCCCTACTCAAACAAATCTGATGAGAAAAAACTCACCTGGGGCTCATTCGAGGATATATTTACCTACATAAATACGGTGTAATGTTTCAGGTCATGAAAATGTATTTACACTTCACTTGTTTGTTCTACATTTTTTCGAAAAACAACAACATTTTGGAAACAGTGAATCGATAAATGCACTACACCCGGGTAGTGAAAAAACTTATTGTTGAAGCTGTATTTCTGGGGGCTGTGTGTAAGTGTAGGAAAAAGTCGAAATAAAGTTATTTGCGAAGCTGTAGTTACCTACCAGTTACTTTAAATATTTAAATACTATCACTGCTTGGAAGTTTGAGTCACTCATACGCGATATCTTCTGTGCAATATTATGTGTCTACTGTCTATCAAACTTTGTGAAAGTTACTGAATCATAGTAGAAAAGATGGCAATATATTCGCAAGAATATACGCAAATGCGTTTCATGAGCGGCACTGCGGGATCGCGATCAACTGGTCGTGTTAGTTCGGTGCCGATCTGGGCCCTCTACAACAGATCGGGAACGGCCGCTCTCGTCGCCGGGCTCGGGTCGATCGACGGTCGCCTGCTTGCCGGCGCGCCACTCAGCGGGGTTTTGTGATTCGGGTTCCGGCTGCGCGCGCTTCCTGCCAATGTGCATCACCGAGTGCCACTGTTTGCGGCCCGTGGCCGACTTGTTGTAGACCACGCCGAGCGTGCTGCAGCAGTGCATGTAGCGCGGTAGCTTGGCTTGCCGTCGCTCGCCGTTCATCGGCGGCTTGGTGCCGCAGCCGTCGTGCAGCAGGCAGTTGGTGCCCGAGTGCGGCACGCAAGAGCTGGAGCACGCGGCCATCGTCGGTTCCAGCTGCAGGTTGCTCTGGCTGCCGGTCGCCCGTCGCGGATGCTGCGACGCGTTGCCGCTCTTCGCTTGGGCGAACTTGCCGCTCAACGCGTCCTGCAGCGGGTAGCCGTTCGACTGGCGACGGGCGCCTCGAGCGGCGTTCAACTGCCGCCGGATCTCGTTGTTTAGCACCGTGTACAGAAGCTGCGAGCCGCCGCATTACACTCGGCTCTACTACTAATCTGACTACCTATGTATTTATGTAAGCAGAGTCGGACCAAAGTGGCAAAGGCGAACACGCACCGGGTTCGCGGTCGAGTTGAAGTAGGGCAGCATGTAAGCGAACATGGAGACAACGCTGAAGAGCGCTGTGTCTCTGTGCTCGGCGGAAATGAGCTGCAGCTCGGCGGCCATGTTGAGCAGCCAGTGCGGCGTCCAACAAAACAGATAGAACAAAGTGAGGAATAGTACGCGCAGAGTGACCTTGCGCGCACGTTGGTGCCCACCCGCGAAGTGCCTATTCTCCTGCGTCAACCTGCGAACGGTGGCGCACTGGCTTGTCGCGTTCACGATGTGGGCTAGCGAGCGAATCGAACCGACCTCATCTGCTGCTTGTAGATGCAGCGGGCAACGGTGCCGTAGCTGAGCACTATGACCGTGGTGGGCAGCATGTAGTAGAACATGAAGGCGTAATAGATGAACCAGTGGCCCATGTCGCTCGAGATGTCGCACTCGATGATCTCTTCGGCGCCCAGCGCGGTCGTGTTGTTGTACATCATGGTGTAGGGGTGCACGTCGGCGTAGACGGCCACGGGCGTGGCGATCACGTTCGCCACCATGTAGCAGCCCAGGCACGCCACCACCGGCACCCAGTGCGTCGCGTTCAGTCTGCAACCAAAGGAATCTGCGCTGATTTTCGGTCCTAACGATTTCGTATCACTTCATTCTACCCTTCTCTAAGTTAAAAATTAAGAGTAAAAATCTCGTACGCGATTCGTCAAGGCGTTTTTCCTTTACTAGTGCTTTTAACATGTTTTAAACCATATTCTTCGGTTTTGGTTTTGAAGTTTTTCATTTATATTTCTGAGTTCTCAGTGAGACTGATTGAGTCACGTCATGTCTGAACGAAATACGGAATGGTCATAACGACCTAATAGGTAACATTGATTAAATCTCAGTGGATCTGCAGATGAATGCACAATCATAAGGCAGAGTCGAACTGACCTAGCCCAAATGTGCGGCTTCCATACTGCGAAGCACCGGTCGACGCTGAGCGTTGCGAGCAGGAAGGAACTGATGAGCCTGCACGTGCTGTCGGTCAGGTAGTACAGCTTGCACAGCGGACTGCCGAACGGCCACTCGCTGTAATACTGTTTGTAGATCAGCAGCGGCAGTTGCGCCGCCACCAGGAAGTCGCTGATCGCCATGCACAGCATGTAGATTTGGATCTGCGCCAGTTTAATAGGCGAAAACGTGATGAAAATTAGTGATTCTGAGTGAAAATTGGGGCAGTATTTGTCAAAATTACACACTTTTACAGTTTCCAATGGAAAAAGTACGTTTACTCACGAGAAAAACTAAAAAAATACTTTACGTTTTTTGTACTCATGGGTGAGTACAAAATAAATAGTTTAACTACACGTATACTTTGAAAAAAAAGTTCATAGATTTTGAAAACTCTGGTACACATTTAAACAATTTAGTTCTAACTCACATTGCTGATCTGCGGCAAGTAAGGCTGCATGAGCGGCAGCGTGATGCTCTGGTCCGGCAACTGCGTGTTGCTTCCGTTCGACTTTCTTCGGTGCTGCTGCGCGCGTCGCTTCCGTAGCGGGCTGCACGCGTCCGTCCACAGGATAATCAGCACGGCGATCACCTTTGCGGATATGAAACACCTTCGTTCACGTCGCTCTATCACGTTTCTTCAAGCGGCGTTTACACTGCAAAATGTGCCGACAAATCAAAAAGTGAAAAAGTTCCATAATTCCAGAATCAAGTTCCATATTTGCAAGAAAAAACAGTGAAGTATACTCACTAGTTAGGAGCACTCACATGCCAAATTTCAGATAAATCGGGCTTTGTGTTACATAGTAATAAGCATTTGAAAAATTTGACGTTGTCGATTCGCTTTTTTTGATTGAAAAAATCTTGTTGTCGGCACAAGCTTTTGATTGGCGACAATGCGACGATGAGCGCTTGTCGTCACAAGAAAAAAAATGTTTTCATGTGAGCCTGATTTTTGTTGTTGATTGTCGCCACAAGCTGCGAACGTGTTTTTTTCATTTTTTTGTGACGACACCGACTTTTTACCACGGTTGCTTATAAAAGTATGAGGGAGTGGTGTAGTAGGGCACCGCCGTGTAGTACCCTATTATTGGTGTAGTACGCCTTGGCGCCATTGGGAAACTGGGTGCCAAGCGCCAAGGGCGTCACAGAAAAAGGGCGCCAGGCGCCAAGGGCGCCACAGAAAGAGGGCGCCAAGCGCCACGGGCGCCAGTTGAAAAATACGGCGCCAGGCGCGAAGGACGCCAGACTAAATAAGTGGGTTCAGTACCCTGAGTGTGCTAAACATATTATTCTAGCACCCCGACGCATCCACGTTCTCACATTCACGTCTTTATTAACGTTCTCCAGGATATAATCATCAAAATGAGACTAATGGAACATAAAAATTTAGCACAAAATTATACACCCACGTGACATTCTATTCGAACAGAATCAAAATTATCATTTAACACGAAATTTATTCAGTTCATATAGCGCAAATTATGTTTTATTTCTCTCTGCTTGCAAATATTTTCTTGAAGTGGACAAAAACAGAAATACGACAATTTTAATTCATTTATTCATGGGTTTGCAAGTTCGACGGTTCATCATTCTCAGCTTATGATCGATCAGACGGGTCTGATGAACCGTTGGACGAAAAAATTGTCATCCACTCGCACACTTTGTCCATTTTTATGGCAAATTTAGATTAACAACAGATGGTCACCTTGAAATCATGCTGGCGCCATTTTGGCGCCCTTTTCGGGCAGGGCGCCAAGCGCCAATCGCGCCATGGTGCCTTTCAGAAGTGAGCGCCAGGCGCCCACGGGCGCCACAGAAAAAGGGCGCCAAGCGCCAATGGCGCCATGGCGCGGCGCCCTTTGGCGCCCTCAAATGGCGCCAGCGGCATGGCGCCATTCCATCACTACACCCTAATAAAATCTACCTGCCGTTCTATTGCTTTCATGAGTGCGAAAATGTGCAAAACCTGCCATTCCATTGGAATGATAAATGTTGGCACAATAAAATAAAAAAACACGTTCACAGCTTGTGACGGCAATGTGCCAACAAACTGAAACAAGACGCACGCAACTGTCCTCGTTTCTGCTCGATTTGTCGGTTCGGGTCTCGTTAACGAGACCCAAACCGACAAAAATAAAAAACGACAAAAATGGATCCAATGAAGTAGAAAAAAACAGTTTTTACCATGGTGTGTATTTATACACCGTATTTCATCGAAATACCCCCTCCCCGTCTCGAAACACGCCCCTCAAAAATGGCCACTATAAATTTATTAGACCCCCCTCGAAATACCCCCTCTCCAATAGACTGTAAATACTGTATTCACTCGAAATACCCCCCTCAAAGTGGACACTATGAACATAAACCCCCCCCCTCGAAATACCCCCCAAATTTAGTGTATAGAGAATGTAAATGACAAAGGCTGCGGTTTGTCATACGTGACTCTGTTATGTGAGAACAGTGTTTATACGTCTACACACTTATACATGTACAAGTCTTTATAGCCTTATAAATGACGATTTTTGTTGCATTTTTCGACGTCTGCATACGTTTCAGACAACAATTTAGTACTGGGATTTCAAAAAATTTCTGGTGAAATAATAAACCCCCTCGAAATACCCCCTCCCTCATCTAACCCACCCTCAAAATTCTCACTCTGAAAAATAAACCCCCTGGGGGTATTTCGAGGAAATACAGTAGAATGTAAATACTGTATTTTCTCAAATAGTTCCCCCCTCTTGAATAGTTCCCCCCTCGGATAGTTCCCTCCTTGTTAATTGAGTGAGGGAAAAACAATTCCCCCCTTGAATAGTTCCTCCCGCTGACGCTCAAAAATACTACACATACTTAAAAACATCGATGAAGCAAGCATAAGCAAAAGAGCTGCTGCGTCTGGGCATTGAATGTGTCATTTCCTGGGGAAAAGTATTATACTCACATTTACTTGTGAGTGAAATTAAAAAAAATTCCTTTGTTGTCTGCACTTGGGATGAGTAAAAAAATAGTTTATGATTACATAAACTTTAAAAAAGTTTTTGTAAAAATTACTTTTAACAGCTCTGCTTGGTGAACCACAAAGTATGCGCAGAATCCCACCATAATTTAGTGAATAAAACCTTGTGACGAATTTCATAACTACCTTATTGTTCCATAGTAAGAATGAAATATTCTTTGTATAATTTTTGGTTCAATATTCAGATGGGTTATGGTAGGTTTCCATATGAAGTGTGATGCCTGGTGAGTATACAGAGCTACTTGAAAGAATCCTGTTCAATTGAAAACACTGAAAATGATTTTAAAAATAGAGATTACAAACAAACTCAAATGGAACACAAAGATTTGAGGAGGTAGGTAATCATCCACATGGGGGATAATTTGAGGAGGTAGGTAATTCATTGATGTGGGGGGACAATTCAAGGGGGTGGTTAACTCATGTTGGGGGATAGTTCAAGTGGGTAGATAATTAATTCACACAGAGGGATACTTCTGTAATTCAGAGGGGAAGGGTAATTCATTCATGTGAGGGGATAATTTGATTGGGTAGGTAATTCATGTGGGTAGGGTTCAAACGGGATCCCGATCCCGGATCCCGTGAAATTCCGGGATTTACCAGTCCCGATCCCGAAACCCCAATCCCGATCCCGAAATCTCAAAAATACCAATCCCGATCCCGAAAGTTTTCAAATCCCGATCCCGATCCCGAGAAACTCCCAAGTCCGGGATCCCGATCCCGGAAAAATTAGTGGAAATTATAAAAAGTGAAATAATGACGTTTTTGCATGCAAAAAAGTGGATGCAATCCCCCAGCGTCAATTTTATGCCACTTTTCTGGCATCCAACAGTGTTTTGAGACCTTTATGAACAACTGTGAATGCCAGAAAAATGGCCAAAATCTCTATCCCTAGAACCCAATCCCGATCCCGGAAAAATGCCTATCCCTATCCCGATCCCGTGACCCCAATCCCGGCCAATCCCGATCCCGATCCTGATCCCGAAATCTCAAAAAACCAATCCCGATCCCGAAACCCCAATCCCGATCCCGATCCCGAAATCTCAAAAAGTTAATCCCGATCCCGAAAAGTCAATCCCGTTTGAACCCTACATGTGGGGTGATAATTCAAGTGGGTAGGTAATTCACGAGGGGGATATAATTTGAGGAGGTATGTAAACATTCGAAACAGGGGGTATAATTTGAGGAGGTAAGTAAACATTCGAAACGGGGGGTATAATTTGAGAAGGTAGGCAGTTCATTCATGTGCATAGGGTACAAATGATATATCGTATCGAATATCAGATATCGACCATTTTTTGATATATCGAACCTGTATTGTGTCCTTAAATTAAGTTACCACATGAAAATAAACCACATGAAAATAAAATATGCCACTTGAAATATGCCTTGCTATACCAAGAGAAATTTCGATATCAAATATAGACAATTTTGTATATCAAATATCGACATCAAGGTTCCATATAGTATCAATATCGAATATCGAGTTTCAGTAAAAATATAAAATATTGAATATAAATATTGAAAAGTCACATCATTTGAACCCTACATGTGGGGGGGGTAGTTCCAGTAGGTAGGTCAGGGGTCTCCTAGGGGGGGGGCTGGGGGGGGGCTGCCCCCCCCAAATCGGCCAGCTATCTATCTATCCCGGAGGCCGCTCAGCTATCTATCTATCCCGAGGCAAAATTTTTGGCTACTACCCCCAAAGACCCCCCCCAAAACGCTCAGCTATCTATCTATCTGGAGTGGTTTTTGAGAAATTTTGCCCAAATTTTCGCACAAAATCACCAATTTTTGCACCTTTTCATAGTTTTTCACCTTCAAAATCGTGCTTTCCGGCTATATACATGGTTATATACCTATTTTTAGCCATTTTATACCTACTTTTGGCTACTTTTAACTGATTATTAGCGATTTTTTCCCCTTTCTGCCTTCTTAACCTTGAAAAAGCCTATATATTGGGCCCCCGCCAGCCCCCCCCCAGAAAATTTTTCCAGCTATCTATCCCTCCGGAGGAGCGATTTGCTATCTATCCAGCCCCCGCGAGGGCCAAAATCCTGGAGACCCCTGAGGTAGGTAATCACCCACATGGGGGGTAATTTGAGGAGCTAGGCATACTCGGCAGACATAAAGCCATGATTACAGCTCAGTGGAGTTTGACATGAAATGATGACGTAAAATTATGTCGTAAAATTGATTACATCAAAATATAAAAGGGTACAGTGTTGAAATCTCAGAATTAGATAGTTCTAGTAATTGTGTGTTATGTCCCAAAATTTTTTTATAAAATAATCATTATTTAAGTAGTTATTTATTTTATATCAAAATTTTGTTGTTGATGTAAAATGTTTGATTTAAAATGTTGATGTAAAATGTGTAAATTTTGACATAAAATAAATAACTTATTTAATAATTATTATTTTCTTTATTTTTTAGGACATTACACACAATTACTAGAACTATCTTATTCTGAAATTTTAATACTGTACCTCTGTCTATTTTGATGTAATCAATTTTATGACATAATTTTATGTCATCATTTCACGTCAAATGCCACTGAGCTGTAATCCCGGCTTGACACCTAGTATGGAAACCTACCCAGGGCCGTATCCAGGGGGGGACGGGGAGGGCACCCCTAGAGGCTGCAGCCCCCCCTCCTGGGGCGAGACCAGAAAGTGACCGGAAAATTCAGCTTTTTCAACGTCAGCATAAAAAAATTTGTGCTTACATACATATACAGCATTCCATGGCACTGATGCCAACACCAATGGCGCCATGGCGTGGCCCCTACTAATGGCACCAGCGCCATGGCACCATTCTGCCACAATGTAGCTAAAATTTTAGGGGGGGGGGCTGAGCCCCCCACTCGCCGGCCTCCGTAAACAAGCAGCCCCCCCTGCTCAAAACTCCTGGATACGTCCCTGAACCTACCCTAACCCATCTGAATAACAAATCAAAAATTATACAGTTTTTCATCATCATATTTCATTTTTAACACACCCAGCAGACGGGCGTGGGTCGGTGCACAAGTAAAACCGGTGCACAAGTACGGCCGGTGCACAGGTTATAAGAGCGGTGCACAAGTACGCCCGGTGCCCAAGTACGGGCACTTTACTTGGGCACCGGGCGTACTTGTGCACCGCTCTTATAACTTGTGCACCGGCCGTACTTGTGCACCGGTTTTACTTGTGCACCGGTCTGGCGCCCCAGCAGACAGCACACTCAGTATGGAAGCCTACCATAATTTAATGAATACAATCTTATGATAAATTGTGTAATTATTCATAATTAATTATTCCATAGTAAAAACTAAATATTATGATAAAAAACTGGATAATTTTTGGTTCATTACTCAGATGTGTTATGGTAGGTTTTCATACTAAGTGTGATGTCTGCCAAGTATAATTCATTCACTTGGGGGAGGAGTAATTTGAGGGGGTAGGTAATTCACCCACCTCGGGGGTTTATTATGAGGTGGTAGATAATTCATTTATGCAGGGAGGATAATTCAAGGGGTAGGTAATTCACACGAGGGGTTACTGCAAGGGGATGGGTAATTCACGCAGGGGGGTAATTCGAGGGGATTGGTAACTCACATGGGGGATAAGTCAAGGGGATGGGTAATTCACGTGGTGGGATAATTTGGAGGAGATGGATAATTCATGGGGGGTATAATTTGAGGAGATGGATAATTCATGGGGGATTATTCGAGGGGATGAGTAATTCACGTGGGGAGGAGATAATTCGAGGAGATGGGTAATTCATGAAGGGTGATGATTCAATGATATGGATAATTCACAAGGGGATAATTAGAGGGGATAGGTAATTCACACGGGGGAGGGGGGGTGATTCGAGGGGATTACTAATTCACGGGGGTGATAATTTGAGGGTATAGGTTAATTCACAGGGGGTAATTTGAGGGGATATGTAATTCACGTGGGGGATAATTTGAGGGGATAGGTAAATCAGAGCGGGGGGGGGGGGTAATTCTAGGGGTTAGGTAATTCACGTTGGGGAATAATTCAAGGTGGTAGGTAATTCATGCAGGAGGGATAATTCGAGGGGCTAGGTATTTTATGGAAGGCTGCCCTGTTTTTGTTAAAAATAGTGCAATTCATACCAGAGTTGTTAAAAGTACCAAACTTTTTTCAAAGTATAAGTAAACGTAAAGTATTTTTTTTACTCACCCCCTGAGTACAGAAAACATTAAGTAATTTTTGTTAATTTTACTCATGAGTAAACGTGAGTTAATGTACTTTTTCTATGGGAAAACGTAAAGGTAAGTATTTTTGAAAATTTTGCCCCAATTTTCAAAATCACAATCACTAATTTTCATATTTTTACTAATTTCAACATAAAATAAGGCTATTTATAAATCATATTAAATTCACATTGTTGGCCATTTTTCTCTTTATTTTTTGCTTATTTCACCCTTTTCTCCATTGCTTGCCTTCAAAACACCCGTATAATGGAATATCAGAAATACGTTTTCTGTACCCGAGTACTTTCAAAAAGTATACGTAAATGCGAGCACAGAAACTTTTTTCTGAGGAAACGTAAACGTATTTACTCTGTACTTGAGTATACGTATTTATCAAGTAAAAGTAAATGTGTATTAACAACTATGATTCATAAATATTTCATTCCAAAAATGATCACACTTGCCATAAGTTGTTAGAATTACTGAACTTTTTCTAAAGTATATGTAAATGTGAAGTATTTTTTCTACTCACCACAAAGTATAGAAAACGTAAAATACTATTTTTACTCGTACTTACGCGTAAATGTGGGTACTTTTCTTGTGAGTGATGAAACGAGTACTTTCCTTTATAGAATATGTAAAATTGGGCACGTTTTCATACGTCTACAATGTTTTTCTGTAAGAAAATG
This sequence comes from Sphaerolaimus hirsutus, assembly GCA_964036195.1. Taxonomy (NCBI): domain Eukaryota; kingdom Metazoa; phylum Nematoda; class Chromadorea; order Monhysterida; family Sphaerolaimidae; genus Sphaerolaimus; species Sphaerolaimus hirsutus. Next base: position 13,753,941 of record OZ038452.1, on the reverse strand, counting down.
ATAGATAAATATGATGACTTTTTAAATATAGCTTATCGACAACACACTTTGCACGGAAATCTACCATGTGCCAACTGAATAATGAACGAAAAATTGGTTTTATTTCTGCCACAATAGAAATAACGTTGGTAATATGGGATAATTTTTACGTGGAACATACAACAGACCATATTACCTGAGTTTATTCATCACATTATGGTGCCATTTTGTTTAAAGCTTGCGGTTTGAGCAGTAAATGTCCCACATTGAAACTCCTGAAATACATTTTCCGTACGCGTATGCTTTGAAAATGTACGCGTACAAGTGTGTACAGTGCTTTTTTAAAGTATATGTAAACGTATTTACTGGGTACTCGCGTACGCGTATTTTTCGGGTGAATGTACGCACTTTTCAACAACTTTGCACTTGCCCATCCGTCCAAATCTTCGTTGTCGGTTCGCTCGGAGTTCAACGAGGCTTTTTCATCATATTTTCGTTGTCGGTTCGGTTTCTTTTTAACGAGGCTTTTTTGTCGGCACATGCGAAATTTTTGTAAAATTTGTGCGTTGTCGTGACAAAATGCCCATTGCCGACAGAAAAAAATTTGTTGGCACAGCTCGCAGTGTGAACGCCGCTTCAAGCTGCGTTTACATTGCGACTTGTGCCGACAATTTAAAAAAGTGAAAAAGTTCCATAATTTTGGAATAAAGTTCCATATATGCAAGAAAATGCAGTGAAGCATACTCACTTATTAAGTGCACTCACATGCCAATTTGCAGATAAATCGTCCATGTCGTTCCAGAGTTATAAGGATTTCAAAAATATTTCGCTTGTCGGTTCCCTTTTTTGGATCGAAAACCTAAATATTTTTAAAATGCTTATAACTCTGGAACGACATGGACGATTTATCTGCAAATTGGCATGTGAGTGCAGTAAACTAGTGAGTATACTTCACTGCATTTTCTTGCAGATATGGCACTTTATTCCAAAATAATGGAGCTTTTTCACTTTTCAAATTGTCGGCACAAGTCGCAGTGTAAACGCAGCTTTAGTTGGACACGAATGCAAATGTTATAAACTCACGCAAATGTTTCCAATCGTGCCCAGCAGAAAAAATATAGCATAACCAGCAAAAATTATGAGATTCAAATATTCGTGCATGTTTATGTATGATTTTAGATTTCAGCTCCCGGATAGTATAGAAATTTTTAGACCTCATCACAATCCGAAATTCATGTACGCTGGGGTATAGTGGATGGGGGCTCCCTGTTCCCAGCGCATTTTTCCTCGGTATGGGTGCAACAATGAGCGAAACTGCTATTGCGGAATAAGAGGTGGGGTTTGATAAGTGTAGTTATATAGATAGAACAGCGTCAGAAACGAGGGCGTCATAGCGCCATTTGGAAACAAGGGCGCCATGGCGCCATTTGGAAACAAGGGCGCCATGGCGCCATTTGGAAAGGGCGCCAGGGGCCCTTAAACCGTGTTGGCGCTATCCTGGTCAGGACTGCGCGACAGGCGGCATAGAGCGCCAAGTGCCAATTGCGCCGCCGCGCCACTTCAAAAGGGGGCGTCGGACGTCAATGGCGTCACAGAAAAAAGGCCCAAAGCGCCAACGGCTCCAATCGCCCGTTCGCGCTCTCAAATGGCACCAGCGTCATTGCGCCATTCCATCATAGGGAAAAGAAAGGACACGGGTGATAACATACCGTATCACCTCTAATATAAGGTATACCCTATATCAATTTCGTCAGTTTTTTTCAGCATTTTGGTATACCTTATATTAGAGGGTACCTTATATTAGAGGTATACCTAATAGTGGAAGTAATACGGTAACTTTATTACGTTATGGAAATTAGGTAGGTTAATTTTTTTATCCGGTTACCATCAGCGCAAATGTCAACCCCATGGCTGAAGGGCGCTGTCGTTTTCTCATGACGCTAAGAAGACAGATAAATAGTAGGCGTGTATAATTAGTGCTATTTGGTTTTGTAATGTGCGAGGACGTAGACTGTCAAGACATGTAAACCCGCTCGACATGTAGCCGTAGACCCATTGCAGGCGTCTCTAAAGCCGAGATTACAGCTCAGCGTGATTTTGACGTAAAATGACGACGTAAAATGAACTCATAAAATTAATTACATGACTGTGGATGATGCTACAGGTCTACAATTTTTTATCGATAATATATGTATCAATACCTTAATCAGGGTTGGCAAAATCTCAGAAAAAAATAAAAATAAAATAAAAATAAAATGGAATATTCAAGAATAAAATAAAATAAAATAAAATGGAGAATTTAAGAATAAAAATAAAAATTGTATAAAAATTCGAATTTTTGTAAAATTTTTGTAAAATTGTATAAAAATTCGTATTTTTGTAAAATTGTATAAAAATTCATATTTTTTGTAAAGTTTTGTCTCATTGCTTGAGTCTCTGCCTGTTTTTTCATGGATCTGGGGGCAGTCCCAAGCATTGTAAAGTGTCAAATGTCATGTAAAATGTCATGCAAAGTGTCAATTGTCATGACAAATGTAAAGTAAAGTGTAAATTGTCAGGACATGTAAAAATTAAAGTATCAATTGTCAAGCAAATTGTGTTCAAATCTCATGTTTTATTTCAAAATCTTATGTTTTGTATCCAAATTATGTTGTTGTTGACTCCAAATCTTATGTGAACATTTGGATACAAAAACATAAGATTTGGATATATAACATACTATGAATACAAAAAACCCAAGATTTCGATACACAATTTACACTTTGCATGACATTTGTCATGACAATTGCCACTGTGCTTGAAATTTTACATGACACTTGACATTTTGCATGACAATTGATACTTTACTTTACATTTGTCATGACAATTGACACTTTGCATGACATTTTACAAATGTGCCAAGCATACTCCAGTAGTCCTTCTACTGAAAATGCAAACCATTCTTATCAATAATTGTAACTTTACACTTGCAGCTAGCTAACAATACATACTGCATGCAACTTTTGAAAAGAAAGGGAAAAATTTGTCACAGGTTTTTCATGTATAGGTCTAATTATAACATTTTTCTGGCCTTGCATGCATGTTTCTGATTTTTTGTAAAATTTTTGTACAATTTTTGTAAATTTTTTGTAAAATGTGTCATTTTATTTTATTAATGACTTTTGGGAATAAAATAAAATAAAATAAAATGAAACAAGAATAAAATAAAAATAAAATAAAATTTTTATACAATTTTTATACAATTTTACTAAAATGAATTTTTATAAAACCAACCCTGACCTTAATCGTGTTCAATACTGAATGTTATCAGCCACAGCTAGAGCGAATTTAAAAATTCAATTTTCTTCATTTTACATCATCATTTTACGTCAGGGAACTAATTTTACATTTCATGTCAATGATTTCATGCAACCATTGACGTAAAATGTAAAATTAGTTCCTGGCGTAAAATGATGACATAAAAAAATAAAAAATTGACTTTTTCAATTTGTTCTAGCTGTGGCTGACAACACCAAGTATTGGACACAATTAATGTATTGATTAGGGTGACAAAAAATTTTTTTTGGGATAATGGAAACAGAAATGGAAAAAAATTTCAGCGGCTGGAAAACGGAATGGAAAACGGATAAAAATTTGCACTTGGCGCAAAACGGAAACGGAAAAAAATTCAGCGGCTGGAAGATGGAAAAAGGGGCTAGAAAAAGGGAAACGGGAAAATGGAATTTGCACAGAAACCGAAAAATTTGCTGAAATTTTGCTGGAAAATGAATAAAAATTTGCTGGAAGTGGAAAAAAAATTTGCAGAAATTTTGCTGGAAACAAAAAAAATACATAATTGACAATCTGCATGAATGTTTACCAGTTTGGCTGGAAGAGAAAACAGAAAGTTGAGCCAGAAAAATATAAAATGAGCCAGAAAAATGGAAAATTTAGGCAGAAAATGGAAAAAAGCGGAAAAACTGCATATTGAGCGGAAAACGGAAAAAATTGGAAAAACTGAAAATTTAGCTGGAAAATGGAAAATGAGCCGGAAAAACAGAAGCGGAACAAAAAGTGGTCGGAAAATGGGAAAAAAAATTTCAGCAACCGGAAAATGGAATGGAAAACAGATAAAAATTGCCTGCCGAAACAGGAAACGGAAAACGGAGGTTGACACCCTAGTATTGATACATATATTATCCATAAAAAATTGTAGACCTGTAGCATCATCCACACTCACATAATTAATTTTAAGATGTCATTTTACGTCAAATTTACGCTGAGCTGTACTCTCTGGTAAGTGGATGGGGGGCTGCCCCCCTCTAAATCGACCAGCTACTTATCTATCCCGGAGGTTGCTTAGCCCCCGTATTTCCTAGAAATACTACCCCTCTTGATTACCCCCCCTAGCGAAATACCCCCAGGTCGTTTCGATGTGAGGAAAAAATACCCCCTCCCCTCGAAATACTCCTGTCTAGAACAAGGTACGTGTTGTAATAATCGATGCCAATATGCATCCCAGCTACACATAGACTAGTAGTTTGTTTACCCATCTACATTGGTATGTCTAAATATATCTTGTTTTATCAGTTGTATTACCAGTTTTGGGTATGTAAAAGCCCATCTTTACTACGATTCATCTCGAAAATTTCTGGGAAAATAATAACCTCTCTCGAAATACCCCCCTCAAAATTTGTACTCTGAAAAAATAAAACCCCTGGGGGATTTTCGAGAAAATACGGTATCTTTTTCCCGGCTACTATCTCGGCTACTATCCCCCAACCCCCAATCACTCAGCTACCTAACTATGTGGAGCAAATTTTGTGTGATTTTTTTTATAAATTTTTACTCAACATCTCTAATTTTTGATCCATTCTACCAATTTTAAACTTCGAAATCCCTATCTTCGTCTGTAAGCATTTTTAGCTATATTTTACCTACATGTCGAGTGGGTTTACATATCTACAGGCTCAGGCTCTGTGCGAGGGCTGGACATGTTAACCTATGTACCTAAATACCTTTATACCGTATTTCCCCGAAATACCCCCAGGGTTTTTTTTTTCAGAGTGAGAATTTTCAGGAGGGGGGGTTAAACAAGGGGGGTATTTCGAGGGGGGGGGGGTTATTTTTTCGCCAGAAATTTTTATCAATCCCAGTACTCAATTGTCGTTTGAAACGTACGTAGACGTCTAAAATGTAACAAAAATCGCCTCTTATAAGACTCTATAAACATGTATAAGTATGTAGACTCTATAGACTTGTATAAGTAAGTATAAACACTGTTCTCACATAACACAGTCATTCTTTTTTAGTTGTGTTCTGCATTGCCCGGATGTCAAACCGCAGCTTTTGTCATTTACGTTCTATATACACTAAATTGGGGGGGGGGGGGTATTTCGAGGGGGGTTTAAAGGTTCATAGTGTCAATTTTGAGGGGGGGTATTTCGAGGGAGTATTTCGAGGAAATACGGTACCTGAATATGGTCGTATAGTCTACAGACTACACAGTTTGTGTTGAAATCAAACGTCCACCATTGCAATGATAAACAAAAACGTTTTCTCGCATTACATCAGAGTTGTTAAAATACCGGTATTTTTGGAAAGCGTAAGCGTAAGCGTAAATACACTTTCCAAATTTTGAGTGTGGATACTCAGAGCGTAAGGTATTTTTAAAATACCTAGGAAAGCGTAAAATAAAGCGTAAGCGTAAAAAAATTTCAAGGAGTTTGTTCTCAGTGGATTCGTTCAAAATCAAGCTTTCAGCGACATTTTTCAGATGTCTACTTGGTAGTTTGCCCTTAGATGTTGATAGCAATTAATCGACAGCGATAGTTAATTAATCTTCATTTCCGCACTCAGACTTTATGCTGTACATTTTTGCGATGTATTTATAACTAATTCTCATAAATACTTACCGCATTTCTTCTAATAGCGTAAACGTAAGATACACTTATGTCATCTTCATTTTCGAACGAAGACGTCGTGCTATTTCAGCCACAAAATTTCTATTCTGAAGCCATTGCCATCTATATCATTTAAATATTTTGCCCGACGACACAGTATAAAAGAGACATTCATATTGCGACACACTTTGTACATGTGCCGTTATTTCCAGTGCATTACAGCACACATGCAGTCTTTTTTTTTGTATACAGTTTCGTTCACTTTTTTGTAGTTTTTACACTTTTTACAAAAGCATGAAACCGGACTATGTGAAAAACTTTTTACGCTTTTAGTACCCGGGTATTTCAGCTGGGAAAGCGTAATAAAGCGTACGGGTATTTTATGAAAGCGTAAGCGTAAGCGTAAGTATAAATACCCATTTACCCGGGTATTTCGGGTAAGCGTAAATACGCTTTCGCAACTCTGCATTACATTGCTTCACAATTGAATGATTTAGTACAGAATTTACTGTATGACCTTATTCAGCCAAATATGGTAATAGTCTGTGCAAAGCGTGCTGTTTGTTATGTTCAGATAATTCATTATTATTGTGTTTTGATTTGATGTAAATACTTACATGAATACTTATAGGTATATTAAATTACATGGGTAAAATAGGAAATAGGAAAATGTCATTTGACTAGGTCATTTGAGCGCGCAAACACCCTCATGGCTATTGTCAAAGCGAAATAGAGGGCTACATACTACATATACTTGACTCATTTTTCATTCATTTTGAGTTTACCGGAATGAACGATCCGTCAATCACTGCTGGTGCGATCCCAAATTTTTCATTCCGGTAAACTTTGTGTTTAAAGCAGAATTATCATTTTGGAAATTTCAAGTGTAAACTAGTGTAGCCACATCCTGTGCTAATGTTTTGGTTAGTGGTGTGAAAAGCGCCAGAACTAGTGTGAAAAGCGCCAAAAACGCCATGGCGTTTTTCCGACCCTTAGCGCCAAAGCGCGGCGCCAGAGCAAAATGGCGCCAAGCGCCAGAAGCACCATGGCGCTTTTTGCTTTGGCGCTAGCGCCAAGGGCCAGCCCCAGGCATTGTGTTCGTGGGCATGGCGCCAAGCGCCAATGGCGCCACAGCAAAATAGCGCCAAGCGCCAAGAGCGCCATGGTGCTTTTTGCTTTGGCGCTAGCGCCAGACGCCAGCGCCATGGCGCGTTTACATCGCTAGTAGTGGTTCGGTATGTATGTATTTACCATTCATTAGGTAAACGACGGTGTACTATTACGCACAAATACCCATTCCGCACATTTGCGGGTTACACACAAAATCGAACCCATCACGCACAATTTCCCATTACGCACACGACTGATCATTTGTGCGTAATGGGCGTTGTGCGAAACGGGTATTTGTGCGGAATGGGTATTACCGAGCATGAAAACCCCCCAAATTGAAAAAATTGAAAAATTCAATATTCAATTCTCAAAGGGCGAGTCCCGAAACATGGAGATACGCCGTTTGAGTGGGCAGAAGACATGTTAGACGCGTGGTCCACGCTCAAATACTGCCTGTCAACGTCACCTGTGCTGATGCATCCAATCCGTGATGGCAGGGCTTTTTACCTGGAAACCGACGCGAGCGCGCAGGGTTTAGGAGCCGTACTGTCGCAGCGCGATGACAATGGGCAGATGCATCCTATTTCTTTCATTTCTAAGCAACTCCCACATCCACATAAAAGTTTTTCAGCAGCAGAATTGGAAAGCCTCTGCATTGCATGGGCAATAAGACGACTTGCCGACTTTGTGGAAGGCCAGAAGTTGGTTGTCATTACTGACAATAGTGGCATAGAACAGGTGCTGCGGAGCCCTCATCATTCTAAATTGGAACGTTGGGCAGTGTGGATCCATGGGCGCATGACCAAATTCATGCATCGCGCCGGAAAATTTAATCAAGTGGCTGACGCGCTGTCGCGCAACCCTATTGAACAACCCGAATTCGGCACGGATGAATTAGATGAACCCACTGACTTGGTTACGGGGCTAAGTGCACAAATGATGCACCTGGGGATTCCGAAACACAGTTTACATGATCGTTGTTAACGCAGTGTTGATATTGTTGTAGTCGCGTTTATTAGGCTGTCGCATCGTACCGATCACTCAGATCACATAAATATATAGAACTTTAACAGGAAAGACATGTTACACAGTACTGTCACACATCACGGACCTAACACATTCAACCTTTTAATTTTTCATTTCAATTTTAATCCGAATTATCATGCTCTCCCGACGCAGATCCAATGGCGGTGGTGCACATGCGATCCTCGTGCTGCCCTTTGTTTCCATTGCTGGTGCCTGGTTCCTTGGGATCTGTGTGGTTAAGAGTTTGTCGATATTGAAAACTGAACAATTAAATACCATTGTTATATAAAGAACCTATGTGGACATTTCAGTGATTTTAATACTATTTTGTCCTCAGTGAATTTAATACTATTCTGTCCTTAGTGAATTTAAATCTATTTTGTCCTCTACTAATTTCGGCTTTGTTTTTAATTTAAAAGCTTTAAATTTGTCGAACCCTGAGTAAAATAATATTGACTTTGTGTATACTTTATGTATTGATTTAACTAGTAAAACTAAAAAATCTAACTCCTTAATGGAGACAATGGCTCTGCTGGTAGGCTACCCAGGAAATTGGACACGTTTATCATGGTTTGATCTCCTGCATTTTCTATTTCTGGTATCAGAAAAGCCTCAATATTTTTGTTCGTTTCATCTCCAGCATTTGGTAATGTAAAGAGACCTGGCATACTTTTTCCAGGCTTAGCATTTTCCTGAGTTCCCTGTTTCAAGTCCATTTTAGTCAATTTGTTGACTACTGACGCCCCCGTTGTGTTTGCCATCGAAGTCTGCATTTTTTCCTCAATACGTTTCGTTGCTTCTGCCACGGCGGCTTCGAAGGCGTCCGGGTTTCTGGACCCGTTTCCGTCGTGGGTTGTGTTTGAAGGCGACGGGGTGGAGCTTGCCAACGGTTGTGGTTTGGTATTTATCTGTCATAGAAGTAATAAAATGTATTATATTTATTACTTTTGTTCATTTATGAATTTCAAGTGCTATTTCCAAAATCTAACATTCTGCACATTTTCGGCCCAGAACTTTCCTCTCGGGTACCCGGAATGACCGCCCCCCCGAATACCTCGGTTATACGGTCTTGGGCGGTGGTCATAATGCCTACCGCGCGGCTGTTTGAAATTGTGGTGATCTTCCCTAGTGACTATTCCGCCAGAAATTGGGGAGCTTTTCAACTGATCGGTGCGGGTCAGGTAGTCCACCACGCCCACCTAGGGTAAATGTGATTCCATTTCAGTTATTAATTTGAATAGTTATAACCACAAAAGTTATGGCATATCTACCTGAGACACTGGAAGTGGCTCTGTATAGCCAAAATCCCTCAACTGCTGCAAGGCTTTGCAATGCAGGACCTAAAAATTTTTGAAAATTTCGTAACTCATGTCAATGTGTTGCATGTAATTTTCACCCCATATTTATTTGGATATTTTGATTAACCTGCAGTTCAGTGTACTTTTGCGTGAGTTCGCGGTAGTCTTGTTCGGTTTTTGTCACTGCATTCGCCAGTCCTTCTAAATGCGCGGTACAGATGGTACACCGCCGCAAAAAATTTGCGTGATAGCCGCAGAATCCCTGAAACAGTTTTTTCACTAGGTCTGCGGCAGCTCTGCAGGCGGTGAACATTTTTGGAGATGTTCCGGATTTCTTTGTCGTTTGTCGAATGTCTGTTTTTGATGTTAATTGTTCATTATGTGTGAACAATTGGGAAAACTTTGTGATTTTGCTTTTACGAGGAAGTATCCAAAACTTTTCTTTTTATAATTTAAACAGAAAATTTCGAATTTCGTAGCTGTCAGGGTTGTAACTCTTTTGAGTCCTGAATATTTTGGATTTCAACTAGTTTTCTCCGTCAAAGTTAGTTAAATTATGCTGCTGTTTGTTGATAACATTTTAGTGGAATTTAAGCTAGTTTCCCTGTACGGGCAGTATTGTATGTATGTTTATGTAGACATTTGCTTTCTCTATTTTCAGAATGTCCGCTCCCTTAGCTGATCGCCCGCACCCGTATCGCTCGCGGTTTGATCATCGGGCTTCGGTTTTGCGTCCGTTTGAACTGCCCGATTTGAACGTGGTGAGTTATGATGTTGGTTGTTTTTTTGGCACTTTTCCAAGTGTTTCAGGGAACTTTGGCACTTTTTGAGGTATTTCACTATTTATTTCCATGCACATTTTTTGGCGCCCTTCCAAACGGTTGTTCTGTTCACGGGTTATTTGTCAGCGTCTATTTATGTCCATGCGCGTTTTTTGGCACTTTTCCAAATTTTTTGTCCTGTTTATGGGCTGTTGTCATGCAAAGCGATGTCTAAAGACTTGGTCTTTCCTTTCAGACACAGTATCATCAGACATACGACTTTACGGGCATGATGGAAGGGCATAAGTGGTACCAGGTAGAAGAAAAGTTGTACGGTCACATTAATGTGGTCGTTTTCTCGTTTGGCCATCGCTCGTGCCCCCCCGAGGTCATTTTGCATGGTGATGGACGTGTAGAGCGGCCCGAGCACCATCAAATTTTGGTTAATATAGTTAATTATTTGTTATTATTTTTATTTCTTAATTTTGGCAAGATTTTATTACTCAAAATATTCAATTCTTTTTACAGGCATACTACGAAAGTGACGATCAACAGATGATGAATTTTCGGAGTGAAAACGATTTCCCTTATTTTCTTCCCGGCCAATTAAAATTTCACATTTGCGAATGTGAGGGCTGCGACCTGTCCAACGCTCAAAAATTATATGACTTTGTCAAAAACGTTCGGCTGGGCACTGTTGGCCTTCAAGTTGCGTCAACCGGATTTGAGAGGGAAGGGGCCCTGGTTGGTAGTGTATTTTTATTTAAATGTGTTGTGTTAATTTATTTTTGCTATGTGTTTCTATCATGTAGAAGATAGATTTCTGTTTAGGTATTATCAATTTTGGCACTTTTGCGTTTCAGTTTTCGATCGTCAGGGACTCGTTGCCTGGCAAGTTGGGCGGCCCCCCTAACTGCATCAGTGCCATATTGGAAGGATTCACTGCTCGCCGCGAGAGTGGACTCCATACCGAGATTGATATGGTCAAATTGAACGGCGTGAAAATTTTTGGCGATCTGTTAGTGTTTTATAGTGGGCTTTAAGTTTAACTTTAAGTCCAATTTGGATTATTTCTTTGGACATAAGTTCTGTGTTTTATTTTATTAAATATACTTCAAATAAAGTAAGCCCAATAAAATAAGTATCACTTCAAACTTTTTATTTCAGCTCGAGGGCGTTATTCAACTGCGGTCGCACCCGCCCCCCGTTGAGCCAAGCCGCGTATTCGGCTTTGGAAATGCTCAGTTTGGATAGGAACGCCGACGGCCAATCCAAGCTATGTGTGGATTACGAGGATATTCAGCGTGAGCCAGTAGGACGTTTTGCACACTTGCTTCGTGAGAATGGCCGCAGTGTCCCCGGCGGACATGAAGAAACTCCTGTCGCAGTGAGTAACTTTGTCTAAGTTTATAATTTTAAGTCCATGGTTATTGAATAGTTAGTGTGGAAAACGTAGTGTTTACTGATTTATAGATTCGCATTCGCGGTCTGGCCATGTTTCCGTTTATAGAAGAGGTCCGCGCGAATCGCTGCTGGGACACTTTGCCGGCGGCTGTGTGCAATCCCGCGGGTGAGTTGAACGTGTCCGTAAATTTGGCACTTTTGGTTGTTGGTTTTAACAAAATGTCAATTTTTAATTTCCATTTACAGATTTCCCATATTATGGCAATATTCACAGTGTCGTTTTGGTTTCTGGGGGCGCTCGAATTAGTAGCAGTGTGGCCGGCCCCTCCCGCTGAAATTCATGATTTTGTTTGATTTTGTTGTGTATTGGAAGGTGAGTTGGTTAGTTTGGGTTAAAATTTAGTTGATTAAATTTTGTGTGCATGTGTTAATTTTGCGTTAATTTTGCGTTTTTAATTTGCGCTTTAATTTTACGCGCGAATTTTGTTATTTCAAGTAATTTTGGGCGCATACTTTGGTGCGAATTTTAAGTGAGATTAGTATGCAGTGAAGATGTAAGTAATTTTGGGTGCATACTTTGAAAATTTCTCCCTTTTTAATTCATGCATTGTTGTAATTTTTGTTCACCAGTGTCTTCTTTTTCATTTGGAGGGAGTTTATAGAGAAACTCCAGACGCGAAGTTATTTGCTTGTTTGTTTTATTGCATTTACTGATTTCGCTGTTCTCTTTTTTAAAATTTGGATTGTTTTCTTGATTTACTGGCCGTAGGACAGCCAAATTATTTTTTATCGAAACAATTTTATATGGCCCTGAATAAATAGGTACTAATTTTTCCCTGGCATTATTTTTTACCAAAACAATATCTGAAGTTTTAAACTTATCAGTAATTAGTACTATCCTTGAGTTATTGAACCATGCAGTATATTGTTGTTTGGCTTGATCGGTCAATAATTTGGCTGTTTGCCAGGTTTTTTGTGGGTTTTGTGTAGTAAACATTGATGCCGTGATTTGATTAAATTTTGGTAAACGATGAAAAATCATTAAAAATGGCAGTTTTTGACAAATCGAGTGTGTTCTCATGTTTAACTTCAAAGCTGCTAAGGAAGCAAAATGTGGCCAATCTTTTGAGGAATTCTCTTTTAAAATTATACGCAAAATAGTGCACAGTGACCTTATTGTACGTTCTGCAATACCATTAGTTTGAGGGTGATAGGTTTGGCCAGTGATATGCTCAATGTTCCAGCTTTTCAAGCACAACTTGAACGTTTTTCCTAAAAACTCTGGAGCGTTATCAGTGATTAAAAACGCTGGTGGTCCAAATATTGCAAACACTCTTTCCTGCAGTACTTTACATAATAAAGCTGCAGTGTGGCATCTCATTGGTATTGTGATTGTGTATCTGGTTAGTGCGTCAACAATTACTAGCAAGTATTTATTTCCTTTAAAACTGGGCAATTCAGTTAAATCCAGATGCAAAGTGTGGAAAGGTGTGCCCGGTGTTGGAGTAATTCCTAACGCTGGTCGTCCATGTGCATGTGGTTTCATTTCATGACAATTTGTGCATTTTTCACAAAATTTTACTATTTCTTTTTTCATTTCCGGCCATACTCCAAATTGAGTAAGCAGAGCTAGTGTGGCAGATGGGTCGCCATGTGCTGCATACAATCCCGCATGAGCTTCTGCTAAAAATGATGCTTGTAAATGTGATGGTATCCAGATAGCAAATTGCTGTTTATTGTATGGGGACAAGATATATAGAATATCTTTTTGTAAAATTGCATTTGTGAAAACTTTTCCTTGTTTTATTTCATTTTTAAAATTTAATATTTTCGGATCTTTGTCTTGTTCTTTACTCCATGAAAAATTTGAAGTGGTGTCATCTGACATTAAGTTCTGTTTTTCTGAAATGTCAAAATTTGGGCATTTGTTTTCATTTAGAGTGGGTGCCTCATTTAGAGTTAATGTCGTTGCATTTTCTATTTTCGGCGTTAAATGTGGCAAAGAGTCAATTAGCTCTCCTGCTTCTAGCAAATCTTTGTCATATTTTTCTAATTTATTTTCTTCTATAGGGGCTCTACTTAATTGGTCCGCAATTTTATTGAAATGTGCTGCTCGATGTTCTATTCTTACAATTCTATTCTGAAGGTACATAGCCCAACGTTCTAGAACACTGTGATGTGGGGACTTATAGGCTTGTACAATGCCTGAATTATCCGTTTGTATTACAATTTTCTGTCCTTCTATTATGGGAGATAATCTGCGTAGGCTCCAAGCTATTGCTAGTGCTTCTAGCATGGCTGCACTCCACTGTTTATACTCAGCATGAACTCTTTTACTCACAAAAGCTATGGGATGAATCTTTTTATCGAGACCCTGTTGTAGTAAAACTGCTGCAATTCCATATTTACAAGCATCACTTTGTAGTATGAATTCAGTACCATCATATCTAGGATGTGCTAGGCATGGAGCTTGTGTAAGGGCTGATTTCAACGTTTTCCATGCCTCTATCATAGTTTCGTTCCAAACACAGATTGTGTTTCCTTTCTTTGGAAACTTTGTTGAAATGGCATTATACAATGACGCAGCAATGTTTGCATATTGCGGGATAAAGTGGCTAAAGTAAGTTACTTTTCCTAAGAATCTCCTCAAGTCTTGTAGTGTTTCAGGTTTGTCTTGTTCGAGCACTGCTTGTACTCTATCAAACGCTGGTTTGATACCTGTAGAACTGATTTCATGACCCAAATATTTTAACTTTTCTACCAAAAATAAACATTTTTTGGGTCCCAACTTCAAATTTGCCCATCTAATTCTATGAAACAATTTTTCTAGATGCATTAAATGTTCTGAGGGGGTATCACTGGTAATAAGAATATCATCCAAGTATGTTCTACACCATGGTCGGGCCGGATTTTCTACTAATCCTCTTAACATTATATTCATAAGTCTTTGAAATGAAGCCGGGCTTCCACTGGCCCCCATAGGGCATCGCAAAAAACGGAATTGACCTAAGCTGCAAACAAACGCTGTGATATCTTTTGTAGTTTCATTACCTAAAGGTAAGTTGTAAAATCCATGTTTCAAGTCTAAGCTACTAATGTGCTGACCGTGGCAAAATGGATGGATAAAGAAATACAGAGAATTGATAATTAGGCTCATATTTGCATATTTACTTATTTGCACTATTTTACAATTTATGCACTATATTTATTTACCACGCAAATTGTATTTCCTGCACTATATTATTTACCCATGGAGAATATTCGATTAGGAAAGTGTTCTATAAGTTATTGATAGGTTTATGTGGAATGTTTAGGTTAGAAGGTCAAATATGTTATTATTAGGTGTATTAATATAAAATTAGGCTCATTCAACTCGCCGTAATTTTCTGATCATGATTATACATACATTTGCATAGTTTACTTGCAGTTTACAAAAGTCAAATCTTGTAAATATTTACGTGCTGCGTAATTATCTAGGCCAGCGTCCTAATAGAGAAATGGTGCCCTGTGTGCAACTAGCATTTACTTTACAAAGCCCTTCGCATAGGTATAATTGTCATAACCCTGTTCACAACTATTTATATTTACTTAATAATTATAATACCTTACTCAATCGAATATATTATAAACTCTGCTCAATTACAATACCCATTTACCTCAAATAAGTCCCAATTTGCTAGATTATTCAACATACGTTTCCAGGAAGTGATTATTATTATCATGTTGAATATACCTTATTCTATTTACGTCATTAGGAACATTTACACTACTATTTACAGTTTTCAAACCCTATTATATTAGTTCCAATGTGCGTCAATGTTTTCTGACAAATTGAAGCAAATTAGTAAATCGGCCGAGTTTGCCGACTTCGCACCTCGTAAGATTAATAGTTTTTCTATTAACCCAATTTGTACCTGGTATTTCTTTACCATAAGTATTTGAATGTATGCACGCATAGAATAAGCCAACTGTTTCTGTCAAATGTGTCTTATTGCTATATTAGTGGTTTATTTGTGCATTTGTATTAGGAAATTACTGTAACTGTTTTTCTATACATGATTTCCGTGTCTTAGCTACTTGGAAGTTTTTACTTCAGTCTGCGGACCCACCCCAAGTGAACAAAATAAGCTAGCGATAGAAACTTCGACTAGGAAGCTCGCTAGGCTTTGCGCTTTTGTAACACGCTGTATCTGACTGAAATAAAGTACCTGAAACAATCTTGAAACCCCTTTTCAACACACAACTATGAAATAAACTCAACTTGGCTGTCGACAAGTGGACGTTCGGCTACAACGGGAAATCAACCACTCTAAAGGCCGTTTCTCACTACGGTCTTGGAGCTGCTGGATTCGGTGGTAGAAGACGCTGACTTCGGTGGCTTCATCACATGGCGCAGCGAGCAGGGTGATTGCATGACATTGTGCTATCACCAAGCCGGAACAGACATTGTGCGGCAGTTGGCAGAACTTCAAAAGTCCTGCTGAACATCAATTGGCCTTGGCTGAGCGTTGGCTGTTGATTTGCAGACAGCATTGTGCCAAAGTCACGGCACTCCTGTCTACATCCTGGGAGCGGTTCTACGCTCACGCGCGGAGGACACTGGAGTTCTGACAAGCCTGTCAGGATTTCAGGCAGCTTTCACCAGTGTTCTGGCAAGGTGCTAGACGCTGGGCGGCACCGGCATTTGACAAGGAGTCATTGTCGGACGGTGGTCAAACTTTTGCTGGACGCTCCTGGACATCCGGACGCCAGTGACCGCTCGCACGTCCTTCCTATGCCAAGGGAGGGTGACCTGACGGAGACAGGATCGCCACAGAGCCACGCTAGTCAAAGGGCTGTTTTGGGCATTCGCGGAGGTCCCTCGCTCCACTGGGTAAGAGTGGACTCATACCTCGGAAGTGCAAAAGTAGGGGTATCAGTGTACAAAGGGCTGTAGCTGACAGAGGGCTGTAGCTGACAGAGAGTGGATTTGAAAACCAAGTATTAGGATACTTGGTAGCGTGTAGGGGCTTTGCGGAGCTCCCATCAAATATACACGCTGTGCCTGCTCGGTACCATCAGATCAGACAGCACAAAAGTGCCAGAATTCTGCATTGCACAGGCGCAATTGCAGAGCAGTGTACAGAAACACTGCCCAGAATCAGAAAGTGCACCAGAGTGCACAGAAACGTGTCACGGGCGACACGGCAAGCGCAGCACTGCGCACAGCGGCACAGGAGCCGCTCAGGAAAGCAAGTGGCCGGCGTGGTCACGAGGCACACAGGCGTGCCAGAAAGAGCGCCAGAGCGCTCAGAAAGAGTGTGTACGGACCCTCTTTGGGCGCACACTGCTGGGCAAAGAACTTGTTTATTGTCCAGGTGGATTTGACCGGTGTGTTGAAGTCAACGCGTGTAAACAATCACGTCAGGGGCTTTAGGAACACACCTGGTGCCAGTGCAGTAAAGGTCAACGCGTGAGAACACGTCAGGGGCCTGTAGGACTGCATTGGTATTGTGCGTGGCACAACAAATCCGTGGTGCACAGAGCACTACAGAAAGACGCAGAAAAGCGTCACAGGCGTCACAGGAGACGCACTATAAGGAGAAACAGTGAAGGAAAAATCATCAGCAAAAATGGTTTCACCAACGGGTCACATCAGAAAGACCCTGGGGCCGGCAAAGCACAGGGTGGACAACAGATTGGCAAGAGAATATGCCAAATATGATCAAGAGTTATTTGCGGGAGCAACAAAGGAAGAAAAGAGAACAGAAATGAGAAGAGTGATTGCATCTGTCAAACAGGAGGGTGCAAAATTGGACAGTGCAATGACGGCTGTGAAAACTCAATTTGACGCATGGAGGGATGTCGTCAAGGACATTGAAGAACCCAACCAGATGGAACAAGAACAGAAGATGTACCAAGACTCATATGAGGAATATGCAAACATGTCAGACTTGGTGACACAGAAAATTGCAGCCATGAACGTGTACATCGAAGAGTTACAAGACATGATCCAGCAACTGAGCGGAAGTACCATGTATGAAGTTAACACAGCATTCATACAGCAGATGGCTGCACAAATGGCTCTGACAGCTCAGGGAGCTGCTCCGGGGGCCAGTTCAACCAATGCAACCACAGCAAAGAGCGTCAAATTGCAGAAACTGGAAGTGGAACAGTTTACTGGGGAAATTGTCAAATTTCGATCATGGTGGCAAATGTTCGAATCCCACATCCACAATCGGACAGATTTGGAGGACATTTCCAAGTTCTCATACTTGAGGAGCTTGCTGAAAGGTTCAGCATTTGGCATGATCAGTGGATTGAGTGTTACCGCAGAGAACTATGCACCCGCAATTGCAATGCTCAAGAAGAGATATGACCAGCCAGTTGTGGTCAGAAACACGCTGATGAGTAATATCATGAAATTGCGACAGGCCAGAAATACCTGTCAGGATATGAGAATTTTGTTTGATGCAATTGAAAGGCTGCTCCAGCAGTTGGAGTCACTGGGTGAATCAGTGGAACATCCAATGCTGTTGAGCCAGCTGCAACAGAAAGTGCCACCCGAGGTTCTCAGAGAAATCCAGAAGGAACAGGGAACTGAGGAAGCCTTGACGGTGGAAAATTTCAGAAAGCTGTTTGGCAAGCAGCTAGCGCTCAGTGAGGCTGTACAGCACGCACAGCAAACTGAGGCACCAGTTCAGCAATCGCGCCAGGGATTCGGGAATAATCCTCGCGCACAGCAATTCAATAATCGATTCCAAGGCAATGGGAATCGATTCAGAGGGCCAGAGAACCCAAGGACCAGCACAGGGAGCATGTCTGTGATCCAGAATGGTCAGGGTGCACCACAGGCTGGATTTATGAATCCTGGGAGACCGTGTGTGTTCTGCAATGACACACAGCAATTACACTTTAATGATAAGTGTCCAAAGTTCAAAACTGCCAGAGAAAGGAGAGTGATTTTGTCAAAGGCAGAGCGATGCCTGAGATGCCTGCAGAAAGGGCATTACATGAATCAATGTCAATTTACGAGAAGTTGCTTCTATTGCAAATCCAATAGGCACCACACTGCGGTGTGCCCAGAGAAATTTGGTGACAATGGCAATGGAAACGCTGGACGGCAAATTCCAGCGTTCAGAGCAAATGGTCAACAGAATGGCCAGCAATCAGCAAACAATGGCAGAAAGTCTGTGCCGACTGCCGGTCGACCAGCACAGAGCCAACAGAGAAAGGCCACAGTGAATTGTGTCACTGTGGAAGAAGCTGGACCAGAAGTGGTAGAGACAGAAACCATATCCAGCACAGTGGTTACAGAACCAAATACAAAGCAACAGAATACGTCAGTGAACCTGTCAGTAAACAGGAATATGTCAATGTTGATGACAGCTAGAACCGTGATTGAGGCTTCAGAAATGGATACAGAGATGGAGCCTGAACAGCCACCACTACAGATTCAAGCGTTCCTGGACACAGGATCCCAGGGAACGTACATGTCAGAGAAAGTGGCCAAGAAACTCAATCTGAAGAGTACAGGTGAACACCACATTCAGGTGTACACTTTCGGAAATGAAAAGCCGCACTATAAAGTGGTACAGCAAGTGGAATTCAGAATGCGGCTCAGAAATGGCCAGAAAGTTGATATGGTGGCTGATGTGGTCCCGACATTGACCACAGAACAAGTCAAAGTGCCTGTGTCAGAACAGGACGAAAAGTACCTGCAGAAGTACTTCCCGGATGAGAGTTACTTTGCAGACAGAATTCCCAAGGAAAAAGGGACAGAGTGCAAGTTCAAGACAGACATTATAGTGGGCTTGAATTATTTCTGGGACTTGATGTCCAGAAACACCAGCACCACCAGACTTCCGTCAGGATTGTATGTCATTCCATCAGAATTGGGATTGCTGATGGGAGGTGGGCAGCTGACGAGCAACAGAAATCAATGGACCACGGATGGTGCATATCCGGTGGTGGTCAACACAATTGTGCATCAAATTCAGAGAGAAAAGTGGTACGAGGAAGCACCACTGTCAATTGTTCCTGTACCAAATGTCAAAGACATGGATAGACTGGATACCATTGGCATAATGGATCAGCCAGACCTCGTCGAGGATGATGAAGCCATAAAGCAATTCAATGAGAGTGTACAGAGAAACCCAGATGGACGGTACTCTGTAAAGTTCATGTACAAACCAAATTTGCATGAACTCCCAGATAACAAAGCAATGGCGTTCAAGAGGTTCAGGTACCTCACCAACAGGCTCAAGAGAGACCCAGAATTATTGGAGAAAATTCAGGCAATCATGAAAGCACAAGAGGAGCAAGGAGTGATTGAGAAAGTTCAAGAGGATATTATGGATGGCAGAAAGTTCCATATATTGCCTCATCAACCAGTGATAACGCCAGAGAAAACTACCACAAAGGTCAGAGAGGTATATGACGCCTCAGCAAAACCGCCAGGCATGCCAAGCTTGAATGAGTGCATGTACCGCGGTCCAGTGATACTACCACAGCTGGTAGGGATGCTGATGCGATTCCGGTTGCATGGAATCGCCCTGGTCGCAGACATAGAGAAAGCGTTTCTGCAGATTAGTCTGCAGGACAGTGATAGAGATGTGACAAGATTTCTGTGGTACAAGGATCCCACGAAACCATCCATGGAGGACAACATTCAGATTTACAGATTTGCCAGAGTACCATTTGGTATAATCTGCAGCCCAGCGCTGCTGGCGCTGACAGTCAGATACCACCTGAATCAAGCTGGCACAGAAAATGCAAAATTGATCGATGAAAATCTGTATGTGGATAATTTGATCCTCAGTGTGGACACGGAGCAAAAAGCAATCGAATTGTACCAGGAATCCAAAGTGCTGTTCACAGAAGCACAGATGAATCTGAGAGAATGGAACAGCAACAACAAGAACTTTACTTGGCAATTGGCAGAGTCAGATGTGGCCAAGGAAATTGTCACAACAGTCCTAGGAATGAAATGGGACACAGAGAGCGACCAGATGTGGCTGAAAACGCCAAAGACAGTTCAGCAATCACAGTTATCAGAAACTGACCAGAAAATCAAACTTCCCACGAAAAGGACAGTCGCAAAGGTGACTGCGGGATGTTTTGATCCAATGGGACTCGTCAGTCCTGTCCTACTGCCAGCAAAGAGATTTTTGCAGACGTTATGGCATTCAGGACCAAGTGCCAAAGAATGGGATACTCCCCTGTCTGAGGAACAGACAGCAGTTTGGCAGCAATTGGAGACAGAATTGCTCAAGGTTGGACAGATCAAGTTCAACAGAAATCTGAATTATCAGAGTGGTGCAGATGCACAACTGCACATCTTCGTCGATGCCTCAGCAATGGCATACAGCGCAGCGGCATACATATGCCAGAAAACAGAAAATGACAGCAGCACGTCAAACCTGCTGTACTCCAGATTGAGACTAGCTCCAAAGAAACCAGAAGTGACAATTCCACGGCTGGAATTGTTAGCGATGTTGATCGGCAGCAGAATGTCAAAGTTTATTCACAAAGAGCTCAAGGACGTCAAATTCAGTCAAACAGTTGTATGGTCAGATTCAACCTGTTGTCTGAAGTGGCTAACAACAGCGAAGCCACTGGCATGTTTTGTCAAGAATAGATTGGATGAAATCAGGAAAATTCAGAGTGAGACAGAGAACATGCACATCAGACACATCGCAGGATTGGAGAACCCAGCTGACATGGCCACAAGAGGCATGAATATGTCAGAGTTGGAAGGCAGTAACCTGTGGTGGAAGGGGCCAGAATGGCTAATGACTGGAGAGTGGCCAGAGCCAAAAGTGGAGCCAGTCACGCCAGAAGTAATGGCAGAAATCAAGAAAGAAGAGCTCAAGTTCCCAAAAGCCAGTCCAATTTACCTGGGCGCCACACAGCAGGTGGCCAGTGACCCAGATGCCAACAATATGCAAATTGATGAAAGCAAGCAAAGCAATCCATTGGGAATTGAGATACAAAGATTTTCGTCACTGACAAAGTTACTGGATTCAACAGTATATGTGATGAGATTTGTGCGACAGATGCACAAAAAGCGCAGCAGAAATGGCAGTCAGAGTAGACTGTCAGAAATCATGGAAAGTATCTGTGGTACAATGAAACCACAGGGAATTATCAGCATTGAAGAGAGAGAAATTGCATTGAAATACTGGATCAAAGTGACGCAACAGAATCATTACAAAGGAGTGGCAGAGATTCTGGCAACAGGCCACAGTAGGGGCAGCCAGAATGGCAAGAAAACAGCTGCAGACCAACAGTTGATCAAATGGCTCAATGTGCAGATGCATCAGGATGGAATCCTGAAGTGCCACGGCAGAATGGAGCATACAGACCCACAGGAGGTCACAGTGCCACTCATACTGTTGCCAGCAACGGCTACAGTGACTCAGCTGATCGTCAGAGACCAGCATGAGAAATTGATGCACGCAGGAGTGCAACATACATTGGCAGCGATCAGACAAAAGTATTGGATTACACAGGGCAGACGAGTGATCTACAATGTGACGAGAACCTGCCCAACATGTAAGAAATTGGGAGCGAAGCCGTACCAGCTTCCACCAATGCCAGATTTACCAGAAACCAGAGTTCAGAGAGCCAGACCGTTCCAGTACACGGGCTTGGATTATTTGGGACCAGTTTGGTACAAAGTTGACAAAGATCACAGGAAAATGTGGATCTGTTTGTTCACATGTATGGTGACACGTGCAGTTCATCTGGAAAGTGTGCTGGACATGACAGCACAGGAATTCCTGAACGCAGTCAGGAGATTCATCGCCAGGCGTGGAAAGCCTGAGGCAGTAATTTCAGACAATGCGACGCAATTCAAATTGACAGAGAAAGTGCTCAGCACAAGCACTGACAAGGCCATTAATATTGGAAAAGAATGGTTAGAAATGGTCAAAAGTGGAGCAGTACAGACTTACTGCTCACAGCAACAAATCCAATGGAACATGACTACTCCTATGGCACCATGGCAGGGAGGAGTCTATGAGAGAATGGTGGGCATCACCAAGAAACATTTCAAAGCAGCTGTAGGGCACAGAATGTTAACCCTGCAAGAATTGTTGACACTTCTGCCAGAAGTCGAGGCAGTGATCAATAGCAGGCCAATCTCTTACATCTATGGTGATGTAAATAGTCTCAGAGTGCTGACGCCAAAAGACTTCCTAACAGGGGAAGGTCAGATTGGAGCACCACAGTTTGACGCAGACAAAGATGGAGAATTTGTGCCCAGAATGGATAACGCAGCGAAACTGCAGAAATATTGGGAGACAACCCAGCAAACTTTGGATAAGTTCTGGGACTTGTGGCATCAAGAGTACATTCCGAGCTTGAGGGAAAGAACTCAGGTGACGCACAAACATGGCAGATTGACAGCGACTCAAGAACCCAAAGTGAATGAAGTTGTGCTGATTTATGAAGAGAACATGCCCAGAGGTGCATGGAGGATGGGTCGCATCGAGCAGTTAGAGCCCAGCAAAGATGGACAGATTCGCTCAGCAAAAGTCAGAACTGCCAACAGAAATGTGGTCAGCAGGCCACTCAATCAATTGTATCCGCTGGAAATCAATTCAAAGACAATGGATATCCCAGAGACAGCAGTGACAGTCAAGGTGGATTTACTGGACCCAGCAATTGTCCAGAAACATGTCAGAAATCAGAGCTCGGACAGAGACTCTGTACCAAACCCTGCTCAGAGGAACTTAGCATCAGATAGAGTCCTGAGGAGTGCAACAGGGAAAGCCACAGCAACCACCAGCAGTCTGGTGATTGGAATGCTGTGCATGGTGTTGATGCTGACAGGCATGTCAGAGTCAGCAACGCTGAGAGAAGCCGGCAAAGCTTACAGCGAAGTATTTTCCAGAACATACGTTCTAGAAACCTCGACAGTAAGGCCACCATCATTGGCAGCGCATCATGGATTGCCGCCTTTGCCTTCAGAATGGCCACCAAAATCTGTCAGAGAAATGCAGACTTATGAGAGATTCAAGGATGCAATCAAGGATCATCCTGTGGAACAGGTGATCAGCTCACAAAGCCAGAAGTATCAGATTTGCACCAGTGGGAGGCATGGACATGCGCTTACAGTTCCTGAAGAAGTGCAGTGCCATATCCCACCAAGGAATTTTGTCAAGGCAATGAAAGTTACACTTTACGCACAGAGACAGATTCCACAGAAAGAGAAAGCATACAGATGCTACATCAGAATCAAAGAAATCATCACACACACCAGTTTCTGGGGAGCGAAAGGCATTACAGGCAATTTTGAGAAATACCAGCAAGTTGGCGTGGTAGCCTGTAACTATGCAAGAATTCACAAGATGTTCAGAGGAACACCTTTGGTAGAAATGGAACCCAGAGTGTGGACAACCAATCAAACCTTGAATGTGGAATATTCATGGTGTTGTCATGACAAAGAAAATGTCGTCAGTAACTTCTACATGGAAGAAGGAACCGTGGCTTCACTTGATGGAAAGACTGTAATCAGCGACTTGCAAGATTTCAGCCAGTGCAGAGCCATGATGGGACATTGCAGAGACCACAATTATGGAATCACAGTGTGGGATACAGAGAATTTCAAGCATCAATGTGCATATGAAAGAATTGGCAGATTCAAATCAGAGATATCTGGCCAGACAATTATTGTATCAAAATTGCAAGCAGCATACTCCCACAGCAACAAGACAAAGAGGCCAATTGGTTCAGAATGTGTTCCGGGAGACACATACTACACCGATCAAGGAGGTGTATTCATCCAGTTTGACAGAAGAGAAGATGTGCCTGTAGAATGGGCAATGCCAGGAAAGATAGTGGAGGCAAGAGAGTTGACAATCAGTGGAACATTGTATGCCAGATTGGACGACAGAAACTCCAAGTTTCAGTTCCTGCAACATGTGGTCAGAGAGATGACTCAGGCACAATTTGCGATTGTATGGCATCAGCTATGTCAACTTCGCAAGAACCAGCTGGACATGTTGACTCAGCTTTTCCGCATCGATCCAACACTGGGGATTCGAGCCATGCTGGGAAGACAGGATGTTCATGCAGAATGGGCTGGAGAAGCAATTATGTTTTGGGAATGCAAGGAAGTGCAGCCATACATAATTTATCAGACAGGAAAAGTGGGAGAGACATGTTACAAGTACACACCAATGAGATTGGACAAAGACGGGCCCTTGTGGTTCAAGAGCCCAGGCAGCAGAGACTTGGTGGAGAAATCACCAGAAGAGGATTGCAGCCACACCACACCGCACCTGTACAGAAATGAACATGGACAGTGGAAGTCCGCACATGGAATGGTGCATGTCACAGAGACTCCAATTGAAATGACATGGAAAGGACAGTGGCAGGCCTTCACGTTTGACGCGCCTCACCTGTTCACCAACATTGTCAACAGAGCGACCAATTTTATGGATGTCAGAGGCCAGATTCAGAGACTACAGAACTTAGAGCATGTGCAGAACCAGTTGATCGATTACACAGCAGATATGTCATTGGATCCCAGAGTGATCAGAAATTCAATAGAAGGTATTGGAGCTGGAATTGGACAGACAGCAGCAGGAATCGGCAAAGCATATGGTCATTATATATCTGGAGTATCAAAAGGGTACACCAACTTTATGGGAGGAATGCTGAAAGGACCCTTTCAAGTGATCATCAACACAATCGCAATGCTGCTGGGGATCACAATCCTGATAGCTGGAATTGTAGCTGCAGGATACCTGTGGTACAATTGGAGAATTGCCACGGGGAAGCCAGTGATCCCACCATGTGTATACACATGCATATGGAAATGCATAGTGTGTCCATTCAAATGCATATGGCTATGCTTCAGAGCCATCAGATATACTATCAAGAAATCAACTCAGAAAGAGACCAATTATCCACAGAGGAAAGTACGCAAAACAGAGTTGAGACCAGCAATCAAAAGGAGAGCCAGATCCAACTCAACACAGTCCGTCAGATTTGCCAGGAGAGCAGAAACAGAGGACAGAATGGCAAAGTCACTATCAGCATACGTTCAACCAGATGAAAGTTCAGCTGATGAAGGACAAGTCAGAGCCAGGAACAGAGACAGTGTTCACATGCCTGATATCCGCAAATTCACCGCACGCGAACGCGCAGGAAGCGATACGGGCAACTACCTGCTTCATCATCAGGCTAGGTCGGCGTTGGCATCACCAACAACCGGACCTGCAACTTCACGCACGCCCACGACTTCGCGCACGACCACGTTCACCACCGAGGCGACTGTGGAAACGCCACTCATCACTTTGGCGCCCACCACCACCAGCATGTGACGTTGCTGCAACAACGGGGTGCAGCAACTCTTCCGCCCGGAGTGTGCTGACCGTGGCAAAATGGATGGATAAAGAAATACAGAGAATTGATAATTAGGCTCATATTTGCATATTTACTTATTTGCACTATTTTACAATTTATGCACTATATTTATTTACCACGCAAATTGTATTTCCTGCACTATATTATTTACCCATGGAGAATATTCGATTAGGAAAGTGTTCTATAAGTTATTGATAGGTTTATGTGGAATGTTTAGGTTAGAAGGTCAAATATGTTATTATTAGGTGTATTAATATAAAATTAGGCTCATTCAACTCGCCGTAATTTTCTGATCATGATTATACATACATTTGCATAGTTTACTTGCAGTTTACAAAAGTCAAATCTTGTAAATATTTACGTGCTGCGTAATTATCTAGGCCAGCGTCCTAATAGAGAAATGGTGCCCTGTGTGCAACTAGCATTTACTTTACAAAGCCCTTTGCATAGGTATAATTGTCATAACCCTGTTCACAACTATTTATATTTACTTAATAATTATAATACCTTACTCAATCGAATATATTATAAACTCTGCTCAATTACAATACCCATTTACCTCAAATAAGTCCCAATTTGCTAGATTATTCAACATACGTTTCCAGGAAGTGATTATTATTATCATGTTGAATATACCTTATTCTATTTACATCATTAGGAACATTTACACTACTATTTACAGTTTTCAAACCCTATTATATTAGTTCCAATGTGCGTCAATGTTTTCTGACAAATTGAAGCAAATTAGTAAATCGGCCGAGTTTGCCGACTTCGCACCTCGTAAGATTAATAGTTTTTCTATTAACCCAATTTGTACCTGGTATTTCTTTACCATAAGTATTTGAATGTATGCACGCATAGAATAAGCCAACTGTTTCTGTCAAATGTGTCTTATTGCTATATTAGTGGTTTATTTGTGCATTTGTATTAGGAAATTACTGTAACTGTTTTTCTATACATGATTTCCGTGTCTTAGCTACTTGGAAGTTTTTACTTCAGTCTGCGGACCCACCCCAAGTGAACAAAATAAGCTAGCGATAGAAACTTCGACTAGGAAGCTCGCTAGGCTTTGCGCTTTTGTAACACGCTGTATCTGACTGAAATAAAGTACCTGAAACAATCTTGAAACCCCTTTTCAACACACAACTACGAAATAAACTCAACTTGGCTGTCGACAAGTGGACGTTCGGCTACAACGGGAAATCAACCACTCTAAAGGCCGTTTCTCACTACGGTCTTGGAGCTGCTGGATTCGGTGGTAGAAGACGCTGACTTCGGTGGCTTCATCACAACTAAATACCTTTCTACCCGCGAATTCTGTTAATATATGTCCGATTTGGGGAAGTGGGTAGGATTGAACTTTTGAAATATTGTTGACTAGTCTATAATCTACGGTCAAGCGCCAATCATTTTCACCTTTCCTAACCACAGTAATAGGACTAGCCCAGGGGCTATCACAGGGCTCAATTATTTTTCTGGCCAACATTTGTTTGATTGTGTCTACTATATATGGCCTTTTGTGTGGTGCTTCATACCTGGCTGACTGTTTGATCGGTTTTTGTGACGGATCTACATTTATATAGTGTGCCACCAAGGTAGTGCACCCTACGTCAAATTCTCCACAACTAAAAATGTCATGAAAAGTAGTTACTAAGTGTTTGAACTTTTCGTTTTCGAGTGTGCTCAGTTTTACAATGTCTTTTTGTGGTAAATTTGCTAATATATATTTAGCTCTTGCCTCTGGTGATGTTGGGAAATCGGGCAGAGGAGGTTTAAAATCAGGGGGTAGTGGGTTTTCGACCGCTGAATTTATGAAATTTGTGTCTTTATAAATTTTATCTGATGTGAAAAATTTACTGATTTTCATTGATTTTTTAAAAATAATATTGCTGTCCGATGAGTTAATTATCCAGATCTTCAGAGGTAAATCAATCTTATATGGAATACTAACATCCATTGCTTCTAGCCATGGATTATTTGTGGACAATTTCTGAAAACGACAAATACCCTGTAATCCATTTTGCCAGTCTGTGATGTATGCTGGAACCAAAGTTACTGTGTTTTTTTCTATTGTTATTTTTTCTGCTGGAAAGATACTGAATTTATTTTTCTTTTTGGTTGAGTGAAGATTGGTCATGCAGTTTACTTTATTGAATGCCTTTACTATGTCAGGCATGATATTTAATTTTGGCAAGATATCCATTCCTAATAGAATATGATTAGAGGCTTGTGTTGTTAGATTAATTAGAAATGGTAGCACGGCTTTAAACTTTTCCCCATAAATGTCTGTATGAGAGACATTTAGGAACGCTTGTTTGATCTGTCCTGGCAATGTGTGTCCTGACGCATGATAAATAACTGTGTTTATACTTTTTAGATAATTTTCTGGAATTAATCTTGCAGATAATAAGATGTTTTTCAAATTTTTAATTGACATGATCGATTTGGTAGCTCCAGTATCTATTATTGCCGTAACTGGTTGATTTTCGATTTCGATTTGTGTTGAAATAATATCTGGTCGAGTAATGACTGGAGGTGAGAATTTCACTTTTCCCTTTTTTGGAAATAATTTCATTTTGTTTTTATCCTTCTTTTTATGTGTCTGTTTGTTTAATTTATTTTGATTATTGTTATCAGTGGTTGCATTCATACAGGTAGTTGTTTTAGAGACACAGTTTTTCAAAAAATCATTCAGAATCATCTGTTTCTTGTTCAAAGCCTGGGATAGTTTGCACATGTAGACCAAAATTTTCTTCAGTATCATTTTCATCAACATCATTGTCTTCTCCAGAAATGTTTTCATTTTCCTCAAGTTGCTCTTGATCATAGGTTTCTGTGTGGGAAAAAAGTCAAAAATTAGATAATTCATTATGAGCAAAAATATTTTATAAAGATAGAATAATGAGTAACCTGGGTCGGCATCACATTCTTCGGATTCAGCTGCCATGTCTGGGGTTTCTGAGGAATATACCATGTTTGGATATTTCTTTTTCTCCTCGAAATTATGTGTCAGTGGGCCTTTCATTTGTTTTTTGTCTTGATTTGGCATGGGGCTGTTATGGGTGGCTGCTGGGCCAATTTGTTTTACCCCCATGAAACCCGCTGTTGGTGGTTGTGGTTTTTTATGTGTGGATTGCCCTGACCAGCAATTATTTTCCCGATGGCCGAATTTTCCACACAATGTGCATTTCGAGGAACGATCGTTTCTGTTTTGAGCTCGTGGAAAGTTTATGTTGGATTTTGCCTGGCCCTCATTAGAATTAGCATTCTGATTTTTTATTCCAAATTTGGAATTTGCGAATGTCTTATTTTCGGAAAACTGTTTTCTCGCTTTGTACCCCAGTCGTTCCAAATTGAATAGGTATTCGTCTAGCATTTGTGCCGCATGTCTAGGTTCCACTATTTCACCATTTTGAATTTTGAGGTGTAGGTCAAAAATCACTGATTTGTCAAATCGTTCCAATTGAACTCCTCTGAGCAAACGCATCAAAATTAGGGTTTTCCTTTGTTCGTCCGGTAGTAATTTCACATATTCATTTGGTACTTTACTCATGATCCTTGTGCAAAATTTTATGCAAGATTCGTCATCAAATTGGATTAACTTTTCCCATTTATCCACTGGCAACCTCAGTCCATGTGTTTTATAGGTCGTTTCTAACTCCGACGCACAAATTCATAATTTTCCTTTTGCTCTTTAGTGAATGATTTAAACAATTCTTTTGCCGACCCTTCCAATTTTACCCGGAAAATTATGTTCCAAAACTGAGTGACACTTCCCTGAGGTAGCATAAACAGATGCTGATCCACCGTTTCCTTCCAATCCTTGAAATGTTGGTTTTCCCCTTTGAACACTGGGATCGTATGTAACAAAGTGGGTAATGGTGTTCCCATAATCACCGAAGGTTCTGTGTTAATCGAAGCTGCTGGGGCTACTGGCATAACTTCTTGTTGCGACAAGGGTTGAAAACTAGGCGGTACTTGTGGCTCGCTAGCCGTTCGATTTCCAGCACCGGCTTCATAATTTGGTAATGTTGAAGTTGACAACATAGCTACTTGATCGGTAACGATGGCCATATGGTTTTCCAGCTCCGATAGCCGGAGTTCCATGACTTGAGCTGTGGATTTCTGTTCTTCATACAGCCTAGTCGACATTTGTTGCATATCATGCATTTGCTTTGAAAACATTTGTTGCATATCATGCATTTGCTTCGAAAACATTGTAGTCATATTCAGTTGCAATTGTTTGATTAGATTAGTGACTTGCCCCATTTGGATTGTGCTTGTGTTTGGTGACGGAAAGTTTGTTGTGACCTGTGCCACTGGAATGGAATTCCTATCTGTGCTACTATGGTTCCGCTGTGCATTTGCTTGGGGCGCTGATTTTCTCGAATTTTGTGCTAATTCTGTATATTTACTGCTCCAGAATTCCGCGTCGGTGACTCCCGCAGGTGTAGTGATAGGCACTTTACTCCTGGTGTGATTTGAAATTAAGGGATTTTTTCCCTGTTTCACTAATGGGTGTTTTTCCCCTAGCATTATTCTAGATGCCATGGCCGCAAAGGCCGACAGATTATTCGTTTCTTCGCCTGCAGTGGCGGCATCACCAGATGTGGTGGTATTCAACATATACCTGGAGGTATCTTCTGTAGAACAGGCATCACCCAATAATTTGGTGGCATTACCATTAATGGTAGAATCGTGTACTTGCACGGCATCGCTATCAGCGGCATCACTCAACAGAGTGGTATCATCACACACAGGTGTGGCATCGCTATCTCTATTTGCGGCATCACTATTAGTGGCATTACCAATGTTGGTAGCATCACCGAAATTGGTGGCATCACTATGAGCAGTGGCATTACCATGAATGGTAGCATCATCATGAATGATGGCATCACTGTTTCCAGTGGCATCACCCTTACGGGTGGAAAAAGTTTTTTTAGATGTCATTGACGTGCGACGTGTCTTTAAAAAAAGACTGCAGCTGTGAGTGCTGCTCGTCCACCATCTGTTAACGCAGTGTTGATATTGTTGTAGTCGCGTTTATTAGGCTGTCGCATCGTACCGATCACTCAGATCACATAAATATATAGAACTTTAACAGGAAAGACATGTTACACAGTACTGTCACACATCACGGACCTAACAATCGTAGCTCTCAGGTGGCATCTATCATGCCCACCATGGACTGGAGGAAAATCCAACGTAATGACCCGGAACTTATTTCAATAATTTCTCAGCTGGAAAAAGAGCCTAATTCAATTGTGGGTGCTAGATTAATTAATGACATTTTATATTATAAATCATTTGCAGGCGATAACAGTTTTGCTATCTGGCCTCCGAAGTCATGGCAACAAGCCTGTCTACAACAGGCGCACATGGGTATTTATGCCAGTCATGGCAGTCAGGCGCGCACTATCAATTTACTATGCCAATACTTTTCATGGCCAACGCTGCGTACAGACATCACGTCATATTGCTCCATGTGCACTAATTGTTTACAATATAAACGGCATGCGCTTCACCCCGGTCCCCTGGGGGGTACCCAAACTCCAATGCAACCATTCGACACTATTCACATAGATTCCATGCAACTTGTAGATGGTGACCAGAAGTCTAAAGTGATTGTGATTGTCGACGTGATGACGCGTTACATTATCACCTTTCCAGTAAGTTCCCTGAAAGGCGCCGCTGTCGCTAAAGGGGTGCTACGCCATGTATTTTTGCTTTTTGGAGCCCCCCGACTTATTGTGACAGACCAGGGCACAGAATATCTTAACTCTGAGTTCCGGACTTTATGCCAAGAATTTGGCGTAAGTCATACCCCGACTATGTCCCATAACCCATCTGCTAATGGAATGGTGGAAAATGTGAATGGGCGTCTCAGGGAACTTTTTGCTATTACAAAGGCTGAAATGCCTAATTTGAATTGGCGAGACCTATTGCCATTAGTGACCCTGAAACACAACATGGCTTTTAACAAAAATGTCCAATGCTGTCTGTTTTTTCTCATTTTTGGACATTTGCCGCATTTGAATCTATTCTATGCGGCGGCAAAAACATTGAATATTGATGAGGCATGGTATGACGCCAAAACCCACAGTGATTGGAATAGGGCCACATATCAACGCTACTTAAACTCAAAACACGCTGTGGAGATCAAGGAAGGAGATCAAGTCATGATTAAAATTGCCGATCAAAATTGCATGACGCCGAAGTTTTCTGGGCCACATTTTGTGATTTTGGTCGAGGGCCCGAGTATATACGTTCAGTTGGGAGAACGGGTACAAAAAGTACCTCATCGCTACTGCTGGCAAATTAACCCTAAACAGTGACATTAAATGTCCGATCTAAACATTTCTAAAGATTAAATGTCCGATTTTATGGTTTTCTATTTTTGCAGCAGCGTTGTATAGCTACTAATCTCATTTCACATCTAGGGTTGGTTGCAAACCGTTAATGCACCATCATTTCTGCAACTTTTTTGACTGCTACTGGTCACGGTTCTATCAATTGTTTAGACACCTCTGCTGTATGACAACAGGCGGCGTAGTCATGCACGCCGCCCATCCCCCACCGCTACATTTCGCAATACCGCGGTGAGGCTGTCTCGCGAGCCTTATAGGCGTCGTCGTCGCCGTAGTCGCAGTCGCTCTCCCAATTCACGCTTTTGAATTGTGGGGGGAAAAGAGAGGGAAAAAAGAGAAAAAGAAGATGTTTGATGTTTTTTGTGAAAAATTGGAGAGGTATTATGTTGGGAATTGTGAATTGCTTTGATTTCTCTGATTTGTGCAGCTTTTTGAATCCCTTTTTGGATGTATTTAAGTTATTGTGATGGACGGTAAGAAGGTCGCCAATTGTCAATAAACTCACCAAAATCCTTCACGCATCACCACTAGTGATGTTAAAGGCACCGGGAAAAATGGCACCGCACCGCACCGGCACCTTTGCCAACGCATGGAAAGGCACCTGGCACCCTGGGGCACCGGCCAGAAAATGGCACCGCACCGCACCGGCACCGGTGCCTTTTGGAAAAAATGGCACCGGCACCGAAGGGCACCGGCGGGTTGCCGGTGCTAGCACCGAAAGGCACCGCACCGGGCTGGAATTTCTGAAGTAAATATCGGGCAGTTTCTCAGTGGTCTCACCTTTGGAAGTGCATATTTCCATGAATTTTCAACCGATTTTGATGGTTGAGCACTTAAAATGATCAGAATGATGTGGCAATCGCTTTTATGAAGCAATTACAACGATTACAAATGAAAGATAAAATATTTAATTCATTACAATGTCAATAGCCACTATTGTCTACTGATCGGAGTCGTTGCTGTACAGAGAATGGAACTATCTCTGTCATAAACTGACAACAAATTTTGAACAAAAAAGTAAGTTTAATAAAAAATATAAAAATGATTAAAAATTCAACAAAATTTTAGATTCGCTCATCAGATCACGTATCGGGTATAATGGATTTCACAGTAGGTATATTTATTTGATGGGAGGTTTACAAAATAGGCAAAAACGGTTGGGTAAATATATCGCTGTTTTTTGAAATATGAATATGCACATACTAGGACAAAATTGCACAGCACATGAAGCCTTCCCCGGTGCCTTTCCCGGTGCCTTTTACTTTGCCCTGGTGCTAGCACCTTTGGCACCGGCAAAAAAATGGCACCGCACCGCACCGGCACCGGTGCTATTCTGAAAAAAATGGCACCGGCACCGGCATGGCACCCCTGAAGATTGCAATGGCACCGCACCAGCACCGGTGCTGGTGCCCTTCGGTGCCCAGCACCGGGGCACCGGTGCCCCGGTGCCTTTACATCACTAATCACCACGCAGCGATCATCACGAGTACGAGATTTCAAAAAGTACACGAGTAAGCGACTACCGGTAGTTTTTACTCAAAAGTACACGGTAGTACTCGTGTATACGTATTTTTCGAGTAAACGTAAATACGTTTTAACACGTTTTAGTACGTGATGTCACTAATTTCTAATGTCGCTAATGTCTTCTTATGGCGCACACACTATTATATACTCGGGTTACTTTATGCCGTACATTTTTCCTGAGGAAACACTCGTACATCGTAAATTTTCGCCGCTGTCCAACTCGTTCCGGTGTGGAATACAGAAAAGATAATCTGGAATATTCGATCGATCAAATCGATATTGTGTGATGCGCGAGTTCGATGCGTAGTCGGAACGGAATATTTCCTTATTCTAAAGGCCACTTTCTAAACGTTTTGCCGCAGGGTGAAAAAGCCTGTGATAAGTTCCGCTGAAGATAAATAGGAATATTTCTGGCTCTGAAAACGCAACATATTTACTTGAAAATAGCAGGTTCAGCCGGCAAACAAGCAAATCTATGCCTTTTTACTTTTTTTGTGAAAGGTCGGTCCTTAAAGTTTTCAATTTGACTTAGATACCGTAAATCCTCGAATAAGTCCTCCCCCTCGAATAACTCCCCCCCTCGAATAACTCCCCCCCTCGAATAACTCCCCCCTGTTGCGAGCTTGAGGAAAAAATAACTCCCCCCTCGAATAACTCCCCCCCTATGTTCGTTGCAACTGACCCGTGTCACATAAAAAACATTTCGATGAAGCCAGACAGACCAAAAAAGCAATGGTCTGATTCATCGAATGCAAAGGCAGTGCTGCGTATGCAACGTAAACACAAAATAATGTTTTATTTAGAGCGGCGTTGTACGTATTTATGTACTGAATATTCTGAGGAAAAAACAACTCCCCCCCTCGAATAACTCCCCCCCTCGATTAACTCCCCTTTCAAAATATTCTGACGAAAAAATAACACCCCCGGGGACTTATTCGAGGATTTACGGTATTTGATTTTGATAAAAAAGGTACATAAATATTTGCGGTGGTAGAGTATTATGTTCGCCGAGTATACCTAGTTTGCTAAGGAAATTTTGTATGAGTATTTAGTGAAGTAAATCAGCTTTGAATGCGTTAATCCTCCAGTCCAGAGTGAGTTATTTTTGATCTCCGTCAACTTCAAAGACAAATCATTGTCGCGGGCACGCTAGTTAATACCGAGTGAAGCGCATACTTTGCGCAGAATCCTACCATGATTTAATGAATCAAATCTTGTGACAAATTTGGTAATTAATTATTCCATAATAAAAACGAAATATTATGATAAAAAACCTGTATAGCTCATTTTTGGTTAATTATTCAGATGAGTTATGGCAGGTTTCCCTACATGTCCACCGATTATACTTATGAAATTTGAAAAATTTGATAAACTCAAGAACAGCTTAATCGCACCTGAGTTTACACGAAGGTATTATTTTCCATCTGAGTCAACTAGCTTACAGAAACTGAATTCCACCAACTCGAATTCGAAAATTCGAAAGGTACGAAAACTAAGTTTGAAAATTAGGTATATGTGGAAAAAAACTCTAACATAAATGCATTGCACATAGGAAGTGAATTGCAAACTGCCTAAGTAACGTTAATGTGACCTCGTGTCAACTTGAATTTAGAGCGAATAGAATAGTTGGCTGCGTGTGCTGCTGCTGATGACTGAGCTTACATCTTAACGTCTCCTTTCTTTAACAAAGTTGTGAAATGAAATTACAGTATCAGATGTAGGTATACTCGGCGGACATCACACTTAGTATGGAAAACTACCATAACCCATCTGAATGATGAACCAAAAATTATACTGTTTTTCATCATAATATTTCGTTTTTACTATCAAATAATTACCTTATTGCGAAATTTATCACAAGATTGTATTCATTAAATTATAGTTCGATCCTGCGCATACTTTGCGGTTTCTCCGAGTATAGCAATATTAGTTTTACGGTTATCTACGCGCAGCGGGCAAAAACTGCTACCGTATTTCTTCAACTAGAACGGCATATTTAACAGAGTTGTTAGAATTACTGAACTTTTTTAAAAGTATATGTAAATGTAAAGTATTTTTATTTTACCCATCACAAAGTATAGAAAACGTAAAATACTTTTTTTCACTCGTACGTATGCGTAAATGTGAGTACAAAATTTGTTCCCAATAAATTGCAAAAGCGAGCACTTTTCTTCATAGAATATGTAGAACTGGGTACGCTTCCGAAGTACCCGACTCAAAATGGTCACTACGAATTACCTAATAGACCCCGTCGAACCTCGCCCCCCCAAATTGAGTGTAAAGAGAACGTAAATATCAAAACCTTCAGTTTGTGTTCTGTGAAATGCAGAACACACGTTAAACCAATGACCAAGTCATGTTAGAACAGGGTTTATACCAGCTATATTTATTTACATGCATACTTATATACCGTATTACCTCGAAATACCCCCATGGGGGCTTATTATTTCGCCAGCAAAATTTGAGGGGGGGTTAATTCGAGGGGGGGGGGGGTTTATTCGAGGGGGGGTCTTATTATTTCGTCAGAAATTTTCGTAAGGATCGTAGTCAATAGTAGGCATTTGCATGCCCAAAACAGGTAATAAATGTGTCCAAACAAGATATATTTGGACATAAAAACGTAGATTAGCTACACAAACATGTCCATGTGTAGCTGCAATACAGATAAACAGTAATATACATTATGTACATTGCATACATGACATATTTATTATGTACATGACGTACATCATTCCGAAGGGGGGGGGTATTTCGAGGGGGGGTTTATTATTTCCCCAGCCGATTTTGAGGGGGGGTTAATTCAAGGGGGGGGGGATAATTCGAGGTAATACGGTAGGTAACTTTTTATACATAGGTATACTCTTATACATGGTGTATATTTTCTACCTCAGCATACATGACAAACAACGAATTAGCACTGAGAGTTTCAAAACATTCTGGCGAAGTAATAAACCCCCTCGGGGGTAAAAAACCGCACTTGTTACCCCCCCCCCCTCAAAATTTACACTATAAAACAATTTCGAGGTTTTTTTTCTCGAGGAAATAGAGTACATTGCAGTGTAGTCACCTTATAAATATTTCCCACATTGAATTCACAGAAATACGTTTTCTTTACGCGTATGCTTCAAAAACGTACGCGTACACGTGAGTACGTTACTTTATTAAAAAGTATATGTAAACGTATTTACCGCGTACTCGCGTACGCGTTTTTTCGAGTAAATGTACGTACCTTTTAACAACTTTGATATTTAACTCCAATCTCAATACGGCATCTCAAATACCGTATTATCTCGAATTAACCCAACCAGCCTTGAATTGACCCCACTCGAAATACCACAATCCAAATTCAGTGTAAAGCGAAATACAAAATTTGCAAAATACACTTAGCAAGCGGTATATACCCTATTTCCTCGAATTACCCCCCGGGGGGTTTATTTTTTCAGAGTGGAAATTTTGAGGGGGGGGTAAACGAGGGG
Organism: Sphaerolaimus hirsutus; assembly: GCA_964036195.1. Classification (NCBI taxonomy): domain Eukaryota; kingdom Metazoa; phylum Nematoda; class Chromadorea; order Monhysterida; family Sphaerolaimidae; genus Sphaerolaimus; species Sphaerolaimus hirsutus. The sequence continues at coordinate 13,716,755 of OZ038452.1, read as the reverse complement.
GGAGGGTATTTCGAGGGGGGGTATTATTTCGCCGGTAATTTTTCGAAATCCCAGTACTAAATTGTTGTTTGAAACGTACACAAACGTCGAAAAATGCAACAAAAACCAACATTTATAACACTCTATGGACTCTACGATATATGGACGTAGACAGTATATACCTAACCGGTTCTAACATAAAACAGTCATTGTTTTTAACATGTGTTCCGCGTTTCCCGGATCATAAACCGCATTACGTTCTCTAAACAGTAAATTGGGGGGGGGGTATTTCGAGGGGGGGGGGTATTTCGAGGGGGGGGGGGTTATAAGTTCATAGTGCCCATTTTGAGGAGAGGGTATTTCGAGACGGGGGTATTTCGAGACGGGGGGTATTTCGAGGGGGGTATTTCGAGGAAATACGGTAGAACAAAAGTGTGGTTGGTACCGGGGTACTTATAAATATCTAAAGACGTCTGTGATATTATTGAATTTTGCTAATTTTGCCAAAATAGAAAAATTAAAATGTAGATGTTGAGAATGTCTAAAAATTCCAAATATCGATATTTAACTTCTGGTGCCAGTTCCGCAAGTGGAGATGTAAGAAGTGAAATGGGAATTGAGAAGTGAAATAAGAAGTGAAATATGAAATGAGAAGTGAAATGGGAAGTGAGAAGTTATATGAGAAATGAAATAGGATGTGAGAGTTTTTTGAATAGGGTTAAACTTTCAATTCAAAAGTTCCGACGCAAGTGAAAAATCGGCATGTTTCCCACTAAAAATCATCATAATGCTACGATTACAGCTCGGGCGTAAAATTCGAGCGTAAAATTCCATCGCAAAATTTATTACATAAAAGTGGATGATGATACAGGTCTGCAATTTTTCATGGAGAATATGTTTATCAATACCTTCATTGTGTCCGAGAGTCATCATCCACAGTCACTGCAATTTGATTGTGGAAATTCAAAAATTTCTATTTTACGCTGGAATTTTACGCCAGCTGAAGAAAAATCAATTCTACGCTATGTCATTGCATGCAATCACCTGGCGTAGAATTGACTTTTCTTCAGCTGGCGTAAAATTCCAGCGTAAAATAGAAATTTTTGAATTTCCACAATCAAATTGCAGTGACTGTGGGTGATGACTCTCGGACACAATGAAGGTATTGATAAACATATTCTCCATGAAAAATTGCAGACCTGGTGCCGGTTCCGCAAGTGGACAAGTTAAGAGTTAAAACATAAGAGTTGAGTAAAATGACAAATGGCAAGTTAAGAGTAAAGTTAAATGATAAATGATTAGTTAAGAGATAAGAGTAAAGTTAAGAGTCAAGCAAGTGTATCCAAATCTTATTTTTCGTATCCAAATCTTATTTTTTGTATCCAAATCTTATGTCGTAAAATAAAATTTGGATACAAAAACATAAGATCTGGATATGAAAAAATAAGATTTGGATACACTTGCTTGACTCTTAACTTTACTTTTATCACTTAACTAATCATTTGTCATTGAACTTTACTCTTAAATTTACTCTTGTCTCTTAACTCATCATTTATCATTTAACTTTACTCTTAACTTGCCATTTGTCATTTTACTCAACTCTCAACTTTTAACTCTTAACTTTTCCACTTGCGGAACTGGCCCCTGTATCATCATCCACTTTTATGTAATCAATTTTGCGATAGAATTTTACGCTCGAATTTTACGCCCGAGCTGTAATCGGTCCATAAACGAAGATTTACAACACAACGACAAATAGGAGGTGATACGACAAATATTCATTATTTTCATGTTTTCAAGTTATTTTATTTCATGAAAGTTGTCATTTCACTTTGCTTTCCACTTCTCATTTCACTTCGCTTTTCACTTCTCAGTTCACTTCGCTTTTCACTTCTCATTTCGCTTGCTGAACTGGCTCCTGGTCCCTGATATTGAAATGTTTTTTCAAGTTTAATTAAAAATGTTCAAAGTGTTCAAAAGAAAAATAATTGGTAGAAAGTATAGCGGCGGCTTCCAATAGAACGGTAGGTAAAAAAGTTGATGAAAAAATTGAAAGCACATATTATTGTAAGAAATCCTGTTAGATGATACTTCTATTAGAAGAAATACGGTAACTGCTCGCGCGAGCTAAACTTTACAAACTCGGTAAATATCTCTAGAAAAAACGCACAAAAAAATATCCGGAAATGGCCATTTTCCTCATGGCTGGCTGGTTATATAACACAAGTTTTATATGGGCAAATGTGAATAAGGGTGATTTAAAAAACCGTTACAGTGACATACTGCGGTTGTGACACATTCTAATGTTTTATGATAAGTACAGCGATGCTTATGCAAACGTACGGCCTATGTTCTGCTCCTTTCTTTGTGAGGAAAGCTGAGGAACAAAGGGAGCACATGGATTTTTAAATAAAAATAATTGTACCCGTTGCATTGATAATGGGAATTTTTAATGGTATTTTAGAATCGTTATTTTAAGACAACAAATAAGCAAGATGTGGTAACAGATAGCAGAGTTGCGATAACATGTTTACATTTACCCGGAATACCCAGGTATTCAAGGTATTTATAAATACTTATGTTTACGTTTATGTTTTCCAGAAATACCATTCCCTTCCATACTCGGAATTTCAAAAAACTTACTGGCGAAATGATAATCCCCCATCGCATCAGGTTCCCTTGAATTAAACCCCCGCAAAATTTACTGGCGAAATTTTTCGAGGAAATGCTTTATTCAAAATTTGCAAAACATATTTACGTGTTTTTCTCTCAAAAATAACAGTATTTTAACAGCTATTTCAGATCGGTAGATCGTTCCTCACAGTTTCGATATAAAACTATGCCCTGAAAGCACTCAAATTATTTACGCTTGTAGATAACATGCCTTCAAGCATTTTTATGTCATCAAAATTGTAGGGAATAAACGTTACCTCAATCCATTTGGCACAGATGTGTGTGTAAAATATCATACATATGAAGACTGATAAAATATGTTCATTATTTACAATGCGCAAATAGATAATTTATGATACACTCCAGCGACATTATACCTTACAATGAAATCTACCATATACCATGTGAATAAAAGAACAAACATCAAATTTTTTCTCATCATATTTATCACATTGCTTCTATTTGGGTGAATTTGATGCAGTTTTTCACGTGACCGTATTCATAAAATATGCTATCAATAATTGTATAGCGATTTGTCTGTCCAGCATAGTTGTTCAAACGTATTTACTTTTAGTCGATAAATACGTATACTCGAGTACAGAGTAAATACGTTTACGTTTCCTCCGAAAAAAGTTCTGATACTCGCTTTTACGCATACTTTTTGAAAGTACTCGAGTACAGAAAACGTATTTTAGATCGTCTTTTATACAGGTTTTTAAAGGCATAGAAGGGAAAAAAGGGAGAAAATGAGCTAAAAATATGGGAAACTACTCGAAAATTGCTATAGAACTAAAAATATACCGTATTACCTCGAAATACCCCCAGTGGGTTTATTATTTCGCCAGCAAAATTTGAGGGGGGGATAATTCGAGGGGGGGGGGGTTATTCGAGGGGGGGTCTATTATTTCGCCAGAAATTTTCGGAAATTCCCCATACGCAAACGTAGAAAAATCGAACAATTACATAGATGTATATGTGTTTATAGGCATATATAACTGTATATACACAAAAAACCTTCCCTAACGTCACTTAATCATCAGTTTTAACGTGTGTTCTGCATTGTACATATCACAAACTGCGGTATTTGTCATGTACGTTCACGTTACACTCAATTTTAGGGGGGGTATTTCGAGGGGGGGGGGTTTATTATTTCCTCAGCCGAAATTTAGGGGGGGTATTTCGAGGGGGGGGGGGTTATTTCAATGGGGGGGTTAATTCGAGGTAATACGGTAGTCAAAAATTGCATGAAATAGGCAAAAATTTATGAAGATGACTGCTTTTGTGCGACATTTCTCGAAAATTTTGGTGACATTTCTCAAAAGTACTCACGTTTTCTGCGGGGAACAGTACGTTTACTCACGTTTACTCATGAGTAAAAGTGAAGAAAAAAATTTACTTTACGTTTTCTCTACTCAAGGGGTGAGTAAAAAAAAATACTTGACGTTTACGTATACTTTGAAAAAAGTTCAATACTTTGAACAACTCTGCTGTCCAGTTTACATAAATATACTCCGCGAACAGCACAGTATGCATCCCATTCAGTGTACTAGATGGACCTACTGAACTTAAATACTTTAGTCTACATTTCATCACTGCTCTTTCTGCCTACAAGTTTCCACTTTCCTCATCTCACAAGATTCCTCATATCCACAGCCCATCCTTGAGTTTGTTGTGACTATTTTTTCAAAGCACTTCCCCACATAAATATCTTTGATATTTAATCCAAGTATTTACTGCTGTAAATTTATAAATGTGTAGTCACTTTTTATGTTCCAAATTGAAATTTATGAAATACATATTCTAATGTGCTCTTAAAACGTCAGTACGGTTTCAAAGGAAATGTAAATGTATTTACTCAGTAATTGAGTACGTGTAATTTTTGAGTAAATGTAAAAACATTTTATCAACAATGTTTCACAAAAAAAAATATTTTAAATGGAAAAGGCGGATAGGAGTACAACCAAAACATGTTTCATGTCTGAACGGAACCATTTTTTCTTTTGATGGAGAAGAAAAATTTATAAATGATGACGTCATGATGGAGTCTTCCGTTTAGAAAAATGCATAGCATACAAAATTACAAAAAGCTGCGGAGTATACAAAAAGTTTACTGATGTTAAGAATTTAAACGCTCATGCACACAGGCAGCTCAATGTAATGAGTGCAGTGGAGCGCGGCGCCATTATTATTAGTTTACTCACACATGAGCTGCTTAGTTGCAAATGCAAACGCGGTGCGGTAGAATCTAGCGCCGGTTACCGTATTTCTCCATGTAAACTATCCGGGTGTTATACAGAGTTGTTAAAATAGTGATTTTTTGGTAAATGTAACCATAAACATTAATACCTTCTCAAAATTAGGTACTATAATCAGGTATTATTACAAAAAAACAACAGTATTTTGTTTTATCATGGTCTCGCTTGATGTTGTTGGTGATTACCGTATTTCTCCGTGTAAAGCACCCGGGTGCTATACAAATTTCAGACCCTTTCCAGCAACCTTTTTCTAAAACTTGTATAACACCCGGGTGTTAGGTCAGGGGGTGCTATGCACGGAAACACCTACAAATTCAGCGGGTAGTAGGGTCAGATGCTTGTTTTCCATTTGTGATACATATCCCTGCATATTTAGGTAATTTTGGTTCCCAGCATGCAGCGATTCAATGAAAAAATGCGTGCCGCGGAATTATAATGAGTGGCGCGCGCCACGCACAATATTTAAGCAATTCAAATCGGGTGATCTTTTTGAAACCGAGCATAGCACCCCCGGGGTGCTATGCAGCTGTATAACACCCCAGGTGTTGTGCACGGGGGGGTCCTTTACACGGAGAAATACGGTAAGTGCTAAAAACTTGAAGATATTACATGTAAGTCAGCGATCTACCTATCTAGAGGTCAAAATAATGATATTTTCCAAAGCACATTGGCAAAAAAGGATATTTTTGTAAAGTTTATATGTAAACGTTAGTATAGATACCCGGAGTACCCAGGCATTTTGGATAAATGTAAATGTTTTCGCAGCTCTGGTGTTATACAAAATCCATGCTCTTGTAAGTGAACTTTTCTGAAACTGTAAAAATAACATGCGGGCCGGGCGTAACTTCTTTCGGGGGCGTAATGCACAGCAACGTAAATATAGATCTACGTACCTATGTAGGTACATATTTATTCCCAGTGCGCAGCTAACTTAATGAAAGAAGGTGCGTGCACCAGAATCACAACGAGTGTTCACGATCATAACATTGTGCTCAAACCAAGGAGACATTTCATCACTGTGCAGCTTTTATTTGTTGTGTGGATATTTAAACTCTGATACTTTTCAAACGGGGGATGTGGAGGTATACATGGAGAAATACGGTAAGGCAGCAAGGCATCATCAAGTTGTGTGGGCAGCGCAGCGGACTGACTCCGTATTTAATTGCCACGCCTGCTATGGAGCTGTAATTTGTAAACAATGCAAACTTGTTTAAAAAAGTGTGCTTGCTATTTATATTAGCTCAATTGTCGTCTTGACAACATCGCTATGCATTTATTCACGTACGTGCGTCGTACATTCCCCGAGGAATATCACGGACATCACAGATCACGGATAGGTAAATACAGGGTGCGGCAATTTAGACGCCCGCACTAGATTGCGAATAACTTGTCACTGGGCAGTCAGAGCTTGAGAACGAGTGGAGCTATCGCAGCCATATTTCCAGGGATTTTTTTCCTATTTAGTTCACAGCAAAAAATGGGGGTGTGATGCGTCGTGAAGCGGCCTGTGTGAAGACACTTCCACACACTTCAACACGCTTCACGAGATTTTTGGTGAAGTGTCTTCCACACACTTCACCTAGCTTCACGATTGCCAAAATTTCGTGAAGCGCGCTTCCCGATGCTGACGCAGTGAAGAAACTTCACAAACATTGTGCAGCATCGTTGATGCACGTCTGTGATGTGAAGTGTCATCACATTCAACTTCGTGAAGCGCCGGGAAGCACCGACCAGCTTCGTGAAGCGTCGGGAAGTGTTGCCGTGAATACACTTCAAGACGCTTCACGACGCATCAAACCCCCATTTTTTGCTGTGGTTGTTAATGTTGACCTAAAATTTGACGTTAATCCGACTACCCAGTGAAAAGTTATTCGAAATCTAGAGCGGGCGTCTAATTGCGGCACCCTGTATATATATTTACCGTATTACCTCGAAATACCCCCATGGGGGTTTATTTTTTCGCCAGCTAAATTTGAGGGGGGTTAATTCGAGGGGGTGTTTATTCGAGGGGGGGTCTTATTATTTCGTCAGAAATTTTCGTAAGGATCGTAGTAAATAGTAGGCATTTGCATGCCCAAAACAGGTAATAAATGTGTCCAAACAAGATATATTTGGACATAAAAACGTAGATTAGCTACACAAACATGTCCATGTGTAGCTGCAATACAGATAAACAGTAATATACATCATGTATAATACATTGCATACATGACGTATTGCTTATGTACATGACGTACATCATAACGAAGGGGGGGGGGTATTTCGAGGGGGGGGTTTATTATTTCCCCAGCCGATTTTGAGGGGGGGGGGGTTAATTCGAGGGGGGGGGGGTTAATTCAAGGGGGGGGGATAATTCGAGGTAATACGGTACATCGGTTTGTCAGCACCATATTAAAAAGCATGAAGTGTTTTCACGCAAATTGTGATGCATATGGAAGCGCTAGCATGCTTGGTGACGCGTCAGGGAGTGTTACTGTTAAAACAATTAATACATGACGCTTTACCGTGTAACCCACCTCAATCTGTGATTGCATTTGAGTAATCCTAAAGTCGAAAGAAAAGAAAATTTTGAAATTTTAGTTAAGCAAGAAACGGTATCTAGAATTGGCCTGCACAGTTTTTATCCAATTTACCTATATTTACACGTGCCTTTTCGGAGAAATTTTCAAAAAATCTCCAGCAAGAAGTTGATAAATCCATGCTATCCAGCAAAAAGTCGACTCTTGTGGTGACAAACAGTAAGAAATGTGTTAAGGGATGCTGGCTTCTAAATGTCGTTATGTGCAGAAATTTCTGGGGATTTACAGCTTGCCAGAGTTGGAAAAACGTATTTACGTTTACCCTAAATACCCGGTTATTTGGGTATTTATACTTACGTTTACGTTTACGTTTTCCAAAATTACCATTACATTTTGTTACGTTTTCCTGACCAAAATACCCGGGTATATGAACCAAAAACACATGGAATACTGGGTACATATTCATAAATGTGTTCAAAAGCTGAACACAAAAACCTTTTTGTTTGTTTCTGGAGCGTTGCGTTTATAAATTTTTTGTGATGAATTCCGACGACGCCACTAGCAACAACTGTGAGTAGTACATGTTCCGAAACTGGCAGGGTGAGTGCAAGCTCTGGTGCCAATCCCAGACTCTGTAGGATGCCCTGTAAAATGTAAAATTTCATGCAAATGTCAAAACTCCTGTAAAATGCCCAGCAAAATGGCAAAGATTTGCCACCTTCCAGGGCACTTTGCAAGACTTTAGACACTTTGCATGCCATTTGACATTTGACAAGGCATTTTACAGGGTCTGGGACTCCCCAGAATCACCAGCATTAGTTGGATTTAGCCGCACTTACTACAGAAAGTAATGCAGATGGAATGATTGACCCACCTGAAGGTGAAAATAATGGTATATTCCAAAGCACAATGGCAAATATAGTGTGTAAAATTTTTTTACGTTTACGTTTTTTTTACGTATTCCTTGGTATTTTAAAAATACCTTACATTTTAGTATTTATACTTTTTATTTGGAAAAGGTATTTACGTTTACATTTACGTTTTCCAAAAATAAATACCAGTATTTGCACAACTCTGCAGCTTGCAGACAAATTGGAGTTTAAACGACAAATTCGAATTTGAAAAAACATCTCGCACTAGATAAACTGACTTTTGAGTATGACTTTTGCACAAAAAGCTTGATAACATGGAAATGCTAAATGTTTAGGTGATTTTTAGGACGGACAGGAGGTCGTTGATAAGTCCACTTGTTTACTGGACTTCATCCTGGATGCTTTGTTCCCGTCGAATGCATTTTGTGGATCGGTGACAGCAATATATGTTGAGAGTAGATGCGGGTGCTTTTACAGTTTATAATCAACTACCTAATTTAGGATATTACGTGAATCAATACGCCACTGGACGTGCGTCACGTCACCGACAGAGAGTTGGAAATGAAATCTCCCTGAACGCCATTTTCTCGAAATAGAATTTTTTGAATTTTTTAAACTTTTAGACTTTTAGAAGTAGAGGCATCATTTGGCAATAATAATGACAAGCTTTAATAAGTGGGAACAGATCTGACCACCGGGTAAAAACCTCAAAAGTAAATGGCATATTAATGGGTCTTTTTTATCAGAAATATCAGGTTAAAAAGCGATGTTGTTATCAAGTACGTATAGAAGTGGTTCGATTAGTGGCTATTGAAAATAATTTTCAATGTCAGGGCATTTTTTAGGAAAAAAACATTCAGTTGTGTCACACTCACAGCCCGTTCGATCAAAGCAAGCATGGTAAATACATACATAAATACAGGTTTCACGAAACACAGCAGCGCGTGTAACAGTACCCTAAGTCTGCTCCCATTAGCTTCATCATGCTCATAATATGCATTTGGAATCTTTTGGGGGTGCCGTATATAGGGGTGCTTGGGGGACTGAGACCTAGTACACATCCAAACCCATTACACATCTGGACCCACCCATCTAATTATACCCATTACCCATCTAAACCCATTAAACTAAATGACCCCTTAGATGGGTAAGATAATGTAAATATTGTAAAATCAATAAATTTATTATTAATTGATATTGTATTACCATATTTACTCGAATAGTTCCCCTCTTGAACAATTCATTCCTTGAATAATTCCTCCCTATTACATGACTGAGGAAAAAATAATTCCCCCTCAAATAACTTGCCAATTGAGGAAATGAAGTTTGATGAAGAAATTATTCCTGGGAGAATTATTTGAGTAAATCTGGTATTTAATTATGGTAAATATGGTATTAATTTACATTTATCTTAATATAAATATTATCAAATATAATTTGATATTTAATTAATAAATAAACTTAAAATATATAGGTAAATTAATATTTAATAAATATATAAACTTTAAATATGTAAATTCATATTTAATAAATAAATAAACTTATAGATAAGTTGCAATAAATTATCTTTAGAAGTAAATAAATGGGCTTAGATGTGTAATGGGTTTAGAAGGGTAATGTATAAAATTAGATGGGTGCCATCTGTGTCTAGATGTGAAATGAGTTTAGGTGTGAACCGGCACAGAGTCTTCCTGTTGATCACCTAGAATGCGGACCCCCAAAGGTGTAGCTCCGCCTTTCTATTTGTAACATCAATGTGTCCTAGTACCACACAAACAGCAGCGCTACAGCTGAGGGATGTTTAACTAATGAAGGGTAGGTGAGAAAATGACACTTTAATGTGCGCGCGCATGTAGCATGACACTGCACCGGGCGGTCGCATTGCTCACGGCGCGCCTCGCAGTGAGATTTTGTCAATACGTGAACTTTTCCAATCCACTAATTGGGTGTGATTGCGCTGAAGGGAGTGGGCTTTGCTTCAACGGTGATTGCCGCGCAATGCACGGATATATGCGAGAAACTATTAAATATTCACCTAAATACCTACATGCACTCATCGTGTAGCAGTTCCGTATGGTGGTGTAAAAGCGCCATGGGACTGGCGCTGGCGCCAAACCAAAAATCGTCATGGCGCTTTTAAGGCTTAAATCATAATGGTGTGGCGTCATTGCCGCTTGACGCTAGCAAATAAATTATCGCCAAAAAACGCCGTCATACCGTCTGTGTACTTTTTCGCGGTATCCTTCAAATATACCATAAAATGTGATATAAATACCTAATCGTATTTCACTCCAAATTATAGCGCTGTGAACTTAAATGCTCAGCACACTGTTAAATGGTCTTCATAATATCCATTTGGAATGTTTTGGGGGTGCCGTATAGGGGGTCGTTTGGAGATGACTACATTTTGAAAAACTTCATATCATTACCGCAGCAAAATGAACATGAAATAAGAACCAAACTATTTATCAATATAATACAGCAGAAAAATAATTCACTAAAGAAATATGGTACTTCCTTTGCCTGTTGTCTCTGTTGTTTATTTTTGCTGCAGCTTGCAGATCTTTTGTTTCCTTACAAACAAGTGGTCACAGGAATATTGGTGATAATGTGGCCACACAGGCTAGCTTTCATGGTTCCGATTTGAAAACAAAATTTGAAACTGAATGGCGACGCATCCCTGTACAGTTGTCAAACATTGTAAATTTGCATTTTCAGTTTTCAAAAAGTGTAAACATATGCATGTAATGGTTTTGGCAAGTCACATTTGTTGTCTAAATTTAAGATTTGCCAAACATTTTTGAAAACTGTACCGCGACGCGTGACAACCACTGGGGCGCCGCGTTGCCAACTTCACTGCACGCGTCGCCATTCAGTTTTCAAAAATATTCATTTTGGTTTTCATTTCAAAGGTGAAAACTGACAATGCATTGCACATGTCGCCAGTTTTCAAAACTGTTTACCAATGTTGAATATTGCCAGGGTTGCCAAAAATTTGCCAAATGTGTAGCCAGCAATGTGCCGGCTATGTGCATTTTGAACAGCTCGCCAATCTTGAAAAAATCACTTTAAAATGCACTGGGTGGTCACAGAAAGTTCAAATTTGGAGGTCATATACATAATTTTTTCTCTATCTAATGGTGGGTACCTCACCATGTAAAAATTATTATATAAAACACAATTTCACATTTTTTGTGTGTTGTTGCTGTTGCTCTTGATGCACAATACCTGGGCAACTTCATAGGAAGCTGTATTTGCTATAAATTTGCCCCACAGTAATTTTTTTTTAATTTTTGTAATCCTGATATTAGTGCTGCCTGTCAACATTTAAATGCCTGGACCATGGTAAAACAAATCCTGGGCTGGATGAAGTCTTATGAGGGTTGTTTGTTTGTTTTCAGCTTTGCCATTTTAGTTTTCATCTTTGTTAGTATTCTCATAAAATTGTTTACATTTTTGGGTGCAAGAATTGAATACAATTTTAATTTTTCCCATTCTTTTTGTTTTGCATCCTAAAAAATAGCTGTTGTAATGTGTGCAAAGATTGCAGCTACATGTTCAGTAAATACTATCTTAAAAATTGTTTCATGAGAGACACATATTTTTTTGTAGTTCTTCATTGCTCATTTCCACAAGAACCAAATGAAAGATAATAAAAACAACACATATGCCAGATGGATATTGTCTCAAATGAAATATAGAATTTTAACATATAAAAAAAAAAATTATGTATGACATAACTAAAAATCACCTAAATGTACCAAAAAATACAGTATAATTTTCTCCATCACATTTACCGCCATGTCCTACAAATGTAACTTATTCCACAACAAAATTATTTTGTGTGCAGCATTATTCTGAAGTATTCAATCACGACTTCATAACATGAAAACTAGCAAAAAACCACAAAGATGGCGGCCATTTTAGGCGATTCTTACACGGTATTAAACCATTTTGAAACCAAAAAGTGAGTTTTCAGTGAGGAACCGTGAAAACTAGCTTGTGTGGTGCCACCTTTCATAATTGTGACCACACATACTAGTTTTCAATGTTCCTTTTTGAAAGCTCGTAAATCAGCATTGAACGCATTGAGTTTTCTAGAATGAGTCGTTTTTACTCTCCGTCAACTGTAGATGACGGGCACCTCATTCTAGAAAACTCAAATGCATTCAATGCAGATCTACAAGTTTTCAAAATTTTGGTTGAAAACTAGCTTGTGTGGCGCCATTGCTGCACTGTTTCGCACTGTCACATCGCATACACACAGCACATGCGGGATTAGTTTCCATATCAGAGTTCAATTTCACGTGCAGGTGCAAAATTTCGAATGAATATTGTTTGTTTCCGTTTTGACAGGCGTAACGAGTGCACCACCTACCTACCATATTTCCTCGAAATACACCCAGGGGGTTTATAATTTCGCCAGCAGACATTGAGGGGGGTTAATTCGAGGAGGACTTACTCCAGGGGGTTATTACCTATTTCATCAAAGATTGTAGTGAAGAATGGGCCAAACCTACCCAAAACTGGTAATAAATGCGACCAAACAGGATACATATATTTGGACATAGGTACCTATATATAGGGATAGGTAAATATATCTAAACATGTAGCTACGATGTAGCTGCGATGCAATTTGGAAGCAATTAAATAATACATCATGTCAATATATTGTATATTTACATGATGTACCTTATTCGAGACGGGGATATTTCGAGGGGGTTGCTTATTCTTTCCTCAGGTCGCTCAGACCTGGGGGTATTCAATCCAATTCAAGGGTCAATTCAATGAGTGGGGATATTTCGAGGTATTACGGTATACTCTTTGTATTGTACCCAAGTAACCAGACGTATTAACAATTCATGATGAAAGATCCAATTCTTTCACCAGTGCAGCTATGGATACAGAATAAACGCATTGAAAAAGTTATGAAAAAGTAAAAAACTCATAAAACAACTGTAAACCCCCCTGCCAATTTGTGTCTAGTGCATCAATTTGTGGCGTTGTCGCTGTGCTGTAGTTCGATTAAGATTTTTGTCATTCTGCGACACTTCTATATAATCTTTGTGAAACGACAACTTTCACCAGTGGTTTCCAAAAATAGAACCACTTACCTGTTCAAATGTGTAAATGTTTTCTTTATATACACCTAATTGCTACTCATCTGCTTTTTTCTTTGTGATCGCGTCTGGTCGATTTTTGGTGAAAACCTTATACCGTATTCAACGATGAGTAAGTTTTCTTTAAAAAACACTTTCTGTCTTTTGAGTTTTTTAAAATTTAATACCTGTGTTTCGAGTTTTTTTGCAAAAAAACTTGAGTAACTCCGTTTTTATTTACATATGTGTTTTTGGTGAAAACTCAAGTTTTTTCATAAAATGCAGGTTTTTACCCAAATGCAGGTTTCCACGCAAAAACAGTGGTTTTCTCATCAAAAATTAATTTTCAGGGGGCACAGTAAGCCCCTGTAAGATGTGCTGAAAAATGCAAACAGTCATGTAAAATGTAAAATAAAATTTTTTAACTGGGAATTTGGGATTTTTGATGACATTTTACTTTACTGTTTACACTTCGCATTAAATTTTACAAGGACTGACTCATAGCATATCAACATCACTGTAAAACTCGGGTTACTTTATGCCAGTCAATTCTGCTGACCGTAACCCATGCATGACGTCATTTTTGGAATTCGGCCAAAAATAAAAAATAGGTAAAATAAAATGCGCAATGCAAACGCGAATTTGGTTGTTATAACGTCGATCAAAGTTTCAGTATAAAAGTCATTGTGTTTTGTTGACGAACTTTTCAATGTTTCCATTTAGAACTCCAATACACAGATTCCAATAAGTTTTTGGTATTTTTCATTCAGTTCTTCCTTCTAATTTGCAAAAAAATCAGTAATCATCATTTTGGAACAGTGCCAAAATTTCTTTTCGTATCATTTTCGGTTGTCGTCGCTAAGTAAGTAAGCATATACGGTAAGTTTCCTTACATTTCATTTCTGGCGTGCGCAAAGGGGGGGGGGGTTGTGGAAGCCCCAAACGCTCCAGCTATCTATCGATTCCCGAGGCCGCTCAGCTATCTACATCCCACTTCAAAAGTTCGTGCGCGACGACTATGTTGATTTTATCGATCGCAATTCACGATGACTGCATGCTAGGGGGCTGAGATATATATCAAAAGATAGCCCAGACATTTCTCTACAAACGTGTGAAGTTTCAGCCCCATAGCTCTATCGCACCCCAGTTGAGAGCTCCCCACAGAAAAGGTGCGCAGACAAAAGTTTTTCTATTTTTATTTTTATTTTTATTTTAATCGGCAGTCGGAACTTATGTTCCGCCTCAGTCGACGCTCAGCGAAGGGAAACATAAGTCAAACAAAGCTGATTCGTTTCATGTAAGTTGAGTTTACCAACTACCAACCCGCCTATCATTCAAATGTAGGAAAAAGTACCACAAAAGTCAACAACATGTCCACATGGTTAACAAAACCAATCTTCAAATGGGGGATGGGTTTAACCCCCCCCCCCCAAATCGGCCTTCCTCGAAATACCCCCCTCCCCCTCGAAATACCCACTCTCGAAATACCCCCCTCAAAATGACCACTATGAAATAATTACCCACCCCCTCGAAATACCCCCCCCCCTAATTGTATGTAAAGGGAACATAATGACTAAAACTTCAGTTTGTGATCCGGGCAATGCAGAGTATACGTTAAAAACAATGACCGTGTTACGTTAGAACAGGTTTTATACAGTTACACACTTTAATAAGTCTATAGACTCTTGTGCATTATACATTGTGCTTATTGTTGCATTTTTCTACGTCTGCGTACGTTGTAAGCAACAAATTACTACTGGAAGTTCAAAAAATTTCTGGCGAAATAATAAGCCCCCCTCGAAATACCCCCCTCGTTTAACCCCCCTCGTTTAACCCCCCTCAAAATTCTCACTCTGAAACAATGACCCCTGGAGGGGATTTCGAGGAAATACGGTATTTATCTATCACTGTTAATACATTGCCATCTATCGAGACCAAATTACTGGAGACCCCTGATCAAATGCACATTCCATTTTTTATTTAGTCAAACCCAGCACAGTATTCCTCAAATCCAAAGAAAAAACTCAAAAAACTTTTCTGTGTTTCCGTGTTCTCCAATAAAAAACTCATTTGAGTTTTAAGTTTCTGTGTAAAACAAAACCACAGAAACTCAATGAGTTTCTGTTTTCAATTTCTGTGTTTTTTTCCCATTGTTGACTGTATTACATACAATAGTAGGTACTAGGTGTTTACCCTCTGATATAAAGTAGGTATAACTTTTGGCCTTTTGAACATGGTGAAATAAATATAAAGCATACCTCCAATATAAGGTATACCTCTAAAATAAGACACAGTTGGCTGCATGCCAAAATGCATAAAATCGTCAAAATCATTGCCAAACATGGCAGACAACGATGAAAATGGTGCCGAAGGGCATCAAGACAACTCATGTTAACTTGTATTAGCCTGGTTCACCATTTTGTTACATTCTAGTTTGATAAAAAATTGCATTGTTGTTTACTGTTGGTAATATGTTTACAAAATCTGGTGAAAATAATATAAGGTATACCTCTAACTCTAATATAAGGTATATCAAAACACTGAAAAAACTGACGAAATCAATATAAGGTATAAATCGTGCTTGTTTGACTTAAACATTGAATGTTATAGGTTTTATTTACTTGCTGCACTTTACTGGAAATTCAGCTGCAAAAGCATGAAAAACTGTGCAATAGTTATTATGAACAAACCGGTGATGTCATAAATTTGTGGCTGTGTGGCTATCTTACAATGTGATAAATTTGATCATGTCATTTAATGGCCTTTGCATTTAATGAATCAAACATGCGTAGCTACACAGATGAAAATGTAAAATGAGGCGGAAGAACAGAAAATTTGCTGGAAACTGAAAATGTGGGAAAACAGAAAAGAAAAGTTTTTGGATACTGATTGTGCATCAGATTTTTTATATTGCGCTCCAATGCAAATCCATGTGAAATATCGTTACAACCCTAGCCCACGGTATTCTTCCCAACATGCACCAATTCAAACCGCGAAGTCAATGGACTATTCGCTTTACAATTCTATGTAATGAAGTCCAATGACGAAATTACGAGCATTACGAAATGCTGGCACTGGGCCAAAAAAGCATTTAAAACCTAATCGTACCCTAGTGGGAAAAATGTATAGGGAAAATCCGTTGACTTTCACAAGATCGTCACTCCTTGAGCCTCAACAATCACGTTTGATCAAATCGAAATCGGTGTTTCGCCTTCGGTTTCAAAACGGAACTCAAAACCACCCCAAAACGCCTTTGGCCTTACAAGGATACAGGCTACAATGAACCAGTTCTCCAAGTGTTTGTCCACTCGCGGGACTGTCCTCCAGAATCAAACTTTTAATGGAGCGATTACAGCTCGGGCGTAAAATTCGAGCGTAAAATTCCATCGCAAAATTGATTACATAAAAGTGGATGATGATACAGGTCTGCAATTTTTCATGGAGAATATGTTTATCAATACCTTCATTGTGACCAAGGGTCATCGTCCACGGTCACTTCTATTTGATTCTGAAAATTCAAAAATTTCGATTTTACGCTGCAATTTTACGCCAGCTGAAGAAAAATCAATTCTACGCTATGTCATTGTATGCAATCACCTGGCGTAGAATTGACTTTTCTTCAGCTGGCGTGAAATTCCAGCGTAAAATAGAAATTTTTGAATTTCCACAATCAAATTGCAGTGACTGTGGATGATGACTCTCGGACACAATGAAGGTATTGATAAACATATTCTCCATGAAAAATTGCAGACCTGTATCATCATCCACTTTTATGTAATCAATTTTGCGATGGAATTTTACGCTCGAATTTTACGCCCGAGCTGTAATCGTAGCATAACTGTATTTTTTCATTCGTTTTTTTTTGTCCGATTCATACAAAAAAATAAAATGAAGAAAATTATAAAGGCGGCGGATTGTGGTTAATTTTCTAGAATGGGGTCTTTTTCTGGTGTCAGTCGTCATTTCCCGATGTTCAACCAATGTTCCGCATAATCAAAGGTGAGATGATTACCGCGTAAAATTCGTGCCGTAAAATTTGTTGCGTGCCCGTTGTATGTTTCAGTTTTTATACAATAAATATTTTTTGTACACAACAGTGGGCACTGTGCCAAAATATGCATGAGCTGGCAGCGAGTATGCGCTGGCAGCGTTAGGCATCAGCTGTGTGTGAGACGACATTTGAAGGCCGCTGCGCCTTGGCACTTAATAATGATTCGGGAATGAGCAATTGTAATTTTTTGCGTTGGAGGTGGAGCGGGGAGTTGTGCTGTTATTTTTGAGTTGACATTTCCAAATGTAAACATTTTTACTTCACAAAATTTTAGTTTACCATTTATTTTTTTTCATTTCAAATGCAAAAATTAGTTTTTTCATTAAATTGAGCCGTCCAATTCTAAACAAGAACAAGACTTGTACTTAGTACTGTTTTCAGAGGAAACGTTGAGAGCAGGGGCAGAAAATTCAACACTTTATGAACTTATTTCCATTTTATGATGTAGGGAAATTTTACACTTTATGTTAGTTTTCTTGGGGTGTTTTCCAAGAAAATTTACTGTGGGAAGAACACAGTTTATTTCTGAACCGTGTGAAAATGAATTTCTTGAATCTTTTGATACTGAAATCCATAAAATCCTGAAAATGTCATCATTTTTAACCCGAATTGGTAAGCCTTTATTATTTCAATTTTTTCTTGTGCAATAATAGTTTCACCGTTTTATTGTTCTTACAAAAAGAAATTCTTGTTCAGTAAATTTATGTTAGTGATAAGGAACTGCCAACATCCGCGCTTGCACTGGAACCTTGGTAGAATTTGAGATACTGATAAGCGCTTTTTTCCGCTAGTTGTGTAAACTTTCGTCCAGCCTGACCGCTTTGAAGTTGGCTTTGTGCCAGCAGCTCGAAAGTGTTCCAACTAAAGTCGAGTGAGACGATCTCAGAGCCATGTCGGTGACGTCGAGCTGGCACCGGCGCCTGGTGCTGGTGACGTTGGCGCACGTGATCTTCGGCGAAGCGGGCCCTTTCCTCGCGTCCACCATCAACTACTTCCAGCCGTTCCTGCAGCCGTTGGCCAACGCCAGCTTCGCGGCGCACTACGGCACGCAGTTGGACGCCACCGGCTACAGCTGGGTCTGGTCCACCACGGCCAGCTGCGATGCAATTGGTATGTGTGCTTTTGTGGCTGTCGAACCAGACATTATTTGCGATCCTGTGTTCAGCGACCTGTAAACTATTTACAATTTTGCAAAATGTCAGGTAGAATGTGAGCCTGTGCCGGTACTCATCTATGCGGGGTATAGAGAGTAGTGGGTGGGTAGGTGATGTGTTGTAAAGAGGCATACATTGTGCATATCCGCTTCTGTGTTTGCCACCCACTGTAATCTCCGTTAATCCCTTCATTCAGCTAAACCCACTGCCACTAAACCTCTACACTGCACTGCCTCAACACACGACCTATCCGCCCACTACTCATCTACACCCCCACAGATGAGTGGCGGGTGCCGGGTATAGATGAGTAGTGGGAGTGGGTAGAATCAGAAGTGTGGCCGGTAAAATTGAGTTGCAGGTTTAGATGAGTAGTAGACACTGCACGGATGGCACGAATGCCTTGTCGAGTAACAGGTGAGGTTTCAATTTGACCACGTCTGATGAAGCGTGTCACTTGACATCGACAACGGGTGCATGCAGTGTGCGTTGTTGTCACTGGCAGTCATTATTGCGCACGCAGGCAATCTGATGGGCACGCTGGTGCTGTGGTACCTGCTGGAGCGCTTCGGCCGGCGCGACACGGTCATGGTGATCCGCAACCTGCTGTCGTGCGTCGCGTGCGCCGCCCTCGCGCTCGCCCAGCCGCTCAACTCGTTCGAGTTCGTCTACGCCGGCCGCCTGCTCACCGGCATCTGCGCCAGCCAGTCGAATGCCATGTATCTGTTTTTGACCGAGTGCGCGCCACACACTCTCAGAGGTCGGTCGTTGTTCCGGCTTGAATTTCTATGCGTGACGATCGGCGAATATGTTTTGTGCTGCGCAGGCGCCATGCCGATGCTGCTCGGTTTCGGCGCCGGCTTCTGGGAATTGCTGGCGATCGTGTTCGCACTGCCATATTTCCTGGGCACAGCTTCGCTTTGGCCAATTTTCATGTGAGCTTGGGTGCTATTACTCGACCCTTGGCGCTCTGCCAAAACTGAATAACGACAATACCCGCCAAGGCTAGTGCCGATCATTCCGAACTTGGTGCACGTGGGTCTGACGGCGGTGTTCCCGCGCTCGCCCAAGTACCTGTACATTTACAAGCAGAACAAGCCGTCGGCTGAGCATGCCATCCAGTACTACCACGGCGACAATGCTGATGTTGGTGCGTTCACACCGACACTTTGCTCTACGGTACACCGAAAAAAATTTCCCGCGTCTGGTCGCGTCCGTTTCTGCATTTTCTACTCTGTGTGCGTGCGAAATCGAATTTACCAATGTAAATACCGTGCCCAGAAAGCAACGCTGTTGTAAATATGTGGAAACGACCCGATACAGAACGCTCGTTCGCTAGTAATTTCTGGATAAGTTGTGTGAGGTTTTTGCAATACAAAGGTACATACCTGTTTTGATTACCTACCATCGCCCAGGCGAAGTGCTGGCCGAGTACGACCGCGAGTCGGCGCACTTCACGCACACGGCCACCGACAACCGGATCTCCTTCCGTCTCATTCTGTCCACGCCGCATCTGCGCGCCCCCTTCCTCATATGCATCGTTGCTTTTCTGAGCAGCGCCTTCAATGGCTCCCAGGTGCGACTAATTTAGATGTACCGCAGTTTTTTGAGCTAGCTCACTCAAACCTGGGGGTATTTCGAGATGTGTGCTAATTCAAGCACGGGAATTATTATTCCGTCAGAATTTTCATAATGTCCATCATTAATTTTTACACAAAAGAGGTAATCAAGGGTGAAATGTATGAATTGTTACACAAGCCGTTCAACGTATACCTACATATCTGCTATGCAAATTCGCAGCCAAAATACATGTTTTCTATTTATGTGTCGTTATGCTCATTCCATAGAGGGTGTATTTCGGGGGTGCATTATCTTTTTTCCAGCTCGCTCAAACTTGGGTGTACTTAAAGGGGAGGTATACTTCAAGGGTGGGGGTACGTCGAGATAATATGGTATTCAAGTATATACGTTGCGAAAGAAAAACGTGACAAAAACGTGGTGCGTGGTGATGAAACTTTGGTTTACACAGTGTAACCCCCCAGTTGAGCCAACAATACTCTACGGTGATCCTGACGATGCTGGGTATTCCGCGGCGATATTCGCTCGTTGTCGTGATGGTCATACTGCTGGCGACGTCTTCACTTAGTGCCTTTAATTCGCTCATCCTGATAGAGAAAGTTGGTCGGTTCAGTGTCAATGAAACTTTCAAAATTTACAAGAAAATTGTGCAATGATTGATGAAAACGGCCGCAGGTCGGCGCCGCCTGCACTTATTCAACATGGCGCTGGCGATGACCGGCTGCACGTGCATTTTCATCGCTTTCCTGTTCAATCCCACTGGCGGGGTCGGCACGCAGCAGACTGGTGTGTTATGTCCACTGCTTTCCGTGGATGGCGACTCGATTTACCCAATCGCAATATTCCGACTCAGTGATCGGGCCGGCGTCGATCCTGGGCGTTCTCGGCTGGCTGTTCATCTCGCTGAGCAGCGGTCTCGGTCTGGCCACCGTGCCCAAGATCCTGGTGCCAATCCCAGACCCTGCAAAATGCCCTGTAAAATGTAAAATGTCACGCAAAGTGTTAAAAGTCATGTAAAATGCCCTGCAATTTTGCAGGGCATTTTACATGACTTTTGACACTTTGCGTGACATTAGACATTTTACAGGGCATTTTGCAGGGTCTGGGACTGCCCCCTGGTGGGTGAGCTGTGCCCGCAGGCGTCGCGCGCGCGCACCGCCACCGTGGCTTACCTTGGCAACAACTTGGCTTCGCTGGCGCTCGTGCTGCTCTGGCCGCCGCTGTACAACGCCATCGGCGCCTACTCCTTCCTGTTTATAATACTGCCGGAGATGGCCTGTTTTGTGTGTCTATTTTTGTGGTTGGTTCTTTGGGTCGTGCTGAATAGCAGTCGATCACTAATTTTTTGGATGTGGGATTGCATGTTTTGAATATTCCATGAGGTTGAATATGGAAGACAGGAGTATGCAATCGTTCGACGAAATGGATACCATGTCTATATGTAATTAGATAAATGCGCAATGTATGCTCTATGTATGCACAAAAAATTGAATTACAGTTTGATCAAATTTCATACAAGTTGCACTTAATTACACCCTCCGAATTCTGGACCACGTGGCTAGGTTTTCCAGTGACCCAAATATCGCCGAAGGCGCACACAAATCTGACAGCGTGCAGGCTGCCCGAGACGCACCACCGTTCCGTGGCCGACATCGTGGCGCAGTGGGTGCGGCCGGCCGCCACCGCCGCCGCACTGGAGGAAATCGAACCGCTCTTGGGTGATAAGCCGTCGGAAGCTTTAGGTGACGTCATTACTGCCAAGATACCATTGCAGGGACACGATTTGTTCGATTGATAATGTGAAGTTTTCGCGCTGCGTTTGAGCATTTGTGAGCAAAAGTGGGTGTCCAAAAATTGTAAAATCTCAAAAATTTTAAGTATAAATGTATATATAGTTCACTTAATGAATTTATGTAGAGGGTTGTTTACACTTCCGAGCTTACAACAATTTAAACATTTCAGTTCTACTTCGACGATGGTTTTGGGCGATTCGGTGGGCGAACGTGGCGTTGACGTTTTCGGCTACGTCGCTGCGCTACGTTGGCAACGTGGCAACGTGCATTTCCGTTTTTCCGGTGCCCCATTGTGTTATGTGTGTTTTTTTTGGCCAAGGAAAGGATTGGAGGTATTGAGGATCTGACGCAAAGTTGACGCTGTGATGTAAATAGTTGTTTTTATTTGTTTAGATTTTTTTAATTAGGTAGTTTTTTTTTTTTTTTTTTTTTAAGAAAGTGAGACAAGTGAATTGGCAACAATTTTAATTGTGACAGTTTAATTTAAAAGTAATTTTTACTAGCGGTTTGGATTGCATAACAAAGTTTCAGTTATTTTCTCTAAGTAAAAAGAGTGACGCTGCAGTTACGTGTCGTAGTGCGTGAATGGTCAGTGATAACTGAGGGCACATAGGTTGAATTTTGACTAACTTTCGTTGCATTTTTTTGATGTGAGGGTCGCGGCTATTGATCTAGTATGTACTGTGCATTCCTGCATTTCCGGATTGGGAAACAAAAGTTAATTTACATGCGATTTTACAAAGGTACACTGATTATAGAGGTGCGATGATGATTGGTGTTGAAAATGAGAGGTAATTAAAAGAATCGAGTCTAACTCGACAGGCATGATCGCATGTCTAAATGCCTACTCCCTTGGCTTGTTGTGAGAACAGCCCAGTCCGCCGATCTCATCGAAACAAGCACCCATACAGTGACAAGTGTACCTATTTTTGAGTGAGTTGAGCAGTTCGGTGTTGTCGGGGTGTGGTTTTTGCACAGTGCGTATGGGATCAAAAAGCCGTGGCTGACTAATTAATATTCTGGTAGCAGAATGAGTGGTGTAGCAGCGAGAGTGGTCATTTTCGTGATAAGTGCCTTCGGTAGTTAATGGCTGTTGCGTTTCGGCATGTGGCAGTGGATTCACTTGAGTTGTTTTTTTTTAAACTTCAAAAAGTCATGCAATCCAAACATGCATTTAAGCTACAAAGATTGGAATTTATAAACTTTCAAGTTGCCAATCATTTGCGTTCGTATTTCTGTTAAGCGTTATACCGACTTCATATTCATTTTAACTTTAGGTTTGGTAGGGAATAGGTAAAACTCGAGTATGTTAATTTTTATTTGATTTTACGTTTGCAACTTCGCTATTTTTTTATCTACCTAATCCTAGATTGATTTTTTTTGTATTTCCCTTTCCCCTAGAAAACTGATAACTTGATATTTGGATATTTAGGAATTTATGCAAATTTCGTGGTTGATCTTTATTATACAGAGAGATGAAATAATAAGCCGCTTGTTTTTCCTGTTTTTTCCCCGAATATTTTGATAAGTGTAAAGGTGATCTGATTTGAGTGCGTATTTATTTAATCACTCTGATAGAATTTCCGCTAAGAGTCTTTAAAAAGGTACCGTAATTCATTTTTTCCTTGACAGTCAGTGTGAAAATTAATTTCGTTCGCCTTACCGGTATCCTAATCTTATCATGGATTATCCCGCTTACGACATTTTTTCGTTGTGCATTAATAATACGTGTGCTTCTTACGCTTTGGATATCAACGTCATTTTCGTTTATTATACGCTCTTTTTGCTGATGGGATTACTGTTCGCGTGTTTATTTGTTTCGCTAATTGCTGTGTGTTTCCCCGTTCGTGGAGGTGGTTTTGGGATTTCGGTAGAGTTCGTTGAGTAAAATTTGAATCGCCCGCCATTTTTTCGCGCTAAAACAAGTTTTTACAGTATCCCGTGTGTTTTTCCTGTTCTTTTTATTCTTGTCGCATTCGTTCATTTTCTTATTTTTCTATTTTTATCCTCGCTCTTGTTCCCAACCCGATTTTTGGCGCGTGAATTCTTTGTGTTTTTGTGTAGTTGATCGACGTATCCTGTAAACTGACGCCGTGAATAATTTTAGGTATGCCCGTTTTAAAATTCCGTGTGTCTGTAAAGTCGTTTGTAAGCATGCTTCTCGTGGTATGTGGAAGTGTTGTCTGGACTTGGCTTATGTTGTTGCGTATAAAAGCGTACCGTAATTTAGAGTAGGGGTCGATTCAGTCGAAATTGCTTCGGTTTCATTTTCTTGGAGTTTTTTCGAAGGTTTTGTGCCGCTGGTTAGAAACTCGCTCTCAGTGTGTTCCCTGTGTTCTATCTAAATGTGTGAATTCTGAGTCTAAAAAATCGCCTAAAATAAAATCTCTTCTAAAAACTTCGGACCCCTTGGTGTAAATTAGACATTCAACTAACTGCTGGTGCGTTGATAAAAACGCCATTCGCTAAAAAGCTAACTTAATTGACGTAGCGTACACCTGTGATATTCACTTCGGTGAATTCACCATTGTGCGTTGCGAATTCAATCGGTAGTCGCTTTTCCGTTGCCTTACTTTGTCGCTCATCCAACGAGTAGGTGTGAGATCGGTAAAACTTGGCAGTTTGCCATAGTGGAATTTGGTTGAGTAAAAAGTAGCCGGTGAAAATTCATGACAACTGGTAGCAGCGAGTGGTTTGTTTAATATTTCCAGTGAGTTCAGGCGACTGATCACCGTTTGACAATCGCTGGTGAGAACAAACGAACCACCGCCCGGCTGGAGGAACGGAAGGCTACCCGATCGACGCAACCGATAAGCATGGATATTTTTGTTTTGGGACGCGAAACTGACGAAATTATTAGTGGGCAAAAAAGGGAAAAGCGGAAAAGTAAGAAAAAATCGAAATCGGTTCAGTTCAGTACGGACGCGCACTGTTCTGAACCGGGAACCGCTGAGTTGAGTGACGAACCTAACGACTTTGACGTCAACTGCTGGGTGGACGCGGAAGGACCGGTCCCTGAAAGAGGTGCGGAGGAGTCATTCCCGACCTGTGAGCAAGGCAAGCCAAGTGCGGGTGCGGAGGTGCCATTCCCGACCGTAGGGCAAAGTAAGTTAGGGCACCGAAGCGCGAGTGCCGGGTACCGAAGCGCGAGTACCCAGTCGTCGAGTGAGTGTGTGTTTTTCCGGTATTCTACCTTGAGTATGGCGCATGCGAGCGGTAGTGGTGTGAACACGGGTCCCGATGTGGTGCAATTGTTGATTCAAGCGAAAAATTTGACTTTGAATCAAATTAATTCGTCGATAGTGGGGAATTCGGTTCAGGGGTCAGAATGGAACCTTAGTCAGGTTGTGACTCAAACGGTGAGTATTGCCGCTTATTTGTATAATCAGCGACCCATGAGTTCTTTGGAAAATGGGAACATGAGTGATAATGACGAAAAATTAGTGTCATTAGTAAAGTTAGGTGTTGACTGCTATAATTTGCGAAATGATGTGAGTCAAATTGCGGACGCGATTAATGCATTTGCTGAGTATATTCATTTAGAAAAGCCTGATATGCAAGCGATTAATTCTGTAATTAGCGCTGTTTCTAATTCGGGAGGGTGCTCTACCGCTACCACACCACCTATACCTGCTGTGAGTATGATTGCTACTAGTAGGGAGGGTTATGCTGCTGCCATGACCGCGCTTACTGGACAGGTGATACCATTTAAGGGGCGCGCTGATGATAAATTTGCTGATTGGCGTAAAAATTGGGACGCAGTTTGTGAGGCGTTGCAAATTCCGACGGATGAGCGAAAATCGCTGCTTCCGGTTTATTTGCGTGACAGCGCGCGTTCGATTTACATGTCGCATAAGAGTGAATTGATTAATTTAGATTATGAGGAGTTTATGGACACCTTGGAACGTTATTATACTAACCCCATTTCGGAGCATCATGCGCAAAGGGAAGTGATTAGTAGTGAGCAGGGCGAAGATGAAGATGTGTTAAATTGGTCAGTGCGGCTGGAAAAGATTATAAAACGCGCTTTTCCGAAACTTTCAAAAATTGAACGCGAAAAGATGGCAGTGGCGAAATTTGTCAGTGGATTGTATCCTGACATCCGTAGGAATGTATCTATTACTGCTGGGGCTAAGTTTCAAGACGTAGTCAATAATGCGCGCACGCAAGAAAGTTTTCTGGAAATTGATAAGGACAAAGTGGGTGGTAAGAAAAAGTCAAAATCCAACGCTGAATTAGTTTCAGAAGCCACCAATTCGGTAATCGAGCGAATTTTTGCTTTAGGGGGTGCGGGAGCTTTCGGAAATTCCCCGCCCGTTCCGGCGGCGGCGGAAAATCCAAAGTTTGAGGAACAGCGAGTGAAATTGGAAGAACTTTCTAGGCAGTTAGAGGATAAGGATAAGCGTTTAGTTGACTTGGAAAAGCAATTGATAGGTAACAATGCTGCGAAACCAGTTTCCAAATTTAGGCCGCGTAAATTTGATGAGGGCTGTTATGAATGTGGGGCAGATGATCACTTTCGTTCTGATTGTCCTAAATTGACAGAAGAGGAAAGAGCGCGCTTTAGAAATTTTCGGCGCGGGCCGCCGCAGCGACCGATGAATAATTTCAGAGGTCCAGCGAATATGATGCGTTCTGCACAGCAACCTGTATATTCCATGCAAGCGCCGCCTTACCTGTATTATCCCCCTCCCGCGCAAGTGTCAACTACTAGTTGGTCTCCAGTGCAACAAGTTCAATCATCGCAAATGGCCATTGCGGCCCCTCCGTCAACTGAATTGACTGCGTTAAATCCGACGCGCGTGTCTGCGAACTTAGTGAATCATGCACGCAGCGTGCAAGAAAGTAAGGAATATGTGCGCATGATTAGGGTTGTACCGGGTCTTGAAAGTTCAGATGAGGAAGCAGAGGATCCATGCAATCCGCCTGAAATAACGCCGCAAGAACATCAATTCATGCTCGAAAGAGAGGCTTGGATTATGCCTTGGGTTTATGCGCGTTCGTTAGATAGCATGATTTTTCGAACAAAGTGGTGGGCTCAATTGCAACACATGGGTTTGCAGGGGTTGAATATAAGCGGGTTCTGTGAGCATGCTGATGAGCATCCGCATGATGATCCTGAGGACACGTTGACGTACGTTAAGTTAGAAGCGCTGCTAGAATTGACCATGCATACATTTATGTGTGAACCGCCGGACATTAGTTTGTCGCGAACGTCATCTGACTCTGAATTGTATGTGTTGTCCGATTATTGTGAAGCGAGCGTGCCGACTTTGTACCGAACGTGGTCGGAACCGAGTATGTTGCCCAGTGTGTTGAACCGTGTGTTTTTCCTGTGCTGTCTATTTACGTTTTTTGCAAGCGTTGACGCCCTGGGTGTTCCAAGTGGTGGCGTTGTTAAGAAAAAAGGAGTGTCAGATGAGTGGATTTTGACCGTGCGAAATTTTCTTGAGGGATTTATCGCTGGAATGTGCACTTCCGTGTTTTTGAGATATATTCTGCCCGCTTTGTGTGAACTGGTGTTGTATTTAGTGTTCACAGTGTGTGATTGGATAAAAATGAGAGTGTTGCGGGTACAATTAAATCGCATGTTAGCGATAGAAAATAGGCGCAATCCTGCAAGGGGTGCGACCCCCGTGACACCGCCGCAAAAGTTAAATCCAGTTAGCGCTGACAGTTCAGGGTATGGTGCCGATATTGAAGAAACGCCAGTGAGTAGATTTAAGCGTTTGCCGCCGCTGCGCGTTCCTAAAGGTTCTGCCATCATGGAAAAGGTGAATGTAGTCACGCTGACCAGTGAAGAAATTGCGAACATCAAAAGTATTACGGCTAAGCGTAAAGAACTCGTGCCAATTTACTATAGTCCGTCGATTACGGTAGAAATTGAGGGGAATGAATACAAAAGGTGTCTGTTGGACACAGGCGCGATGAGGTCATTGTGCAGCCCGCTGGTGTTGGCTAGGCATCGAAATAATTGCATAGCGTTTGATGAGGTCACGCCTGTGGGGGGATTGCAAAGCGCGTCTCAATGCAAATTGCAAATTGAGGGTCAGTTGGAACTTCAAGTGATGATTACCGGGAAAGCGTTTTCTATTGTATTTCAGGTGATTAGCGGTTTGTCGGACGACATTTTATTAGGCGCTGATGTATTGAGGCATATGGTTATTGATATGCCTGCGCGTGAGTTGCGAATTGAGAGTGGCGATGCGCGTAAAAAGTTGACTGTGCCTTTTGACAACCCGTCGCCTGTAGTGCAAGAACGGCATGTTTATGCAGTTGTGACTGAACCGACTGAAATTAAGCCGCGGCATGAAACGATAATTAGTGCGAAATTATCTGAACCAATTGATGAATTGACGTTTGCGATTGAGCCTTTGAACGAATTTCATGTGAAAACGGGTGTGTTTGCAGCTAATGCTGTTTATGAAAGCGCGAATGAATTATTTCCGGTGAGGTGTGTTAATGTGACTGAGGTGCCAGTAAAGTTGCAGGTGGGCCAGAAAATTGCCATCGTAGAGCCAGTGGAGTGTGTTTTACAAGTGCGTCGAGGTGATCCGCCTGCTGAGTGGGTGCGAGAGTGCCGCGAGCGTGATATGAGTTTTACCGATACTATACTTGAAGCTAGTGAGGAAAAAGTACCAACGAAGGGCACTGTACCTTCAAAAGCGGCGAATACGACTATGAAAGTGGTTTGTGCCGATGGGAGAGAAATGGATTTTGAAGTACCGGTTGAATTGGACGAAATTAAGCGCCAGCAATTAAAAGAGTTAATTTTGACTCATCAGGATGCTTTCGCCAGGGATAAGTATGATTTGGGATACAGTGAATTGGTTGATTATCGACTTCAGTTGACTAGTAAAATTCCGGTCGCGTGTCGAATGTATAGGTTGAGTTTGGATGACCAGCAGTATTTAGAAAAGCATTTAAGTTGCCTGCTTGAGCATGACGTCATTGAACACAGTACGAGTCCGTACTGCGCGCCGACATTAGTTGTTACTAAGCCGGATGGTGCCAAGCGCATGGTGATAGATTATCGACGATTAAATGCAGTAGTTCACGCTCCCCAATTTCCGCTGCCCAGATTAGACGATACAATAGAGTCATTGCACAGTTGCAAATACTTTTAGCAGTGTCGATATCAACCAAGCGTTTTACAACATTGCGCTGCATCCGGATGATAGACATATTACGTCGTTTCGTAATTGTTTTGGTCAATTTCAGATGAAACGCTTGCCGATGGGATTAAAGTGTTCCCCGGCTTTAGCGCAGCGCTGTTTTGAAGTTACAATGGCTGGATTATTGCATCGAAATGTGTTGGTATATATAGACGATTTGCTCATTTACAGTAGGTCATGGGAAGATCATTTGAGTGATATAAGTCAGGTTTTGTCGCGTTTGATAAGTAGCAGTTTTAAAATACACCCAAAAAAGTGTTTTTTCGCGCGCACAACTGCTGTTAAATTCCTGGGTTATATGGTAGGGCGTGAAGGGATTTGTATACCAGATGATAAGCGAAAGTATTTGAGTGACTGGCCGCTACCTGTGTGTGTGCGTGAAGTTAAAGCGTTTTTGGGTGCCGTTGGGTTTTTCCGGAGATTAATTCATAAATGTGCTGAATATGCCGCTCCTTTGTCTAATTTAACTCGAACAAAAACTGAATTAGGAACTGAAAAGTATAGCGGAAGTACTCCCGTAGATTTAAATGCGAACCCCGCCGCTTTGGAAGCTTTTAATAAGTTGAAAGTGATGGTGGCTGAAAGTCCCTGCATACAGTATCCTGATCCCAGTAAACCGTTCATAATTATTACCGATGCTTCTAAAGTTGCATTAGCTGGCATTTTAGTACAACGCGCTGAACCTGCCGCCGCTTTGCATGCGTGTTCATTTTATAGTCGAAAACTTTCTGAAGCGCAATCCCGATGGCCTGCAATTACGCAAGAAGCATGTGCTATTTTTGAGAGCATACGCAATTGGCATTGTTATTTAGCGGGCCGGCCGTTTGAAGTTTGGACTGATGCGAAAAGTATTTCATGGGTGAAAAATCCAAATTTGGAAACCCATCCCCATACGGGTTTACACCGATTTGCGCTTGCTATTCAATCATATCAAGTTACTTTTAAGCATTTGCGTGGGAAAAGTAACGAATTGGCTGATGCTTTGTCGCGCCGGCGTGATGCACCCGTTGAATTTGATGAGCGTGTTAATTTGGACGAAGCGTTTGAAGAATATGCATTTGATATACCTGTTGATGAATTGGCGAGAATTTTGACTGAGGAAATGGCGTTGTTAACATCTGAGGAACATTTGGCTTGTCAAGCGGTAGCTAAGGCCATGGCGCGATTGGCTTCTGCTCAAAATTGGCTGAAACATGCGAAAATGAAGTCTTTGGAACCGTCAGTTACGGTAGCTACTGAACTGCCAGTGGCAAGCGTTGCTACTGTGCGGGCGCCGCATCCAATGACAATGCGCGTGCGAAGTAAAAAGAAGGTGGAGTCCAATTCTGAAAATGCTTTGAAATCGCCGCCCAAAAGTGACGATGCGCCTAAATTAATGGCTGGTGGCCACCGTTCTGTTCAATTAATTAAGAAACCGGAAAAACTCGATGCTTTACCTCCTCCCATTACTCCAATTGAAGAGTTGTCGCGTTTGCAAAAAGAAGAACCGTATATAATTACAATTCGTCGTATGTGCGAGGAATCTACTTTGCGTAGGGCCCCACCGTTTTTCATTGATCAATTTGATGTTGTCAGGCGTGATGCAGAACCGTCAATATTAGTGGGTGAAAGGAAATACGACCCTGCGTGCATTCCCCAGTCACTAGTTGTCACTGTGTTAGAATTGGCTCATAACCATCCCACTGCTGGACATTTAGGTGTGATGAAAACGTTTGAAAGATTGCGCGAATTTGCTTGGTTTACAAATATGCGTCCAGAATGCGCTAGATGGGTTTCTACTTGCCCTTCGTGCAACGCGAAGAAAGGATTGCGCCGCTCAATGAAAACTCAAATTCAGAGCCGGAAAATCGCTAAGTTTCCTGGTGATTTTATTGCGATTGATGCAGTAGGGCCATTGCCAATTACCGAAAAAAGGAATGTGCATGTATTGGTATTTGTGGATCAATGTACGCGTTTTGGTTTAGCAGTGCCTGTTCCTAATTTGAAGCAAGATACTGTGGCTATTGCGTTTTTGCAACATGTGTTACCGATTTTTGGTGTGCCCGCTGTAATCTTATCCGACAATGCACCAAGCTTTATTGGCGGCATTTTTGCGGAATTGCTACGTTTGGTTGAGCGTAGGAATGGAGTCTTAATGGAAATAATTTCACATTATGTAAATGGCTCGCATTCGGATTGGGACAAACACTTAGGCGCCGCTGTCTATGCGTATAATACGTCTATGCACCCCTCTATGAAAGTGACACCATATGCGTTGCTATTTGGATCAAATTCTCCGTCACTTTGGGAGTGTATGATCGAGCCGACGGGAAATGGCACCGATAAGACCGATAAGCCGACGGCGTACAGTCCTTTTGTGTCAAATTTAGACGCGCGACTTTCGGACGTCCGCGCGGCCGCGCATTCGGCTTTACAGCGCGCGCAAGAAAAAGAGTGTTTTTATGCAAATCGCAGTGCGCGTCGCTTGAATTTGAAGCCCGGTCAATCAGTTCGTGTTTATTCGCCCCGAATTCTTCGAAAGTTAGGCCGCGTTAAGAAATTCACGCATCATTATATTGGCCCGTATGAATGTTTAGATTATGTGCATCCCATTGTGACCGTGTTTAATAGGTTGTCTAAGAAAACTTATACCGTTCATGCTGATCGCGTTAAATTGACAAATGAGCCAGTTAATCCCACCTATTCGCAGATTTTCGGTTAAAAACCCTGAGATTTTCCGCTCTTCAACCTAAAGTGTCCCAAGTCAATTATTCCGTTCGAAAATTCAATTAAAATTTATTTTTGGATTATTCGCGTTTAATTCTGACCGTCAATTCGTGGTGAGTTCGGGGTTGCAAATTTGGTATTTTTGATTGTGCGCAAGGTAATTTTGAGGTAAAAAGTTATTTTTTATGTAAAAGGTAAAGCGCGAAAATTTTATCGGTGTTATTAATTGTTCATTTCTAATTATCGCCGCAAGTTTAATTCGTTAGTTGTTCATACCATCGCATTTATTTCGTTCTAAATTTGTTCTTTAATCTCATTCTCATTTTCGCCCGTTTCGCAACAAAATAAAAATTATTTTTGGCGCAATACGTTCAACGTAGTGCGTTGAAAATAATTCGCAATTTTTCGATTAGGGTGTCGCTCAGACCTTCGTGCATTTCGGTGCCGACATTCTGGGTGGCGCATTTTAAGTAGCAATAAGTTGTGTTTTCCGGTGCTCTACTTTGAAGTGTGAAATATGACTAGTTCGGGTGGCGTACCCATGGGTGGGTATGGAGCGAGTTCCAGTTCGTATCGTGGCGGGCGCATAGCCAAAGCGCCGCTCAAGTCGTGGACTTCTCATGGAAAACAGGGCGGTGACACTATTCCGCCGCTGCCCTACAATCCTCCTCGAAACGCCCGATCGACTTGTCCTGAATTTGTCATCAACCAGAAGTTGTCGGGAATAGTGGATCGAGTTCACGTCGGTAACGAGCAGCGTCCTACCAGTTATCAATGCCACATTCGTTTCGACGGCGATGCGCAGGCGCTTTTGGAAAGTTATCCGGAGTGGTCGGAAGCGGAAACGGCTTATCCCTTTTTCACCTATTCGGTCAACAAAGCGGAGCGCGCTCGTGAGCGGTCGGTGCAGAAAATTTTGAAGGAATATCGCGAGGCTAACGAAGCTTACGACATGTTTTTGCCGCTTGTCCGCCACGGCATGCATTTTGTCGCGACTGGTATCAGTAGGGTTAGCGCCAATCCGAAATATTGGGAATTGCGAGGCGTCACAATTATGAAAAATGACGCTCAAATGCCATTGTTTTTGGGCCGCCCTGTTGTTATTGTTTCGCAAGGACAGGTTGACCTCTCCGTCGATGAGCCCGCATCGGAAATTTCACAGAGAGGACAGGAAAATCGCGAAGGATATCATCCTTATCCGGCCAAGTGGAGATACTTGCGTTTGAGGGCAGCGTTCACCCCTTCGCGGTACATTAGTGCACCCCCCTTCAAAGGCGCCGACGAGCGGGATCCGGGCCCTGAAAAGTTAATTTTTGCGCACAGCGAAAATGTCATGGAAAGTGACATACACCCGCACGCCGGACAATTAGGTGTGGCGCATGTAGAATATCACGCTTTTGATGACGCCGGCAAAGTCAACAACTTTTATTGGGGTCATGCGTATGGCGTGCGTATTTTTTCGGCGCGGCAAATTGAGGCTGGTATGGAGTGGAAGGGCGAAATGAATAGAAATTACCTCACCTCTCAGCTGCAGCTTCGTTCCATCTTTTTGGCCGCTGCTAACGTGTGTCACGAAGCGCATTTGCGATACACTGCGACTAGGGCGAAAGCGGTGCGCGCGCAGGTGACTTGGCAAAATGGGCCGCGGGGATTAATTGCGATAATTAGATGGGAGCGCGTGCATTTGAATCCAGCTGCTGCGATGCGCGACACGGCCGAGTGGCACAGGAATAAGGCGCAGGGCTACATGTTGAATTTTACTTCGCCCATGTCGTCGCTACAAATCGTCGAAGCTGATCCCGGGGGGGAAGAGCGCGCTCTGACTGGCCGCCCGCAAATAAATTTACGTACGGTCAGCGCCGACATCACTGCCGAGGCGGTGCAGCTGGTCGCCAAACCGGATGTGTTGGTGCCGCAGGCGCTGTCGCCGCATTTGCTGCCTAATTGCGATTACATGGTGCGCGGTTCCGCTTTGTCGCCTAGCTACAATGGCCGCATGGAAATTTTGGAGCGGTTGTGCATAATGGGGCCTAGTGGTTACCGGCCAACCGAGAGCAACACCGGAATGCTCGCTGTGGAAGACCAGGTCAAAATGGCGGTAGTGCTGCACAAGCAGTTGAACCAAGTTGAGACTGATTGGCAGCGCACGCTCGAAAAAATTGAGTCTGACGGGTTGTATGCAGAGGTGCGCAGAGGCACATGCGAAGATTTATTGCAAGCGCAGCAGGGTGATTTTCGGCCGCAGGAGGGGCAGGGGCGTGTGATTGCGTCAGTTATCAAGTCTGTGCGAAAAACTGCGCCGCTATTGTTGATGTGTGATTCACCGTTCGGTTCCGGTAAAACGACTGTGCAAAGTCAGTGTGCGTACGCGGTTGCGTTCAAATTTACTGAGAAAAATGACCCGCCGAACCCGCTGAAGAGGGAATTGCCCTCTGATGCAAACAAAAATGCGCTTTACCACTCCACAATGATTACTTGCAGTGTGAATTCGGCCGCTGATGAGTCTGCCAGACGATCGTTGCAAAGTTTGGCAAACATTGGTCTGCCTAATTTGGAAACGGTCGTGGAAGTTTTGCTGCGCAGTAGGGAGAGGTGGACTGCGATGGATGATAAGCCAAATTTTCAAACACCTGGCTATGCGCGTTTTTGTCAGGTGCGCGCCGCTTTCGCGATTCGCGTGCTGAGTCCATTGTTGGAAGTTGACGATCGCTACGTCGATATGACGCTCCAGCAATTGCCGCTGCTGAATTTGATCGCGCAAAACATGCCCATGCATGTGATCCGATTGAATGACCACTGGCTAACTGCTTATGAACGCTTTACCGCTCAACGCCATATTTGTGACACTTTGAACGAGATCATCGCGAACAATCAGCACCCCGCCGACATTTTCGAAGCCATTCGGTCGCAGTTGCCTTTAGTTCGTTTGTCCATCGACGAAGACGACGAGGATGATTTGGTGCCACTGGACGATGGTCAAGAGGAGGGCGTGCAGGCGTGGGGGGCCGCGGCTGGCTTTGTCGATGACAACCAGGTGTGGGGCAAAATTTACAAGCGCGAAATGCGACGCCTCGTTAGGGTGGCTACTAGGTTGCATAAGGTGGTGTTGAATGTGCTGCAGCCAGGCCAAGTCCATGTGACCTTGGATTCATCGCGCGATAAGCGACTGCAAGTTTTGAAATATGCCGCGGTATTTGTGGACGAGGCGTCTTTGGCGGATGAAACTGCGATTTTTGGCGCTGTTTCAAACGCTCGACTCCCCCACAATGGCTTGGTGCTTTTGTTTGGCGATAGCAAGCAGTTGACCCGAATGGTCAGGCCGCATTCATGGATCGCTCCGATCCTGAAACCTGATCCATCGCTGATCAATAGGTTGGTGGAAGGTGTGTTGTGCCCAATTCTGAAGCTCGAGACTGTCTTCCGCGGCCACGACGCGCTGATTCAAGCGAATTCAGTCGCTGCGTACGATGGCCAATTGCGCGCGTTCCACGAATACAGTCAGTGGCGAGATACTTTGCCGCTTATGGCTTGCGGTGCCGATCAGGTGCCTTTGTCTTCTGTAATCGTGCACATGGGTTTTGAAACGAGCGAGGGCGTGTCTGTTAAAAATTTGACGGAGGTAGACATTGTGGTGCGCGTTGTGCAGCAATTTGTCATTTTGGCGCTGAACAGCGAGGGCGAGAATGTCGTTCCGTGGAGTGATTTAGAAAGCGCCGATTCGCTGCTGATTGTGTGTTTCTATTCAGCGCAGGAGAGAAGAGTGATTGACGAATTGGTGCGATTGAGCTGGGCGCAGTTGTTAGGGGGTGAGGGGTTCCCCGATTATTTGGTGACCCCAGCGTTTTGGCGGAAAAAAGTCATCACTGCTGATCGAGCGCAAGCTCGTGAAGCGCACGTGGTGATTGTGTCATGTGTGAGGGGTAGCGCGCCGCGCGTGGACGCTACTGGACACCCGTCGCAGCGCGAGCGCGATGTGATGGACAGAATTGGCTTTTTGGCGATGCCGGAGCGGTGCAACGTGGCCACGTCTCGCGCCAAAACGGCCAGAGTCGTGATCATGAACGCCGCTACCGTGCTGCATTCTGAATTTTTCTGGCGCTTTGTGGCGGTGGAATTAGGAAAGGGACGCGTTTTTGCGTACCACGAGCGACATTTGTGGGAGAGTGACCCGTTGGCTAGGTTTCTGGGCCACTGGAGAAGTGCGCCGGTCGATCTGCAAGAACCCGCTCCGCCCGTGCAAGAAGAAGAAGAAAATGAGGTTCCGCCGTCGCCGGAAGAAGTTCAGGAGGTGGATGTGAGCGAACAGCGAGTGTCCCCTCAGCCAGACGCCGATGTCGTTCCCGCTCCCGATTCCCCAGACGTGCAAATGTTGCCGCCCGAAGAGCAGGAGGAGGAGTCAGGGAAAGTTCAGCCGCGCGCGGATGAAAAAGCGAGTTGTTCTCGGTCTCGGCGTCGGTATCGCGGTCGTCGTCGCTCTCCCTCGTCGAGTTCTTCCTCTTCCTCTAGTTCGTCGTCGGGTTCGTCAAAATCGGGATCGAGTGAGACCGATTCGGCCTCGGAGTCTGAACACGCGCCGCCCGTACCGGCACACAAACAGAAAACGCACCAGGAGGAGGAAGTGATGGAGGTGGAACAGGAGCAAAGTGAACAAGGTGCTCAACAGCAGGAACCGGCAATGGAAGGTCAACGGCAAGAGCAAGAACCAGAGCCAGATACTGAAGAGGCCAATAATGCAATTATTGGAGAAAAATTGGATGAGTTAATTCAAATGGCGGGCGAGTTGAACACCGAGTTGGACGCTGAGCGACAGCAACAGTCCATGAGCCCAGACCGGCAGATGCTAAGACAAATGGACGCCATCCAGGAGGAGGCCAATGAATCTGCTGAGCCCATGCAGGAAGATGAGCAGGAGCAGCCTGAGGAAGTGGCCGCACAGCAGCTGCAGCAACCTGTTCAGGTTGTTGTAGTTGGCACGTCACCGCCACCGCAAGAGGAACAGAGTCCGCCCCCGCCAGTGACTCCAACTTTGGCAGGTTTGGAGCCAGAGGAGGAGATGGAAACGGAGTAATGGTAATTTAGGTGTACAGGATTTTTTTTTGGTTTGGTTGTTTTTGTATTTAGTCGTTTTTGTTAGAGCGAACGTTTTACCAGTAGAATTGAGCTTTTGTTGAATTAAAAATTGAATTTTCATTGAGTTTTACCGGTTCAAAAGTTTTTTTTTGTGTGTTCTCAACAAAGTGTGGAAAAATACGTAATGGTTGTCAACAAATTTAAAATTGGTTTAAAATAGTTCTCAAAAAACGGGAATTTAGTTCAATTCGTTTCTTTAATGGTTTTGCTGTGCTTCGATTTTAGCCGGGAGGTAAAATGTATGGCTGGTGGAGTTTGTGAGCAAAAGTGGGTGTCCAAAAATTGTAAAATCTCAAAAATTTTAAGTATAAATGTATATATAGTTCACTTAATGAATTTATGTAGAGGGTTGTTTACACTTCCGAGCTTACAACAATTTAAACATTTCAGTTCTACTTCGACGATGGTTTTGGGCGATTCGGTGGGCGAACGTGGCGTTGACGTTTTCGGCTACGTCGCTGCGCTACGTTGGCAACGTGGCAACGTGCATTTCCGTTTTTCCGGTGCCCCATTGTGTTATGTGTGTTTTTTTTGGCCAAGGAAAGGATTGGAGGTATTGAGGATCTGACGCAAAGTTGACGCTGTGATGTAAATAGTTGTTTTTATTTGTTTAGATTTTTTTAATTAGGTA
The DNA here is from genome assembly GCA_964036195.1 of Sphaerolaimus hirsutus. Taxonomy (NCBI): domain Eukaryota; kingdom Metazoa; phylum Nematoda; class Chromadorea; order Monhysterida; family Sphaerolaimidae; genus Sphaerolaimus; species Sphaerolaimus hirsutus. The sequence goes on along the minus strand of OZ038452.1, from coordinate 13,679,143 downwards.
GTTTTTTTTTTTTTTTTTAAGAAAGTGAGACAAGTGAATTGGCAACAATTTTAATTGTGACAGTTTAATTTAAAAGTAATTTTTACTAGCGGTTTGGATTGCATAACAAAGTTTCAGTTATTTTCTCTAAGTAAAAAGAGTGACGCTGCAGTTACGTGTCGTAGTGCGTGAATGGTCAGTGATAACTGAGGGCACATAGGTTGAATTTTGACTAACTTTCGTTGCATTTTTTTGATGTGAGGGTCGCGGCTATTGATCTAGTATGTACTGTGCATTCCTGCATTTCCGGATTGGGAAACAAAAGTTAATTTACATGCGATTTTACAAAGGTACACTGATTATAGAGGTGCGATGATGATTGGTGTTGAAAATGAGAGGTAATTAAAAGAATCGAGTCTAACTCGACAGGCATGATCGCATGTCTAAATGCCTACTCCCTTGGCTTGTTGTGAGAACAGCCCAGTCCGCCGATCTCATCGAAACAAGCACCCATACAGTGACAAGTGTACCTATTTTTGAGTGAGTTGAGCAGTTCGGTGTTGTCGGGGTGTGGTTTTTGCACAGTGCGTATGGGATCAAAAAGCCGTGGCTGACTAATTAATATTCTGGTAGCAGAATGAGTGGTGTAGCAGCGAGAGTGGTCATTTTCGTGATAAGTGCCTTCGGTAGTTAATGGCTGTTGCGTTTCGGCATGTGGCAGTGGATTCACTTGAGTTGTTTTTTTTTAAACTTCAAAAAGTCATGCAATCCAAACATGCATTTAAGCTACAAAGATTGGAATTTATAAACTTTCAAGTTGCCAATCATTTGCGTTCGTATTTCTGTTAAGCGTTATACCGACTTCATATTCATTTTAACTTTAGGTTTGGTAGGGAATAGGTAAAACTCGAGTATGTTAATTTTTATTTGATTTTACGTTTGCAACTTCGCTATTTTTTTATCTACCTAATCCTAGATTGATTTTTTTTGTATTTCCCTTTCCCCTAGAAAACTGATAACTTGATATTTGGATATTTAGGAATTTATGCAAATTTCGTGGTTGATCTTTATTATACAGAGAGATGAAATAATAAGCCGCTTGTTTTTCCTGTTTTTTCCCCGAATATTTTGATAAGTGTAAAGGTGATCTGATTTGAGTGCGTATTTATTTAATCACTCTGATAGAATTTCCGCTAAGAGTCTTTAAAAAGGTACCGTAATTCATTTTTTCCTTGACAGTCAGTGTGAAAATTAATTTCGTTCGCCTTACCGGTATCCTAATCTTATCATGGATTATCCCGCTTACGACATTTTTTCGTTGTGCATTAATAATACGTGTGCTTCTTACGCTTTGGATATCAACGTCATTTTCGTTTATTATACGCTCTTTTTGCTGATGGGATTACTGTTCGCGTGTTTATTTGTTTCGCTAATTGCTGTGTGTTTCCCCGTTCGTGGAGGTGGTTTTGGGATTTCGGTAGAGTTCGTTGAGTAAAATTTGAATCGCCCGCCATTTTTTCGCGCTAAAACAAGTTTTTACAGTATCCCGTGTGTTTTTCCTGTTCTTTTTATTCTTGTCGCATTCGTTCATTTTCTTATTTTTCTATTTTTATCCTCGCTCTTGTTCCCAACCCGATTTTTGGCGCGTGAATTCTTTGTGTTTTTGTGTAGTTGATCGACGTATCCTGTAAACTGACGCCGTGAATAATTTTAGGTATGCCCGTTTTAAAATTCCGTGTGTCTGTAAAGTCGTTTGTAAGCATGCTTCTCGTGGTATGTGGAAGTGTTGTCTGGACTTGGCTTATGTTGTTGCGTATAAAAGCGTACCGTAATTTAGAGTAGGGGTCGATTCAGTCGAAATTGCTTCGGTTTCATTTTCTTGGAGTTTTTTCGAAGGTTTTGTGCCGCTGGTTAGAAACTCGCTCTCAGTGTGTTCCCTGTGTTCTATCTAAATGTGTGAATTCTGAGTCTAAAAAATCGCCTAAAATAAAATCTCTTCTAAAAACTTCGGACCCCTTGGTGTAAATTAGACATTCAACTAACTGCTGGTGCGTTGATAAAAACGCCATTCGCTAAAAAGCTAACTTAATTGACGTAGCGTACACCTGTGATATTCACTTCGGTGAATTCACCATTGTGCGTTGCGAATTCAATCGGTAGTCGCTTTTCCGTTGCCTTACTTTGTCGCTCATCCAACGAGTAGGTGTGAGATCGGTAAAACTTGGCAGTTTGCCATAGTGGAATTTGGTTGAGTAAAAAGTAGCCGGTGAAAATTCATGACACATTCTTATAGTCTATTGATTGTATTGGAATCTACCTTATCCCACTTGAATAATGAATCAAAGTCATTGCGTATTGCACTTTTGCTCAAAAATACAGAAAACGCTTAAAATTTCCTACAAAAATAATAGTAAAAAAGATAACCGATTTCCTCTCGACGGAAAAACAATTCAAAGAACCCCTAAAATTTGAGTTTTGACATTTTTGATTGCTTTTCAAACGTTTTTTTTCTTCTAGACTCGCAGACTTGGCCCCAGACTACGCAATCTTTGTATTTCTTTGAAAAGACTTATGTTAGCAATAGATAACAGACAAAAATTGAAAATCCCGGGGGACTTATTCGAGGATATACGGTATTTAAGCACTATTCCATGCCCAACTGCACTCGAAGTCACAAATGTTCGACAAAAGGTGATATACATCACGAGTTGACATAAAAACGGATATTTTTGACAGAAATCACCACTTACCGTATATCCTCGAATAAGTCCCCCGGGGAGTTATTTTTTCGTCAGTGTTTTTGAGGGGGGAGTTATTCAAGGGAGGGAGTTATTTTTTCCTCATAACTTTCAGGAAAACTTGCAGGTAGGTAGGTGTGTATACACTGCATAAAATACACACTGTGTATGTGCTTTCGCTGCTGTAGGCTAACATTCTTTTGTATTTTTGTCTCACACACTGCACTGCATTTGCATTACGTTTTTTCACTTGTTGCACCATCTTCCACACTCATCACAGAGGGGGGAGTTTTTCAAGGGTGGGGAGTTATTCAAGGGGGGGAGTTATTTTTTCGTCAGCGTCTTTGAGGGGGGAGTTATTCAAGGGTGGGGAGTTATTCAAGGGGGGGGGTCTTATTCGAGGATATACGGTATATTGCTATGCCTTTGCTCCACAGCTTTTCATTGGCTATAAATAAGATCACAAAGACCCCACACACACTAGTTGACATCGACACCAAATGTCAACTGGTTCCGATCTCGATTCAAAGCTCGCTGACAAGTCAACGAACGACGTTCACACGCAAGGTTTGAATTGGGGTGGGAACTTGTTGACATTTGGTGTCGATGTCAACTAGTGTGTGTGGGGCCAAAGTCCTGCCACCTGTCTGATATACCTGTATATGTTGACTCATAACTAGTGATGTGAAAAGCGCCAGAACTTTGTTGGCAGTGAGCCAAAAATTGCGCTTAGCTTTTCCCGCATAAACTGGATAAAATCAACACCAAAACTAATGGAATCGCTGTGGGTGGATCGCTTAGACCAGAACTCGGTGGGCCGGCGGTGATATGCCCGCCCGATTTTATTGTGGTTGAGTGAGAGGTGACGGCCTTGTCGCTGGAGGATTACCGCAACAAACGTGCGTTTTTTTGCGAGCCCTGTCAACTGCTAAGTTACCGATTAACACGACGATGTTACAAGTGATTCCATTCCTGTTCAAATGCGTAAACTTTTAGATGGATTTCGATTGGATTTTTAGACGGCTTTCGGTAACTTGGACTTTTGACCGAAATTTGTATTTCGATTTTTCATAATTGTGAAAGTGTTTTTGTGAGGGCCTTAAGGTTGCGACTAGGGTGTCAACTTTCCGTTTTCCATTTCCGCTTTCCGCAGGCAAATTTTTTTCCGTTTCCCTTTTCCGGCTGCTAAATTTTTTTTCCGTTTCCGTTTTTCCGGCTCATTTTCCGTTTTCCGGCATTTTTTTCTCAATTTTTCCGCCTTTTTCCGTTTTCCGGTTCAATTGTCTGTTTTTCCAACTTTTTTCAACTTTCCAGCTCAATTTTCTGTTTCAGCCAAACTTGTAAAAATGCATAGAGGTTCTCAATGAAGTGAATTGTTCCTATTTCTAGTGAGATTTCTGCAAATTTTTTTAATTCAGGATAAATTTCTGCAAATTTTTTTCCGTTTCCGGCATAATTTCAGCAAATTTTTCCGTTTCCGTTTCCGTTTTCTGGCCTTCCATTTTTCCGTTTTCCGTTTTCCGGCACGTGCAAAAATTTTTCCGTTTCCGTTTTCCGGCATGTGCAAAAATTTTTCCGTTTCCGTTTTCCGCCAAAAAGTTTTTGTTGACACCCTAGTTGCGACGTAATGATATGCTTCTAAATTTGGCACGTTACGTTGCGGGCTCAGTAGATTACTGCAGATTAGTCTGGGTCGTTAGCCTTGCAGCTAATTATCGTTCGCTGATTTGCGTGTTCCATTTAAGCGTATTATTATCGTGTATTTGTGTCTGTCGACGTGCGTTTTTCGTGTTGCGTACTTAATCGTTTCCGACAATCAGCTTTACAGGAATATAGGTCTGGTAACTCCGCCTACTTCGCAGTTTTACAATAAATTTGGTCTGTTTTTGTCGCCTAAGTCTCCCTTGTTGTGTATCTGTGCAAGGAAAACGTCCACTGATAGTTCGATGCGCCTTTGCTTCCTGCAGTTTCGAATCGCACTTCATTTTAACGTTCCTCGCCAAGGATTCCCCAATTCTGCCGCTCATCCGCATCCGCACAAACGTGAGTTCTATCAAACATCCCGCAATCTATCCAACAAAACAGTGTGACCAGCGCCTAAAAATCAATCTCGGGACGTTTCCAACTTGATCTTTTCGTTCGCAGTTTATCTCTACGTCGGCAATCATGTCTGTGAAGAAGGTATTCGCTCGGCAGATTTATGACAGCCGTGGCAACCCCACGGTAGAGGTTGATCTCACCACCGATAAGGGTGCGTTTCGGCATGTTTGTGTATTAGGTGCCTTACTGTCAGGCAGTTTCATTGCGTGCGTTGTGTCATTACAATTCAGGCGTATAATTCTAAAAGTCGACGTGTCTACAAAATACGATTTTTCGATCCACAAAATTCGTTGCATTTTTCCCTCAAACATGGCAAAACTGACACTATCAAATAGGGGCATGTGATATCAAAAAATTTATGAAATTAAGAACTCAGACTCCAAATTTGGACTTGTCGACTTCGATTGTATTTTGCCTGGGTACGAACTCTCTGTCAACGTGATTGAAAGTCAAAATTGAGATTCAAGCAGAAAGATTCACTGCGTCGTGTATAACGCACATGATATACGGTGGGGCGTGACATGAGCGCTAGTAGAAATTTTGAGACGCTGTACCAAATCCCCAGTGTTCATTTCCATCGACGTTCAGTCGAAAAAACCCACTTTTTGAAAAAAGACTTCTTTAAACTAGGCCGCTGAAGAAACGTGTTTTTTCAACCCTATCGCAAACGTGTATGCCCATCGAACCGAACGCAGGTATTTTCCGCGCGGCGGTGCCTTCGGGCGCGTCGACTGGCGTGCACGAGGCGCTGGAGATGCGCGACAAAGACAAGGCTGTGCACCACGGCAAGGGCGTGCTCAACGCAGTGCGCAACGTCAACGAGAAGATCGGCCCAGAGCTGGTCAAGTCGGTGCGTGCTTGTGCCAACTGAGGCTGTTTTGAGCTGCGTTGCACACCGAGGGATTTGTACGGCGACTAGTTTTGTGCAAAGTGGAAGTCAGGGGTCTCCAAGATTTTGGCCCTCGCGGGGGCTGGATAGATTGCAAATCGCTCCCCGGAGGGATAGATAGCTGAAAAAATTTTCTGGGGGGGGCTCGCGGGGGCAAAATATATAGGCTTTTTCAGTGCATAGAAGGCCGAAAGGGGAAAAAATCGCTAATAATCAGTGAAAGTGGCCAAAAGTAGGTTTTAAATGGCTAAAAACAGGCATATAACCATGCATATAGCCGGAGAGCACGATTTTGAAGGTGAAAAACTATAAAAGGTGCAAAAATTAGTGATTTTGAGCGAAAATTGGGCAAAATTTCTCAAAAACCACTCCAGATAGATAACTGAGCGATTTGGGGGTAGTAGGCAAAAAAATTTGCCTCGGGATAGATAGATAGCTGAGCGGCCTGCGGGATAGATAGATTTTGGGGGGGCAGCCCCCCCCCCCCCCCCCCTAGGAGACCCCTGCTGGAAGTTGATTTCGGAAACTAAATATCTGCCGACATGCGTACATGCGAATTGTATAAATTCCGTCTAAATTATGTGATTTCGTCTTTCCAAAAGTTATAAATACCATTCCCGCACCCACGGTGTCAATATAGCAAATGGTGTGCTGAGAAATTGCTATTTCCACGTACGGTTTTTCGCGTCTGGCGATCCGGACACGATTTGTTTTTTTCCCTCCTAAATATCAACGGCTTCTGTTATTCACTGAATAAGCTGCACTAGATACTTTTAGCAAAAATACAGGGTGTTCCTCAATTTGCCCTCTTTCCGGATGCATTACTGATGGGACACACTGTGTTTTCGGTTGTTTGGATGTAGCTGCACCGCACTCAAACCGAGTGCTTTACACAGTACTGGTACGCGTGTGTACAGTGTGAGCAGCTGTTGTTGTGTATCTTTCACTCAACTGAACCCGCACTAAACCATCTCCGGGCGTTGCTTCTGTTGCTCAGCTCAACTTACGTACCAGAAATACGTCGGTATTTTGCTAGACATAAATATAACGTTTTAAAGCGCAGCGGCTCGGGGCTGTGCTTTTAGGAATTCCTTGGCATAAAACGTGCAACTGCAAATGGGTTAGATTAAAGATTATAAATTTAAGGGATATGTGAAAGTTTGTTAAAAAACGTTACCAGCTAAGGTTCAAACGTGACCGTATTTTCTCGGGGAAAACACCAACTGTGCCGTTATCAGGCATCCACATTTTCGGCTTTAATGATTATTTGTGCACCGATTTGAACGGTTCGATATTCAGAGCGTAGCGCTATACAGTGAAGAAATGTATGAGAACATCAATCTAAATGTATGCTCGTCTATGCAAAATGGCTTTTCCTCGCGCAGGGCTTGAACGTGACGGACCAGGCGAAGGTGGACGAGTTGATGCTGAAGCTGGACGGCACGGAGAACAAGTCGAGCCTGGGCGCCAACGCGATCCTGGGCGTGTCGCTGGCCACGTGCAAGGCGGGCGCCGTGCACAAGGGCGTGCCCCTGTACAGGCACATCGCCGACTTGGCCGGCATCAAGCAGATCTGCTTGCCCGTGCCCGCCTTCAACGTGATCAACGGCGGCAGCCACGCGGGCAACAAGCTCGCAATGCAGGAGTTCATGCTTCTGCCAGTGGGTATGTTGATTTGCGAAATGCGTCCATTCTTGTTTTTTTGTTATATAGTTTGGGTAGAATTTTTTTAAATGCAATGGTCGAAAATGGTTTTGAAAAATGCCAGTCGACAGGGCCGTATCCAGGCGGGGGGGGGGGCTGCAGCCCCCCCCCCTTCCGGAGCGAGACCAGAAAGTGAGCGGAAAATTCGACTTTTTCAACGTCAGCGTAAAAAATTTTGCGCGCAAGCGCGCATTCTTCACCAGAAATACGGTATAATCATTCGATTCGCTCCATGTCGCCGCAAATCGTTGTACACTCCATGTTGTGTTTTTGCTGTTTTGTATGTATATTTACATACATATACAGCATTCCATGGCGCTGATGCCAACGCCAATGGCGCCATGGCGTGGCGCTTACTAATGGCGCCAGCGCCATTCCGCCACTATGTAGCTAAAATTTTAGGGGGGGGGGGGCTGAGCCCCCCCCCCTCGCCGGTCTCCGTAAACAAGCAGCCCCCCCCCGCTCAAAAATCCTGGATACGTCCCTGCCAGTCGATGTTTTTTAGTACGTATTTATTTACGCTGAATTTATTCGAGCTTAATAAGGTTAATACAGCGCGTATTATCACAGTCGCAATCATTGCATGGAAGACTTGGTACACGACGATATGACGCAAAATGGACTTTTCTAATACAAATAGGTATAAATAGATAGAAGTTGCCAGCTCAAAGCTTGATTTTGTCAAGAACAAATTACAATGGCATGAATTTTCCGAAAATTTGATTTTACGTGTGCCAATCACGCAAAGACTTGATATTAGGTATTAGGGATGGCCAAGGTTTGTTTCAAAGGTTTTTTTAATAAAAAACGTTTCATTTTATAAAAAAACCCGACTATCGAAACTGTTTTAAAAAAAACCTTGACCAAATTTTTTTGTACTAAGCACTAGGTATTTTGCAATTTTTTTGCGCGCAAGCGCGCAATTTCACATACACATTGCTTTTTGTGGTTGTTTTCATTGGTTTTGCGGCATTTTTCATGTAAAAGCTTCCATCTGTTCATGCTATTGTGCCATAATAAGCTGAGATATGTTAGTGTAGTATATAATATCCAGTCAATGTGCCTCCATATACTTGTACAGTGTGAAAAATCACTTCTAATGAATTAACATTCTATTGTAACCTAATTTAAACACTATTCCAAGGCCTAGGGTGGCAGACGGTACGGCCTTGCGGTAAACCGTACGGTACGGTAAATTTACTATTTTGCGGTAAACGGTACGGTACGGTAAATCTTCAATTTTGCGGTAAACGGTACGGTACGGTAAATCTGTAAAGTGCGGTACGCGGTACGGTACGGTAAATTTCCGATTGTCAGAACTGTATCAGTGCCGGACTACAGAGAACTTTTACTTCATAAATTGACACCAAATTCAGTGACACAATTTGATAATCGGACTTAAGAACACAATAACAGTATGATATAAAATTCCATTACCCACAATGTAGGGGTTCAATATATAGGTTTATTCAAGGTGTAGAAGGAAGAAAATGAAGAAAAAATACTAAAAGTGGGTGAAAAATTGCTAGAAGTAAGTGAAATTTACACCTTAAGAGAGTGTTGAAGCACATGGCTTGATTTTATAAACACATTATACTAATGCAAATCATGACTTATATCAATGAAATGAAAGGGCTTCAAATCAGGAAAACAGTGCTGTGAAATTTGCGTGCTTGCGCGCAAAAAAATTTCAAAACACCGCGTTTATTGTCATCAATAAATTGGCATATTTAATGTCAATCTGAGTAAAATTTACCTCATTTTCTGCGGTAAATGAGTGCGGTACGCGGTACGGTACGGTAAATTTTGGAAAATGCGGTACTCGGTACGGTACGGTAAATTTCTAAAAGTGCGGTAAACGGTACGGTACGGTACGGTAAATTTCCCAAAAATGTGGTACGGTACGGTACGGTAAATTCTGCCACCCTACCAAGGCCAACTTCACTTGAAGTCACAAACATTCGACAAAAGCCAATATTCGTGATAAGTCAGCAAAAACGGATATTTTTGACCGAAATCACCACTTATAATGATATCCCATGGCTCCACAGCCATTATATGGCTAAATATAACACCACAAAGTACTTTCACCTGTCTGATAAACCTGTATATGTTGACTCAACCATATCTGGGAGCTTTTGGAAAAAAAAACAGTTTTATTTTAAATAAAACCCTCTTTTTGAAGAAAAAAAACGGCGAAAAAAACCCTAGCCATTTTTTGGCCATCCCTAGGCGGTATGGAAATCGCTGAAATAGGTCTAAAATGGCTAAAAATAGGTATAGAAGAGGATATAGTACTAAAAATAGCTGAAAGGAGGCAATAAGGAACATGAACTATTGATTTTTGAGGTGAAAATGTATAAAAAGCTATGATGAATAGCAATTTCAGGCAATAATTGAGGTAAAATTTCTCAACAATCGCTCGAGATAGGTAAATAGATAGCTGGATGATTAATTTTATTTATCTTTTTTTCTGTACGTTTATAAGTATTTTTGAATTGCCCTCGATTCAAGATAAATGTGTTTTCGCAGGTGCGGCCAATTTCTCCGAGGCGATGCGCATCGGCAGTGAGATCTACCACCACCTCAAGTCAGAGATCAATTCTCGCTACGGGCTTGACGCCACCGCCGTTGGTGACGAGGGTACGTTTTATGTACATTTTTATCAACATGAATATGATTTGGAGTGTGAAAATTTTTTTATTGATTTTTCTAGTTTTTATGGTGTGATAACGTTCGTCTGTTTGTTTTTTTGCCAGCGTCAGCGAAATGTTCCACAGCTAAACCGGGCCAAAGGTTCGGATAGAAATCCTGCTAGTCATCAATATTAGGTGATACTTGTGGAGTTCCATTCTAAAAGTTCACAAGCGCCAAATCCAGAAAAATCGAGTTAAGCGTGGATTTGACCTCCACGTATAGTTTTTCACATTTTAGAAAAAAATCAGCGTTATAGTCCATTTCGTTCCCAAGATACAGTGGTACCGATTTTCAAAAAAATCGCGATTTTCACATCGAAAGTGCACATATCCATCTCAGATCCCCTATGAAAAACAGAACTTTCATTTTGTAAGTGCACATATCCATCTCGGACCGGAGTTTCATTTCACAAGTGCATATATCCAAAAAAATAGTTTCATTTCCAAAAATGCACGCGTGCTTCGGCGCGGCCGCGAAGAGCTGGCCGGAATTCCCATACAAAAAAAGTTTCATTTCCAAAAATGCATACGTGAATTTCCAAATCTATTTTGCACTATAAATCAAATATGCGTGCATATATTGATCTGAAAATTTAGGTAGAGGTACTTTTAGACACGGGCTTTGCAGTGACGTTTTTGCCTACGATGCACCGTTAAGAAGTTATTTAACATTTAATTTCAAATGTTCAGATTTGTTCCCAATTTTGGGTGACTTACAAAATCTCACATAACTCCCGAAATATTTTCCGGCCAACAAAATTTGTGGTCGCAAAAATTGTAGAGAAATGTCGGATCTACATATCTGAAAAGTGCGGGGCAAGCGTCGTCCCCCAAACATAGCGCCGTCGGGCCAGCGTCAAACTTAAAAATGCGATTTTGAAAGATCGAAAAACTTGGATATATGCATTTTTAGAATGAAACTCCCCAATTATCTATGAAAAAATAGCGGACAAATTTCTTACATCATTTTTCAATTTGAAAATCTGTGTCTGTGTACCATCCCTTTTATTCAACGGGACATTTCACACGGCGATTGTCATTCAGGTGGCTTCGCCCCAAACATCCTGGACAACAAGGAGGCGCTCAATTTGCTCGTGTCCTCCATCAAGAAGGCCGGCTATGACGGCAAGGTAAAGATTGGCATGGACGTCGCCGCCAGCGAGTTCTTCAAGGCCGACGCCAAGAAATACGACTTGGACTTCAAAAACCCCAAATCCGACCAAGCTGCGTGGGTGAGTACTTCATTGCGCATAGGGGGTTGCCCACCCTTATGTTCTCTCAAAATCACCTTTCTAGCTATCTATCCCAAACGTAAGTTTTTTGACCACTGTCCCCTGAACCACCCCCAATCAGCCAGCTATCAAAAATAGCTAATAAAAAACACGATGTCCGAAACTTAAAAAAAACATTGGCCGAAATTTTTAGTACTCAGCGCTAGGTATTTTGAAAAAGTTTTTTTGCGAAAGCAAAAAACGCAAGCGCGCAATTTCACACACAAATTGACATTTGTGGTTGTTTTCATTGGTTTATTGGCATTTTTAGTATCAAAGCATCCATTTCTGTGCTACCATGGGTTAATAATATATAATATTCAGGTAGTGTGCTTCCATGTACCTCCACAGTGTGTAGCATCACTCCCAAAGTAACAACCTCCTTTCATAACGTTGTTTGATCACTATTCCGTGCCAAACGTCACTTGAAGTAACGAACATTCGATATATGAACATGTCAATAGAAAATGGACATTTTTGACACAAATAACCACTTACGTAGCCAGGGGGGGGGGGCGGGGCCCCCCGCAGGGGCTTCGAATGGGGGGTTTACCCCCCCCCCCCCCAAACCGCTCAGCTATCTATCTATCCCGGAGGCCGTTTTTGAGAGTTTTAATCAGCTATCTGAGAGTTTTGTTAAAACAACGTTTTTTTCCATCCCTAACCACACCACCTTCCAAATCACTAGTTCTTGTTCCTTATCGCCTATTTTCAGATATTTTTGTACTGTATGTGCTTATATAACTATTTTTCAAAGCTATACTTCACTGATAAGATGACTGTTGTCAACTACCCCTAATCAACTGAGTATTTTTTGACAACGTTAATACCAATACCTTTGAGAGAACAGAAATGTTGGAAAAAGCGGTCAGGGCCGTAGATTGAAAAAAGCGCAAGACTATGCACGTGATTGTCGCTCCAATTATCAGTGAAAACGGTATTCACTTTCTCGCTGTGTGTAATTTTTCAGAAACGAATAATTAGTATTTTCTTCTGTTCTCTCAATATATATGCTGAATCGTAATATTTAAATAATATTATATATGATGACAGAAATCGGGCGACGAGCTGCTGCAGCTGTACCTGGAGATGATCAAGGAATACCCGGTGGTGTCGATCGAGGACGCCTTCGACCAGGACGACTGGGAGAACTGGAGCAAGATGATGGGCGCGACCGGCATCCAGCTGGTGGGCGACGACCTGACCGTGACCAACCCCAAGCGCATCACCACCGCCGTGCAGAAGAAGGCATGCAATTGCCTCCTGCTCAAGGTGCGGCTCGGATAGGGGTGGCTCGTTTTGAAAGTTTATGCGAACTACTCAGGGTTGGGATTGGGACAATATATAGAATATCGACTATCTTCATATTGAATTTCGTTATTGAAAATTTTGAAGAATATCGAATATCGACCATTTTCATGTTGAATATTGACTTTGAATATCATGTTGAATATCAAATATCGAGTTGCGGAAAAATATCGAACATCGATTCAACTCTACGAACTACCATTGAAAATATTTCACATTCCACGCTGAATGTTGACATCTTGTAAAGTCTCAAAATATGCGCACAACATCAACCGTATCTACCACGTGCTTGATGCAGGTGAACCAGATCGGCAGCGTGACCGAGTCGATCGCTGCGGCGACGCTCGCCCGCCAGTCGGGCTGGGGCGTGATGGTGTCGCACAGGTCTGGCGAGACCGAGGACAGCTTCATCGCCGACCTGGTCGTCGGACTGGCCACTGGACAGGTTAGATACCACGCTTTCGCGGTGCTGTGGTACGCTCGCACTGTTGGCTTGAAAACTCCCTGGATCATAAGAACTTGGGGCCAGTTCCGCAAGTGGTAGAGTAAAAAGGATACACTCGGGACTTTCCTCTTCACTCATCACTTTACTCTTTTTAGCATAAGATTATGATACAAAAAAATCTGGATAGAAAAACATGAGATTTCGATACACAGTTGACACTTTGGGACTGTTACCTGGTGCTGGTTCTACAAGTGGCAAACTAAAGAGTTAAGTTTACCTTTTTATTTTACCATTTGCGAAACTGTCCCCTGGTGCATTCCTCAGCAAAAATTTGAGTAAAAACCCGAGGTAATGCGGTCTTATCCAAGGTCATTCTTGTGGACAATTCCCCACCTTGCAGGAAAAGATAAACTGCCGGTCAATATAAACTGGCTTTCGCTCAAAATTTTTTCAAAAGTTTTTAGTTCGATCCAGGAAGGGAGTTCGGCCAAGGTGTTTGTATTTTTGGATAGCCCTAACATTTGTCTACTCGCACCCCCGGGGGGACCCCTGTGGCTGCACCCCCTCAGCCACAGGGGCGCCTCCCGTAAAAAAATTTCATTTTTGAGTTGGTCAATATAATCAAGCTTTTTCCAGCATTTTTTTTGCTCGCTTTACACATTCCGTGTAAAGCGAGCAAAAAAAATGCCGGAAAAAGCTTGATTATATTGACCAACTCAAAAATCAAAAATTTTTATGGGAGGCGCCCCTGTGGCTGAGGGGGTGCAGCCACAGGGGTCCCCCCGGGGGTGCGAGTAGACAAATGTTAGGGCTATCCAAAAATACAAACACCTTGGCCGAACTCCCTTCCTGGATCGAACTACAAACTTTTGAAAAAAATTTGAGCGAAAGCCAATTTATATTGACCGGCAGTTTATATTTTAGTGAAAAATCGTCGCGTATAGCGAGTAGTGTAAATATTTGACTATTATTTCGCACTTTAACTCCGCCCACTTCAGATCAAAACGGGCGCGCCGTGCCGCTCCGAGCGCCTGGCCAAGTACAACCAGTTGCTGCGCATCGAGGAGGAGCTCGGCGCCGACGCCAAGTTCGCCGGCGAGCACTTCCGTTCCCCCAAGCTGTAGGTGTTGATCTGGGAAACTCTCAAATGTGCTAGATTTGAGTGTAGTTTGAGCGGATGGACTTTGCAATGAATTTGGTGGTTTTTACGGCTTGTGGACGGTCGCCCTTTCGTGGCACTTGGCTGAGATCTTTGGTTTTTGTGTGGTTAGGTACTTTAATGAAACTAGGCACGTCTTGAATAGTTTTTGATTTTGTCTGGGGAGTTTTGAAATTCACCCACTTTTCACTTTGTTTTTTTTGGATATTACATCGGGCTTTTGTTAGGTGAGTGCTAGATTTTTGAAGCAATTGTGCAATTGGTTACTCAAACAGAATCGCCTAATCCGTATTCATTTTTACAGGAGTTTAGTTTTAAAATGTTGTGATAGTGCGGGTTTGTTGCACTTGTGGAGAGAACATCACCAGATAACTCAGAAATAGTCAAAGTGCGTACAACAGTCTCAAAAATTATCTATTCATTATTCATGCAAAACCAATAAATGTAGTGCTTTAATTTGAAATTCGTTTAATTGAATTGTGCTCAAATTCGTAACTCCAAGTACAATTTGAGCTAAAGTAAAATTATTCTGGTACAATTAAAATTATGCGTCGTCAGTACGTAGGGTTGGAAAAAAATCAATTCTTTAAACGCCTTGGTTTTTTTAAATTGATTTTTTGATTGATTTTTTTTTAAATCGCCCAAAATGGGGGTGTAGAGATAAAATTTGTGTATGTTAAGCGTCAGACAATGTATTGTTATGTCTATTGTGGTCATATTATGACTGGAGTCATGGGATAGCATTATAAGCAGTGATTTCTTTCAAAAATATCCATTTTACGTCGACTTATTACGTACATCGCCTTTTGTCAACGTTCGTGACTTCAAGTGAAGTTCAGCATGGAATAGTGCTTAAGTGAAGTTGTAAGAGAAGGCTAATGCATTGCCAGTGATGCTACACACTGTAGAAGTATGTGGGAGCACATTGGCTGGATATTATATACTACACTAGCAATTAGCATATCACGGCTTATTATTCATTACACTGTAGCATGAATAAATGCAATCTTTTACACCAAAAATGCCCCGAAACCCATGAAAACACCACCAATGGTAATGTGTATTGGAAATTGCGCGCTTGCTCGCAAAAAATTGCAAAATAGCTAGTGCAAGTCTACCAGAAATTTTTCATTTTGATTTTTAAAAATTAAAATCAGTTTCCACCCTGTGATTTTTGTATAAAAAAAACAGATTTTTTAAAAATAAAATCAGCTTAAAAAAATCGAGTGCCAACCTTAGTCAGTAGCGTAAAATTAAAAAAATATGAGGATTGCAATATTCTGCACTTGATTTGTCAATCTGCCGCTGAAACGAACGCTGCAAATTTCACAATGACGGTTGTCGATTTTATGCTGCCTCGAGACTCGTTGGTCGGATCGACTTTTCAACCATTGTGTACAGTCGAAATTTCCCCTCAAAATCCTTTCTCGCTGCCGTTGGATCAGCGTTTCTGTGTCTATTGTGTGCTCGCTCATGTATCTTTTCCACCGCAATGTTGCCCCACTATTTTTTTCACCGCCATGACATGTTGGCGCCCGATCACTGACGTTATCCGAGTTGACGGGTCGTTTTTATAACCCATATGGCTCTTGTGATTGATCGCTGCCAATTTTGTGGGCCGTTCTTCATGAATCCGGATGAAATTAATCTACGCGCTGGCGGTTACATTTGTGGAGAAAATGCCCACCTTGCTCTGAATTTATCGGCCGTGTCGCTTTCCGATGGGAGTACGCGTGAAAGCTCACTTGTTTGCATTGTTCGGTGCAGTGCATTTTTGATGTAGCTCGATATTTCGCTTCCTTTTTCCGCTGGGTGCCGGTTTCCGGCGTAATTTGCATTGTTTTATGCTGGAACGGTGCCCTGCAATCATGGGCTGTTTTGTACATTTACTGGCTTTCATGCGAGGTGACAAGAATAATACCAAACCTGTCGTGTCCGCATTACGTTCAACTTTGCATATCACGTATCATTTCTGTATCTAAACGGGCTCTACAGACAATTGACAGCAAATGTCAACTTGTTCCGATCCAAATTCAAAGCGTGCTGACAAGACTATGAACGATAACAGCGGTCAAATGCACAAATATGCAAATGCAAGCAAAAATGCGTATTACTACTCATCGACAATTTTTGAATTGGGATCGGGACCAGTTGACATTGGTTATCGTTGGAACCAATGTGTGTAGAGCCAAAATGCTGTATTGCCTGTTCATATATTTCAGTCGTGCAGCCTGGCTTATTGGAATCTATCTGATGTTGGGTGGGGGGGGGGGGGTTGCTGGAAACGCCCCATAAAATAAAACCTTGTGGTTGGCGCTTCATTAATGTTAATCTCCTATGAATCGGTAAACGGCGAGATGTTTTAATCTATTCCGTCCGCCCAAAGCGGCCACTTTCGTGGGCGCTGCACGAATGCGTCCCGGAATTGCTGGGGCGGTCAAAATAATAAGCTAATGTTCACTTGCTGAGCTGTCACCATTTACTTATTTAGTCCGCTTCGAATGGCGCTGATGTCGTGGTAGACGAACACAAAGAAGTTTTTTTGAAGAAATGGGTCATTGTTTGGTAGAAAAAACTTAATTGTTCATTGTGTTCATAAAAAGTTCATTCTAATCAGAACCCAGAAAAAATTGACCGTACCATAATTGACAATATTAGTCTGCGAAAAGCCTACACATGATAAATTTCATAAATGGCACGACACGATGAATGATCGGAATTGCATTTTTCATACTTGTATTGTTCCAAGTTGAGAGCGCTTTTGGAAAGATGCGTTATTTTTGCTTGTTTTTACCTCTATTGCACCCAATTTTTTTACATAAATTCACTATGTCACTAATTTTGACCCACCACCCGCGTGGGTGGCATACAGAGTTGTTAAAAAAGTACTGAACTTTTTCAAATAAAACATTAAGTATTTATTTTTACTTACTTTACACCTGCAGTCAGTCATTAGTTTTAACGTGTGTTCTGCATTACACAGATCTCACACTGCAGTATTTACATGCCCTTTACTCTATTTGGGTTGAGGGGGTGTTAATATTTTCTCAGCAAAATTTTATGGGGGTTTATTTCGAGGGGGGTACGGTATATACCAAATTTTGACCATTTGACTTATTTTTAGCTTTTTTTTCTCCCTTTTTCCCTTTGATGTCTTGAAAAAGATGATGTAAAAGCCCATACAAAACACGTTTTCTGTACTCGAGTTCTTTATAGAAAAGTACGCGTGAAGGTGACTACGGTTACTTGCTTTCAGAGGAAACGTAACCGTATTTAGCAGTACTCGAGTACCGTATTTCCTCGAATTACCCCCGGGGGGTTTATTTTTTCAGAGTGGAAATTTTGAGAGAAAAACGTGAAAAATAAAACAATAACCACCATTTATAAGTTTTTACAGCCTTATATAAGGATGTAGATGGTATAAACGATTTTCTAACGTAACACAGTAAGTGTTTTTAACGTCTGTTATGCATTTCCCGGACTAGAAATTCATAGTGCCCATTTTGAGGGGGGTATTTTGAGGACATACGGTATACGTATTTATCGAGTAAATTTAAATACGTTTTAACAACTATGATGGCATGGTTCCTATGCTGCTCAGTGGCAATCTCCCGCTGCTTGGTGGGGAGCAAGAAAGTCCCACACCTGTGCCCGTTGCTAAATACTTGTTCATTTAGCATGCACAATCACTGGTTGATTTGGGAACTTTGGGAAAATGGCCTTTGTTCCCACCTTAATGCATTCTGTTGTGTCTTCAGTGGCGCGAAGCATTTACGTCATTTTGTTTTGCAGCATGGCGTGTGAAAGTTTTACATTTTCGCGCGATTTTCTTCTCAATACCGCGTCATAATCCCCGCTTATTTGGCATCGGCGGCCGGACCCTGGAGACTTTTTATGCTTTCTCGCCCGATGGCGCGCTGATATTGTCTCGGCGGCGTTGATAGGCGGTAATATAATGCATTTGCGGCGGTTCACGCGCATCCCGTGTCCCGGTTTCACTACGGCTCCGAGCGCATTGTTTCACCGCCACCTAGGGCCCCCATCGTGACCCGACCCGTGACCCGTAGTAGGGTCAAAGTGCGGATGCGCATTGTCTTGTCTCTGTACGGCATCCAGTTACTTGACCATTCCGGTTTCGAATGTTGATTGACCTGGTCCGATTCAAATGTCCGTCTATGTAAATATATACCAAAGTGCAGAGGTTCGGGATGGCTCACTGTCCGGTCCTATAAACCTGATGTAAGCCGGTTGCCGATTCGGTTCTGGGAACGGTTTTTAGCCGGTTCTATGCTGCATTCCTGCTTGCTATATGCTGTTCTGAAATAAAGCTTCCAACTGTATTTTGTGGATGCACTGTACTAGAGTGTAAATCTGCTGCTAGTTTGATAAGTAAGCTGGTGTACATAAATAATGCGGAAAATTGCTCGCTGCTTTAATGCCCGCTTTAGTGCCTTTTTGTGTGTTAGCGTGTGAAAATGGTCTTAGTATCTGGGCAGTGATGAAGTCGGACGCTGTTCTGTTTTCGATGCGGCCGCACCGTTCGCTTTTTATGCAAATTTATCATTTCAAATGATTCACGCAGCATGCTATAAATGGTTATTATAGCACGCCTTTGTGCCTCACTTTAATCGAAAGCCAGCTGGAAGAAACTACCTGGCAGAGGACACATGATTTTTACAGAGACTGCCCATCGTGCGATCATGCCCTCAACGACCAGCGCCCTGGTGCCAGTCCTAGACCATGCAAAATGTAAAATATCATGCAAAGTGTCAAAAATCATGTAAAATGGCCTGGAAAATGATGCCATTTTCAAGGGCATTTTACATGACTTTTGACACTACATGACATTTGACATAACATTTTATAGGGCCTGTGACTGTCCCCAGATGGGCACCTGCGCGTGCTTATGCGTTGCAATCACGTTCATCATGTCCTGCCATCAGTCGAGCAATGCAGTTATGGCGTACCCAGAAAATTACTATGTGAGTTCTCGCCAGAAGTTTTATCGAGCAAACTCGTTTTTGTTCGGGGAGTTATCCTACTTGTATTTGAGGCGTCTAATTCTAAAAGTCCACAAAATGTGATTTGGAGTAAATCGCATTTTAAGTTTCTGACTCAATTCCAGGCCCGTGGTGCGTGTCCAATTTGGCTCTCTCATGCTTTCCATTAAGTTCCATATGTTGACAATAAAGTGTCAAATTTTCAGCCCCTGCTCTCAACCTATATGTGAAAAATTGGGTGTCCATAAATTTCCATTCGGTCAGAGCAAAACTGTTTTTGGGAGGGAATTGGACTTGTCGACTTCTTGCAGTAACAAACATTTTTGTTCCCGGAGAAGCCGAGGCTGCCTAATGGGCAATTTATGCACTTGTCGACTTTTAGAAGTAGCTGTCCATAGTGGACATATCACATTTCTTGCTTTTTTCCCATAAAAAAGGAAGCGGAGGGATGGACTTGTCGACTTCTTGCACTAAACTAGGTGGACTTGTCGACTGCTTGCCCGAAATTTTTGCATTTTTCCCCAAAAATGTCAAATTTGGCACTTTGCCATATGGGCATGTGAGGTCAAAAATTTTTATGGAAAATGAAAAAAAATGTGCGGAAGTAGCCCCAGATGACGTTTCCGGGCCTAACTCGAAATTTCCATATTTTGGACTTGTCGACTTTTAGAAGTAGACGCCTCATTTATATGAAGTTGGCTGCTCGATAAAATGAGCATAAATTCCCCTGTATTTACCGAGTTGAATCTGGCTCTGGCTGCACACGTAAAAGTTCAGCGACACGAATCGAGCGGACTCATAAATGACAGGCTAAATTCAACTCGTCAGATTCTCTGCTATTGTTTTTGGCAACTACCGTATTTGCTCGAATAATTCCCCTGGGGAATTATCATTACGTCAGACTTGTTTGAGGGGGAATTATCCCAGTGGATGAATTATTAATTCGTCAAAATTTTCACGTATGTTTCTATCAACTCATTCCACAAAATATGATTTATTAACATGGCATTTTTGTTCAAATTAGAAATAACGAATTGATCATATGCCTTATAAGGGGGGGGAATTATTTTCCTCACTCATCTTACAGGGGGTTATTCAAGCAAATACGGTATTAAGTAAAACTAGCAACACTTGCATTGCACAGCTGCACCTGCCGCCGATGCGCTTCCGTGAACGGCGCGCCTTGGCTCATTCCGACAGGAGCAATTCCGACTACGTACCAGTCGGATTCGAACGCACAATGAGGTCTGGAAGGAGGGTCGACCTGTTGTTACTGTGATTTCTGATTTGTTGATGTGGACGTGGGTCTAGTGTGTTAGGTTTTGGTCGGGTTAACTGCTGCATTGGGCTCCCACACACTAGTTGACATCGCAAATGAATGTCAACCAAATGACAAAACAAAATTTTTTTAAGCATCACTGTTGACAAAAATAATGAGAATTACGTGTCACGGTGTAAAATTAACTATTCTCTATCACATAGGAAAGTTGAAATAACATAATTATTTAACTAAAATTTAGTTGACACTAATTTTGATGTCAACTAGTGTGTGGGGCCCATTTTGGACACTTTTACACACCACAGGTTGACATTGTGCTTCCATAAACCTGAACCAATAATACGCTGCAGTGATCAACGCAGCAAGCAAGTTGCATTTAATCGCAGTCAACGTGGCCTACTGTTTGTGCATAATCATCACTATCAACAATTTAAAAGTCACTCGTACACGCAAAGCTCCAATGAAAAATAGGAAAATTTCAAGACACATTTCGTTGCTAAACAAACTTTGCCAATTGATCAACGAGTAAATCGGCTAATTCGTGTAGGTATTAGTATTTAAATGTGCCGTGCCACCTCGAATAAGTGACCATTGAGTCCATTCATTACACAGCTAAAATTTCTTGAGGTGTGTGATGCGGGCTGGATACGCGTGAAGTGGCCTCACTGAGGACTCCACACGCTTCATGAGATTTTCGGTGAAGTGTGTCTGTCACGTGAGGCGACTTCATTTCGAATTTCGTGAAGCGCCGGGAAGCGCCAACGTTGGAGAGTGTCACCATGGAGACACTTCACGACGCATCACACACCCTTTTTCTGGTATGTTAGTTCCTCAGTGTCGGGCAAGTGATGCAAAAATGCCCCATCGTTGACTGAGCTTGTGCTCATGTTTTCAGTCCATAAAACACCTGAAAAATGTAGAATTATGTTAAAATATATGAGAAAATATGAAGAAAAAAATTTGATTTTTTTTAGATAAAAATTTATTTTTTTTCGCCATGATTCTCCAGAGAGATTATCTAAATCATATTTTCTTTTTGAGAGTTTTCAAGATACCTATTAGAACATATAAAATTTATTTTTATTTTGACATTTTAGGGTTTTTCCATAGAGATTGAATTATATTTTCTTTTTGAAAGATTTTCTGAGATTATATTCTCTCAAAATAACCCACTTTTCGGTGTTGGTTTTTTATATTGTTTTACCTGATGGATACCACATTGCAAAGTCTCTTTTCACGCTTAGTAAAAGTTTCCTGGCTAAAATACCTGGGTTCAAAGGAAGCATAAAAACCTACAAAAAGCATTAAAAGAATCAAATATACCTGTTTGATATGGTTGTTCATTTTTCCAAATATAGAGATCAACCCACCTAGGTAATATAAACGCCGTTATTTCAAAGTTCCAAAAGCGTATTCACATTTACCCTGAAATACCGGCTTTTTCCGTATTTATACTTATGTTTACGCTTACCGTATGCTTTCCTAAAATACCGATATGCTTGTAACACTTTCCTGGTTAAAATTCCTGGGTACAAAGGAAGCATAAAAACCTTAAAAAAACAATTGAGTGAATACGCATCTGCCAGTAAAAGGTCCAGCCATGGCATCTGTAGTGAAAATAGTTTTTTTGCTTTTGAAAAAGCATAAAACAATTGATGTGGTTGTTTTTTCCAAGTAAAGATAAATATCAAGCACACACATATGAGTCAGTCTACGAGTCAATAGCCACTCCAGGAACAAAAGCTGGACACCAAAAAAAAAATGAAAATTGTGAAAATGGTCCTAAGGTACTCCAATGGGTCCAGTAAGTTATGCAATACATGTAAAATTTTCATTCGTATATATCGCATATACTTGAAAGTGAATATTTCCAAAATGGGGCATTTCTGACATAATTTGCTATTTGGTGCCCAACTATCAATACATAATAGCTATATTTTATACCATTGGAAAGCTGAAATTGTGAACTTTCATTATCCACTGCTGACCAGTAGGTTCAATGTCATAAGTTTATACATAAGGTTTCAAAATGTACTGCATGAACTAATCTGGGTCAATCAAATCACATGTGAGGCCAAAACTAAGGAGACGTAACGGCTATATTTTGTACCGTTGCGAAGCTGAGAACCTCCTCTTTCAGAATCCACAGCCTCCCCAGAGGCTCGCGTTAGCATTTTTATACCTAAGATTTCAAAACGTGCTGCACACACTACTCTTGGGTGATCGCATCGAATGTGAGGCCGGAACTAAGGAGACGTAACGGCTATATTTTATACCGTTGCGAAGCTGAGAACCTCCTCTTTCAGAATCCACAGCCTCCCCAGAGGCTCGCGTTAGCTTTTTTATACCTAAGATTTCAAAACGTGCTGCGCACACTACTCTTGGGTGATTGCATCGCATGTGAGGCCGGAACTAATGAGACGTAACGGCTATATTTGATACCGTTGCGAAGCTGAGAACCTCCTCTTTCAGAATCCACAGCCTCCCCGGAGGCTCGCGTTTGCTTTTTTATACCTAAGATTTCAAAACGTGATGTGAGCCCTAATCTAGGGTTGATTGTATTGCATGTGGGGCCAGAACCAGGAAAAACTCAATGCTGTGGTCTATACCATTGGAAAGCTTAGAAAATTCTCTTTCAGAAACTGCCACTCTCCAGAAGGTTCACTGTCACGATTTTATACATAAGATTTGAAAATGTGGAATGCGCCTCAATCAAGGGTTGATCGTATTGCATGTGAGGCCGGAACCAGGAAAAACTAAATGCTGTGATTCATACCATTGGAAAGCTGAGATAATGCTCTTTCAGATAGTACCACTCTTCAGAAGGTTCACCGTCACGATTTTATACCTAAGATTTCAAAACATGCGGTTTGCAGAAATCCAAAGTTGATCGTATCGCATGTCAGGCCGGAACTAAGGAGACGTAACGGCTATATTTGATACCGTTGCGAAGCTGAGAACATCCTCTATCAGAATCCACAACCTCCCCAGAGGCTCGCGTTAGGATTTTTATACCTAAGATTTCAAAACGTGCTGTGCGCCCTAATCTAGGTTTGATTGTATCGCATGTGGGGCCGGAACCAGGAAAAACTGAATGCTGTGGTCTATACCATTGGAAAGCTTAGAAAATTCTCTTTCAGAATCTGCCACTCTCCAGAAGGTTCACCGTCACGATTTGATACCCAAGATTTCAAAACATGCGGTTTGCAGAAATCCAGGGTTGATCGTATCGCATGTGAGGCCGGAACTAAGGAGACGTAACGGCTATATTTGATACCGTTGCGAAGCTGAGAAAATCCTCTTTCAGAATCTACCACTCTCCAGAAGGTTCACCATCACGATTTGATACATAAGATTTGAAAGCATGGAATGCACCCCAACCTATGGTCGATTGTATCACATGTGTGGCCGGAACCAGGAAAAACTAAATGCTGTGATTCACACCATTGGAAAGCTTAGAAAATTCTCTTTCAGAAACTGCCACTTTCCAGAAGGTTCACCGTCACGATTTTATACCTAAGATTTCAAAACATGCGGTTTGCAGAAATCCAGGGTCGATCGTATTGCATGTGAGGCCGGAACTAAGGAGACGTAACGACTATATTTGATACCGTTGCGAAGCTGAGAAAATCCTCTTTCAGAATCCACAGCCTCCCCAGAGGCCAGCGTTAGGATTTTTATACCTAAGATTTCAAAACGTGCTGTGCGCCCTAATCTAGGTTTGATTGTATCACATGTGGGGCCGGAACCAGGAAAAACTAAATGCTGTGGTCTATACCATTGGAAAGCTTAGAAAATTCTCTTTCAGTATCTACCACTCTCCAGAAGGTTCACCGTCACGATTTTATACATAAGATTTGAAAACATGGAATGCGCCCCAATCTAGGGTCGATCGTATCGCATGTGAGGCCGGAACCAGGAAAAACTAAATGCTGTGATTCACACCATTGGAAAGCTTAGAAAATTGTCTTTCAGAAACTGCCACTTTCCAGAAGGTTCACCGTCACGATTTTATACATAAGATTTGAAAATGTGCTCTTTGCAGAAATTCAGGGTCAATCGTATCGCATGTGAGGCCGGAACTAAGGAGACGTAACGGCTATATTTGATACCGTTGCGAAGCTGAGAACATCCTCTTTCAGAATTCACAGCCTCCCCAGAGGCTCGCGTTAGGATTTTTATACCTAAGATTTCAAAACGTGCTTTTTGCAGAAATCGAGGGTCGATTGTATCACATGTGAGGCCAAAACTAATGAGACGTAACGGCTATATTTTATACCGTTGCAAAGCTGAGAACCTCCTCTTTCAGAATCCATAGCCTCCCCAGAGGCTCGCGTTAGCATTTTTATACCTAAGATTTCAAAATGTGATGTGCGCTCTAATCTAGGGTTAATTGTATCGCATGTGGGGCTGGAACCAGGAAAAACTAAATGCTGTGGTCTATACCATTGGAAAGCTTAGAAAATTCTCTTTCAGAAACTGCCACTCTCCAGAAGGTTCACCGTCACGATTTTATACATAAGATTTGAAAACATGGAATGCGCCCCAATCTAGGGTCGATCATATCGCATGTGAGGCCGGAACCAGGAAAAACTAAATGCTGTGATTCACACCATTGGAAAGCTTAGAAAATTCTCTTTCAGAAACTGCCACTTTCCAGAAGGTTCACCGTCACGATTTTATACCTAAGATTTGAAAATGTGCTGTTTGCAGAAATCCAGGGTCAGTCGTATCGCATGTGAGGCCAGAACTAAGGAGACGTAACGGCTATATTTGATACCGTTGCGAAGCTGAGAACATCCTCTTTCAGAATTCACAGCCTCCCCAGAGGCTCGCGTTAGGATTTTTATACCTAAGATTTCAAAACGTGCTTTTTGCAGAAATCAAGGGTCGATTGTATCACATGTGAGGCCAAAACTAATGAGACGTAACGGCTATATTTTATACCGTTGCAAAGCTGAGAACCTCCTCTTTCAGAATCCATAGCCTCCCCAGAGGCTCGCGTTAGCATTTTTATACCTAAGATTTCAAAATGTGATGTGCGCTCTAATCTAGGGTTAATTGTATCGCATGTGGGGCTGGAACCAGGAAAAACTAAATGCTGTGGTCTATACCATTGGAAAGCTTAGAAAATTCTCTTTCAGAAACTGCCACTCTCCAGAAGGTTCACCGTCACGATTTTATACATAAGATTTGAAAACATGGAATGCGCCCCAATCTAGGGTCGATCATATCGCATGTGAGGCCGGAACCAGGAAAAACTAAATGCTGTGATTCACACCATTGGAAAGCTTAGAAAATTCTCTTTCAGAAACTGCCACTCTCCAGAAGGTTCACCGTCACGATTTTATACATAAGATTTGAAAACGTGGAATGCGCCCCAATCAAGGGTTGATTGTATTGCATGTGAGGCCGGAACCAGAAAAAACTAAATGCTGTGATTCATACCATTGGAAAGCTGAGATAATTCTCTTTCAGATAGTACCACTCTCCAGAAGGTTCACCGTCACGATTTTATACCTAAGATTTCAAAACATACGGTTTGCAGAAATCCAGGGTCGATCATATCACATGTGAGGCCTGAACTAAGGAGACGTAATGGCTATATTTGATACTGTTGCGAAGCTGAGAACCTCCTCTTTCAGAATCCACAGCCTCCCCGGAGGCTCGCGTTAGCTTTTTTATACCTAAGATTTCAAAACGTGATGTGCGCCCTAATCTAGGGTTGACTGTATCGCATGTGGGGCCGGAACCAGGAAAAACTAAATGCTGTGATTCATACCATTGGAAAGCTTTTTGAAATGTTTTGAAATCTTAGGTGGTAGATTCTGAGAGTGGTAGATGGTAGATTCTGAAAGAGAATTTTCTCAGCTTTCCAATGGTATAGACCACAGCATTTAGTTTTTCCTGGTTCTGACCTCACATTTGATGCTATCGACCCTCGATTAGGCCACACA
This sequence comes from Sphaerolaimus hirsutus, assembly GCA_964036195.1. Taxonomy (NCBI): domain Eukaryota; kingdom Metazoa; phylum Nematoda; class Chromadorea; order Monhysterida; family Sphaerolaimidae; genus Sphaerolaimus; species Sphaerolaimus hirsutus. The sequence continues at coordinate 13,652,618 of OZ038452.1, read as the reverse complement.
GCACGTTTTGAAATCTTAGGTATAAAAATGCTAACGCGAGCCTCTGGGGAGGCTGTGGATTCTGAAAGAGGATGTTCTCAGCTTCGCAATGGTATAAAATATAGCCGTTACGTCTCCTTAGTTCCGGCCTCACATGAGCTGCAATCACCCAAGAGTAGTGCATGCAGCACGTTTTGAAATCTTAGGTATAAAATCGTGACAGTGAACCTTCTTGAGAGTGGTAGATTCTGAAAGAGAATTTTCTCAGCTTTCCAATGGTATAGACCACAGCATTTAGTTTTTCCTGATTCCGACCTCACATTTGATGCTATCGACCCTCGATTAGGCCACACAGCACGTTTTGAAATCTTAGGTATAAAAATGCTAACACGAGCCTCTGGGGAGGCTGTGGATTCTGAAAGGGTATGTTCTCAGCTTTGCAACGGTATAAAATATAGCCTTTACATCTCCTTAGTTCTGGCCTCACATGAGATGCGATCACCCAAGAGTAGTGCATGCAGCACGTTTTGAAATCTTAGGTATAAAATCGTGACCGTGAACATTCTTGAGAGTGGTAGATTCTGAAAGAGAATTTTTTCAGCTTTCCAATGGTATAGACCACAGCATTTAGTTTTTCCTGGTTCTGACCTCACATGTGATGCTATCGACCCTCAATTAGGCCACACAGCACGTTTTGAATACTTAGGTATAAAAATGCTAATGCAAGCCCCTGGGGAGGCTGCGGATTCTGAAAGGGAATGTTCTCAGCTTCGCAACGGTATAAAATATAGCCGTTACATCTCCTTAGTTCTGGCCTCACATTAGATGCGATCACCCAAGAGTAGTGCATGCAGCACGTTTTGAAATCTCAGGTATAAAATCGTGACCGTGAACCTTCTTGAGAGTGGTAGATTCTGAAAGAGAATTTTCTCAGCTTTCCAATGGTATAGACCACAGCATTTAGTTTTTCCTGGTTCCGACCTCACATGTGATGCTATCGACCCTCGATGAGGCCACACAGCACGTTTTAAAATCTTAGGTATAAAAATGCTAACGCGAGCCTCTGGGGAGGCTGTGGATTCTGAAAGGGGATGTTCTCAGCATTGCAACGGTATAAAATATTGCCGTTAGGTCTCCTTAGTTCCGGCCCCACATGAGATGTGATCACCCAAGAGTAGTGCGCACAACACATTTTGAAATCTTAGGTATAAAAATGCTAACGCGAGCCTCTGGGGAGGCTGTGGATTCTGAAAAGGGATGTTCTCAGCTACACAACAGTATAAAATATAGCCGTTACGTCTCCTTAGTTCCGGCCTCACATGAGATGCAATCACCCAAGAGTAGTGCATGCAGCACGTTTTGAAATCTTAGGTATAAAAATGCTAACGCGAGCCTCTGGGGAGGCTGTGGATTCTGAAAGGGGATGTTCTCAGCATTGCAACGGTATACAATATTGCTGTTACGTCTCCTTAGTTCCGGCCCCACATGAGATGTGATCACCCAAGAGTAGTGCGCGCAGCATGTTTTGAAATCTTAGGTATAAATATGCTAACGCGAGCTTCTGAGGAGGCTGTGGATTCTGAAAGAGGATGTTCTCAGCTACGCAACGGTATAAAATATAGCCGTTACGTCTCCTTAGTTCCGGCCTCACATGAGATGCAATCACCCAAGAGTAGTGCATGCAGCACGTTTTGAAATCTTAGGTATAAAAATGCTAACGCGAGCCTCTGGGGAGGCTGTGGATTCTGAAAGGGGATGTTCTCAGCATCGCAACGGTATAAAATATTGCCGTTACGTCTCCTTAGTTCCGGCCTCACATGAGATGCAATCACCCAAGAGTAGTGCATGCAGCACGTTTTGAAATTTTAGGTATAAAATCGTGACAGTGAACCTTCTTGAGAGTGGTAGATTCTGAAAGAGAATTTTCTCAGCTTTCCAATGGTATAGACCACAGCATTTAGTTTTCCTGGTTCTGACCTCACATGCGATGCGATCACCCAAGAGTAGTGCGCACAACACGTTTTGAAATCTTAGGTATAAAAATGCTAACACAAGGCTCTGGGGAGGCTGTGGATTCTGAAAGGGGATGTTCTTAGCTTCGCAACAGTATAAAATATAGCCGTTACGTCTCCTTAGTTCCGGCCTCACATGAGATGTGATCACCCAAGAGTAGTGCGCGCAGCATGTTTTGAAATCTTAGGTATTAATATGCTAACGCGAGCTTCTGGGGAGGCTGTGGATTCTGAAAGAGGATGTTCTCAGCTACGCAACGGTATAAAATATAGCCGTTACGTCTTCTTAGTTCCGGCCTCACATGAGATGTGATCACCCAAGAGTAGTGCACGCAGCATGTTTTGAAATCTTAGGTATAAATATGCTAACGCGAGCTTCTGGGGAGGCTGTGGATTCTGAAAGAGGATGTTCTCAGCTACGCAACGGTATAAAATATAGCCATTACGTCTCCTTAGTTTTGGCCTCAGTCTTGATGTGATCACCTCATGTCACCATTCCATGCTAAAATGCTCAATTTTGCTATATATAAGAGGAAACAGAAAAAATGAAATATCATTTTTTTATCAGTGTTATACAAGCAAGACTTTAAGAAAATAAAAAAATTTTTGATGTGTCCAACTTTTGGCTACTGACTCGTAGACTGACTCATATAAACGTCGTTAATGATATACTCGGATGACATTACACCGTACATTGTTCCGGAGGAAACACTCCATCGTGACATCATCACTTTCATCATCATCATCATCTCTCGCCATCACGTCGTCTTCATGACGTCATCATCACGTCTTCCATAAGTTCTCGGCTGGCCGTCTGCCAGCCCAAGACATAACTCCTATCTGTTTGTAGGGTATCGTGTCTGCCGAGTATATAGAATTTCATCCAACAAATTCCCCAAAGAACTGGAAAAAAACGTCTGACAAAGGTTCATTAGAATGTCAATTCTGAAGTCTACTGAGCCAAACATACCTGAATATGCATACCTGAAAATGTTCATAACGTGAGTTTGTCATTAATTGCTGTTCTATTCAGGTAGTAAATTATTTTGGTGACATAAACTTTGAGATCGTTATTGGACATTTTTGATAAATGCATCGAAACTGATGTTTTTCGAAACGAATAAATTGATGTTTTTTAATGATCAACAAGATGAGAACTTTGCAAAACTGTTGTACCCCAGCGGCTGTGTAAAAAGTTCAGTATTTTTGGTTCTGATCGATACATTTTCGTTTTAATTGAACGAACACGCAACCAATTTTCCGTTTGAAAACAACCTTTTGTTGCACTTTTGGTGCTTGGCGCTAACTTGCTGTGGCGCCATTTCCGCGAAAAACGCCACGGCGCTATTTTTACCCAGCGCCAGGAACAAAAATGTCTGGCGCTGGCGCTAGCGCCAAGGCAAAAAGCGCCATGGCGCGACATTTTACTCTGGCGCCATTGGCGCCTGGCGCTAGGTGTTGAAAAAGCGCTTTTGGCGCCAAAGTCCTGGCGCTTTTTACATCACTACTCAAAACACAAAATGTTTCTATTCTATACTAACCCATCATTGAGCGTAGCATCCCATCCCCTACTAGACTTCTTGCGTACGGATATGGCCTGTGTTGAATATTTTGGCTAGAATTGAACGCCTTCACAAGGCTGCGCGATGTCAGTCGCATGAAAGCAAGTCCATAACATTTTATGTTCAATTCTCTGGGGTCACATGTAAACTGCTACGGATTCTACTAGGTAGGTAGTTTGCATACATAGGTAACAATATAGCTAAAGATGGCATGAACGTATACATAGGTATTTACATAAATACAATAGATTGGTATTTATCTTCCGGGAGTATGTGCAATGCAGGAATACATGTGCATTTGTGCGCTAACACCCATGCATTCTACGGAAAGTTGGAAATTGATTCCTCGCATAAAAAGCCACGCGTATATTTAAGACAATACTATCACAGATAAAAAACGTCATCCGTCAAAATTATGAAAGTATGGTGCATCAATCACTGGTGTCTTCCGTCGAAGTGCAGCAGCGGCATAGTTGGCGCTTATTTGCCAGTGATCGTTGAGATTTGCCTCACAATGTATTTAGCTGCACCTGTACCTGCATTCCGCCCTCACTACAATGAACCTTAATGCTGTATTATTTAAATGTAAGGTTCAATGCGGTCGGTTGTACAGGGTGCGGCAATTTAGACGGACCCCATAAAGTTTTGAATAACTTGTCACTGGGTAGTCGGATTAACGTCAAATTTTAGGTCAACATTAACAACTAAATAGGAAAGGAGCCCTGAAAACATGGCTGCGATAGCTCCACTCGTTCTGAAGTTATTCATGGAAACGTGTAATTGTCACTTTTCCATCACCTAGCTTTACGACCAATTACGCAAGCGCCCGCCGATTTCCTTATGGGCATGGCGAATTGGTGGGGGGCGTGCACGCATTTGAGCATGCGGCTGCGAAAAGAAAATCAGAGAAAAAAAAACGGAAAAAAAAATCCGATCCCGATCCCAGTCCCGAGAAGTCAATCCCGTTTGAACGATATCACAAGGTGGTGGAAAAGTGACAATTACGCATTCACATGAATAACATGTGAACGAGTGAAGCTATCGCAGCTATGTTTTCAGGGCTCCTTACCTATTTAGTTGTTAATGTTGACCTAAAATTTGACGTTAATCCGACTACCCAGTGACAAGTTTTTCAAAACTTTATGGGGTCCGTCAAATTGCCGCACCCTGTAGTTGTTGCATTATTTTACCTGTCAGCGCCCATCTCCACCCATCGTTTTTTCCCTGGAACAAAATAGCCGTTGCCTACTGTGCCATGATCAATTTAGCCGATTACTTTCAGCAAAAGCGGGGGAAAACAGGGCGGCCATGTTTACAGAGAAAGGCAATCTGTGAACAGCATAAAAACGCCTGGTTCCGTTCCAGGGGTGCTAAATACGCCATTTCCCACCCCGAAGCTAAAAGCTCATTGGTGCGTTGCATATTACTCGACCGCTGATCGGCCAAGCCAGCGATCAACTGTTTTCAACTCATTACGGTTAACAGGAATACTGGGTTTGTTTGCATGGACTTGGACTTGGATGACGCGTTACTGTGAACTAAAACCAGTTCAAAACATATTTTTCAGTTGACTAACAGTCAACTATTCTACCTACTTTGCGTAGCCTCAATGAGGTTCAACGTGGTTTCGCTGCTTCCAGGGACACAAAGCTTTTGTCTACCACAGCTTGCGTCTCGTGTCGTAAAAAACTGTAATCTAACACGATATGGCCAGTATAATCCACTAGAAACTAGTAACGACGTGGCTAATCAACTGACGTTGATATATCACACTTTTTTGGTTTACCGTATTACCTCGAAATACCCCCAGGGGGTTTATTATTTCGCCAGCAAAATTTGAGGGGGGATCATTCGAGGGGGGGGGGGTTATTCGAGGGGGGGTCTATTATTTCGCCAGAAATTTTCGGAAATTCCCCGTACGCGGACGTAGAAAAATCGAACAATTACATTGATGTATATGCGTTTATACGCATATATAACTGTATATACACAAAAACCCTTCCCTAACGTCACTTAATCATCAGGTTTTAACGTGTGTTCTGCATTGTACAGATCACAAACTGCGGTATTTGTCATGTACGTTCACGTTACACTCAATCGTAGGGGGGGTATATCGAGGGGGGGGGGGGGGTTTATTATTTCCTCAGCCGAAATTTAGGGGGGGGGGGGGGGTATTTCGAGGGGGGGGGGGTTAATTCAAGGG
>OZ038452.1:13624611-13646662 GCA_964036195.1 Sphaerolaimus hirsutus | reverse complement strand
TGAGTAAAAAGTAGCTGGTGAAAATTCATGACACAGGGTTGGTTTTATAAAAATCATTTGTATACAAATTGTATAAAAATTGTATAAAAATGTATTTTATTTTAATTTTATTCTTGTTTCATTTTATTTTATTTTATTTTATTCCAAAATAATAATAAAATAATAAAATGGACCATTTTACAAAAAATTTACAAAAATTTTACAGAAATTTTACAAAAGATCAGAATCTTGCATGCAAGGTCAGAAAAATGTGATAATTAGACCTAAACATGAAAAACGTGTGACAAATTTTTCCATTACTTTGCAAAAGTTGCATGCAGTAGGTATTGTTAGCTAGTTGCAAGTGTTAAGTTACAATTATCGATAAGAATGGTTTGCATTTTCAGTAGAAGGATTACTGGAGTGTGCTGGGCACATTTGTAAAACATCATACAAAGTGTCAATTGTCATGACAAATGTAGTAAAGAGTCAATTGGCTTTTCAAATGTCAAGCAAAGCATAATTGTCATGACAAATGTCGTGCAGAGTGTAAATTGTGTACCTGAATCTTATGTTTTGGTATCCAAACCTTATATTTTTGGCATCCAAATCTTAGGTTTTGGTATCCAAATGTTCACATAAGATTTCATTACAAAAACAACAAGATTTGGATAAAAAAATAAGATTTGGATACAATTTGCTTAACAGTTTCCACTTTCATTTATATTTGTCATGACAATTGACACTTTACTTAACATTTTCATGAAAATTGATACTTTCCATTCCATTTCATGACATTTTGACACTTTACATGGCTTGGGACTGCCCCAGCTCCGCGAATGAACAGGTTGAACTATAAACAACAGAAAAAAATTTTTACAAAAAATATGAATTTTTATACAATTTTTAGAAAAATATGAATTTGTATACAATTTTACAAATCTTTTACAAAAATTCGAATTTTTATACAATTTTTATTTTTATTTTGAAATTTTCCATTTTATTTTATTTTATTTTATTCTTCAAGTTTCCATTTTATTTTTATTTTATTTTTATTCTTTTCTGAGATTTTGCCAACCCTGGTTGTGGGTACCTAATAGCCCATCGTTACTGCGGCCCTTCTCGAAAATTTCTGGGGAAATGATAAAACCCCTCTCTAATAAGCCCCTTCTCGAAATGCCCCCAGTCATAATTTCCACTCTGGAAAAATAAACCCCCTGGGGGTATTTCGAGGAAATACGGTATTTATGATCGACCCAGTCGGATGTCATAAACAGTATGAATAGGTATACACTGCGGATCGCATACTATGCAATTTTCTTAACGAGCCACTCCATCATGACGTCATCGTTAATAATAAAGAATTCTTCAAAGAAAAGTAAAAAATGATTTCAAGCAGGAATTATATGTCGGTTGTACTTGACTCCGCCATTTTCTTTTGAAAATAATTTTTGTGAAAGTGTATACCTACAGTATCCGGCTTATTCTTAACGCATAAATAATTTTGGGCGCATACTTTGCGGTCCACAGAGTTTATAGTGATAAATGTGATCATGCAGAATGTTGTGGTGGTGATTAGATTGTGACCATTCATATTTACATATTTACATTGTTATATCAGAATATTTGAATGAAGACGAATCGCAAAATAATAGCTTGCAAATTAGTATACCTAGGTACTAAAAGAATATTACCAAAAACATTATTTCGCCGCGCATCAACTAAAATACCTATGCCCTTTCTAAACAATACAAAAGATAGTGCAATGGCTTTTAAGCGGTCGATTAAATCAATATTTAGAGTTGTGATAAGCGAAAAAATGGGAGCTTTTTGAGGAGACATTCAGCTAAATGTACCCAGATGTAGAGTACTATTGCAGAGTTCCGTGGGTGTAAATAATAAGGTACCTAAGAAGATCGTAGTGTTTTGGAAGATTTATGTGACTTAAACACAGCACTGCATATGGATGCACCTCCAAGCACGGAACGTGTCGGAAACTTAAGTTTGAGTAAAAACATTGTAAAGAAGTTATTTAACATTAATTGGCATTGGCATTACATACATAGATACCGTATTACCTCATATTATCCCCCCCCCCTTGAATTAACCCCCCCCCCCCTCGAAATACCCCCCCCTAAAATTCGGCTGAGGAAATAATAAACCCCCCCTCGAAATACCCCCCCTAAAATTGAGTGTAAAGAGAACGCACATGACAAATACCGTAGTTTGTGATCTGTACAATGCAGAACACACGTTAAAAGTGATGGCTAAGTGACGTTAGTGAAGGGTTTATGCGTATACACAGTTATATATGCCTATATACACATATACATCTACGTAATTGTTCGATTTTTCTACGTCTGTGTATGGGGAATTTCCGAAAATTTCTGGCGAAAAGAGCCCCCCTCGAAAAAAAACCCCTCGAATTATCCCCCCTCAAATTTTGCTGGCGAAATAATAAACCCCCTGGGGGTATTTCGAGGTAATACGGTAGTTCCATACCACCTGCACAAGCTAGCGTATCGGGCAAATATCACAAAATGCATTTTTCAAGCACAAAGTATCACCAGTACAAAGCCGTGTTACGCAACAAAAAAAACAAGTAAATGATTTGCAGACATCACTTCCTCTAAAACAGCAGTAGATACCCATGATGCCTTATTGGTGGGGGGCCAAATCGCGATGGATAGTTATTGTCCACAGATCCAACCAGCGCCGGCCCAGTGAACCTGTTCGCTGAGCGTTTCTTGAACCTGCGTCATTTTGAAAAGCTGTTAGGTCTAAGTTCACCGTTGAAAAAACATGGATAGGGATACCGTATTTCCTCGAAATACCCCCCGGGGGGTGATTGTTTCATAGTGGTCCCGAGAGGGGGGGGGTTAAACGAGGGGGGGGGTATTTCGAGGGGGGGGGTGATTGTTTCACAAGAAAAATTTTGAAAACCAAGTACGAAATTGTCGTCTGAAACGTACGCAGACGTCGAAAAATGCAACAAAAACCGCCATTTATAAGGTTCTGTAGACTAATATTAGTATGTAGATGGTATGTACACTGTTCTAACGTGACACCGACATTGTTTTAACGTGTGTTCTGCAGTACACTGAACACAAACTACAGTTATTGTCATGTACGTTCCCTTTACACTCAATTTGGGGGGGGGGGGTATTTCGAGGGGGGGGGGTGATTGTTTCATAGTGGTCTCGAGAGGGGGGGGGTCAAACGAGGGGGGGGGTATTTCAAGGGGGGGGGTATTTCGAGGAAATACGGTATAAATTAACATTGAAGGTTGACTCACCAGACTGGCAAAGGCAGCGGGGCAAATGGAGGCGGATGGCTGTGGTGTCTGTAGCCGCCGCGCTGCAACACAATCAAATTGCAATTATGTAAAACACATGCTGCTGTGTGCTGACATAGTTCACATCAAAATTCGTGTCAACTGAATTTTGGTAAATTAGGTTTTTTCAACGATCCTATGTGCTAGAGCTTAGCTAGGTAATTTAAAATTGTGACTCTTTTACTTTCATTGTTTCTGTTAAGTGTGATTCTTAAAAAAATTTTTTTGGTGTTTTTAGTTGACATTCAGTTGACATGTATACTCGATGTCAACTGTACTCGTGCGTGTGGGCCCAAAGATGCGGAACTTACCACTGCGGAGGCCCTCCTGACAGCGTAGGGGTAGTCAAAGTCATAGTTAGCGTGTGCAAATGGTGAGCACAGCGCAATAATTGTTATGATGAGCAATGTCGCACCAAAGCTTAACGCTGGTAGCTGCATTCCACAAAATGGCATGTCGCTTCCACCGTGTGAATAGCAGTTAATTTTTGAAGTAATTGGAAACTGGGTGATGTGGTTATTTTAACATGATTTTACTTTGCAATCAAACCCATCAAAGCGCTTGTGATGAATATACCTAAAATAATTACCTATGTTTTATTTTGAATCCTAATATTTAAATACGTGTATACTCAGCGGACAACAAAGTATGCGCAGAATCCTACCATAATTTGATGAATAAAATCTTGTGATAAATTTCATAATAAATAATTCCATAGTATTTACAAATGAAATATTATGGTGAAAAACTGTATAATTTTTGGTTTATATTCAGATGAGTTATGGTAGGTTTCCATACTAAGTGTGATGTCCGCCGAGTATACTTCAAAAACGATTTGAAGAAAATATAGGGCGTTCTGCCCAAGACAACAATGAGCAGGACCTTCCAGCAACACCATATTATACATTCGGCAGACGCAAAGTATGCGCCCAAAATAACTTATGTTTTAGCCGATAACGCACCAGCAAGAGACTTATGTAAGCACGTTCACAAGAAAAAAATTTTTAAAAGAAAAAGATACATTTTTTCTATTTTTTAAAGAAAAGATCACACCGATACGTCGTTCCGTGCCTAAAATCATTTTTTCTTTTTTGGTTAACATCTTTAATTATACATGACGCCATGATGAAGTGTTAACTTCATAAAAATGCTTAGCAGGCGGTCCGGGGAGTAGTTATATACAAAATGGCCAACGTTACGCCAAAGAGTGCTCAACTGTTAAAAGGCAGCAGCGCGTAGTTATGGGATCATTGCGAACGGGTACCTCGGTAATTTAGTTGGTCGTTTGGTTCACATACACCAAGTGTTTTGAATTGTTGTAGATGAAAAGGGAGTTTTGGTGCTATTCGAAATTGATTCTTCACAGCTACGACGTTACGGAATCAAGTAATGGGCTTAGCTTGTGAAAGTGAGCTTGATAAAAACTCACAGAGCCTACCTAATTTCTTGCCATTTATTCAAATGAGATTCTTATATTCCAAGCCATGATACAAAACTGGCACATCGACTGAGTGCCAGCTAGAAACCGACTTTTGTATTCAGCTAACTTGCGTGGGTGTAGGATAGTCCTATTTATTTATTGTTTACATGCTCCTCGGTGCACTTGAATTCGATGACGAATGATGGGTAATATATGTGCGCGCAAATGCATGGTGACGTTGCTCAAGTGCGTGGAAATGAGCACTCGCCGTACCGGGCATTCAAGTGGACCACGTGGCTGCAGATTTGATTACGCAACCGCGGCCGTGTGCTTCGCAAAAACGAATGCATGTTGCCACGAGCGCACGGCAGGCAATGTTTATCTCAGTTCTCAGGTTTCACTCGGAGGGATGCTCATTTATCAGATGGCCAGACAAGCTGTGCGCTGCGAAGCACTCAATATATGTACTCTAGATTTACCAGCGCAACGGACTGCACATCCCAGCTTTTTTGCGTTACACTGACGCGTTTTCTTGAATAATCCCCATGCCCAGTTAACTGGAAAACAACTACCCTCTGAAAAACGCCTCCAAAACCTGTCCGTGTTCAGTTAAGCAAAACGAAATAAAGTATGCATGCTGCACATATTGTCCAAAAGCAGCACACTACATGCGGTATTCACGCGGAAATTCAACACAAAAATAAGCCCGAATTCACGACAATACTGTAAAGGGAGTGATGGGGGAATCCAATCGACCAAAGCGACAAATTGCGCAACGGCGCGGCGCCGCGGCCCCCCAGCGGCTGCACCTTGGCTGCGCACGCCCACCAGTTCGCCCAATAAGCGGAGCACGTTTGCGGATGCAAACCAGCGCGTGCAGACGCGGCTCGGCCCAAATGGAGAATGACGAAACTTGCACGGTGCGAACAAAGGTGCATTAATTACATAAATAAATGCCAGGTTTCGGCCGGACACTTCTTGCTGGCATCTGCATTAATTACATAAATGAATACCGTATTTGTCCGATTAATTACCCTGGAATACCGCCTCCAATCAACGATGGAAAAAAAACAGAAATTGAACACAGAAACTCATTTTTGTTTTACACAGAAACACGGAAACTCAAAATTTTTGAAAAACTCTAAACTCAAATGAGTTTTTATTGGAGAACACAGAAACACAGAAACACGGAAACACAGAAAAGTTTCTTGAGTTTTTTCATTGTTTTCAAGCTTTGACTGAACAAAATAAGTTGTGTGCATGTGTTACATGGCTCACATCTTTGGCTCGCATTAAAAGAAAGAAGTACATACGAAGTAAATACATAAATATGAATGCAAGCATAGATATACCGTATTACCTCGAATTAACCCCCGTCAAAATGGGCTGGGGAAATAATAACCCCCCCTCGAAATACCCCCCAAATACAGTGTAAACAGCATGTACACTACAAATAACACAGTGTGTGAACTGTATTATGCAGAACACACGCTAAAACCGATGACTGAGTGACCTCAGGGAATGGTTTATGTGTAATATTTATACACATATGAGGCTGTATATGCCTATAAACACTCCTACTTCTCTGACAACGTTGTATTTTTCTACGTCTGAGTATGGGGAATTTTGTAAAATTTCTGGCGAAATAATAGACCCCCCTCGAATAACCCCCCCCCTCGAATTAACCCCCCTCAAAATTTGCTGGCGAAATAATAAACCCCCATGGGGGTATTTCGAGGTAATACGGTAGTCACTTTTTGCATTTTGTGTGCTTCAATTGAATTTTCTGAAATACTCTAAGTATCCAGTACTTGTGAAAAAATACTGGGCACAATGGGTACTAGTACAATTGAAGTATTGTAGCCATGGGTATTTACTCAGTACGCTGTTTTACGCGTATTTTAGAGTAAAGTAAATACCCAATATCAACTCTGCAAATAAAACAGAGTTTTGTTCACCGTATTTCCTCGAAATACTCCCCCTCAAAATAGACACTAAAAATTAATACGCCCATCTGGAATGATGTATTTACATCATGTGTGCAATGTAATTATTATACATGATGTATTTATTGCTGCCAGATTTATTTATTGCTGCCTGCATTTCAGCTACACATACATTTATTAACCGTTTTTGAGTACTTAAAAGCATATTCTTTACTATGAATTTCACGAAAATTTCTGACCCCCCTCGAAATACCCCCTCGTTTAACTCCCCCTCAAAATTTGCACCATGAAACGATCACCCCTCGGGGGGGGGGGGGGGGAGTACGTCGAGGATTTATAGTATGTGTTTTCTGTGTTCTCCAATATAAAACTCATTGGAGTTTAGAGTTCAAGCAGGATCGACTTCAGGACCGGGATCGGAACTGCACTATCCAAAAAAATTCCGGGTGCTATTTCAACCCTACCTATTTGAGTTTCGAGTTGATCAAAATTTCCAGTGTCACTTAGTCAAACAAAGCAGAGAAGCTCAGCGAGATTCTGTGTTTAAAATGTGTGTCAAACAAAACACAGAAGCTCAAGCTGATCGCAAAATCAATCAAAGCCGAGCGCGGAATTGCGGCGCGCCGGCGAGAACTAGGATTTGGAACGCATCTGCGCACTCTCATCTGAGCATGCACGAATGACGCAAATCAAGTTAACTGGATCAACTACTTATTTAGCCCAAGTACCAACTTATTTAGCCACCACGTTTTCTATTTGCAGCGGTGTCTCGCTGAAATTAGACGGTGCCTGACGACTAACGATGGCAAACAGTCGAAAAAAAAGTATTTAAATTTTTAAGTGTTTTTGCTGAAATGAATTTTCGAATTTTCGAATTTTTCGTCAAAATAATTTTCGAATTTCGAATTTAATTTTCGAATTTCGAATTTTCGAATCTTTTTTGGCAATTTTCGAATTTTTTTGGCTAGTTTTTGAATTTTTTGAAATAATTTTCGAATCTTTTTGGCAAAATATTGGATTTTAAGCTTGAAACACAGAATTTGGACTGTCTTCATGTTCTGCTCAGTGTTATAAACTTATTTTTACCATAATTTAGCATTAAAAATGGTGGAAGGATTTATGCAAACCAGTGTGCTGCTTCCTCATTTAATTCACACATCGGCACATTTTATTCACCAACACAGCGAAGGCAATAAAATGAACAATTGAAAAATTGGCATCAAATAAAATATCGGCATACAAAAATTGGTATCAAATACCATATTTCCTGGAATTAACCGCCCTGCTGGCTGCCCCCCCCCCCCAGGTTTATTTTTTCAGAGTGGAAACTTGGGGGTTTAAACGAGGGTGGGTATTTCAAGGGGGGTTATTATTTTGCCAGAAATTTTTCAAAATCCCAGTACTAAATTGTTTTTTGTAAGTAACACAGATGTCAAAAAATTCAACAAAAACTGCCATTTATAAGACTCTATAGACTAACACACACACACACACACACCTGTTGTAACACAACACAGTCATTGTTTTTGGCATGTGTTCTGTGTTTCCAAGATCACAAACCGCATTCCATTCTCTATAAACCAAATTGGGGGGGGGTATTTCAAGGGGGTTTAAAAATTCATAGTGTAAATTTTGAGGGGGGTAAATATTTCGAGGGGGGACATTTCGGGGATGTGTCAAAGTCCACCTCTTCCACCGCGGATGACATTTCAACGTTTTTTTTGTTACATTTCGCTTTTTCATAAGCGCCGCGTATCAATTGTCGATTGATATAGCACGTTGAACTTAAGATAGCGTTTTGTTGCCTTGAATAACCTGAAAAATTCGAAAACTATTTTCGAATTTTTGAATTTTCGAATTTTCGAATTTTTTAAAAAATAAATCGATTTTTAAGTGTTTTTTCTAGGGGCGAAATAAAAATTCGAAAATTCCGAAAAAATTCGAAAATTCGAAAATGTTTTCGAATTTTCGAATCTTTGTTTGCCATTGTTACTGACGACTACATAAATATATGCTGCTGTTATCAAACTTTGTAATATCAGGCAGCGCGAAATTTGACGTAAACTACCGTATTACCTCGAATTATCCCCCCCCCTTGAATTGACCCCCCCCTCGAATTAACCCCCCCTCAAAATCGGCTGGGGAAATAATAAACCCCCCCTCGAAATACCCCCCCCCTTCGGAATGATGTACGTCATGTACATAATAAATACATCATGTATGCAATGTACATGATGTATATTACTGTTTATCTGTATTGCAGCTACACATGGACATGTTTGTGTAGCTAATCTACGTTTTTATGTCCAAATATATCTTGTTTGGACACATTTATTACCTGTTTTGGGCATGCAAATGCCTACTATTTACTACGATCCTTACGAAAATTTCTGACGAAATAATAAGACCCCCCCTCGAATAAACCCCCCCTCGAATTAACCCCCCCTCAAATTTTGCTGGCGAAATAATAAACCCCCATGGGGGTATTTCGAGGTAATACGGTAATTCTTAAATACTGGCGCCGTGCACTCTAGTACACCACCGAAATTTGGGAAATTCATAAATCGGTTTTAAATACATTTGAGTTTACCACAAAGAGGAGTTTGTCAACTACAATTGATGGCGATCAAAAATGATTCATTGCGGTAAAATCAAGTTCGCTCAAAACAGATTTATGAGTTCCCAACTTTCGATGGTATACTAGTGTGCATGGCCGCAATATCTACCGTATTTCCTCGAAATACCCCCAGGGAGTCTACTTTTTCAGAGTGAGAATTTTGAGGGGGGGGGGGGTTAAACGAGGGGGGTATTTCGAGGGGGGTGTATTATTTCGCCAGAAATTTTTCCAGAAACTCGCAGTACTAATTTGTTGTTTGTAACGCACGCAGACGTAGAAAAATTCAACAATAAGCACCACGTAAATATAAGAGTCTATAGCTTTATAAGAAAATGTAATTGGTATAAACCATGTTCTCAATTTGGGGGGGTATTTCGAGGGGGTTATAAATTCATAGTGTCCATTTTTAGGGGGGATTTCGGGGGGGGGGATTTCGAGGGGGTATTTCGAGGATATACTGTAGGTAGATATCTGCCATGAATCGGGTTCCCCGAAGAAACGTATCGGGTAACTGAAATTTCACGTCATGCCATCTTGATGTAGGTTCTTTCTGGTGCTGAATCCAAAGTGATCTTTCTTTCAGGGTTGGTTGAAGAAGACAACTTAATCGAAGTGCCTAGAATAAATAAAGGCAATGGCAAGCATCGCCATTCATCTACTCTGGAATTGCTGTCCGTTCGAACGGTAAATATCTTTAGTCGCTGCAGTTGCATCGCTGCGGATCGAAAACTCCAATGAAATGACCGACGGACGTTCAGATGTGCGCGCATTAAGTAGGAAAGTCTGTATACCGTATTACCTCGAATTACCCCACTGAATTAACCCCCCGTCGAATTAACCCCTCTCCCCTTAAATTTTGCTGGCGAAATAATTAACTCCCATGGGGGTATTTCGAGGTAATACGGTACATGTCTAAACTGTGATCACCGAAAAACTTTTTTTTCAAAAAGCATGCAGAAAAGAATGATGCATAACCAAAGATGATGAATGGATGTGAAACTAGATGTGAAACTGCGTGCTTGAGCGACAAAATGTACGCATGCCAACAAAATTTGCATTGCCAAAAATGTGTCAGTGATTTGAAAATCATATTAAAAGCTACAATTCGAAAAAAAATCAAAAATCGCTTTCCAACCCTATTAACTGGTCTGCCGCTTTATATCTCGATTACTGGATTGGAGCGTGGGCGATTCCATTAGGAGGATGCACGCACTGAACAAATCAAACGAGTGGATTGAAGATTTTGTTTCATTGCAAAGAACCCAGAACTGGAGGTCAGTTGACGACGAAAGTGGTTATAAGCATCGGTTCAAAACGTCGCAGTATAAATGTTCGCGGTATAACGTTCTTTACCGAACGTTGAACGTAAGTGACGGCTAGTGATGGAATGGCGCCATGGCGCTTGGCGCCCTTTTTCTGTGGCGCCCTTGGCGCTTGGAACCCACCTTCCGAATGGCGCCATGGCGCCCTTTTTCTGACGCTTTTCCATCACTAGTGGCGGCCCACACACTAGTTGACACACGTGCGTCAAGTGGTCTGTGTCAACTCAGATTTCGTTGTCAGGCTTCACGTGTCACCATTTTCACTCTCAATTTCGACTATTTTCAGTTTTTTTGGGCTATAAATGATCTATGAAGCTCATACACCCATTTTTTGGCTATTTTTCTCTATTTGTCCCCATTTATCCCTTCCATACCTTGAAAAAACCTACTTCAACACCTATCAGAAATGCGTTTTCTGTACACGAGTACTCTCAAAAAGTATACATAAATGCGAGTACAAGAACTTTTTTTCGGAGGAAATGTAGGTAAACGTATTTACTCTGTACTCAAGTAAATATGTTTACGTATTTATCGTATAAAAGTAAATACGTTTGAACAACTATGCTTCTCTTATACCTTATTAAAGCACTATTCCAGGCCGAACTTTACTTGAAGTCACAAACCTTCGACAAAAGGTGATATAATTATGTAACGAGTCTACATAAAAATGTATATTTTCGGCAGCTATGTAAAGTCATCACTCACAATGCTATCCCATGGCCCCACAGCTATGGCTATATTTACATCACAAAGTACTTGTCAGATAAATATCTAATACCTCAAAATCATATTTGTGAGCTCTAAATAACGTTTTTTTCCCATTTCTAATCATTCGATAGAGGTAGTGGCATGAGAGAAACTGTGTTATTGTAAATAGCGCTTTTCACACAGTTTCACAACGTCTGTGTTAAATAATGCACGCAGAACGTTCGGCAGTCACTTGTCGCACTTAGCTCCGCCTTTTATGTCAGTTTTCCGGAAAACGCATATCGTTTTACACGACTGACTTGGGAAAAAAGAGAAGAGATGTGTATATTTCCCGCTAGCAATCTGCACGCAAAAAAGAAATAAAATTATTGGCTCACTTTGGAGTCGTCCCATCAAATGATCTGATTTGGCTGTGGTGCTTCTGTTTCTGCTTGGACACCATGGCATCGCTGTTCCGGACGACGCCTGGTCGCCCATTCACCAAAGTGGTGCGTTTAGCGCATAATCTAGCCACATTTCGTGCGCTTAATCGCGTGTCGGGCGCCTTATGCGTGTGTACATCCTTCGTTCTCATTGGATCTGATCCCAGGGCGCAAATTTGAACGCACGTCAGACGCCCGACACGCGAGTAATCACTGAAGTTAGATCTGAGTAAGCACTGAAATTGTGCACATCAGTGCTACACATCCATGTACAATTTCACACACTTACTCACTTGTCGGTCACGAGCCTGTCATGTTCAAATTGGATCTGACCCCAGGTGGCGGCCGTGTCGCCGGCGGTGTCGGGCTACACGCCTTTGCCACTGTCCAAAAAGCGCAAGGAGCACCTGAGTACCAGCGTGGAGCCCCTGACGCACAGTTCCATGGCCAAGCACGGCGAGTGGAAGGCGGGGCTTGTCGCGCCCGGCCTCAGATTCACCAAAGGAGTCAACTGTAGGTTTTGTTGCATGTTTGTTTCAAATTCAGTTTATGCTATTCCATTTTTGTTGTTTTTCCAGCCGGCATGCAAGTACGCACGGTGCACACGGATGTCTATTTCCCGAATATGGAAACGTACAGGTGTGTTTTTAAGGCAGCGTTTTTTTGGGATCGGGCTATTTATGACGAATTGACAGCCGTCCAAGTTAACAGTTATGTATCGTACGAGTGAGTGTGAAAGCGCTCAAAGTACTCAAAATCGCTAAAATTAGCCACATTTTGCCAACTCTCACCTTCATAATCACTATTTTCGTCTTTATACATGGTTATATAGCTATTTTATTTATAGCGATTGGGAAATAATTTTTGGCAGGCTTCTTTATGGCACGCTGCCAATTTGTCATACGTGGTTTTTCCCTTTTTTGGGGGATGACAATTAATTATTAAATAGATCGGACGCCTCGATCAATAATGATTTGATCAACCTCACTCACTGCATGGTGCCATTACCAAGTTTTATAGATTACGCAATAATGAGCACTAGATAACTTATTTTTCCCGTTGCCGGTGAATTTGTTCTATGCAGCCTCGTGAGCGAAGCCGCACAGAACAAATCCGTGTAAACGCGGCCTTACAAAGTTAGCCGACTGAGCCGCATTGCGTAGCCAAATGCGTTGAACTGTCCGGCGCAGACGCGACAGCACTAAGGACCCCACGAAGCCGGCGCGCGAGTCCGAGGACGAGAGACGCGCGTTCACCTACCTGTCGTACGGCGCCGCTGGCGTGTTCGGCCTGTACGTGAGCAAGGCCGCAGTGCGCACCATGGTCGAGTACAAGTCCATGGCCATGGACCAAGTCGCCTTGGCCAACACTGAAGTCAACATCTCCGACATTCATGAAGGTTCCTTAGACGATTGCGTCGATTTGACGTTCAAGTGAACGAACGTTGCCAGCGGTCTTGTAAATTTGGACCTATGAGAGGTTTCGTATATATCGCTCCTCCTGAGGGATAGATAGCTGAAAAAAGGGGTTCGCGGGGTTCATTTTATAGGGTTTTCAAGGTTCAAGCAAGAAATGGAAAAAAAATTGGTAAAAATAAAAATACAGGCACACCAATAGCTGAAAATAGGCAGTAAAGCACGTGAACTAGTAATTTTGAAAGTGAAAATGGGTAAAAAGTTAGCGATGTTGAGGAAAGTTCTCGACAATCGTTCCAGATGGATGGCCGATTTGAGGGTGGGGTTTCAGATGATATTCGCCAAAAAAATTGCGTCGGGATAGATAGATAGCTGGAGCGTTTGGGTTGGGGTAACCCCCTCTACCTCTATCACCCCCCATTCTAGACTTAGACCTCTGAATGTTGCAGAATTTTTATTACAGGCATTACCAAAACGTTTTCTTGGCGCGGCAAGCCGGTGTTCGTGCGACATCGGCCGCAGAGCGAAATCGACAAGGAGCGCTCCGTGGATTTGAACTCGCTGCGCGACCCGCAGCATGATGACGACAGAGTAAAGAACCCCAGCTGGGTGGTGTCTCTCGGCGTGTGTACGCATCTTGGCTGCGTGCCAATTGGTTTGTCAGGGGTTGGCACTTTTGTAGTTTGTGTTTCCAGAGGCGCCACAGCATGTGCCGCCAGAAATGGTTCTTCCCGTGTTCGGGGTTGGAGAAATTTTATGGGGATCGATTGGCAGTATGGTTTGGAAATTTTCTTGATCGAGAGTAGGGAAGGCCAGCGCTTTTTTATATAAAAAAGCGCAGGCAAATTTTTTAGCACTTATGCACTAGGTATTTTGCAAGTTTTGCGCGCAAGCGCGTAATTTCAAATGCAAATTGCCATTGGTGGTTGTTTCCATTGGTTTTGTGCATTTTAGTTGCATTGTTTCTATTCCTGCATGGTATAATGTAATAGTAATTTGTGATATGTCAGTGTAGTAAATAATATCCAGCCAATGTGCTTCCACACACTTTTCTACAGTCTGAAACATCACTGTCATGTATAGGGTTCAAACGGGATTGACTTTTCGGGATCGGGATCGGGATTCACTTTTTGAGATTTCGGGATCGGCATTGGGGTTTCGGGATCGGGATTGGTATTTTGAGATTTCGGGATTGGGATCGGCATTGGGGTTTCGGGATCGGGATTGGCCGGGATTGGGGTCACGGGATCGGGATTGGCATTTTTTCGGGATCGGGATTGGGGTCTAGGGATAGAGATTTTCGTCACTGTTCTGGCATTCACAGTTGTTCATAAAGGTCTCAAAACACTGTTGGATGCCAGAAAAGTGACATAAAATTGACACTGGGGGTTTGTGTTCACATTTTTGCACACAAAAATGTCATTTTTTCACTTTTTATAATTTTCACTATGTTTTTCCGGGATCGGGATCCCGGACTTGGGAGATTCTCGGGATCGGGGTTTGAAAGTTTACGGGATCGGGATCGGGATTGGTATTTTTGGATTTCGGGATCGGGATCGGAATTGGGGTTTCAGGATCGGGATCGCTAAATCCCGGAATTTCACGGGATCCGGGATCGGGATCCCGTTTGAACCCTAGTCATGTATTAGCCTTGTCTTATAGCCGTATTTAAGCACTATTCCATGCCTAACTTCACTTGCAGTCAAGAAACATTCAAAAACGGCGATATACATAACGAGTCGACATAAAATTAGATTCTTTTGACAGAAATCAGCACCTATAATGCTATCCCATGATTACACGGCCATTCTATGGCTATATATCTTCACAAGTACTGCCACTCGTGTGATATACCTGTAGACACAGAACCAGAACCAGAAACATATTTGGGAGCTTTTAAGGTATCTTGACATTTTTTTGAAAAAGGCCTGTTTTTTAAAAGCGCTTTTTAAAAAAAAGCGCTATTTTCCATCCCTAATCGAAAGTAGCATTTCAAATTTTCGGGGTTGTGTCGTCTGGATCGGGATGGCTGAATTCCGAAAATGTTCGGGATTCGAGATTGGATCCCGTTTAAAGTCTACTTCCCCTTGCAGCTGGCATGGGTGACTTCGGCGGCTATTACTGCCCCTGCCACGGGTCTCACTACGACACGGCTGGGCGCATTCGCAAGGGCCCCGCCCCGCTGAACTTGGAGGTGCCACCCTATCGATTCAAAGACGAGGGCACCATAGTCATTGGCGAAACTGACTGATTGAAGTGATACCCCGTAGATTGTGCAATCGCAATCCATAGCGTGTGCGTGTAAAGTTCAGAATTTATATTGTTTAGGAACAGATGTAATGTGGTGGCTAAGCTCAAGTTGTCAGAAAGCTGGCACATTTGATTTGCGTGGTTTTTGGTGGGAGTGAAGTAGACCGACTATGAGGGATTTTGCATTTGTGATTTGTCAATTGTAATAAACTACTGCTGGATGCACCTCGGCATTTTTTTCATGTTTCTTTTTATTTACTGCTTCCGATAATGAAATGAAAGTAGTGAAATCCCTTCATGCGATGTTTCTTTCGGTAGCCTGTAATAGTCTATCCTCGCATGCCATCTATCGACTGGTTACATCAAAATAAGTCCACTTTTCAGTTTTATTTTTGTCCATTTCACTTTGCACCTTGATTTGTCATTTTTATCATGTAAACATTTCCTTCCCACCAAGTGTTTTGGATTGCAGTGTCGAGTCTGCATCCATCATGGGCAGCTTAATGATGCAGTTGAACTTGGACGTGCTCAAGGTGCCGCTGGGCTTTATCAGACTCGTTGAGCTTGTGAGTTATTTGTGGTATTTTTGTTTGGTATATGGCAAGTTTCCAGGGAATGCCTACGGCTACCGGCAAACAATATAAACCTTTATCGGCTTCTGAGCGAACCTGAGTTTACTGGAATGTGTTATTTGCGATCTCTGTCAAGATGACTAACAGCTCATTCCGGTTGTCGTTCAAACCTGATAAATGAGTTTACTAAATTGTTATTTTTCCGGCAAAAAACAAATGTGCGCAGCGCCACTATTGTTCAGTCCCGTCGGACACTTTTGGCACCATTCCAGGGCGCTCGCATTAGCACACGCTGCATAACTTCCGCCAGCCCGCCAAATTCTGCCATCCAATAAACCTTCGCTCAGCACCCTGGGATGGTGCCGCCGTTTGGCATCATTCCAAGTGTCACCTCACACCGCCACCGTTTTTCAGCCGCTGTCCATAATAGCCTTCTCTTCGTTGGTTGGTTTCGGACGCGAGACCACGTATCATGCGTCCAACGTCTCCACTTGTGAGAAGGTCACTATACGTTTTGGATACCCTTTCGCGTGAGTTGTTTATTATCTAAAAAATTTTGATAGTCTGACATTTGAGGTGGAGATTTTGTCGGTGTTGAGATGAATGTAAATCGCTCCTCCATTAGGATGGGGTTTGAAGTAAAGAAATAAGATTTTGGTTGTGAAAATCTGCAATAGGATATTTACTAAAATTGGCGATTTTGGGTGAAAATTTTTGCAAAATCGCTTCCATGTGTGTAGAAAGATGGATGTTTTCGGGGAATGTTCAAGGGCGAATAGGTAAACGTTGGCAAATTGATGACGTGGATAATATATTTAAACAAAATGAGTTTATCATCCGTTCCAACATTTGCGGAACATTGTGCATTAAATCAGTGTGAAGCGAGGAGTGGCTTTTTCATTGAAAACTGCGATTTTAAGAGTGAAACCAAACCAATGTCAAGGGTAAAGTCAGACGTTTGGGGGAGCCTGAACAACACAAACTCAATTAGCTAATTACTATTCACACGCCACTAACTAGGCCCCCCACCCAACCAGTCTAGACTCAATGGTGCCAAAGGACTCCTGCACCAAGGACTCCGGCACGGCCGCCTTGTTCCACGAGACCTACACCAGCACGTCGCAGTTCTTCGTGTTCGTCGGCGTGATCACCATGCTCTACTGCCTGGCCATTTTGGCCGTGTACTTGGTGCTGTGGCACAAATATGAGAGGGATGATCGGTATGCTATCGTGGTCGGTCGCTGGGTCTTGTTTTTATGTTTGGAATTTGTTTGCTTGCGCTCATTCGTCTTGACGTTAAGGGTACATCCACATTTTGTGATTAATATTATGCTCAGAGGTGTATGGATGGGAAAAAATTATTTTCTATGCTGCTTGATTTAAACAGTATCAATTTTTTGATGAAAAAATTTCAATAACCCAAAAGTGGGTATAGAACACGATCAGTATATTGGTATACGCGGCGGACATCACACTTAGTATGAAAACCTACCATAACCCATCTGAATAGTGAAAATTATACAGTTTTTTCATCATAACATTTTGTCTTTTACTATAGGACAATTAATTACGAAATTTATCACTAGATTTTATTCATTAAATTATGGTAGGTTTTCATACTAGGTGTACTGCCCGCCGAGTATATATAAAGTGGTTTCGTGTGTTCGGTAGACAGATAATATCTGTGGAAGTTGCAAAAACTGCAGTGACACTGCATAAACGTGAAAATTTTTATCTCGATTCTTACCAATACATCAACTGACCTGTGACACCGCACAGGACACCATCGCGACCGCGGTGCTGTTCGTGTTCTGGCTGTTCGGCACCATCTTCTGGATGTTCAACGCGTTCGGCGTGGGCACCGTCACCAGTGCGACGGCGATCGAGAAGGCGCTGAGCAGCACTGACAAAGCCTGCAAAGTGGAGGGAGCCTGCAAGCTGCAGGAGGGATGGGGCTACGCCGGCCTGGCCATTTCCGTCGTTGGTTCATTTGGAAGATGCGAGTTTTTACCGCGGACCTGCCATAATTCATGCGTTGCCCATTGTAAACTATGGCTGAGCATCAAAATTCGAAGGTAGGTTTGTCTGTAGAAGGAATAAGCAAAAAATCGCTAAAAATAGCTGAAAAATGACTAAAAACTGTATAAGCACATACATAGGTAGCCAAAAATGGTAGCCAAAATAGCCTTATATGCCGCAAAAGTTAAAAAGTTAGCCGCAAAATGCCTTATAAAATGTTAAGTGTCATGCAAAGTGTCAAGAGTCATGTAAGGTGTAATCTTTATTTTTTTTACTGGATGTTTTAAATTTTTCATGAAATTTTACATAACTTGATAGCATGACATTTGACAGGTAATTTTACATGGTCTGCGTGTGGCACCTGGTCCTGGTATCGGTATAGAAAAGCCAGTATCGTTTGAATCCTAATCTCAAGTAAAATGACGCAAACTATTAAGGGATGAGTTTTTCACCAATACTTATCACTTATAACACTTGATTCATGATGGGTTGTGGTTGCTTGAATATCGTGCCACTGGGCTGGCAGAATTTACTGTACCGTACCGTGTCAAAAATTTTTTTTTACGGAAAACGGAAAAAAAATTTCCACTTGGCGGAAAACGGAAACGGAAACGGAAAAAAAAATTCTGCAGCCGGGAAACGTAAAAAGGGGTCAGAAAAACGTAAACGGCAAATGGAAATTTGCACGGAAACGGAAAAATTTGCTAACATTTTGCCGGAAAATCGATAAAATTTGCTGAAATTTTGCTGGAAGTGGAAAAAATTTGCAGAAATTTTGCTGGAAACAGAAAAAAGTTACATAATTGACAATCAGCATGAATGCTTACCAGTTTTGCTGGAACAGAAAACAGAAAGTTGAGCCAGAAAAAGGTAAAATGAGGTGTAAGAATGAACAATTGAGGCGGAAAACGGAAATGGCAGAAAAATCTGGAAATTGAGGCAGAAAATGGAAAAAAGGCGGAAAAACTGAAAATTTAGCCGGAAAACGGAAAATGAGCCGGAAAAGCGGAAACGGAAAAAAAGTGGCCGGAAAACGGAACGGAAATCAGGAAAAAAAATTCAGCAGCCGGAAAACGGAACGGAAAACGGAAAAAATTTGCCTGCGGAAAACGGAAACGGAAAACGGAAATTTGACACCCTACCGCCTACCGCAGTTTTCAGATTTACTGTGCCATAACGCAAGGACGCAGGCGGGGGGGGGGGGGCGGCCGCCCCCACCCCCTTCCCGGGCCGGACAAAAAATATGCCAGGAATGGCACTTCCGTGAAGCGATTAAGTCGCCAGTTTGAAAAAACTTTGCGCGCAAGCGCGCATTTTTCCTTCACGCAACAGGTATTTTTGCCTGACTGGTCACGGCAGCCTTAAATCCTGTAAAAATGTGCAGGAAATGTGAAAGTTCTATTCACGTCGCTGTATATGACTGTAAATAAGGGATGGCCCAGAAAGGTTTTTTCCAACGACAGGGTTTTAAAAAAACAACCTTTTTTTCAAAAACTGTTTTATTTTAAAATAAGACCGTTTTTTTAAAAGCTCCCAGATATGGACATGAGTCAACATATACAGGTAAATCAGACTGGTGACAGTACTTTGTAATGTTACATATAGCCGTAGAATGGCTGTTGTGTCATGGGATAGCATTATAAGTGGTTATTTCTGTCAAAAATATCTGTTTTATGTCGACTTATTACGGATATCGCCTTTTGTCGAACATTTGTGACTTAAAGTGAAGTGTAGTATGGAAAAGTGCTTAAATAAGGATATCAGAGCAGGCTAACACATTGGCAGTGGTGTTTCACACTGCACAAGTATGTGGGTGCACTTTAGCTGTATATTATAAACCCATGTTCACTTGGGTTGGGACACGTTTGAGTTTCCGATAAAGTTAAAATTTGTGCTCGATCGCGGGCATCCCGGGGAACTTAGCCGGCATCAAAAGATAGCCCCAACATTTGTCTACAAGTTCCCTGGGACACCCCCCGGCTGAACCCCCTGTGGGTCGTGTAAATGGCCCACACACTTTTTTTAATACAAAAATGAACTGCTCACTTGGGTTGGGACATAAATACGTTTGGCCCATAAATCGATTCTATTCTGTCTTTCAAGGCCGGATTTCAACCTTGAAGACAACACAGTGTTGGCATACTGCCAGAGGACAATTCTTAACTGAAAAAATCAGATTTGGATAGAGTTGTATAAACTCATGCTGTCAAGTGAGTTAACAGTCAGTTTTCTGTTGTTTACAGTCGTTTCTTTTGGTAAACTGACTTAACAAAGCCACACCCACTTCTCAGACATCCACTACACCCCCACCAACCAGAACGACCCTGAAAAGTGCAATGAGGCACTGCACAGTGAAGGGATAATCTCTAATGTGGATCGCTTAAGCACAGTTGGTGTACTGGGTAAGGGATTCTGGGAATTAAGCTGTGTGTAGGACACTGGAAACAAAATGTCACATTAGAGGAGAGTATGGTGAATTTTTTTTTATATTTTCCCTGCGCAATGAACCATCCAAAAAATGGAGAAATGAAAGTGCAAAAATCTTAGAAATGAAAAAATCAAAAATTTAGTAATAAAAATGTAAAAAAATTGCACTTTTTTTTTGCACCTCCGTTTCTCCATTTTTTGGATGGTTCATTGCGCAGGGAAAATATATTAAAAAATTCACCATACTCTCCTCTAATGTGACATTTTGTTTCCAGTGTCCTACACACAGCTTAATTCCCAGAATCCCTTACCCAGTACACCAACTGTGCTTAAGCGATCCACATTAGAGATTATCCCTTCACTGTGCAGTGCCTCATTGCACTTTTCAGGGTCGTTCTGGTTGGTGGGAGTGTAGTGGATGTCTGAGAAGTGGGTGTGGCTTTGTTAAGTCAGTTTACCAAAAGAAATGATTGTTAACAACAGAAAACTGACTGTTAACTCACTTGACAGCATGAGTTTATATAACTCTATCCAAATCTGATTTTTTTGATTAAGAATTGTCCTCTGGCAGTATGCCAACACTGTGTTGTCTTCAAGGTTGAAATCCGGCCTTGAAAGATAGAATAGAATCGATTTATGGGCCAAACGTATTTATGTCCCAACCCACGTGAGCAGTTCATTTTTGTATAAAAAAAAGTGTGGGCCATTTACACGGCCCACAGGGGGTTCAGCCAGGGGGTGTCCAAGGGAACTTGTAGACAAATGTTGGGGCTATCTTTTGATGCCGGCCAAGTTCCCCGGGATGCCCGCGATCGAGCACAAATTTTAACTTTATCGGAAACTCAAACGTGTCCCAACCCAGGTGAACATGGGTTTACAAAATATGCTTTATGATTACAATAGCATGCCATTTTTATTGGACATTAATCTGAATTAATTGGACATGACATATGAATATGATTATATGACTTAAGGGGGGAATTATTTTTTGCACTCATATTACACGGGGGAATTGTTCAAACAAATACTTCATTTGCATACAGGGACGTAGTAGCCAGAATTTTTGAGCGGGGGGGGGCGGATTGTATACGGAGCCCGGCGAACGGGGGGGACGGCGCCCCCCCCCCCCTAAAATTTAACCTGTAGTAGGGGAATGCCAACGCCAGTGGCGCCATGGCGTGGCGCCTACGACTGGCGCCAGCGTCATGGCGCCACTGGCGTTGGCATTGGCGCCAAAACAGCAGTATATGCCTGTATTTTATAGGCAAGTACAGCCACATGGGCAGGAATTGGGTCCATTTCACTGGCTTTTAGGCTGGGAAACTGATTAGCCGAAAATATATGTTACGTGAAGGGAAAATGCGCGCTTGCGCGCAAAATTTTTTACAACTGTCGACAAAATTGTCTTCTGGAAGTGCCATTTCTGGCACATTTTTTGGTCCGGCTCGGGAAGGGATTGCGGCCCGCCCCCCCCCCTGGCTACGTCCTTGTTTGCATATGCTAGCACAAGGAATGAATTTTTGAATTTGGTTGATTGGTTTAGGTGACTGCACATAAGATATGTTCGATCGAGTCACACGAAAATGAAAGTACGTAATATGACAGATATCACGAATACAA
>OZ038452.1:13564411-13624411 GCA_964036195.1 Sphaerolaimus hirsutus | reverse complement strand
TCGACGGCCGGCAGCACCGGATGAAAATGCAACGATCACGATTAGAAATGGTGCCCTATGCCAGCACTGTGTTCATCAATGCGCACTGCGTAGTTGTTAAAACGTATTTAGTTTTACTCCATAAGTACGTATACCCGAGTACAGAGTAAATACGTTTACGTTTCCTCCGTAAACGAGTTCTTGTATACTCCGGTTACTATACACCCTGCACGCGTGGTTCCCGCTGGAAGTGTGCCAACGATGGTTAACGCGTCCGAGTTTCATAAAAAGATGACAAAATTGATTGTTGTTATAATGTTATTCATTAACATATTCACATCGATGAATTTTTTTCATATTTTTACGGAATTCGCATGATTTAATAATCATTGGCACGCTTCCAACACGAGACATAAATCAGTGCGAGGGTAGAGTATCACGTACGCCGAGTATACTCATGTTTACGTATACTTTTTGAAAGTTCTCGGGTACTGAAAACGTATTTCACGTTGGCAATTTTATAGGCGTTTCAAGGCATGGTGAGAAAAGGGTGAAAAAGACCAAAAATAGATAAAAAATACCCAAAAATGGGTATATAAGATCATATATAGCAAAAAAAACGGAAAATAAGCGAATTTGAAGATGAAAATTGACAAAAAATATATATGGAAATTAGTGATTTCGAGTGAAAATTGGAGCAAAATTTCTCAAAAATACTCACGTTTTCGTTTTCCAGGGAAAACGTATTTTACTCACGTATACTCATCATCGTCAATAAAGTAAAAAATATATCTTACATTTTCAGTAAATACTCGGGGCGTCGGTGTGTGATAAAAAATAAATACTTAACGTTTACGTATACTTTGCAAAAAGTTCGGTACTTTTAACACTTCTGGCGCACTGTGTGCATAAGTATTTAAGTGCGCTATGTAAAAAGATGCTGCAGTGTTGCGCAGGAGCGGCGATGTTAACTGGAACGGCGGCGGTACGAGCAGCAGTTGGCACCGGGCACCGGGGGGTATCCCATTGAGACAAAAGTGCTTTGAGACAACAGTAGCTTTGGTACAACCAAACTGCTCATTGAAACAAAAGCTACTTTGGTACAACAGTTTGTGCATTGGTATAACTACCTGTGCATTGGTACAACTACCTGTGCATTGGTACACCATTTGTCGCTTTGATACAACAGAAATAATTGTGTCACTTTGATACAACATAAATAATGGTTAATCACCATTATTTACTGTATTACCTCCAATATAAGGTATACCTTATATTGATTTCTTCAGTTTTTTTCCAGCATTTTGGTATACCTTATATTAGAGGGTACCTTGTATTAGAGGTATACCATATATTGTTTTCGACATATTTTGCAAACATGTTACCAACAGTGAACAACAACGCAATTCATTTGATCAAACTGGAATGTAACAAAATGGTGAACCAGGCCTAATACAATTTATTATGGTGGTTTTTATGATTTGTTTTTGCATTTTGGCATGCAGCCAGCTGTGTCTTATATTAGAGGTATACCTTATATTGGAGGTATGCCTTACCGTATTTCCTCGAAATACCCCCGGGGGGTTTATTTTTTCAGAGTGAGAATTTTGAGGGGGGGGGTTAAACGAGGGGGGGGGGTTAAACGAGGGGGGGGGGTTAAACGAGGGGGTATTTCGAGGGGGGGGGGTTATTATTTCGCCAGAAATTTTTTGAAAACCAAGTACTAAATTGTCGTCTAAAACGTACGCAGACGTCGAAAATGCAACAAAAATCGCCATTGATAAGACTCTAAAGACTTGTATAAGTGTGTAGACGTATAATCACTGTTCTCACAAAAAAGAGTCATTTTTTTTAAACGTGTGTTTTGCATTACCCAGATGACAAACCGCAGCCTTTGTCATTTATGTTCTCTATACACTAAATTTTCGGGGGGGGGGGGTATTTCGAGGGGTGGGGTTTATAAGTTCATAGTGTCCATTTTGAGGGGGTATTTCGAGGGGGGGTATTTCGAGGGGGGGTATTTCGAGGGGGGTATTTTGAGGAAATACGGTATATTTATTTCGTCAGGTTCAATAATGCCAAAAGTTATACCTTATATTAGAGGGTACTTTATATTCGAGGTGTACCTTATATTGGAGGTAATACAGTATGTTGTATCAAAGTGACACAATTATTTTTGTTGTATTAAAGCAACAAATGGTGTACCAATGCACAGGTAGTTGTACCAATGCACAAACTGTTGTACCAAAGTAGCTTTTGTCTCAATGAGCATTTTTGTTGTACCAAAGCTACTGTTGTCTCAAAGCACTTTTGTCTCAATGACGTACACTCGGCACCGGGACGACGCTCTGCACGATGTGGTAGACGTCAAGTGGAGGCATGAGGCCGGTCGCAGCATGCACATGGATGATGATTATGTGCAGCATGAGAGGGAGGCAGTACCACCCACCCGGGAGGCAGTAAAGCTTGGAAGCCACCCGTGACGTGATTATTGGTGTGACTCTAACACGTGTGCTGTAAGCTGGTTCGGATCGGATCCACTAGGAAGGAAGAATTCACTTCAAATATTCACGTCATAAAATTTCTGTTCATCTTTGGCAAAAAAATGTAAATTGGAAGTGCCTTCTCACGGATAAATAGATAAAAATTCATAAAGAAAATGACTAAAATAATTATCTCTAAATACTTTGAACATGAATTTACAGTAAAACTGACAGCCGATAAAATAAATCAATAGAAAGACGCGGAAGTGTAGGAACGGTTGCTGTGTCAAACTAGAACCGAGTCGCCTTCGAGTCAATTTTTACATCCCTTGATCGCGTAATGACACGAGATTCGAGATTTTATTAGGAAGGCATAAATATTTACATGCACCCGACCTGCTCGTCATGCAAACAAAGCACCTGACAACCGCCACTTGTTGACGTCTCGCTGAAGAGATTCCACACATTTCCAATGGTATTTTGTGGATACCCATTTTTACCATACATGTTAAGACTTAAGAGCAGTGACAAAAAATCTCGCTTCATAAAGTATTGGGCCGGCGGGAAAGTTGTTTCAGTTTCACGATCGTCTCCCCTGTGATTTTGAGGTTTCAGTCAGAGTATAAAAGATGGAATTACAGCTCTACGTAAAAGTTAAAAATAAAAGTTTATCGTGAAATCGATTACATAAAAGTGGATGATAATACATGTCTCCAACTATACGTTGCCAACTCATTTTGCATTGAAATTTCATCAAAAATAGAAAACTCCGGAAATGGTGGATCGTGTATGTTCAGTTTTGGACAGGATTAAGAGATGGATTACCGTATTTCTTCTAATAGAAGAGTGCCGTTCTATTTTTTTTCGTCGACTCTTTTACCTGCCGCTCTATTGGAGGTGCCGTTCTATTGGAGGCTGCCGTTCTATTTTTTTCACCAATCTTTTTCACACATTCTTACCATTTAAACAAAGTGTTTTTGATTAAACATGAACAACATTTTGATATCAAGGGATCTATTCAAACAAAACCAAATGTGAAAACGACCCTGAATCACAGTTCTGAACACCTTGGATGTTCTCAACACCCATTTTTCTAGTATTTTTGTGTTTAGGCATTCCTCCAACGTAATTTCTACCCGCCGTTCTATTGGAGGTGCCGTTCAATTGGAGGCTGCCGTTCTATTGGTTTCGTGAGTGCAGAAACAGGCCAAAACCTGCCGTTCTATTGGAGGTACCGTCCTATTGGTGATATGCCGTTCTATTATAAGAAATACGGTATTATTGCATCCAGTTTTACGGAATCAATTTCGCGGTAAAATTGTGTGCTTGAATAAATTCCAGCTGATATACCCCGGCTGAAACCCCACTGATCGTCCAGGACTATCCAAATGCGAGACGACCCTGAAACGGAAAAAGCTTTGCCGACAGACCAATAGGTTTGGAACTACCGTATTTCCTCGAAATACCCCCCGGGGGTTTATTTTTTCAGAGTGAGAATTTTGAGGGGGTTAAACGAGGGGGTATTATTATGGGGGGTTATTTTTTCGCCAGAAATTTTTTGAAATCCCAGTACTAAATTGTCGTCTGAAACGTACGCAGACGTCGAAAAATGCAACAAAAATCGCAATTTATAGGACTCTAAAGCCTTGTATAAATGTGTTGACTTATAAACACTGTTCTCACATAGCAGAGTCATTATTATTATTATGGTTAACAGGGATTGTCTTACGACGTGGACTTTGCCATGGAGGCTCGTCCATCCAGTGTTGATAAAAATTTTTTTTTCATTCCTATATATGTTTACTGTTCCTGTACATGTATTTAACATAACATGCAGTGGGTACATCGTATCCCATTGATAAATGGTATTCAAATCATACCTTTCTGACACATTACTTCAGAGCTGCAATCTGAGCTTGCAAGTAGACATTGACTGGGGTCATTGACCAGCCTTCATTCTACTCATAGTGTACAAAAGTTTCATTTTTCAATCATCCCAGAAGATTTATCCACACTCGTATCATCTCGTCACATGCTTTTCTGTGCGCATGACACAGGTCTCCTCCTAGAAGTGAATCCCTAAATTTACAGGGTATTGAGCATTTTGTTTTATATATAGCTTCTCTTTCTGATTCATTACCTTTACAGATTCCGAGGACATGATTTAGATCCCCTCTTAGTTTTACCACTGATGTACTACAGTATGTACATATTTTTTGTGACTGTCGTTTAAATACTCTTAAATTATTGTGGCGTGCATGAAACCAATTTAGTTCATTGTTTTTAACGTGTGTTCTGCATTGCCAGGATGACAAACCTTTGTTATTTACGTTCTCTATACACTAACGATGGCAAACCCTCCAGAAAAAAGTATTTAAATTTTTAAGTATTTTTTATGAAATGACTTTTCGAATTTTCGAATTTTTCCCAGAAAAAGTTTTCGAATTTTCGGATTTAGTTTTAGAATTTTCGAATTTTTTGGGTAGTTTTCGAATTTTTTTCAATAGTTTTCAAATTTTTTGAAAAAATTGCATTCAAAACTTTATTGAACCTGGAAGTCAACGTTTTACGTTTTTATTACAGCTCAGACACACCGCAAGTCAATTGTCAATTGATTTAGAACGTTGAACTTAAGAATACATATCAATGCCTTGAATCACCTAAAAAAATTTAAAGTCTTTTCGAATCTTTTGAAAAAAATCGATTTTTATGTATTTTTTTCACCGTGTGCTCAAAAATTCGAGAAGTCCGAAAAAATTCGAATTTTCGAATCTTTTTTTTTCCATCGTTACTATACACTAAATTTGGGGGGGGGGTATTTCGAGGGGGGTTTATAAGTTCATAGTGTCCATTTTGAGGGGGGTATTTCGAGGGGGGTTTATAAGTTCATAGTGTCCATTTTGAGGGGGGGGGGGTATTTCGAGGGGGGGGGTATTTCGAGGAAATACGGTATACAAGTAATTGGTAAAAATCTACCTATAGGTAAATGCAATTCGCAGCAAATCAATTTTTGGACTAATCGACCTTTAGAAGTATCGACACCGCAACCCACACCGAAACTAAGGGTTAAAAATGAAAACGTAAGAACTGAAGTCATCTACGACAGCGAAATGTAACATTGATCAAGACCTCATTAGCCACTCCATGACCATGCAAAGTGGTGGGCAGGGCACAGGTGAAAATTAGCGTCGGCGGCTGTCCAAACCACTCATTCAATTTGCAGTCCATTACTGTATGCAAATTTGGATCCTGCAGACAAGCTCGTTCATTCCTTAAATGGGAACAAAATTCTTTGTTACAGCTAAACGAAACCAAGTACCTATATGCGCAGGTGCTTTTGGTGGCTGACAAATTACCGCAACCGAACCGACAGCCTGTGACGACAAAATATATTTTTTGTTGATTGTGTATGATTACGTCATAGATGACAATTTATGTTTGTCTCAGGCAAAAAGAGTGATCGAGATCTAGGTGTCTGACACAACAAATATTCAGTTTTCGTGACACAAGAAAATTGAAGCCCAAAAACTTTTTTGTCGACACACGTGCCAGTGTAATCGCAGCTTTAGGCATTCTTTACATTAATGTAGCGATCAGCCGTTTACCAGAAGCTTTGATGCAGCAGAAAAGTAGCCAGATCGAAAAATATATCGATCATAAAAAGGCAAAAACTTCCGGGTTATGGATTCTCATAGAAGTCGCCGACAACACGGAGGTAAATTTTGTGTACAGTTTTCCCTGGGGATACGGGCCTCAAATTTGTGGTGGACAATGTACCAAACAATACCATAATCGTGTAAAAAACTCAATGTTAATAAAATTGTCAACTATTTCTGGGGGCAGTCCCAAGCCCTGTAAAGTGTAAAGTAAAGTGTCAAATGTAAAGTCAAATGCAAAGTCAAGTGTCAATCAAAACAAAAAAGAAAAGATTTTATTACTGAATGTTGCATGACAATTGACATTTAACTTTGCATTTGACTTTACATTTGACACTTTACTTTACACTTTACAGGGCTTGGGATTGGCACCTGGAGATACCAATATTTCAATGATTCCAGTTTATTTTACCTTCATCATAAATTTCGATGGAAAAATGACTGAAATAACTGAAAATTGATATTTAGGGAAACGGTGAGTTTTGAGCACGATTAATGTAATTGGTCAGAAACTGGAGAAACAAATAGGAGACCTTTATCGTCATTAGAGTGTCAAAAAAAATTTGCACAGAAACGGATAAAAATTGCGAAAAGTTTCTTGGAAATGCAAAAATGCAGCAATTTTGCTGGAAATGAAAAATTTGCAGAATTTTTTTCCAGAAATGAGAAGATTTGAAGAAATTTTGCTGGAAACAGAAAAATTCACATAATTGAAAAACCTGAATACAGTTTTAACAGTTACCTATGCTGAAACAGAAAACAGAAAGTTGAGCCAGAAAATGGTCAAATACAGAAAAACAGGCATAATCGACCCGTTTACAGTTAAATCTTGTCGCAAAAATTTCGCCCAACGTAAATTATTGTCCTTTCCGCGACGACTTCAACCTACCGCATTTCATACTAATAGAAAGGCGCCCTTATTATATTGTTCGTCAACTATTTTATTTGCCCTTCTATTAGAGACGCCATTCTAGTTCGTGACCGCCTTCCTATTTTTTCGTCAACTTCGAAAATTTCCCAGTCACAGCACCTCAAACATGTCCCCCCCCCCCCACAGCAGCACTAGACAGGCAGTCGCGCGGCCAATCGCTCAATCTGTCCACGGGCCACCGCGCCGGCTGCTCCAGACAGCACCAACGCAATCGAGAAGAAAGCCGAGCGCACAGCCTTTTCGAACTCGAATTGCAGCCGAGACTAGCCGCCGCCATCCACGCGTGGACCAATTTTAATACGGCACTCGTTAGAGTCAATCCAAGGTTGGTGGATGGGACGGTTTGTTTAGTGGCAGAAGTCGCAGTTATTAAAATACTGTGATTTTGGAAAAAGTAAACGGTTATGTAGAAAAATCGGCTTTTCAAATTATCTATGTTTTTACAGAAAATGTGAGACATTTTTCAAATATTTTCGATAGAATTTGAAGAAAAAAACGAGAAAACATTTTGAAATACGTACCCAAGTACAAAATACCCTGAATAATCGGGTGAAGCCACCGCGGCGAGTCGTCCCCGTCAGATGAAAACCGTCACCCATCCTACAGGCTGCGGGCGGCTGACTCAGAAATGTCGCTGGCCACGCTGCACGTGCAGTCGTCGCGCAAGCGCCGCAGCCGCAAAGCGACCGACCAGCCGCAGCGGCAAGCGCAATCGCAGCAGCACGGCGGCGGCGCGCTTACCATGTGCCGTTCGCGATCGGTCAGCACCGGCATGCACTCGGCTGACTCGAATGAATCCGATATCGGCGACGATGCGTCCAGCTTGATGCACGACCGACCTGGCAGCAAGAAAGCCAGGAAGCACAGGAGAGAACGGTAACTGGTGGTGGGAATTTTACACGTTTGTTAAGATTTTGGTCGGGTAAAGGATTGGTCGCAATTGTTGTCTTTCGTCCAAATTTAAGAATTAAACTTAACAATATTAACTTTATAACTTTTTTTATTCTCAAATGGTCCTGACGCGGTCTTTATTTAGCATTTGGCAGGTTTTTATTGTATTTCAATATCTAGGCTTTGTAACGTGATTCAGAAAAGCACGTGAAGTTTGTGATGCCTTGCTGCAGTGACTTTTTTATACTTACTTACTTTTTTACTTTTTTTTACATACCTATTGCATTTTCTTTATTGTCTGGACTTGACTCATTTTTCAGGCTGCCCAGCGACGCGTCGACAAAATGCAGTGCTGTCGGCTCAGAACAGATGCGACTGCTTTTTCCGGAAATGGGTCAATCGGAAAGGTGAAATACAGTCTACTTGCATTCACATAAAGCTCGTCTATAATTTAAAAAAAAAACATAAAAAATTAATGCTTGATAATCACAGAGAAGCTCTGGCCCAATCACCGCTCTTGAAAACACGTGCGGAGTACATGCTGTCCGCAGTTGGTGCAAAATGGCAGGTAAACGTGCATGGACCAAAATATTGGAACGAGCCTGCTGTTCAACAAGGTTTGTGCCTATGGGTTCAGTCATCATTGTGACATAACGGGCGACGATAACATCCAAGTACCCAAACATCCCAGTACACAACCCACACAACCGCAACAAAACACGCGCATGTCAGGCCAGCACATTTGGCAGTTGGTTCCCAGCGGGGCGGAGTCTGGCAGTCCGGTCGACTGCTACTTGGTGTCGGCGCACGCGTGCATGCAGCACCAGTTGCACCACCAGCAGAGGAACGCCAGCGCCACGGAACTGTCGCAAGTG
Organism: Sphaerolaimus hirsutus; assembly: GCA_964036195.1. Classification (NCBI taxonomy): domain Eukaryota; kingdom Metazoa; phylum Nematoda; class Chromadorea; order Monhysterida; family Sphaerolaimidae; genus Sphaerolaimus; species Sphaerolaimus hirsutus. The sequence continues at coordinate 13,615,596 of OZ038452.1, read as the reverse complement.
CCCGCCACACCCACCGGCGGCAGAAAGCAGAGGTGCAACGCTTGTCGACTCGTGCTGCACACTGCGTGCATACCTGTCGCCGATAAGGTGGGCTCTACTGTTGTGTGCATTTTTGTATTTTATTATGCATTTTTCTGATTGCATTGTCCCAAGAATAAAAAAGGCGTTTCACGCATGACAACATCGTTTTGCCTTTTGATATTTACATTTTTTTGCGAAAGGTTGAGGAGTTGCGTTGGCTGGCGTATTATTACGTAAGACATAAGTATTTGCGCATGTAAACTGTGCTGTCCGCTGAGTACTTTGAACACTGTGGACATCGCTACCAGACTACAACCATACGATACGCAGATGGGCGTTTCCTGCAAGCCCACGTTCGTGCCGTCCCAGTTGCACCTGATGCGCACATTTGCCAACGAAAGCGTAGATGACCGCGGCCGCGCCGCACTGGAGGCCCACAGATCCGTGCAGAATCACCATTGGCTGTTTCGGTCCGTGAAGTATTTAATTAAATGAACGATGTGTTCTTTGAGGAATTCATAAATTCGTGAATAATCGACTCTAATTACACAGCTCGTCCCCCGAAGGAAAGTGCGCTGCGTGTGATAGATCTCTCCAACAAGGGATTTTTTCAGATAAGGTTAAGTTAACTAATTAAGCTCACTGAAACCAAACTTAATGATATGAAAACTGATGTCTACCCGAATGCAGAGTGGCCGCGATGCCGTGCAATGCAGCTGGTGCAAGGTGTGCTACCACAACAAGCAAGGTTGTTTCGATGCGCAGCTCACTCAGCAGATTTGCAACGGCGGCACTCTGGCACCTCTGATTACGCCGCCTGCTTGGATTGTCAGGTCGGTTATTGTTGGATATTGTGAAGGAATGTGCCTGTTTTCAGCTAAACTTTGAATATTCTCACAGAATTGAAGAAAAGACACAGACAGCTAGGAAGACAGGCGTCAGAGGAATCAACAAGGTTATTTGGAAATTTCCTTTAATAATGAAATTAACACCGTTTTACTGCATTGAACGCACAGAGCCAGAGTTTACGGCAGCCACCCAAGCCACAAATAAGTGTTTCATACGTAGCAAAATTGGGAGTCACGCATGACAAGGTTATTGCTGTTTCAAGGTACTTCTAAATCATAACTTCACCTAAACACCGACAAAGGGAAAATGTATTCAGGCACCGGACCTCGGCCAATCACCTCTCATAGTCTTTGTCAATCCGAAGTCAGGCGGGGGCAAAGGGAGGCGACTTTTATCATCTGTACAATGGCTGCTCAATCCAAGACAATGCTTCGATCTGACTGTGACAAATGGGCCGCAGTTTGGACTGCGAATGTATCAAAAAATAATGCACAGGTGTAAAATTCTAGTGCTGGGAGGCGATGGCACAGCTGGATGGGTTTTCTCCGCTTTGGATGAAATAATAGTAAGATTCCAGTCTGTTGGCGCTGCTGACACTGGTTCACTGTCGGTCAACTGAGCTGGAGTCAACTGTTTGCAATATGCCTTAAACACGCTTCAGTTAGCGGGAAGGTATGTATAGTTTCACTACTAATAACAGACAAATAAATGTTTTTCCGTGAAGTAAAAACCGTGTTAAAAAGAGATTTTTCAGTTGACCTGCAGTGAGGTTACGTGCATAGCCACAATGGTGCAGAATTTATTTACATAAAGTTAGACAGAAAGGGCAATTACTTTTCAGAGCGGTGGGACTGAGTTGTACCCACCACTAGCAGCACTTCCTCTGGGCACTGGCAATGATCTGGCGCGCACATTCGGTACGTATGAATTTTGTGAGAGATGGGTAATTCTTGGCTACAAATTCTCACGCAAAAATATTCCGTTCATTGTTAATGGTTTTTAATAAGATCTCTCACTGATTCACGGGGCATAACAGTTTCTTGAATTGGTATCATACAAAATGTTCACATTGTTCTCCGGACCAGCTCATTCAGTTGACTCCACCCTCCACCCGCAGGTTGGGGTGGCGCCTTCTCAGATGACCCCCTGAGCTCAATTCTGACCAGAGTGCACTCTGGCTGCATCACAGACACCATGAACAGGTGGGCCATCACTGTCCAGCCCAATATTGGCGTTGAATGGTCTGACAATGAAGATGGGCCAAGTGTGGTCGACAAATTACCGCTGGCTGTCATGAATAACTACTTTAGCATTGGCGCTGACGCGCATGTCGCACTGCAGTTTCACCAGAGTCGCAGTGCCAACCCCGAGATGTTCAATAGTAGACTCAAAAATCGAATGGTTTATGGAGGATTGGGTACAGTTGATTTGTTCAAGAGAACGTGGAGGAATTTGAGCGAGCACATCTACCTGGAGGTAAGTGAGGAGAACAGTGTTTGAGAAAAAATCATCTACCTAGCTTTATCAAATTATCAAAACAAAAATACGCATATGATTGCAGTTTTTGAAAACTAACAATGCAAATTTACATGTTTTGAAAACTGTACAGCGATGCATTGCCATTCAGTTTCAAATTAAGTTTTCAAATTGGAGTCATGAAAACTAGTTTGTGTGCCCAAATAAAATTTTTTCGATCTATTTTCAAATCAGCTAAAATAATCTAAATACCAGATAACCACCCACCCTGCAGTGTGACGGCCTGGATGTAACAGACAAGATCAAAGATTACAAACTACACTGTATCTTATTCCACAATATCCCATACTACGCTGGTGGTGTGCAGCCGTGGCCAACTGACAGTGCTACCAGGGCAGGTATGGGAAAGGCAGCTGTGAATGATGGCAAGATTGAAGTTATTGGCTTTACCACAAAAATGCTGGTATGTTGTATTTACTGAGAATACCGCTTCCATTCCCAGCAGAGTTGTTAAAAGTACTGAACGTTTTTAAATGTAAACGTAAAATATTTTTATTTTACTCACACATGCGTACAGAAAACACAAAGTATTTTATTTTTACTTTTACACTGCGTAAAACAAGAGTAAAATACTTTTTTTCCAGAGAAAACGTAAAAATGAGTATTTTTTCCAGGGAAAATGTGAAAATGGATATTTTTCTCACAGAAAACGTAAAAGTGAGCATTTTTTTCACAAACATAACTATATACTAACTATATAACATATACTCATGTCTACTCCCTCATAGTTCCTCGCAGCAGTACTCTCTTATACGTATATTCGCTTATTTGACCCGCTCGCCATTTAAATATTCAATACTCTTACCTACTGTTTGTTAGGTCTTCAATACTATTAGTAATTGAAAAATTCCAAGGCCTTGGTATCGCTTTCTCATGCTACTATTACAATAATATAAAATTGGTGCTCATGTTACTAACATTTAGATGTTGTTCACCGCCCTGTCCTTATATAATATCGTATAATACCCGTCGTATGTTTGAATTATTTTTCTTCTTTGTTTGTGTATTGAGGATACTGCCATGACTCGCGTAGCCACCCGTGGTATTGTTGATGAAATGAAATGAAAATAACACAAAAATCGGTGTGTTTTTTCTCCAATTTTTACTCTGAAATACATCAAAGTTTGTGTTTTTCTCTCCTGATAAGTATTTCTTAGGAAAATGTCCTATGTTTGTCATTTTCTGTCCCCTTTAAATACGTTTTCTGTACTCGCGTATTTTCAAAAAGTACGCGAGTATGTGAGTACCGGTGTGTTTTTTCAGGAGGAAACGTAAACGTATTTACGCAGTACGCGAGTATACGTATTTATCGAGTAGACGTAAATACGTTTCAACAACTCTGATTCCCAGACACCAAATGTTTTGCAAAATATGAATGGTCATGTAAAGTGCCCTGTAAAATGGCAAACTGTTGACATTTTACAGGACATTTTACATGACTTTTGACACTGTGCATGACATTTGACATTTTACGAGGAATTTCACAGGGACTGAGCTCTGTACAGCTTTATAGGAAAATTTCTTCCCCCAGTCATCATCTCTTCTGTAAAGATATTTACTCCTTATGTTGCCCATTGAGTAACTTTTATCACATTGAAATTATCATTGACACCGGGATCGAGTATTATGCATCGCACCCACACCCGCAGGCGGCCCTTCAGCTAGGTGGCAAAGGCATCGCCCTGGCCCAGTGTCGCACAGCGCGCCTGACCACGGGCAAGGCGATCCCAGCCCAAGTAGATGGCGAACCATGTCTGCTCGCACCCAGCGTTGTGCGCATCACGCCGCACAACACCGTGCCCATATTGCGCTGCAGCAAGAGGTCCACAGCTGGCTCTAAAGTCAGTATGATGAGCGCAGTTGGCAGACAGCCAAGTGGCAGTAGTCAGGTGGGTTAGGGTGCATTTTGAGCATGTGAGCAAGAAGACGGGAGAAATGATGAAAGAGATTTGACATTTTAAAAACGGAAAATGTTTTGTGTGATGTGGGGATGAACAAATCATTTCATACGATCAATTGCTAATTTCGCAGGCACCATGTGAATCTGGTGAGAATGTTTGCGTCCTCCTGCGTCTTCCAGTACTTGCAGTGTCGCGTGCCGACCTCACAGGTAAATTTCAGCTTTCTTCAAACGCACAATTTCGATGCAAAATTAAACTCGCTACCAGGCGCTCACAGTGACATTGACTCAGCGGCCATGGCAGGGTGGCTGGTGGGTCACGTATGTGCTCCAGTTGACCAAGAACTGGCACATGTCCGCCCAGAGGTGGAACGCATTTGGCTGCGTGCCAGCAGCACTCATAACAGACAGCAGAGTTGTGAAAAATCTGGCGCTAGTGAGAGACAGTGCCCACCGTCATGGAGGTTTATAGATTGTGAGTGGGTTGAGTAAACGTTTGTGTTGGCAAACTCAGCTTAACCGATAATGGCCCATTTTGTCATTAAATGATATGGTACAAAAGTATGCGGCCACAAAGAACGAAGCGATAACGCAGACAAGCGCAGTCGGAGCGAAGGGCACTGCATGCGCATAGCGCACGCGCGGGAGGCGGTGACCACGCTGGCGGACGCGTGCGACCCGGAACGGGGTGCCCTGATGGTCATGGTGCAGCCGGCCAGGTGCTGCCACGGCCCGGCCAAGCCACTCAGTGTAAGTCGGCGAGACTATTTCCTCTATAGGTACCTATATACACTGAGACTGAGCCTACTGCATGTTTTGAATACTATCTTACTATTTTGACCTAAATTATGATGGGTTAAGTCATGCCTATCAATGAAAACTAAATGTTATGCAGAATTATCTACCAGGTGTTCCACAGGGAGATTGTGGTTCAAGTCCTTGTTCATTGTGAGATGGAACGTGGTAGATTTTGAAGCAAGAAGACAATGCAGCCAGTAGACAATGTGATACAAAATGTAAAAACACGTGTTTGCCTCCAACGGTCTCTCGCAGGTGGATGCGCCAGCCATTAACTGGTCACCTCCACTGAGAATTGTTCTCACGGGCTACATGAAAGAAGTTCCACTGTGATTCCCCTTGTGCGTTTTTCCAAACAATGTTCATGGTGTTCGCCGTTGCGCGCTTCTAGGAACAGTACCATGATCGTTATCATTTAGAAAACGTTTACAGAGCTTATGCAGCCCTTTTTGCCCTTTATGCTACCCTTTTTGCCTTTCTGCCATCTTATGCAACCATTTTTTTTCAACAACATGTAGGTAGTCGTTCCTCTCAACGATGTGAATGATAATGGCGCTGCACACACTATTTTACTAACAGAAGTAAACTCATTTTGGGTGCCTTAAATCAGCTTTGAACGCATTTGAGTTTACCAGAATGAGGTGTCTGTAAACTTCAGTTGACGAGGATGTAAAATAACGTATTCTGGTAAACTCAAATACGTTCAAAGCTGATGTATGGGCACCCAAATTGAGTTTACTCCTGTTAGTAAACTAGTGTGTGCAGCCACAATCAACGATGGAAAAAACACAGAAATTGAACACAGAAACTCATTGAGTTTCTGTGTTGTTGTTTTACACAGAAACACGGAAACTCACAAATTTTTAAAAACTCAAAACTCAAATGAGTTTTTTTTTGGAGAACACAGAAACACAGAAACACGGAAACACAGAAAAGTTTTTTGAGTTTTTGAGTTTTTTTTCAGCGAAGTGGTTGAACACATTTTCAGAACGCACATGAATTCAGTTTAACAAGATAAGATAAGCATGTAATGCATGTGAATATGTACATAATGTATTCATATTTTATGATGGAACAAAAAATAAATAAAAGATGGCATGCACATCTCCTGGTGGACATGTTTAAATCTAGTTGTAGTTCAAATCAATTCTGTAGTCTTCCATACAGTGCACATCCATTGAAAAATTTTGGAGTACTGCGTAAATTGTCGTTTGTGAGCATTTTGTTGATGCTGGTGTTGTGATGTGGGTGGATGTCCTCATTGAGGACATTTTTATGGACTTTTTCAACACTTGAATGAATACACATATGTTATGTGGGGTTAAAACATGTGCAAAACCAATATTTTATAAGAAAACCGCTGTTTCCACATCAAAATGCTGTAAATCAGAATTTTTTGGGGGAAAACTCGAGTTTTTTGGACAAAAACTTGAGTTTTTTAGAAAAAAACTCAAAAAACTCGAGTTTTAACAAAAAACACAGAAATAAAAACAGAGTTACTCAAGTTTTTTTTGATAAAAAAACTCAAAACACAGGTATTCATTTTTGAAAAACTCAAAACACAGAAAGTGTTTTTTTTTGGAGAACTTACCCATCGTTGGCCACAATCTACTCGAATTATTCCCGAATTTTTAATTCCCGCATTCACACTTTTTTAATCGGATCTATTCAAGTGGGGGAATTATGACCTAAATATTTCCTCAAAATTGCCAAGCATGTAAATATAATATAATATCACACACACTACATACCCCATGTAAATATTTATGTCCTGTCGCTGTTGGTATTTTAATGCACATTCAATTGCATCTTTGCACACGAGATATGCTGCATTTACATTGGATGAACAAACGAGACACAGCCCTTTGTCATTTGCTTGGTTTGAAATCATTGGTTGTTGTTTTTTAAACAAAGATATGTGCAGTAAGTAAATATCCTTTTGAATTATTGGGAATGGGACAACCTATTCATGTGGGGGAATTATCTTTCATGACTTGTCTAACTTGGGGGAATTATTCAAGGGGTATTTTTTAAGTGGGAGGAATTATTCGAGTAAATGCGGTATTTAGTACTTTTTCAAATGTTACCAGATTTTTGTCACTTTTAGATTTTGCCACAGTTATCGTATTACCTCCAATTATAGGTAGGCATACCTTCAATTGATTTTATCTCTTTTTGTCTGGGTTGTATGGGTGCCATTCAGCACCATTTTCATCATTGACCACCATGTTTGGTCACTGTTTTTACTATTTTACGCATTTTGGCATGCAGGCAGCTGTGCCTTTTATAGGTTACCTCTAGTGATGGAAAAGCGCCAGAAAAAAGGGCGCCAAGCGCCAATGGCGCCATGGCGCCATTCAAAACATTGGCGCCAAGCGCCAAGGGCGCCACAGAAAAAGGGCGCCAGGCGCCAAGGGCGCCATGGCGCCATTCGGAAAGTGGGCGCCAGGCGCCAAGGGCGCCACGGAAAGAGGGCGCCAAGCGCCAAGGGCGCCATGGCGCCATTTGAAATTTTGGGCGCCAGGCGCCAAGGGCGCCAGAATAAAAAGGTGTGTACATGTACAATGCCCTGTTGTGTGTGCTAAAAATGTTTATTCAAGACTGTAGTGTACACAATCACTTCTTTTTTCACGTTCTCCAGGATAAAATCAACAAAAACGTGATTAGAAACAACATTTTTGCACAAAATAATGAACACACATGACATTCGATTCAAACACGATAAAAATTGTCATTTGACCAAACAATGCATCAACTTCAAATAGATTTTCCAATGGATCTTTTTTTGAAGTGGACAAAAACGAAATTACGACGATTTGTAGCCATTGATTTACGAGGTTGCAAGTTCGATGGTTCATCATTCTAAGTTTCTGATTCTTCAGGCGTGTCTGATGAACCGTTGAATGCAAGATTTCCATCCACTGGCACCACTTTCCGGCGAATTTCGATATCCACAGACACGCTTTTTTTTTAACGCAGCGCTCACCTTGAAACCCTGCTGGCGCCATTTTGGCGCCCTTCTAGGGCAGGGCGCCAGGCGCCAATGGCGCCACGGAAAAAGGGCGCCGAGCGCCACTGGCGCCATGGCGCCTTTCAGAAAGTGGGCGCCAGGCGCCAAGGGCGCCACAGGAAAAGGGCGCCAAGCGCCAATGGCGCCATGGCGCGGCGCCCTTTGGCGCCCTCAAATGGCGCCAGCGCCATGGCGCCATTCCATCACTAGTTACCTCCTATTGGAGGTATGCCTTAAATTCATTTCTTCACGTTCAAAAAGGCCAAAATTGTACCTTCAATAACAGGGTACCTTTTATTGGAGGTATGCTTACAATTGGAGTAATACGCCATTTGTTAATTATTTTTGCAATTTTTAGTAAACATACACGGTGTACCGTAATGGCTTATTTTTTACACATGAAATAGACATTTTTTCACAACGACACTTTCTCAAAAGTTACATCGGGCGCACTATTTACAAGTACATGCCCTATTTTCTTCTCTGTTTTTCTAATCGCAATTCCATCGGGCGAATATGCGCAGAATTATCAGTCAGTTTCAGGCCACATCTTTACACGACATAATACGCACAGGAAATTGTCATATGATGTGTGTGTAAAGTGCACCCGCTACTGATAGTTTGTGTCAATATAAAATGTTCATCATATGATATTGTCCTATTAGTGATGGAAAAGCGCCATAAAAAAGCGCCAAGCGCCAATGGCGCCATGGCGCCATTCGGAAACCAGGCGCCACGGGAAAAGGGCGCAAAGCGCCAAGGGCGCCATGGCGCCATTCAGAAAGTGCGCGCCAGGCGCCAAAGGCGCCACGGAAAGAGGGCGCCAAGCGCCAATGGCGCCAGGGCGCCATTTAGAAAATAGAGCGCCAGAATAGATAGTTACATGAAATGACCTACATGTGCTCTCAGTCTCAATATCAATTCAGCACGGTAGTGCCACATTTAATTTGTTCCTTCATTTTCTCCATGATGTATTCAACAAAAACGAAAAAGGCAACAAAATTTTATGCACAAAATCATACTCACATGAAATTCAATGCAGACACAATGAAGATTGTGATTCAACTAAGCAAGCATTCACTACAAATATTGCAAATTGTACTTGACGATCGACAAAAACAGAATTGCGAAGATTCGTCTCCATTGATTTACGAGTTTGTGAGTTCGACGATCCATCAGACGTGTCTGATGTAACATTGGATGGAAGATTTTTGTTCACTTGAATCAGTTCACCATTTTTTTGCTGGAAATTCCATTATCCACACACGCGCTTTTTTATTTTTTATTTAAATTTCTCATTTACACTGTACTCACCTTGATACCCTGCTGGCGCCATTTTGGCGCCCTTTTTGGACAGGGCGCCACGGGATAGGGTGCCAAGCGCCAATGGCGCCATTCAGAAAGTGGGCGCCAGGCGCCAATGGCGCCACAGGAAAAGGGCGCCTAGCGCCATGGCGCCATTCCATCACCACGTCATATTTATATTCAAAATAAGAGTGCACGTGTAGGTTCTACGTATATGAAACAAGGAGCGTATTTTCAGTTCACGCCGTCATATTTGGCAATGTTTTGACTGCATCATGTTGTTTAGATAAGTAACCCAACATTTTTGCATTTCGCATCAATGTGGGATAAGGTTTTCAACGGTGAACTAAAAGTTAATATTTTGGCTGGAAATAAATTCCAACCTTCCGGTGTTACAGCGCATCAAGACGGTGTTATTTTCAGTTATATGAATTGTTTCTACATTCACAGTTCCATATGTTTATTCCTACTGGATTGTTTTCACTATTCTCGCTGCCTCAGGGTTCCCAGGCCCACACACGTAAAGATGGCAAACCCTCTGAAAAAGTGTTTAAATTTTAAGGTGTTTTTTTCTAAAATAACTTTTCGAATTTAGATTTTTTGCCAAAAATATATTTCGAATTTTCGATCTTTTTTCAGAATACGTTTTTGATTATTCCACTAATTTGTTGCTTTTTAGAATATTTCTGCTGAATTTTGAATAGATATTTATGTTTTGCGGCCTTCCAAGCTGTTGCCGCAGACACATTGCATATTTCTCTCTGCCGCCATGAGTAGGTCCATTTGAAATTGAAGTTTTGAATTGTGTTTATGCACTTTCTGGATATGCATTTTCAATCAAAAAATACCGACAAATTTATGTTTGTTTGTTTGTGAAGAAGTTGCTTGCGATCGTCACCACGTCATTTTTGTCTTTGACCTACTAAATCCGCTGTCTCACGAAAAAAAGAATATATTTGGATACACCGTATACAGACTTCTAACGATTGTTAATTTTTCTCCCGCTGTGGCAAGTGGGCGCCATTTTTGGCACTCGTCCAAATATCGCCAAGACCATGCGGATCGCTGTTATCGGTCAATCGGCCTTCGGCGCCGACGTGTACAAGTTGGTCAAGAGCAACGGGCACCAAATTGTCGGTGTGTTCACGGTGCCGGACAAGAACGGCAAGGAAGATGTGCTCGGTCGGTTTTGCCGTTATTTTGAGGGGTCTTTGACGCGGATCGATTGAAATTTCCATCGCAGCTCAAACGGCCACCCAGGACAACGTGCCCGTGTTCAAGTTTGCCGCTTGGCGACGCAAGGGACAAGCTATCCCAGAGGTGAGGCCATAGGGGATTTTGGGGTTAGCATTTTTTTTGGGGGGGGGGGTTCACCTGCCGGCGCGTGCTAATAACTCGGGAACCGCTTGGCGAAAAATGTTGAAATTTGGATATGATATAGTTCTAGGTTGGGGCTACGCACAATTTTGACGATTTTTTTCTACGACCCCCCAGACCGGAGATAGGGGGGGGTCGTAGAAAAAAAATCGTCAAAATTGTGCGTAGCCCCAACCTAGAACTATATCATATCCAAATTTCAACATTTTTCGCCAAGCGGCAAGAGTTATTAGCACGCGCCGGCAGGTGAACCCCCCCCCCAAAATGCTAACCCCAAAATCCCCTATGGGTGAGGCGCGATTTGCCTTTTTCATTTTAGAAACGTGCTGCGTACAGGGGTCTCCGATGGAGGGGGGGGGGAACACGGAGGCAAAATTTTGGGTTAGTATCCCCTAGCGATTTTTGAGAAATAATACCCCGATTTCTACTCAAAATCGCTAATTTTCAAAACATTTTATAGATTTTCACCTCCAAAATCAATAGTTCTTGTGTCAAACTGCCTATTTACAGCTATTTTTAGTACTATATCTTCGTTTGTACTTATTTTGAGCTATTTTACACCTACTTTCACCGATTTTTTCTCCCTTTTCTCTCTTCTACAGCTTGAAAAGGCCTATACATCGACCCCCCAACCGCCCAACGACGCCTTTTTCAGCTATCTATCCCTCCGGAGAAGCGATTTGCAATCTATCCAAGCCCCCGGTGGGTCAATATCTAGGAGACCCCTGGCCGCGTATATGTACACTCTACACACATTCACGATCCCAGGTGGTTGAGAAATACAAATCAGTGGGCGCTGAATTAAACATCCTGCCGTTTTGTTCGCAATTTATACCGATGGAAGTGATCACATTTCCCAAGCACGAATCGATCATTTATCACCCGTCGTTGCTGCCGAGGCACCGCGGCGCCAGCGCAATTAATTGGACGCTCATACACGGCGACAAAAAAGCTGGTCGGTTTTTTCTCTCTTTAGAGTTCGGTTTAGATATTTTTCAGTTGAACTTGTATCAAGCGGTTGGTACAGTAGGGATGGCAGCTGGAGGTGCCCCAGGTGCCACTCCCTGACCCTGTAAAATATCAAATGTCATGCAAAGTATCAAAAGTTATGGAAAATGCTATTCAAATGGCAAACGTACGTACATGGTCTGGAACTGCCCCCAGTCGGCACCCACGTATGTAAAAGCATCTCAGGCGGGGTGGGATGTATACGGGCTTCGGATATATTGCTAAATTGTAATATGCTTTAATTTGCGCCGTTGCACAGGGGTCTTCAATGGCAGTGGGGGTTAATTCGGGCCATGTTCGGAATTTTCCCAAAAAAATTTTTTTATGAACTAGCGTGGTATCTGGAAAATGATGGAGGTAATTGGTACAAACAATTACCCGAAAATTGCTACTTTCTGGCAAAAGGAAGAAAATTTCTTTTACTAATCTGTAGCCTGGATTTCTCCCCAGCCCTTGTGTACAAATGTACATTACCATGAGAGAAATAGATATTTATCCAGTGAATGGTATAGATTGCTGACATTTCTTTTCTCGGTTCAATACATATCGTGGCGGAAAAGCTCCCCAGAAATAGCGCGCTCTGAGATCAACTTCATGCCGCCATTCACTAGTTCCACCGATCTAATGATCACATGACGTCAACCTCCCTCATCCAGGCTTGACAATCTTCTGGGCAGACGACGGCTTGGACACGGGCCCCATTCTGCTGCAGCGCGAGTGCGCCGTGGAACCGGACGACACGCTGAACAGCCTCTACAAGCGCTTCCTGTACCCCGAGGGGGTCACCGCCATGGCCGAAGCCGTGCAGTTGATAGCGCAGGGAAATGCACCTAGGATTGTCCAGCCAGCTGAGGGGGCTTCTTATGAACCGTATATAACAGCTAAACCTGAGTTGGCCGAGGTGATTTTTCGATTTTTTTGTTCTGTTTTGGCAATTTGCCAATGTTGACGTTTTTTAGATTAATTGGGACCAGCCGGCGATTGTGTTACACAATTTTATCCGCGGGAATGATAAGGTTCCCGGAGCGTGGGCCACAATCAACGGAGAGAAAGTAACGTTTTATGGGTGAGTGTCGCTGCAAACAATTGTATTAAGTGAAGTGTTTTATTACGAATTTCGGCTACGTATTAAACAATTTTCAGTCCTTGACCTTCATAAGTGAGACGTCGAGTAATGTTGAATGGGTGCAGCAATTGTCATGCTATATTTTGAATAATTATTTCAAATCCTAGTTGAACTTAATTTTTTCGTAAATTTGGTGCATTCCGCTTAGTGACAAAATCTGCAAAGCATCTTCCTGACATTTCGTTTCTTATCAATCCAGGTCAACTATGTTCGATGGTGGCGCGCCGCCCGATGGCAGTGAAAAAGTTGAGAATGGCGCAGGTGGTCCCTCTATGTTTGTGTGTGACCAGGGCCTCCTGGTGCAGGGAAACGACGGAAAATGGGTGCGCCTTTTAAAAATATTTTTTGCGCAATTTTTAAATAAAATTGGTTCTATAAACACTTATAAATTTGCTGATACGTTTGCCTGTTTCTAATTTACCTTCAATTGGATTCAATTTTCACATTTTCCAGGTGAAGGTGACTCAATTGAAGCTGGCGGACGGCAGGACGGTCGCAGCGAGCAAGTTCGGCCGCGCCGACGAGAGCGCCGTCGAGGTCGAGTTGACCGAGGCGGAGAAGGAGGTCAAGGCTGCCCTACTTGTGGGTTACTTTTCTGCTCGCCCGCTTAAGGGAGTACTTCAGCTCGTACTTGATTGAAAAATATATTGAAAGCAGTGGCGTTGCAAGGATTTTTGAGCGGGGGGTCGGAGCCCGGCGAACGTAAACCTAAAATTTGACCCGTGAAGTAGGGAAGTTGCGCCATGGCGCCATTGTCGTTGGCAATGGCGCCAAAGACCGCTGTATATGTATGTATTTTACATACTTAAATATACCGTGACATGGTGAACTTTCAGTCCATTTTCACATAATTTGAGGCAGTCGCGAGTTGTAAAGTGAAAATGCTCATAAAGTGAAGCGAAAATGCCACTTGCGACGAAATTTTTTCAAGATGGTCAAAAATCGTTTCACCAGAACACGTTTCCTTCCATCAAAGGACGTAACTAGGGCGGGGGGGGGGGGGCGGCTTCCCCGCCTTCCGCCGGGCGCATGCGTGCATCAAGCCAACCCGGTGCTGATCGACGCGCCCCGCCCGGTGCTCATCGTACAGTGAGCACGATGAGCACCGGGCATCGCACGATGAGCACCGGGTAACCATGAGCATGGGGTTCTAGCCTTGCCGTCACCCCCCCCCCCCCGTTCGCCGGGCTCCGTATACAATCCGCCCATCCTGGCTACGTCTCTGCTCCCATCTCGCATGTCTCACTCCGGAAGGGGGGGGGCGGCCCCGACCCCATCCCCCTGGCTACGCCAATGATTGATAGATTGAATGATGTTTCACTGTATTAGTATTTACGTGGGAGCACATTGGCTGGATATTATGATGTATTTGGCATTTAGACTGTGACTCCCATCGGAGACTACGGAACGCCACTCTTACACATTTTGGGAGACGGAAAATATAAAAGAAATGTATCAGCCACCTCTGTGTTCCCAGCCGTCCATCAGTTTCGCAAATTGAGAAGTGAGAAGTAATATGGCAAAAGCAAGATTACTTATCACTTCTCAATTTGTGGAACTCGCTCCACCACTTAGCTTATCAATTCATTCCTCTCCACCTTTTCTCCCATTTCATCTCCACTTCCGTCAACATGTTGTGTCTCTTGTATTGACAATTCTGCTCCAATAAATTAAATGCAATCACAAACAAATCAAACTTTTCGCCTCGACCACCAGTTCACCCTTATTCCCCCCCCCCCACCCCAGTCGATCTGGCGCGGGATTCTGAACACGGACGTGATTTCTGGTACTACCGACTTTTTCGCGTCCGGCGCGGGCAGCATGGACGTCACGCGGCTGGTGGAAGAAGTCAAGCAGGCGGCCGGCGTCGAACTGCAGCCGGAGGATGTGTACATGGGGTCGACCTTTACTGACTTTCTGAACACTACCGTGTTGGTTATGCGCGGCGGAGCTGGCGGCAATCACGTGGATTTCGACCCTGTTGTGTGAGTGCCGACTTTTTGATATCTTATTTGTCGTTTGCCTCCATTTTTTGGGTGGTGGTGATGTGAAAGAGAATTACTAGCTGCTTTATTATAAAATGAATGATCTGTTATGTGAAAAGTGATATCATTGTTGGATAGAATTTCCTGTGCGTACAGTGAGATGCTCTGCGAAACATTCGCGTGATCGTCATTTCTGTCTCTTTTTACCCACATTTCATTTTCAACGGAGGGGTGGAAATAATCATTTTTTAACTGCTAAAAGATTATTCTTAAAATTACTTTTTACTTCTACATTTTCAACTACTTTTTAAGATTAAAACATTTAAAACAGTGCCATTCACATTCAAATCTTTCGAACATTTCCCGCTTTGATAAATAACAACCAACAAAAACACACACAGGCTTTCCGCCAATAAGATGGAGCTACGCTTCCCGCACTACTGTTATATCAATGGACAGTTTGTGCCCGCCATTTCGGGCGAAACTTATGACACCATAAACCCAGCTGATGAGAGTGTTATTTGCAAGGTGGCCCTGGCTGGTAAAGAGGATGTCGATAAAGCCGTTCACGCAGCGCATGTTGGTTTCTGTTCTTCATGGGGCGCCCTATAAAATGTCATGATTAGGGTGTCAACATTCCGTTTCCGCTTTTCGCAGGCAATTTTTTTCCCGTTTCCGTTTTCCGTCTGCTAAATTTTTTTACGTTTCCGTTTTTCCGGCTCATTTTTCGTTTCCCGGCTAAATTGTCAGTTTTTCCACTTTTTTTCGGTTTCCGTCTCAATTGTCTGTTTTTCCAACTTTCTTCATTTTCCAGCTAAATTTTCTATTTTCAGTTTCAGCTAAACTGGTAAACGTGCTAGCAGGTTCTCAATTACCCTAAATCCTCGAATAAGACCCCAGGGGAGTTATTTTTTTGTCAGACGTTTTGGAGGGGAGTTATTCAAGGGGGGGGGGAGTTATTCGAGGGGGGAGTAATTATTTCCTCAGGAAAAGTGGACTTAATTCATTGTATGGATGCAGTATGTAAACTCGTTTAATTCAGGTATTTCACCGTCCAATAACAACATAACAATGTGTATACACTGCATGCACATTATGTATCTGCTGTCGCTGTCATAGGCTACTATTCTTTTATAGTTTTGCGATGTATCCTTTTCATCATAGCGAGGAGTTTTTGAGACGGGGGAGTTATTCAAGGGGGGAGTTATTTTTTCCTCACCGCGCCAGCAGGGGGGACTTATTCAAGGGGGGGAGTTATTCGAGGGGGGGGGGGGTCTTATTCGAGGATTTGCGGTATGTGAATTTTTGTCTATTTCTAGCAAGATTTCTACAAATTTTTTTATTTCCGGATAAAATTATGCAATTTTTCCCGTTTTCCGGCAAAATTTCAGCCAATTTTTCCAATTCCGGCATAATTTCAGCCAATTTTTCCGTTTCCGTTTTCCGGCTTTTCATTTTTTCTTTTTTCCGGCAAGTGCAAAAAATTTTCCGTTTACGTTTTCCGCTAAAATTTTTTTTGTTGGCACCCTAGTCATGTTGTCATCAAAAGTCATCTGAAATGTGCTGTACAATTGCAGGCGAAGTGGATTTGCACCGATTACAGAAACCTGTTACCCCCCCCCCACAGGAAGCATTCCACACTGGTGAGTGGGGCAAGATCTCGGCGCGCGACCGCGGCAAGCTGCTCTACAAGCTGGCCGACCTGATGGAGCAGCACAAGGAGGAGCTGGCCACCATCGAGAGTTTGGACAGCGGCGCCGTGTACACGCTCGCCCTGAAGACACACGTCGGCATGAGCATCGACACTTGGAGGTACTTCGCCGGCTGGTGCGATAAAGTACAGGTAGGTATGGATGGATCTGTCTATTGTTTAGGTCTGCGTTAGTTAACTATCCTATATTGACATTTCAAGGCATTCTTTCAATCGTAGCGTGTTCTAAAGTCATTTTGTGAATCAGATTTTTTCGTGGCACCCAAAAAAGTCACCCCATCCACCTCCCCCCCAGGGCAGCACAATCCCGATCAGCCACGCGCGGCCCAACCGCAATCTGACTTTGACTCGGCGCGAGCCAATCGGCGTGTGTGGTTTGGTCACGCCGTGGAACTACCCGCTCATGATGCTCAGCTGGAAAATGGCCGCCTGCCTCGCCGCTGGAAACACTGTTGTGCACAAGCCCGCGCAGGTGTGTTTTGGTTGAAAGGTTAGAGGTTTAGATGCGTCAAGTTAGGGGTTCAGTATGGGGGAGGGAATGGGGGGTTACCCCCCCTCCCAAATCGTCCAGCTATCTATCTATCTGGAGCGATTTTTGAGAAATTTTACCCCGATATTCACTCAAAATAGCTAATTTTCATACCTTTTTTAGTTTTTCACCTTCAAAATCGCTAGTTCATGTGTTTATTGCCTATTTTCAGCTATTATGAGCACTATATATGTTTATATACATATTTTGAGCCGTTTTTCACCTACTTTCAGCGCTTTTTTCCCCTTTTCTTCCTTCTATACATTGGAAAAACCAATATATTGAACCACCGCGAACCCAAT
This sequence comes from Sphaerolaimus hirsutus, assembly GCA_964036195.1. Lineage (NCBI taxonomy): Eukaryota > Metazoa > Nematoda > Chromadorea > Monhysterida > Sphaerolaimidae > Sphaerolaimus > Sphaerolaimus hirsutus. The sequence continues at coordinate 13,598,139 of OZ038452.1, read as the reverse complement.
GGTGTGCGTAGCTGCAATAGATCTTGAGATATTAATGTTCCTGCGCACACTAGTTTTCACACGAAATTTCGAAAACTCACAAATCAGCTTAGAACGCATTTGAGTTTTCTACAATGAGGTGCCCGTCAACTACAGTTGACAGAGATTAAAAATGACTCATTGTGGAAAACTCAAGCACGTTTAAAGCTCATTTATGAGTGTTCCAAATTACGTGTGCAAACTAGTGTGGGCAGGGCGGGCCTGTGCCTCTGTGCATGTTTACCCGCTGTGCATGTCAGGAGTATTCAAGACTTAGACCCTCCAGGGGGTTGGATAGATGGCTAATCGCTCCTCTGAAGGGATAGATAGGTAGAAAATTTTTTTTGGGGGTTTGGGGGTTCGTGGGGGTTCATTGTATAGGCTTTTTCATAATGAGAAAAAAAGGTAGAAAAATCGCTAAAAGTAGGTGAAAAATTACTAAAAATGGGTATATAAGCACATATACTACAAGAAATAGCTGAAAATAGACAATAAAACACATGAACTAGTGTTTTTGAAGGTGAAAATGTATAAAATGGTATGAAAATGAGCGATTTTGTGTGAAAATTAGGGTCTACATGCACAGCGGGTAAACATGCACAGAGGGCCTCAGTCGGTAGGGCCAATGTAACAACTTTCACTTCAAGTGACTGCGTTTTACTTCCTTCTTGAGCCTCAAAATGATTGATACACATTCGATCATTCGCGACTAAATGTAAACTTGCATTAAACATGCTTGATTTGTGTGTCCAGGTGTCGCCGCTGACGGCGCTGAAGTTCGCCGAGCTGTGCTCTTTGGCGGGCATCCCCAAGGGCGTGGTGAACATCGTCCCCGGCTCGGGCAGCAAGGTGGGCCAGGCGATCGCCGACCACCCGCTCGTGCGCAAACTCGGCTTCACCGGCAGCACGCCCATCGGCATGCAAATCATGCACAGCTGCGCCGTGAGCAACCTGAAGAAGTGCTCGTTGGAATTGGGCGGCAAAAGTCCGCTGATTATTTTCGCCGATGCCGACATGGATCGGGCCGTGCGGCAGGCCATGGGCGCCGTGTTTTTCAATAAAGGTGAGTGTTAATTGCACTATGTATTTGGCGCCTGAAAAGCAGTAATTGTGTGAACGTAGGGACTGTCTTCAGCCTTGTTTCACTGATCTTCAGTACGTTATTTGCTTTGCATGATCGTGCCTTCATCGTGTTACTCAAATTCAAGGCGTCCATTGAAAGGAACAGTGTAGGATCAAGCGAATAAAACCAAGGCCAAAATCGTCATCGCTAGGCGTTTTGTTCCCGGCACCATGCAAAAAAACTTGCTAGGCGCCACACCGCCACACGACACAGTGTGTGGGACCATTCACCAGCTTTCGGTATCTGAATGATTTTGGAAATCAGTTAATATAAAATGTAAAGGAAAGATTTGCCGGCGGTAGTCTTGCGCATTTATTGGTCTTACTGGAACATATTTTGCTTGTTCAATACTATCTTCTCCTGCGTGAAAAAAAAACGAAGAATGCATGGACATAAAAGTAGGGTTGGCCGATGTTTTTAAAAAAAAATCGGCCGAAATTTTTAGTACTAAGCACTAGGTATTTTGCAAAATTTTTGCGCGCAAGCGCGCAATTTCACACACAAAAGAAAGTGGACAAGTGTCAAGAAAAGTGATTCTAAGTGAAATTATGAAGTTCACTTGTCACTTAGAACCTTAGCACTTGCAGTGGCCTCCAATGGGCGGTCCATGCCTTCATCATGTCACTCAAATTCATTGTAGGTTCAGGCAAATAAAACCAACACCAGCAGAAAAACACCCATAACCCCCCCCCCCACCATTTTCAGGCGAGAACTGCATCGCTGCGGGGCGTCTTTTCGTGGCGCGTTCCATCCACGACGACTTCGTGCAGCGCGTGGTTGCCGAGACCAAGAAAATGACCATCGGCGACCCGCTCGACAGGGGGACCGGCCACGGCCCCCAGAACCACTTGGCGCATTTGAATAAGCTGCTCAAGTATGTCCACACTGGCGTGGAGCAGGGCGCCAAGTTGGTCTACGGCGGAAAGAGGGTACGTTTGTCCTGTTTGGTTTTTCAGTTGTTTTTTTTTCAATTTCTGATTTTTGTGTTTTCATTTGCAGGTCGACCGACCGGGCTATTTTTTGGAGCCGACTATTTTCACCGATGTGCAGGATGAAATGTTTATTGCTAAGGAGGAGTCGTTTGGGCCCATTATGATCATTTCTACGTTCGATGATGAGTGAGTTTATAGGCGACTGCCTGTCTAGCCTGTTTATGCGCGTAATTGGCATTGACGCACTGGTAATTCGTATGAACACAGAACCTGCGCCGCCGTTTGCTTTATGTTTGCTAGTATGCAGTGGGAAGGTGTAACGTTTCCCCCAAAAAAATCGTTCCCCAAGACCCAAATAAGTACGAAAAAAACGGAAAGAAAAATATTTCTTTTTTGTACTTAAGTTTTTTCAATCGTCTTTTTTCATCACTCTGTTATGGCAGCGACATGGACGGGGTGCTGCTAGGGTTCAAACGGGACCGGTTTTTCGGACCGGGACCGGGACCAGAAATTTTTATTATCGGGACCGGAACCGGGACCGGGACTAGGTGGTCCGGACCGGGACCGGGACCGGGACTGGCATTTTTCAATTGTCGGGACCGGGACCGGGACTGGGGCATCCGGACCGGGACCAGGATTTGCCGAACCAGGTACCAGGGCCACAGCCCCCTTTTGAGCCCTATCGGGACCGATAACCATTTGAATGCATATTTTCAGAAGTTTCATACGATTTTCACACTTCATTCAATCAAAATTGTCATCAAAAATATGGTAAAAGTCACAAAATTCAATTGAGTCACAAAATTCAATTGAGTCACAAAAATGACATAACGCACAAAAATTATGACAGTGAGTATTGATACATAAGCTGGCGCAGTGCTTTCTGAAAGTAAATTATATTTTCAGCCTTCTCTGATGTCGAACATGAATGAGAATGTTTGGAACTCACTAAAAAAAACGTCAAAAATTCGTCGACAGAATGAGAATGCGGCGACTGGCGCGAATTTTTTTTGAATTTTACAAGTATTTAAAAGGCAAAATTTGGATCCAGTCCGGTCAATTTTTATTATCGGGACCGCTGAAAAATTCCGGGACCGGGACCGGGACCGGGACTGGGTGGTCGGGACCGGGACCGGGACCGGGACTGGCCTTTTTCAGATGTCGGGACCGGGACCGGGACCGGGACTGGGGTGTCGGGACCGGGACCGGGACCGGGACCGCCCCAGTCCCGACTTTTTGCCGAACCATGTACCGGGACCGCGGTCCCGTTTGAACCCTAGGTGCTGCGTCGTGCGAACGCGACCGGGCGTGTTCTCCAAAATGTCATATTTCAAATAAGCCTGTCAAAATAACATACTGGCAGGGGAACTGTGTACTTACAGTGATATTTTCTATTATTTTACGTTTAACATGACACCAGGGTGGTTAAGATTACCGAACTATTTTCAAAGTGTACGTAAACGTCTGAAATACGTTTTCTGTACTCAAGTACTGCCAAAAAGTATACGTCAAAGCGAGTACAGATTCTTTCGGAATAAACGTAACGTATTTAGTCTGTGCTCGAGTTTACGTATTTATTTAGTAAAAGCAAATAAGTTTACACAACTACGCATGGCATTTTGACAAATTTGTATTAGATTTTACAGGGCGTGATTATGGGACTGTTCTCTGGCCGCTAAAACCATTTCTACCTAAATTTTGACATTCGATATTTATATAACAAGTTGAACACATCTGACAGTTGGTCCCAGCTAGTTAGTTAGGTCAAAAACCAAATATGCTAAACAAACAAAGAAAGATACCGTATATACTCGAATAATCCCCCCAGAAAGTTATTTTGTCGTCAGACTTTTTTAAGAGGGGACTTTTCGGGGGCGGAATTATCCAAGGGGGGAATTGTTACTTCGTCAAAAACTTAAAGCATGTTTCTAATCACTATGAAATATGCTTTATTTACTAAATAACGTGCAATTGCTGTTCAAATTGATTGCAAAGACATTATCATATGCCTAAAGGGGGGGTATATTAGAGGGAAGAATGATTTTTCCTCACTCGTCTAAGAGGGTGGAATTATTCGAGTATATACGGTAATCATTTTTTGTACTGATATTTTCCAGTAGTTTTTATTCATGTAATAAAGGACGAATCTGTACCGCAGCGACATGGACGGTGTGCTGCGGCGTGCCAACTCGACCGAGTTCGGTCTGGCGTCGGGCGTGTTCTCCAAGGACGTCAGCCGGGTGCTGCGCGTCGCCGAGCGCCTCGACGCCGGCACCGTGTTCATCAATTGCTACAACAAGACCGACGTGGCCGCCCCGTTCGGCGGCTTCAAGCAGAGCGGATTCGGAAAAGACTTGGGTTGGTTAGGGAGGGTTCAAACGGGATTGACTTTTCGTGATCGAGATTTTGGAAATTGTTCTGATATTAAATTTGACTCTGATTTGACACTATAATCGTCTAAAAATACTTATAGCAAAAAGTTCTTTTTTAACGTCTTTATCGTTTCCACTAATTTTTCCGGGATCGTGATTTGAAAATTTCTGGGACCGGGATCGGGATTCTTTTTTTGTGGTTTCGGGACGGGATGGGGTTGAAGTTTCGTGATTCGGGATTGGGATACCGATTGAACCCTAGTCAGAGAGGGTTTAGGATAGTGATTGAAAAGCAAAGGAAGAAAACCCATGGCGCTCTGCGTCAAATTACCTACCTGTAAATGTTGGCCCATCGCTAGTACTCGTTGGAAATTCTAAGAACCTACCTAGGTAACTTAAATAATTACATCTTTTCAGGCGAGGAGGCTCTGCACGAATATCTGAAAACAAAGACGATCACCATCGAATATTAAGCCAAGCGCTCACTTGCCACACCCCAGTATTGTTGCACTATGGTTTTTTACCATACAGATATCCAATTATTTATGTGATTTGTCAATTATTTTGTAAATGTAATGCTACTCATCTATTTGTCTGATGAAGCTCCCCTCAAGATGGAATTCCCCTCAAATATAAGCCAGAAATATGTGCCGTGGACGTATTCAGGGTGGGGGGTGTACTTTACGGAAAGTATGCGCTCAAGCGCGAATTTTTACATGTCCTTTTTACCAGTGGCGTAGCGGGGGGGCGGCCGCCCCCCCCCCCCCCCCTTCTCGGGCCAGACATAAAAGATGCCAGGAAATGGACTTTTATATACGATTTATTTGGCAGATTCCTAAAATTTTGCGCGCAAGCGCGCATTCTTACCCCGTATAACAGATATTTTAAGGGCTCCGGTCGCGACAACGCAAAATCCAGTGCAAATATATTATGCTCAAAATTGTCCCCGTGCTGTAAATATTTATATACCGTATTTACTCGAATAGTTCCCCCGGGGAATTATGTTTTCGTCAGACATTTTTGAGGGGGAACTATTCAAGGGGGGGGGAATTATTCAAGTGGGGGAATTATTTTTTCCTCAAAATTTTCAAGTATGTTTCCGTCACACAACATACACATGTACGTCCAATTTCCATTCGTAGTGCACATTCCTTTGCATCCTTATACACCGAATGTGCTGCATTTGTGTTCGATGAATCAAACGAGGCACTGCTATTTTGCTTGCTCACTCGTCTAGCAGGGGGAAATTATTCGAGGGGAGGAATTATTCACATGGGGGAATTATTTTTTCCTCACTCGTCTGGCCGGGGGGGGGGGGGAATTATTCAAGTTGGGGGAATTATTCGAGTGAATACGGTACATACATATACAGCGGCCGTCGGCGCCAATGCCAACGTCAATGACGCCATGGCGTGGTGCGTCCGAATGGCGCCAGCGCCATAGCGCCATTCCCTTACTATAGGGGTCAAATTTTAGGGGGGGGGGGCGGCGCCCCCCCCCCGCTCAAAAGTCCTGGTTACGCCACTGTCCTCTACAGATGTTCGTTTTGTAGCAGGTGCGCCTCAGAATCTCTACAACTCAGTACCATACACGTTACGCATTTATCTGCGTATTTACATATAGGCTGTTCCTTGGCGCCAACACAAATCCGTACCAGTGCCAGCGCCATTCCGTAACCATGTAGGTAGCAGGGCTCCATACGGCTCCAGGGCCCATCACGCTCAAAAGTTCTGAATACGTCCTCGATTTGTACCATACATTTGGTACAGTATTTTTGACAGATGTAGGTAGTTGGAATAATGTGATGAATTCCTATTGTTGAGGACATTTCTATCGTCGTAAAAATTATGCAGCATGCATGGTGCAGGGATTTTTGTCACATTCACTTTTCATGAAATTCTGACATTAATGTCAGTATTTTTATTCCGGGAGATTTTTTTTGCATCAAATTGTTGTTGTGTTTTCCACAAATCTTAGTCTATAAACGTGACAATATTTGCGTGAGGCTTAATACTTTCTCACTTGGAATGAAAGACTAAGTTTTCTATTTATCGAACCGCTTGTGATTTTCGATTTTACTTCTTTCGTCTTTTTAACTATCGAACGTCGCTTTTGTGATACAGTGCCAAAACCTTCAAACTTACACAAGAGGCAAGTGCCAAGCATCGGTTAAATGCTCCAATTTTTCAGGACTGTGACACTAATTTTTTCTTTTTGGGCGTTAGTCATATTTATGCAGATATATGTTAATGAACCAGATAAAAGACAAAATATTTGTTTGTTCTAGATGGCTAAAACTCGGTGTGCATGTAAACCCGGTGCACATGTAGACCCGTTGATCGAAGGGCCAGTAATGTACCCAGGGATTTTGAGCGGGGGGGGGGGGGTGCTGTTTGTTTATTGAGCCAGCAATGGCGTCCTAGCGCTGGAGCCATTGACGTCGGCGCCAACAATCGCGGATATGTATGTAAATATACATACATAAATATAAAGCGACAGGCACGCCATTCGGTGTATTTTGTAGAGAATTGACAGTACGAGGACCGATTTACTTATAAAATATCAGTGTGATGGAAAAATGAGGTAAATTTGGCCTACATGTGCACCGGGTTTACATGCGCACCGGCGCAGACCTGTATTATATAATACCCAGCCGGTGTGCTCCCACATACTTCTACAGTGTGAAAGTGTCCCTTTTTTATCACCTTTTGTAAGCACTATTCTATGCCAAACTTGAAGTCACATTCGACAAAAGAAAAATTTTTCTTTCAATTTCTTTCGAAAATTTCTTAATAATCTATTCCACGGCGAGTCCTCGAATGGCGGTTTACAAACGGGTGTATCCAAAAATTGTTTTGGAATGTTGCCAACTGCGCGTAATGTCGCTCCCCCGTCTTTTTTGATTCGGAGTTGTGTCGTTCTATTGTATTTTCGACGTTACATTGGAATTGTTTCTGTGTGCAGGTAATACTCTCCTTCGCGCAGGCTAGAGGAACCTCTCATCAATCCGTGCATTGCGTATTCTCATTTTATCCATTTCTATAGTTCGGATAACTCTGGCTTAGTGCCAACGATTCAAGGTTTGTTTCTTTCTGGCGCACCGCACACTGCAAAATGTAACGGGAAGTTCGGACGATTATTGCATGGGTGGAATTCAGAGGCTGAATTAAAAAAGAGGTGTGGAATTGAAAATCGTCCGAACCGACCCAAATTTCAGTAGTTTTTAGATGTGTCGTAAATAAACTCGTCCCAACTGACTTTATAATTCTGCCCGGGCGGAAATTAAAACGTTTTCTCTTTAACTTTTTCGGGCCTCTTTAACTGATATCAACGTTTTCTATTCGTTTATTTTTATCCCAGGTGTCAATTTCAGATGTTCCGGTTTCCTGTTGCGGTATACCAGCGCGATGCAGTTTGAAGTTCATCCGGCTGCAGTCGCGCAGTCGAAAATAATGGCAAATTTAGCAGTTTGCGCATTCGGTTCGATGGCGGCGACAGCTGATTGCAGCAATGGTTTGTCCAGTTGATTTTTGTCATGGAGCAATTTTTCGAGTGGTTGTAGCCCTGAGTGATTCACGGTCCCTGCAGAGGTGGTTCAAGCTTCAGGATGAAATTTCGCCATAAATTTTCACCTCTGGATACCTCGATAGCTTCTCTGGGATACAAAGTGCTGGAGCGTTCGGGGGCAACCGCTTCCCCTCACTGCAGCTCCGGAGTGATTGCATAATGGGGCATTGTGAATATTCCTCAAACTATTTCCTGTGCCTGTCGAGCCCTAACAAAATTCTCGAAACGTCGGCGTACTACTCTTTACTTCGGCGTACGTCGGCGTACTACGTTTTGCTGAAAACGTTTATGGTGGGGTTCGCGAGTTTTCTACCGTGTAGAAGCCGGAACAGATGGCAAATAGCTAAATTATATCACAAAATAGCCATACCGTTAGTTATAGGTATAAATGCCCCCTCCAAATACCCCACGTCTAGTGATGGAAAAGCGCCATGGCTTAGCGCCATTTTGCTGTGGTGCCATTGGCGCCTGGCGCTGAGGTTCGGAAAAGCGCCATGGCGCTTGGCGCTCTTTTTGCCTGGCGCCAGGAACAAAATTCCTGTCGCTGGCGCTTGGCGCTAGCGCCAAAGCAAAAAGCGCCATGGCGGTTCTGGCGCTTGGCGCCAATTTTCTATAGCGCCATTGGCGCTTGGCGCTGGAATTCGGAAAAGCGCCATGGCGCTTGGCGCCAAAGTCCTGGCGCTTTTTCCATCACTACCCAGGTCTGAGCGAACTTGTGAAAATATACCCCTCCACCTCGAAATACATTCGCCCGAAATGTGTGTAAAGAGAATTGCCTATAACTGCCGTTTGTGGTATGTGTAATGCAAAGCACGTGAAAAACAGTGAATTACCCCGTCAAAATTTGCACTCTGAAAAAATAAACCTCGGGGTATTTCAAAGAAATACGATCTAAGCATGACCACCAAACATCAAATTTGGAACCAGAAAATGCTCATATGTTTGCACATTACACAAATGCACATTGCTGTTTCGCAAAAGCAATTAGATTACAAGTATGAATCGGGTGGGCGCGCCAGCGCCATCCCTCGCTGCCGAGGGAGGGCGCAAGCGACCCACCCATAATATGGTCAGACACACCAAAATGCGGAAATCGCAAATTTAAAATCGCAATAACTTCGGAACGCAATGCGCTAGTGCAGAACCGATCGCACCATTAAAAAGCCCGTGTCGAAACATACCACCATGCAAATTTTCAGATCCAACGGTTGAGTTCGGAGGAAGTTATTACGCATTTTCTTTTTCAAGTAGTGTTCTTGTTGTTGTTGTTGTTCTTGTTCTCCCGAAAATCTTCAAACTGCAATAACTTCCTTGAAACACGACCGATTTTCATGGTTGATGGCTCATTTGAAAGAGAATATGATGCCATTTCTTATTTTCGGGATTTTTTTTCACAGGCTCCGCCCACTTTGGTACGGTATCTGTTTGAAATTTTCAAACCTCAATAAATTTAAAATTTGAATACAAATGGGGCAATACAAAAAATTTGTTGATGTGTGCCATGACTAGAGCTTTCAAATGAGCCAATTTTTGGCAATTTTGGTACAGATTTACAAAAGTTATTCAAGTTTGCTTATTTTGTGTAAAATGCGCAAACATGCCTGAACTACTGCTTCATGTGATACTGAGCATGTGACCTTGCATGCTGATTACTATCAGGTCATAAATGTCTAGTGGTTGATGTCAAGTCAAATGTCAAGTTATAAATGTCAAGTCAAATGTCAAGTGATAAATGTCAAGTGATAGATGTCTAGTGATAAAATATTAAGTGATAAAATATCAAGTCAGATATCAAGTGATAAATGTCAAGTTGTAGATTTCAAGTGAAATGTCAAGTGATAATTGTCAAGTGATAAATTTCAAGTGAAATGTCAATTGATAAATGTCAAGTGATAGATAGTTATAAAATATCAAGTGATAAAGTATCAAGTCAAATTTCAAGTGATAACTTTCAAGTCAAATGTCAACTGATAAATTTCAATTGAAATGTCAAGTTTAATGTTAGATGATAAATGTCATGTCAAATGTCAAGTCAAATGTAAAGTGATAAATTTCAAGTGAAATGTAATGTCAAATGTCATGTCAAATGTCAAGTGACACATTTCAAGTCAAATGTCAAGTGACAAATTTCAAGTGAAATGTCAAGTTTAATGTCAACTCATAAATGTCAAGTCAAATATCAAGTCATATGTCAAGTCAAATTTCAAGTGATAAATGTCAAGTCAAATTTCAAGTGAGGAATGTCAAGTCAAATGTAAAGTTTAATGTCAAGTGATCAAATATCAAGTTGAATGTCAAGTTATAAATGTCAAGTCTAAAGTCAAGTCAAGTCAAATGTCAAGTGATAAATGTCAAGGTGAATATACAGTGATAACTTTCAATTGAAATGTCAAGTCAAATGCCAAGTGATGAATTTCAAGTGAAATGTCAAGTAATAAATTTCAAGTGAAATGTCAAGTCAAATGTCAAGTCAAATGTCAAGTTAAATGTCAAGCTTAATGTCAAGTGATAAATGTCATGTCAAATGTCAAGTTTAATGTCAAGTGATAAGTTTCAAGTGAAATGTCAAGTTTAATGTCAAGTGATAAATGTCATGTCAAATGTCAAGTAATATGTCAAGTAACAATTTTCAGGTGATACCTGTCAAGTTGTTTATGTCAAGTGAAAACTATCAGGTGAAAAAATGGCAAGCAGTTCATGTCAAGTCATAAATATCAAGTGATGCCATTCAGTCATAAATGTCAAGTGGTTTATGTCAAGTTATTGTCAAGTGGGTAATTTCAAGTCATAAATGTCAAGTGATAACTTTCAGGTTCTAAATGTCAGGTTGAAAATCTTTTGAATCTTAGTATTTGGCTTCTTCTTGACTATAGATTGTATTGCTCACTGCCACATTTGGCATTTGCTTGATTTGCAATAACTTATAAACTTTTGGGCCTGTGGCCCACAAAAAGAAGTATATCTGATAAAAAATGGCTAAAGCCAACAAAAAGTGGACACTGCACCTAACCATGTGTATGCTTTTGAATGCACAAAAGTAATATATCATATACCATGCCATTTTCTGATTGAGCTATCAAAAGATGTAAATATATCAAGGGAAATGTACACAAATGCTAATAATATAGGCTATCAACACAGCAAACTGCATCACAAGAAACAATTTCACCAAACTTTTGCATGGCAGCGTGAGCTTTTTGTATCTTTAATGTTTGCAGCACTTTGACACAGCTCACGCTGCCATGCAAAAGTTTGATGAAATTGTTTCTTGTGATGCAGTTTGCTGTGTTGATAGCCTATATTATTAGCATTTGTGTACATTTCCCTTGATATATTTACATCTTTTGATAGCTCAATCAGAAAATGGCATGGTATATGATATATTACTTTTGTGCATTCAAAAGCATACACATGGTTAGGTGCAGTGTCCACTTTTTGTTGGCTTTAGCCATTTTTTATCAGATTAAATTATTTGCCAGATACAATTTGATTCTTCATGTCTTGAACCCACTTTGATACTTTATACCTTGTTTTAATCACCTGTCCTATTTACATATCGGTAAACAGATGATCAACCATGTTTGTGACCGAATGGCCCTACACACACTAGTTTTCACCGTGACTGATGTCAAAACTGAAATGGCGACATGGCGACATCCAGCCTACTCTTATTGTATGCTATATGTGTTTTGGTTTTTCAAATTTTAACTTTCATTAATTTAAATTCAAATTTAATTTAAATTAAATCATTCAACCGTGTTCGTCAATTTGCATTTGAGTAAATTTTAGTTTTCACACGAAGTCACGGTGAAAATTAGCGGCACAATGGAAATACAAAATGTTGTTTGAAATATGTCGCTATTCCAAGACGAAAATATCCACATATCGAATATCGAGCATAATTTCATATCGAAATTTCAAATTCGAAATTCGAAATCATAATTTCATATCCAGGGTCCATATCGTATGGATATCGAATATCAAATTTAGATAAAAATATCGATATCGAAGAGTCATGTCGTCCCAACGACTGAGGCTCTCTGTGCATGTTTACCCGCTGTGCATGTAGACCCTAATTTTCACACAAAATCGCTCATTTTCATACCATTTTATACATTTTCACCTTCAAAATCACTAGTTCATGTGTTTTATTGTCTATTTTCAGCTATTTCTTGTAGTATTTGTGCTTATATACCTATTTTTAGTAATTTTTCACCTACTTTTAGCGATTTTTCTACCTTTTTTCCTCATTATGAAAAAGCCTATGCAATGAACCCCCATGAACCCCCAAACCCCCTAAATTTTTTTTTCTAGCTATCTATCCCTCCAGAGGAGCGATTAGCCATCTATCCAACCCCCTGGAGGCTCAAAGTCTTGAATACTCCTGACATGCACAGCGGGTAAACATGCACAGAGGCACAGGCCCGTCCCAACCCTACTAGCTAGAACCTGCGCCCAGTTGATGCAGGGTTCGACATTTCAACAACCGCATTTACAGACTATGTACGCGCAAATTGCTATTCGCAGGTCGCTGTCGGCCTTCCTAGGGCGGTATTATTATCAAATCGTGCCTGTGGCTGCAGTGATGAATACTGCTTTTTGCTGCCTTACCGGCCCACCAATTGGTTGGTTTTGGTGCGTTTATAAATTAGGGTAAGGGTTTATAATATAACCTGCGCCGCCGTTTGCGTTATGTTTGCTAGTATGCAGGGGAACGATGTATGGTTTTTCACCCAAACAAATCTTTCCCCAAGACCCAAATAAGTACGAAAAAAGCGTAAAGAAAAATATTCCTTTTTTTTGTAATAAAGTTTTTTCAATCGTCTTTATTCATCACTCTGTTATGGCAGCGACATGGACGGGGTGCTGCGTCGTGCGAACACGACCGGGCGTGTTCTCCAAAATGTCATATTTCAAATAAGCCTGCCAAAATAATATACTGGCGGGGGAACTGTGTACTTACAGTGATATTTTCTATTATTTTACGTGTAACATAACATCAGGGTGCTTAAAATTATCGAACTTTTTTCAAAGTATACGAAAACGTCTGAAATACGTTTTCTGTACTGTCAAAAAGTTTACGTCAAAGCGAGTACATGAACTTTTTTCGGAAGAAACGTATTTACTCTGTACTCGAGTATACGTATTTATTGAGTAAAAGCAAATAGGTAAGTTTTAACAACTACGCATAGCATTTTGAGAAATTTGTGTTAGATTTTACTGGCGTGGTTGTGGGACTGTTAGCTGGCCACCAAAAACGTTTTTACTTAAATTTTGAGATTCGAAATTTATATAACAAGTCGAACACATCTGACCGTTGGTGCCACCTTGTTAGTGAGTGCAAAAACCAAATATGCGAAATGAACAAAGAAAGATACCGTATGTACTCGAATAATCCCCCCGGAAAGTTATTTTGTCGTCAGACTTTTTTAAGAGGGGACTATTCGAGGGCGGAATTATCCAAGGGGGGATTTGTTACTTCGTCAAAAACTTTAAGCATGTTTCTAATTTCACTGACTTTATGAAATATGCTTTATTAAAAAAACGGTTGTCAAAAAGACGTTTTTTCCATCCCTAGTTAGTTGTCTATCTTTATTCGGTTCCATCACTCGCAGACTGGATAGCTTGCGGAACGGCATTGCGTTTTGTTGCTGTGCCTTTTGCGGTGACGCTGGATCCTTTGCCGCGTGGCTGCATGCAGATGGCTCCGTCACTTTGGATGCTCACTTGTGAGTCACTATTTACTGTTTCGCAGAGACCTTGTTGATTTGGACTCCTGCGGGTAGGGTTGGCTAGCGATTTATTGTGAAAAAGTCCAATTTAAAAAAAATCGCAACACCTCCGATTTTTTGTAAGTCGCTAACAAAAAATTTGGTATAATCGGCGGACCGCAAAGTATGCGCCCAAAATTATTTATGTCTTGGTCTAAAACGCGCGAGATGGATACTTATGTATGCACTTTCACAAAAAGAACAATATTTCTAAAAAAGAAAAGGTGGAGTCCGCGTACAAACGAGGAATGTTTTTTCCCGAAATGTTTTTTCTTTTTTTTTGCTGGATTAATTTTATTATGATGACGTCATGATTAGGGTTCAAACGGGATTCGGGATTTTGTGGTCCCGATCCCGATCCCGACACCTCAATCCCGATCCCGATCCCGATTCCGAGATTTGAATAAGTCAATCCCGATCCCGAAAAAAATGCCCCAATCCCGATCCCGGAAAATTTCACAGCCACAAAAGGTGCCAGAAATGGCACTTTTGAAGGACCATTTTGTATGCAGTTTCCAAAAATTTTGCACGCAAGCGCGCATTTCCACACCTCCCTCTATATCTATGTTCCATGGGCATGGACACCACTACCCATAACCCATAACGTGCCCATAACCATAGTTTTAGGTTCATACACATGCATATATGGTAGACAGTGGTGTGAATGACAATGCCAGGCAACCCATTGCTCAGTGCCTTAATGAGTCTATAGCATTGTTTTGAATGCCAATTTAATCCAACGTTTCTGGCATCCATTGTTTTTGGTGTTTTGGGTCATTTTGTGAAATGTCAGGAAAAAACCCTGAAAACCAATTTTTTAAGCCCTAAATCCCGATCCCGAAAAAACGCCAATCCCGATCCCGAAAAGTCAATCCCGATCCCGATCCCGAAATCTCAAAAGCCAATCCCTATCCCGAAAGGCCAATCCCGATCCCGATCCCGAAACTTCAAAAAACCAATCCCGATCCCGAAAAGTCAATCCCGTTTGAACCCTAGTCATGGTGGAGTGTTTCCTTCAGAAAAATGCATAGCATGCGGTCCGCCGAGTATACTTAAGTAGTAGGTAAAATTAGTGATGGAAAAAAACGTTTTTTAACGACCCCGTTTATAACAACAACGTTTTTTTAACCCTTTTTATGTCTACTTATTATGTAGACTATTTATGTCTACTTATGCCAATGGCCTCTAGGTGCATCTGACAATATACCTACTGCATGTTCATGACTTCATGTGAAGTTGGGCATGGAACAGTGCCAAAATAGGTATAAGAGAAGGCTAATATTTACATTGACAGTGATGTTTCACACTGTACAAGCATGTGGGAGCACATTGGATGAATATTATATACTACACTAACATCAGGGGTTTAATATGGGGTTGGGGGTGGTTACCCCCCAAATACGCCAGCATTCTATATATCCCGGAGGCCTGCTCAGCTACCTATGTATGCCAGAGGCAAATTTTTTGCTATCTATCCCCAAAATCGCCCAGATCTACCTATGGTGGAGCGATTTTAGAGAAATCTTGGCCCAATTTTCGTTACAAATCGCTAATTTTCGTACCATTTTATAGTTTTTCACTTTCAAAATTCTTATTCATGTTCCTTATTGCCTATTTCCGGCTATTTTTGCTGTACTACATGTTTACGGCCTTGCGGTAAACCGTACGGTACGGTAAATTTTCTCTTTTGCGGTAAACGGTACGGTACGGTAAATCTTCATTTTGCGGTAAACGGTACGGTACGGTAAATCTGAAAAGTGCGGTTCGCGGTACGGTACGGTACGGTAAATTTTTGCTTGTCAAAAATGTACCAATGCCGGACTACAGACAACTTTTACTTCGTGAATTGACAGAAAATTGAATTATGCAATGTGTTAATGGACTTTAGAACACTAACAGTGTGATAACATAGAATTACATAAACCACAATGCAGTGGCTCAATATATAGGCTTTTTTAAGGTTTAGAAGGAAGAAATGGAGAAAAATTGCTAAAAGTGGGTGAAAAATTGTTAAGTGGGTGAAAATGGTAAAAAGTATATAAGTGCATACATATGTACCTACAACAAATAAGCTCAAAACATTGAGGATGATGTAAAACAATTACAGTGCGATTTGAAGCACATGGCTTGATTTTAAAAACACATTATACTAATGTAAATGAAGAGTTACAGCAATATTGCATGTGGAAATGGAAGGGTTTCAAATCAGTCAAAACAATGTTGTCAAATTTGCGTGCTTGTGCGCAAAAAATTTGCAGAACACCACATCTTAAAGTCAATTTTAAGGTGAATTTTTAAAGTCAATCGGAGTAAAATTTACCACATTTTCTGCGGTAAATGAGTGCGGTACGCGGTACGGTACGGTAAATTTTGGAAAATGTGGTATGCGGTACGGTACGGTAAATTTCTAAAAGTGCGGTAAACGGTACGGTACGGTACGGTAAATTTTCCAAAAATGCGGTACTGTACGGTACGGTAAATTCTGCCACCCTACCCGCAACCCCCCCCCCCACAAATTTGTTCAGCTATCTATCCCTCCGGAGGAGCGATTTACTCTATATGAACCCTGCGAGGCGAGGGTCCAAATCTACAAAACCCCTGACTAAAATATAACAGCTTAAAACACAATAGCATGAACGAATGGAAGCTTACGACTAAAAATGCCTCAAAACCAATGAAAACCACCACATTTGGTAAAGTGAAGGTGACATTGCGTCAGGGGTTTCCAAGATTTTGGCGATAGCGAGGGCTGGATAGATTTCAAATCGGTCCTCCGGAGGAATAGATAGCTGAAAGTTTTTCTGGGGAGGGGATCGCGGGGGCAAAATATAATAGGCTTTTTCAATGCATAGAAGGTAGAAAGGGGTAAAAATCGCTAAAAACAGGTTAAAAGTGGCTAAAACAAGCAAAAAATGGCTAAAAATAGGTATATAAACGGGCCAGGCCTCCTACGCACAAACGCCCGGCACGCACAAAATTGAGCCCGCCACGCACAAACGCCCGGCGCGCACAAATCTGATGCTCTGTGCGTACCGGGTATTTGTGCGTGCCAGTCGTTTGTGCGCGCCGGTCATTTGTGCGTACCGGCCATGGGATTTTCACACGCCCCCCCCCACTTTGTGTTTGCCCCCCCCCATACATGAGCACCCCCCCCATACATGAGCACCTGGATTACAAGAGTACACGTATGTATGGGCAAGAGTACACCTGCGTGTCTTGACTGCGTTGAGTGCTATTGGATCGTGAGTCGCGAGCTTTTGATAATCGCGATTTGAATGTAGAAAACAGATTTCGCTGTTGACGAAATTTTGATTGTGATTTGTGTCACATTTTGTGCGTGCCAGGCACTTGTGCGCGCCGGGCGTTTGTGCGTACAGGTGCGGGGCCATATAAACATGTGTATAGGTGACATCCGCGATTTTGAAAGTAAATAAAGTATAAAAAGGTATGAATCTTAGTGATTTTGAGCGAAAATTCCGGCAAAATTCCTCAAAAAACTTAATTTGTCTAAGTTAATTATGTCTTACACGCCCCCCCCCCCCCCGCCGCGACACGTGAATGTGCACCGCACTTACACGTAAATGCACCCAACATGCACTCAAAAACTCAGTGAGATTGGCGGCAATGTTATTTATACTCGACGGATATGATACTCTGCCCTCACACTCATTTATGTCTCACGTTGGTCTCACTCATTTATGTCTCACTACAAGCCCCGCCCGCACATATGACCGGCGCACACAAACGACTGGCACGCACATTGTGCGGCACGCACAAAGCTACAGTTTTGTGCATACAGGGCGTTTGTGCGTACCGGACTTTCATTTTGTGCGTGCCAGGCGTTTGTGCGCGCCGGGCGTTTGTGCGTACAGGTGCGGGGCCATATAAACATGTGTATAGGTGACATCCGCGATTTTGAAAGTAAATAAAGTATAAAAAGGTATGAATCTTAGTGATTTTGAGCGAAAATTCCGGCAAAATTCCTCAAAAATCGCTCCAGATAGGTAGATAGCTGGCCGGTTTGGGGGATAGATAGCCAAAAAAATTGCCTCTGGTGTAGATAGATGGGCAGGCTTGATACGCACATCTGCCCGATACGCACATTTGCCCGTTTTTTTCACTTGACACTTTTTCAAGTGATTTTCAGATATGAGTAAAGTGAAAAAAGTTGCGCAATGACATTAGTGAACTTTTTTCACTTCACTCATATCTGAAAATCACTTGAAAATGTGTCAAGTGAAAAAACGTGCACATGTGCGTATCGGGCAGATGTGCGTATCAGTGCACCCCCAGATAGATGGCTAAGCGGCCTCTGGGATAGATAGATAGCTGGCGGATTGGGGAGGGGGCAGCCCCCTCTCCCAGCCCCCCATAGGAGACCCCTGCATTGCGTGCTGGCGTGCGAAAATTGCATAATACCTACCTAGTGCTTAGTACTAAAAATTTTGGCCATGGGTATTTTAATAGAAAAACGGTTTCGAATGTCGGTTTTTAAAAAACAACAACAATAAACCCCTGCCATCCCTAGTTAGTGTAGTATATAATATCCAGTAAACATCAGTCTCAATGTATTAGGCTTCTCTTATAACCTTATTTAAGCCCTTATAACCTTCCATGCCTAACATCACTTGAAGTCATGAACATTCTACTATAAGGCGATATATTTACGTAACACGTTGACATAAAAAGTGGAATTTTTTTGGCAGAAATCAACACTTATAATGCTGTCCCATGGCTCCATAGCCATTCTTTGGCTATATCATCACAAGTACTGCCACTTGTCTTATATACCTGTATATATTGACTCATAGTCATAACCATATTTTAGAGGAAATGTCTCGACATTTTTTGAAAAAAAATCGGGGCCGTTGATAGGGTTGGAAAAAAAAACGTTTTTTTTAACTCGATGTTTGTTTTTGTTTTAAAACGTTTTTTTTTTAAACAACGTTTTTTTTAAAAAAAACGTTTTTTTTTTAAAAGCTCCCAGATATGACCTAGTGTCAACATATATAGGTATATCAGACACTGGCAATACTCTGTGATGTTAAATATGACCATATAATGGCTGTGGAGCCATGGGATAGCATTATAAGTGGTGATTTGTGTCAAAAATATCCATTTTTCGTCGACATATCGTTCGTATATCGCCTTATAGTCGAATGTTTGTGACTTCAGGTAAAGTTTGGCACGGAATGGTGATCAAACAAGGTTATAAAAGGAGGTTGTTACTTTGGGAGTGAAGTTACACACTGTGGAGGTACATGGAAGCACATTACCTCAATATTATATATTACAGCAACATATGTCGGCTTATTCACCCATGGTAGCACATAGAAATGGATGTTTTGATACTAAAAATGCAACAAAACCAATGAAAACAACCACCAATGTCAATTTGTGTGTGAAATTGCACGCTTGCGCGCAAAAATTTTGCAAAATACCTAGTGCTGAGTACTAAAAATTTTGGCCGATGTTTTAAAAAAAAAAAACATTTCGGACGTCATGTTTTTTTTAAAAAAACAACGTTTTTAAACAAAAAAAACGTTTAAAAAAACATCGGCCAACCCTAGCCGTTGAAAAAAGCGCTCTTTCATCCCTAGTTGTCTACTATAGACATAAATAAATACCACTTCTATATACTGTAAATCCTCGAATAAGTCCCCCTATAATACCCACCCCCCTGTTAGCTGACTGAGGAAAAATTACTCCGACTCGAAAAAATCCCCCTCCGAAAAAAACCTCTTTGATGGTTGGGAAAGACGTCCATGCATAAAAAACGTACCGTATTTTCTCGATATACCCCCCCCCCCCCCTCGAAATACCCCGTCTCGAAACCCGTGTACGTTTCAAACAACAATTTAGTACTGGACTTTCGAAAAATTTCTGGCGAAATAATAAACCCCCCTCGAAATCCTCCCCCTCGTTTAACCCCCCCTCAAAATTTCCACTCTGAAAAAATAAACCCCCCGGGGTAATTCGAGGAAATACGATATGTAGGCATGGACGTATCCAGGATTTTTGAGTGGGGGGGTGCTTGTTTACGGGGGTCGGCGTACGGGGGGGCTCAGCCCTCCCTAAATTTTTTCCCCGATATAGGTACGAAAAAGCGTTTTGGCGCTAGCACCATACAAAGGCGCCACGCCATGGCACTATTGGCGTAGGCGCCAGCGCCGGGAACCGCTTTATAATTATGTATATAATTATGCATACATATACAGCGAAAAGTTGTAAAAATGTGTTCATTTCTAAGGATATTGGTTTAAAGGAACCAATCCGCTGAAAATACAATGCATGGGGACGAAATTGCGCGCTAGCGCGCAAAATTTTTAAGAAACATCAAAAATTTTGTGGGAAAAGTCGCATTTTCCGGGACTTTTTAGGTTTCACCCCGGGAAGGGGGGGGGGGCCGCCCCCCCCTGGATACGTCCTTGTATGTAGGTATATGTTCATTAAAAAATTATTCATTGTGAAGTTTATGCACACTAGCATTGATTTCATTGCACGAATTTCGTGATTTCTACTCTTGCATACACTTTTGTGCGACCACTTTAACCCCATTCAGATGATATATTGATCATGCATTTTCTCACATTCCGATGAACTAGTGACTCCCCCTCGAATAACTCCAATATGAATAAGTTCCCCTCAAAAATTCTGACGAAAAAATAACTTCCCCGGGAACATATTCGAGGAGTCACTGTATACGTAAGTCAATGGTACATTTTGCAGTTGTGTTTCTACTCGTAAAACATTGTAAGAATAAAAGGGGGTCAGGCCTAAATGGCATCTAATCCGCTTGGCATCTGGACCCGGATAGCATGGATTTCTGCCTGCTTGGCATCTAGACCTGCTTGGCATCTATCCAATGCTGGATGCTAAGCGGGCGGTGGCGTAGGTGCCAAGCGGACGGCTGGGGCCAGGTGCCAAGCGCGCTAGATGCCATCCAGGCGCGCGGGCGGGTGGCGCGGGGAGGTATGTCAACTCAGGCGGCAAACACAAAGGGCAAAGAAGAATGGAATACACATAACAATGGTGAAAAAAACGCCATTGTTTGAGCACAAGCGCCATGGCAATGATCGAATTAATTAGTTGATGTCGAACATAAATATCGAATATTGACATCAACATTGACATTGACCGAAATCCTAAAAAGCCAATCCCGATCCCAAATTTTGGGAGTTATGTCATATTTTGTAAACCACCCAAAATATGTAAATTTGAAAATTTGAACTTGAAATGTAAATAACTTCCTTACGGTGCATCGGAAATGGAAATGAAAATATTTTTTGGACTTGTGAACTTATGAACTTATGAAATGAAACTCAAGTGGTCTGTGATGGATATGTGAACTTTCGACGTGAAACTTCAGTTTTTCATAGGGGATTTGAGATGGATATGTGAACTTTCGATATGAAAATTGTGATTTTACTGAAAA
This sequence comes from Sphaerolaimus hirsutus, assembly GCA_964036195.1. Taxonomy (NCBI): domain Eukaryota; kingdom Metazoa; phylum Nematoda; class Chromadorea; order Monhysterida; family Sphaerolaimidae; genus Sphaerolaimus; species Sphaerolaimus hirsutus. The sequence goes on along the minus strand of OZ038452.1, from coordinate 13,576,921 downwards.
TCAGAATGCACAAAATCTCAGGACTGAAATGGACTATAATGCTGAAATTTTTTCTCTAAAGTGTGAAAAACTATACGTGGAGGTCAATTCCACGCTTAACTCGATTTTTCTAGATTTGGCACTTGTGAACTTTTGGAACGTCAGTCCCCAATTATAGGATTTGTAGTAGATTAGTGATTAGTAGATTTGTGCAGTTTGCATTGGCGATAGTTCAATGCAGTGCAATTATTAGATAAGTGTGCATGCGTTTTCGCAGCTGGCAATATTCCAATGCGGTGCGCGTGCACGCGTCCACGTGTGTTTGCACGTGCACCACACAAATAGATACGGAACTTTAAAATCAGTTCTGTTCTGTGTGCATGTGTAACGTCGAGACTACCTATCAAATACCGATTAATTTGAAATGCAAAATATAAAAGGCACAGCATCAATAGTATACTCGGCGTACATGATACTCTGCCATCACACTGATTTATGTCTCGTGTTGGAAGCGTGCCAATGATTGTTAAGTCACACGATTTCCGTAAAAAGATGAAAAAATTCATCAATGTGAATATGTAAATGAATAACATTATCACAACAATCAATTTTGTCATTTTTTAATGAAACTTGCACGCTCTAACCATCGTTGGCACACTCCCAGCGGGAACCACGCGTGCAGGGTGTAAAGTAACCAGAGTATAAGTATAATGATATGCACATTCAAAGCCTAAAATCGGCTGCGGGGGGGGGGGGGGGGTCAGATGCATACATGTGCTGTCTCGTGGGTGTGTGGGGGGGGGGTTCAGCCTGCTTGGCATTTACACCCACACGGCATGGAGACCGCATGGCATGTGCCGGCATGTAGCCCGCTTGGCATCTATGGGACGATACATGCCAAGCAGGTCTAGATGCCAAGCAGGCAGAAATCCATGCTATCCAGGTCCAGATGCCATGCAGGTTTAGATGCCGAGCAGTGCAGACTCATAAAAGGATAGTGGTCGGTGTGGAACTGCGCGCTTGCGCGCAAAAGTCGTATTCAAAACTGCCATTTCCTGGCATTATTTATGTCCGGCCCGCTGAATAGTCATAACTAGGGTTGGAAAAAATCAATTTTTTATAAGATTTTTTTTCAAAATCATCGAAATGTGAGGGTTAAATAGGGTTCAAACGGGACCAGCAATTTTCTAATGTCGGGACCGGTACTGCCCCAGTTTGCTTTTTGCCGAACTATGTACCGTGACCGCGATACTGTTTGAACCCTAGCAAAACTGTGTGTGTTAGGTGTCACATAATGTATTGTTATGTCTATTTTAGTCATATTATAACTGTGGAGTCGTGGGATAGCGTCATAAGTGGTGATTTCCGTCAAAATATCTATCATTTGAGATGTTTGCGCCGTGTCGCAGACGCAGCTGGCAGCGGTGGCTGGCGCAGCACGCGACTGGCTGGCGGCGGCGACCCACCCGCCTCCACGCGACCCACTGCACACCGGCTGCTGCGACGCTGCGCCACACCAGTCCTTCACGGCTGACTACTTCCTCACCGTTATGAGTTTACAGTCGTCTGCATTCTTATAAGTAATTTATTACTTGCTTAAGTTCTTTGTGAGCTTATCTTTTTTGAATCTGTCCACTTCGGCGACAACCATAATAAGACTTGCTTTGCTTATTGAACGACTGCGTATCGCGTCGAATTGTCTCGAATATCAGCATCGAATGAAAATCTGTGCCGTTATCGTTGTGGTGTTGCTTTACATCTGATCTGTGCTAATGTTAGTGTTCCTCTTATTCTGGGGTTTTGTAGATTTATACCCGTGCGGGGGTTCGAATGTATAGTAAATCGCCCTGTCGTAGAAAATGGTAAAAAAATCGCTAAAATGGTAGATATATCTGCACATGTTTATCCAGATAGATAGCTGGCCGAAATTGGGTGGGTGTTTGTGGGATAGTGGCCAAGAAATTTCGTCAGGCCCCTACAAAACCCCCGATCTGATTCGTGCGGAATAGTCCGTTCTGATTGTGTGGTTCTGAACGGGTGGAGATTTATGTTTGAACTTGTTCGATAGGTGTCTCTCATTTTCATTTATGTGATCATAGTGCCGTGATTCAGTTATCCGCTTTTTGTCGCTTTCCGTTATCCGCATTTTTGTTTCTAGGTATATTCATAGTTCATATTGCTCATACGTAGTTTGCATTCGTCACGCATGCCGAAACTTTGAATAGTGGCTTGTGGCGCAATTTATAGCCCGATATTCTCACCGCTAATTAGCCCGATACTGATTTCGCCGATTGAATCGTGTGGCGAACTATTTTGAATGAAAAAAACAGCGCTCCCGATAAACAAGTTTTGGGCTAATTAACATAGCAGACGTGTCGTGTATGCAGTTTGCGTGCTGGCGGAGTGGTACTCCATTCGAATGAGTGGCGGGAGCCTTGTGCCTGCCGTGGCTCGTTGGAATGGGAGCCGCGTGTCGCAGTGCGGCAACCTCTGCGCCGCGCCGCCGCACGCCTCCACTCCGCTGCCGCACTGCCCGCCGTCGCGTCTGCACTCTGCCCTCACGAGGGACATTGCAGATCAAGTGACAGGTCCCCGCAAGTGGGTGACTTTTCGGTGCGCTGCGACCTTCAGTTCCACGGGCATTTTTCACTCGATTTGTCTCTGCGATATTGCCAAGTAAATATTATATTTGTGTTATTTATCGCAGTTCGCTGTGTTGAAAATATAAAACACTGGTATGATAGATTTGATGATTATTGATTTCCCTACGGTTTTTACCGAACCGCTTTTGTCGTTTGCAGCAGCTTTACTTTTTCCGTAGCATGCTTAAAATTTAAATTTAGCTTGCAGCTCCATGCTCGATACCAATGCGAATCCATGCCAATTTTCAATTATTTTTTTTCATGCAGTTTCCTAAATACGTAAAACTGTCCTCCTGTAATTACAAATTTTGTCGGGGTGGTTTGGCGCAGTGGGTCTTCCCATACATAAAATCACTTTGATTTTTATCAATTGTTGATGTTATTCAGGGGGCGTCACATTTAGTATGGTGAACTTGCCATAACCCACCTGAATAATGAACCAAAAATTATACAGTTTTTTTCATCATGACATATTGTTTTTACTACGGAATAATTAGTTCCGAAATTTATCACTAGATTTTATGCATTAACTTATGGTGGGATTCTGCGCAAAGTATGCGCCCCACTAGGTCTACATATTTGGGGGCACTCGCAGACGAGTGTGCTACATTGCACATACAAGCCCATATCACAGTATGTATCCCTGCACATGCCGCAGTTCCCATATCACAGTTTGTCTCCCTGCACATGCCGCAGTTCCCATATCACAGTATGTATCCCTGCACATGCCGCAGTTCCCATATCACAGTTTGTCTCCCTGCACATGCCCGAGGGCGCAGATGCACATGCCCGAGGGCGCAGGGCGCGGGGCGGTGTTGTGGAAATGTGTGTGCGCGCGTGAAGTACATGTACCTATTTATCTATTATGGTTTGTTCTCAGTACCCAAAACATCAACATTCATAGTGTGCGTTGAATAGCGCATGCATTAAAAAGCCAGTTGTGTACGAGTTTTTGTTCAAATTGTAATTTGCATGAGTCACGTTTAAATAAGTTGATGGAAAAACCTCCATATTAATGTGAGTTATGATAAGTCCACCCTACTCCAGATAAGTGATGACAACAATTTTTTTTATTGTAGCAGTTTAATAGTATGTGATACACGAGTATCACATAGGTAATTCAAATGTGATACTGGTGTATTCAATTAAAATCAAATTGTTTATGTTTACTGAAGGTGAACCAGACCGTACTTCACGCGCACACACGCATTTCGACAACACCGCTCCGCGTGTATGTGCAATGAGCACTACGACATGTGATATGCGCCCTCGGGCATGTGCAAGGAGACAGACTGTGATATGGGCACTGCGGCATGTGCAGGGATACGTACTGTAATATGTGCTTGTATGTTAAATGTGATCCACCCCTCGCAGACCTTGTAAAATGTCAAAAGTCATGTAAAATGCGAAACTCCTTTGTAGTTGCAGAGAACACGGAAGCGCGCATCCACTTGCCAGCAGAGGGGCAAGTGGCTTCGTGTTTCCGTGTTCTCAGTTTTGGCCTGGCGCGGTGCACTCGTGGGCTGAGCAGAAGCACCCACTTGCGTCGCTGCGTCGGGCATTTCCGCTCTGCTTGTACTCTCCGAGTGAGCTGTATAGGGTGTCAACAATTTTTTTTACGGAGAACGTAAACGGAAATTTTTTTGCACTTGCCGGAAAACGGAAACGGAAGCGGAAAAATATTTGAACTTGCCGGAAAACGGAAAAAAATTGCCTGCGGAAACGGAAAACGGAAACTTGACAAAATAGCGCTGTACTCGTGTTCATTGCGGCCTCATCGTGAATCGGTTTGCACTGCCAGCGTGGACTCAAAGAAATAAGAAAAGCTGGACGGGGATGCGATGCGTTTTTGTGCGTCGGTCCCCACTTGGAGCGTTCCTGAAGTACTTGACCTTGTTTGTGTACCAGTGCCGCTGGGAGGCTTGGGTTGCAAGGGGTCAAGGGTTGTACATTGTGACTTAAGTATAAGTATTCTCGGCCGACCGCATAGTATGTGCAGAATACTACCATAATTTAATGAATAAAATCCTGTGATAAATTTTGATCATTAATTTAACCATAGTAAAAACAAAATATTATGGTGAAAAACTAAAATTTTCAGTTCGTTATTCAGATGGGGTTATAAATTTTGGTTCGTTATTCAGATGGGTCAGGTTTCCATACGAGATGTCTGCCGACCTGAACATGACATAATCTGAACATGAATATGTTCTGAATATGGCGCTTTAGCTGATGGTTGCGCCGGTATGGGAATTGGGATTATTACATAGGTTGGAAAAAAAATCCATTTTTTCTTGATTAAAAAATCAAATAAATTTTTTCTCCATTTTCCCCGCTCGCGGCTTGGTTGACGTGTCTGCTGCGATGGCCGCTTGGATGCTCATTCTTGCTGGTGAGTTTTTTGGTGTTAGAAGCAGCATCACCAGCAAAAACCCCTGTGCCATGGAAGGACTGGTGTTGAATGTAGAATTTTGTACAAATATGTCATCTTATTTTGGTTGACCTGGTTAGCTGTTTCAACAGGGGGAGAATATGGTCCAAACCCTGATAATATACTATTGACATATTTGCTCAAATAATTGGGTATAATTTTTTCAGACTTGAAAGGGGAAACTATTTGAGGGTGGAATTCTTCAAGGGGAGGTAATTTTGTCAAACTGTTCAAGCATGTCTCAACTCATTTCACAAAATAAGCTCTATTAGCACAAAAACACCACATTTTTGTTCAAATTGGACATAACAAATTAATCATATGCCTTAAATTCCCAAAATGCCTCACCCCAAAAATTTGAAATTCCATTCCCAATCTCGATTAATTTCCCCTAATTAGATGTAACCATGAATACCAGAACTTTTTCAAAAATTCCGATGCCAGTCACTGTTGTTCAATACTGTGCAGCTACATGGCAGTGCTCAAACTATTATCGATTGGTTCAAATACTTCCCAATCTGTCCATTCATGCAACCTCTGGGGGTCTGTTGTGCTGTGTATGTATTAAAAGGTTTACACATGCATCTATTTTTTTTGTGTTCTGACAAGTTCTGATTCAAGAAACCCCATTTGTCCTTCACACTCTACACTCAATTCAAACCAATCGATAATATTTTTTATGCTGCGATCTAGCCGCAGGCGCAGAGTATCGATAAAGAGCAATCCCATCCCGGAACCCTAACCCGAAAGTAAAAGAAACAACCAGATCCCGAGAAGTTGATACCGTTTGAACCCTAACACAAACTGGGTCTGTTTAGATTCGTGTGTCGGTGGCTGTCGGACATGCGCAACGAGCCGTGGACAAGTGCGAGTTCTCCAGTCAATGAGCACACCAGCCGCCGCTCGCCAGTCCACCTCTGGCCCCTAGCAGTTCACGCTCACGGTGCTCCAGCAGGACAAAGGTGGCACAGCGGTGGACTGGGTTCTTTATACTGCTTTTGCATTGTCTTTACCCCCTCATCTATCTATCCTGTGGGCAAAATTTTTGCAGCTGTCATCTGACCCCCCCCCAATTGGCAAGCTATATGGAGTCACTTTTGTGAAATTTTACATCAATTCTTACTTGAATTTGTTAATTTACCTGACTTTGTGTGCATTTTCACCTTTAAAATCACTATAAATGTCATGTGTCTAATTGCCTATGTTAAACTTTCTTTGGCTGCTATGTATGTGCTTGTATACCTATTTTTAGCTATATTCGTGTATTTTTATCCAGATTTTTAGCAATTTTCCCGCTTTTGCGTCTTCTACACACCTAAGCCTATACATTGAACCCGGCGAACCCCCTCCAATCCCAATCCCCCCAAAAAATATTCGGAGGAGCGATTTGCTATGTATCAAACTCTTAGGGGGTCATCTAGGATACCCCTGCCCTTCCTCCTGTGTCATAGATAGGTTGATGATGTTGTTACTGCACATATTTTTTGTGTGTACAGTGTATTTATTCGACAGTGTAGCATTCCGCAAAAAAGCCCATTCCGCATTTTTGCCCATCCCGCAAATTATGTGACCCATCCCGCAAATGTGCCCATCCCGCAAGTTGCATCACCTGTTTGCGGAATGGGCACATTTGCGGGATGGGTCACATAATTTGCGGGATGGGCAAAAATGCGGAATGGGCTTTTTTGCGGAATGGGCCCTTGCCTATTTATTCGGCTGTGAGCCGCTCCATTTCCACTTTTGAATGTTGCAGATCCCACGGAAGCGCTGCAGTCCGTCTGGGCTCATCGAGACGACGATGCTTCGTCTGGAATTGTTCATTTGTCCCGTCTTCGTGTCAGCGATTCGTTGTCCGTTTTGGGCGGCGCCAGTGAGTTTCTTTGTACATTTACGTTGCCGCTGCATTGACGCACACATTTTGCACGCAGCGCCGGGGCACAGGCGGATTCTGTTCGACCGACGCCCGCGACCGATCTGGCTGCGATTGATTCGGTGCTCAACGTGGCCGAGGACGATCCCAGTTGCAGCCGGGTTGGCTTTGCGATGGCCAGCCTTTCTACTCTCCACCGCTGCACGGGGTCCCAACTCGCTGGCTGATGGCCGCTCGCAGGAGGACCAGCTTGCACAAGTGAGCACGGGCTCAGAGGCGGCTCCCCTCCCCATTCTACATTAGAATCTCGCTTAATCATGTTTATTAGCACCAGTCTGGGGTATTTGGCCTCTAGGGGTTGCATAGATAGATAAACGCTGCTCCGGAGTGATAGCAAAAAAAATTATTTTTATTTTTGGGTGGGAGGTTTGCAGATGCGGACCCCTGTAAAGTGGTTAAAGTGATTTTCCCCCTTTCTGCATTCTATTTCTACACCTTAAAAAGCCTATAATATTGAATGCCCACAACCCCGCCCACCCCACAAAAATAATTTTTTTCCAGCTATCTATCTGAGCTATTTGCTCTATCGGAGTGATTTCTATCTATCCAGCACCAGAGTGGGTGAAAATCCAAAATACTCGCGCACAAATGTAATATTGAATGTAAACTAGGGTTCAAACGGGATTGACTTTTCGGGATCAGGATTTGTTTTTTGAGATTTCGGGATCGGGATTGGCCGGGATGAGCCTGTGCCGCTGTGCATTTTTACCCGCTGTGCATGGTTACCCGGCGTGCATTTTTCGCTGCCGGTGTGCATGGAGGGACGGCCGCCATGCACACCGGGCAACAATGCACACCGGGCAGCGAAAAATGCACGCCGGGTAACCATGCACAGCGGGTAAAAATGCACAGCGAGTCTGGCCCGGCCGGGATAGGGGTCACGGGATCGGGATCGGGATTGTCATTTTTTCGGGATCGGGATTGGGTTCTTGGGAAAGAGATTTTGGCCAATGTTCTGGCATTCACAGTTGTTCATAAAGGTCTCAAAACACTGTTGGATGCCAGAAAAGTGGTATAAAATGGACGCTGGGGGTTTTTCGTTCACATTTTTGCATGCAAAAACATCATTTTTTCACTTTTTATAATTTCACTAATTTTTCCGGGATCGGGATCCCGGACTTGAGAGTTTCTCGGGATCGGGATTTGAAAATTTTTGGGATCGGGATCGGGACTGCAACATCCCGGACTTTCACGGCATCTGGGATCGGGATCGGGATCCCATTTGAACCCTAATGTAAACTGCGGGCTAATAACATCAATCATTCGCCAAGGCAACTCCGCCCGACGCGGACAAACGTGATCCCGTGCACTGACAAGCCTGATCACAAGCACATCCTTGGGCGTGTGCCAGCCGGTCTATTGCAGCTGCATGGGCGTGAAGCTCATTTGCAAGGGTGCAGATGCAAGGTTGCAAGGGTGCAGAAGCAATCGGGTGGTAGATGACGACAAGAATTAGCAGTGCGTTGAAGGGAGGACTGCAGTGATGATGACAGTCAGTGAGTTCGTGTTTTTTTCTTGTGGTGTCCCTCAGCGCAAGTAAGCTATCAGCGCAAGTAATGACAAAAAAATAGGTATATAATTACACATATAGACAAAAAAAGGCAATAATTTACATGAACGATAATGATTTTGGAGTCTGTAAAATCACGATGATCATTTTGAAGGTGTATGCATGCAGGGGTCTCCAAGATTTTGGCCCTCGCGGGGGCCGGATAGATAGTCAATCGCTCCTCCAGAGGGATAGATAGCTGGAAAAAATGGGGGGAGCTTGGGGGTCCCGTGGGGTTCAATATATAGCCTTTTCCAAGGTATAGAAGACAGAAAGGGACAAACTGCAAAAAAGAACTATTATGCAATTCCTGTACTCACTTTTATGTATACTTTTCAAAGTACCCGAGTACAAAAAATGTATTTATGATAGGTATTTGTATAGTTTTTTTCAAGGCATGGAAGAGAGAAAAGGGTGAAACATTGACATTTACAAAAAAAATAAAAAAATGATCTATGTTTTCTGTACCCGGGGTTAGGGTTGGCACTTGATTTTTTAAACTGATTTAAAAAAAAATCTGATTTTTTTGTGTAAAAAAATCACAGGGTGGAAACTGATTTTAATTAAAAAAAATCAAAATGAAAGATTTTGGTAGACTTGCACTACGTATTTTGCATTTTTTTAATAATAAGCCGTGATTTGCTAGTGTAGTATATAATATCCAGCCAATGTGCTCCCACATGCTACAGTGTGTAGCATCACTAGCATTGTATTAGCCTTCTCTTACAACATTATTTAAGCACTATTCCATGCTGAACTTCACTTGAAGTCACGAACGTTCGACAAAAGGTGATAAACGTAATAAGTCAACATAAAATGGATATTTTTGAAAGAAATCACTGCTTATAATGATATCCCATGACTTCACAGTCATAATATAACCACAGTAGACATAACAATACATTGTCTGACACTTAACATACACATATTTTTTCTCTTTACCCCCATTTTGGGCAATTTTGAAACAAATCTGATTTTAATTTTAAGAAATCCATTTTTTTTAAATTGATTTAAAAAATCAAGGCGTTTAAAAAAATTGATTTTTTTCCCAACCCTACCTGGGGTTGAGTAAAAAAATCAATACTTATGTTTACATCAGTGGTTTTGTAGGTGGGGGTTGTTCCCCCAAATCTGCCAGCTATCTATCTATCCCTATCATTTTTTGGCTACTTTGCCCTACCCCCCCCACCTAGGGTTCAAACGGGATCCCGATCCCGATCCCGGATCCCGTGAAAGTCCGGGATTTACCAGTCCCGATCCCGATCCCGATCCCGAAACCCCAATCCCGATCCCGATCCCGAAATCTCAAAAATACCAATCCCGATCCCGATCCCGATCCCGAAAGTTTTCAAATCCCGATCCCGATCCCGAGAAACTCCCAAGTCCGGGATCCCGATCCCGGAAAAATGAGTGGAAATTATAAAAAGTGAAATAATGACGTTTTTGCAGGCACAAAACTGGATGCAAACCCCCAGCGTCAATTTTATGCCATTTTTCTGGCATCCAACAGTGTTTTGAAACCTTTATGAACAACTGTAAATGCCAGAAAAATGGCCAAAATCTCTATCCCCAGAACCCAATCCCGATCCCGGAAAAATGCCTATCCCAATCCCGATCCCGATCCCGTGACCCCAATCCCGGCCAATCCCGATCCCGATCCCGATCCCGAAATCTCAAAAAACCAATCCCGATCCCGATCCCGATCCCGAAACCCCAATCCCGATCCCGATCCCGATCCCGAAATCTCAAAAAGTGAATCCCGATCCCGATCCCGATCCCGAAAAGTCAATCCCGTTTGAACCCTACCCCCACCCTCCCACCAAATTGTCATGCTATCGATCTGGAACGATTTTTGAGAAATGTTGCCCCTATTTTTGCTCAAAATCACTAATTTTCATACCTTTTTATAGATTTTCACCTTCAAAATCCCTAGTTCATGTTTATTCTTGCCTATTTTCATTTTTCTGGCGATATATGTGCTTATATACATATTTCTAGCCATTTTCACCCCATTTTTAAACCACCCCACACGATTTTCCCCCCTTTTCTTCGTTCAACACCCCGAAAAAGCCTAAATATTGAACCCACGCGAACCCCCCAACCCCCCAATAATATAAGTGACATTCTCCCCCAACTATGTACCCATTTGGGGGTGCTGGCGACCCCCCTAAGTGAGGGCCGCTGAAGATGTGAAATTTTTTTTGGGAATTTTCGCTGTCCGCGACAGGATTTCCACCACTTCGGGTGCTGTACCTTCAGCTATGAGTGGGTGAGAATGATAAAATTTGGGGTGAATGTAGCCAAAACTTACCCCTTACTCTACATCGCAGGGGGAGTCCCGTCGACCCACTAAGTGGTGGGTCACCGAGTATATAAGGTATTTTTATTTAAGTCCGCATCAGATTTGGCACACAACTTTATTTTTTAACAGGTTTGCCAGCTACCTGTTTTTCTATATCATTCAGTGCTGTAAAATTCGATAAAATGCAGTGTAATTGGCTGTTCAGCGCACTGCACAGAAACTTCAACCCCATTCCCACTAAGCTGTATACAAAAAATTACCATAAATTGATTTTTTTGTTTGACACTTGAAAAGTCAGTTTACGATGCCCTCTAGGAGATGGTTTAAGGTGTAAAATGGTGTAAACAATGTTACCCCAAAAATGCCCTACTAAGGAATTTAAATGGGGGTGAATGTGATGACGTCACTTCTGATGTCAATGCAGTACAAATTTGTACTCTGATGATGTCAATACTGATGTCATCACATTCACCCCTATTAAAATTTCTTAGTGGGGTATTTTTGGGGTAACATTGTTAAGCCATTTTACACATTAAACCATCTCCTAGAGGGCATCCTAAACTGACTTTTCAAGTGTCAAACATCGTTGTTAAAACATATTTACGTTTACTCGACTTACGTATACTTGAGTACTGCGTAAATACGTTTACGTTTCCTCCCAGAAAAAAATACCGGTACTCACTTACTTGCATACTTTTTGAAAGTACGCGAGTACAGGAAACGTTATTCCAAAAAATTTATGGGGTACAAAACAAGCAAAAACTATTCAAACGGATTGAAGTAGCAGTGAAAATCGCAGCGGCAATGATCAAAGTTGCGACGGGTAGGGAAAGTGATGACTTCCAATGTTGAACAATGTTTTATATGCACCGACCCACAACTTTGGTTGGTCGTCGGCACTCAAAATTTTGTGTATACCGTATTTCCTCGAAATACCCCCCGGGGGGTGATTGTTTCATAGTGGTCCCGAGAGGGGGGGGGTCAAACGAGGGGGGGGGTATTTCGAGGGGGGGGGGTTATTGTTTCACAAGAAATTTTTTGAAAACCAAGTACGAAATTGTCGTCTGAAACGTACGCAGACGTCGAAAAATGCTACAAAAACCGCCATTTATAAGGTTCTGTAGACTAATATTAGTATGTAGGTGGTATGTACACTGTTCTAACGTGACACCGACATTGTTTTAACGTGTGTTCTGCAGTACACAGAACACAAACTACAGTTATTGTCATGTACGTTCCCTTTACACTCAATTTGGGGGGGGGGGGGTATTTCGAGGGGGGGGGGGTGATTGTTTCATAGTGGTCTCGAGAGGGGGGGGGGGGTCAAACGAGGGGGGGTATTTCGAGGGGGGGGGGTATTTCGAGGAAATACGGTAGTGTTGGTTACATGACATCCCTCAAAAATGCGGGCCAGTAGCTCCCCCATAGCTGGAGTTATGGCAGCCGAAGTCGTAAATATAAGTCCACTGGGTGCCGGACCTGTTGCGGACAGGAAATTGCAAAAAAACTTTTGGCATCTTCAGCGACCCTTACTTAGGGGGGTCACTGGCGCCCCCCTGTCGGTATATAGTTTGGGGGAATATTCCCCCAAAATAACAGCTCGATATTCCCCTTATATCAGGAGATCCGGAGTCAGTAGTCAATACGGAAACTGACTGCGGGACCTGATCAGTTTAT
>OZ038452.1:13472094-13564211 GCA_964036195.1 Sphaerolaimus hirsutus | reverse complement strand
CTGGCTTTTTACATTTTAAAAGGTTGTTGTTAAAAAAAAATTTCTTAGCCACATTTTGGTGAAATTGTTTCCTTGTGATGCAGTTTCCTTTGTTTATAGCTTGTATTTTGTTAGTGCAAGTTGTTAGTTGTTACTTTGTGCATTCAAAAGCATACACATGTTATGGCTGCAGCGTCCACTTTTTGTTGGCTTCACCCATTTTTATGGGATCAAAAATAGGTCAAAATCGAGGGTGTAGCGGCCGTAATGAAAACCCGGCCGTAATGAAAGCCTGGTCGTAATGTATGCCTACCCGGCCGTAATGAAAGCCTGGCCGTAATGTAGGGGATGCTACATTACGGCCAGGCTTTCATTACGGCCGGGTAGGCATACATTACGACCAGGCTTCATTACGGCCGGGTTTTCATTACGGCGAGGCCCCCGTCGTCAAAATCAATATCATAATATCGAAAAAATGGTCGATATTCGATATCGATATTCGATATTTTTTCAAAATTTTCGATATCGATATTCGATATTCGATATGAAAAAATGGTCGATATCCGATATTCGATATTCGATACGATATATCGTCCCAACCCTACGCACTTGCAAAGTTTTAGATAATTTGTTCTTGTGAGCGCTGCAACAATAGAAATTTTTAAGTGCTTGAATATCCCCGCAGACAATAATCAAATACGAATCGGATCCACTAGTTCCAGATGATACTAGTGCACCCCCAACTTTGAATTCCCCGCCAGTGCCGTCATTGCCATATTTTTGGCCGCCTGCCAATTTGACAAAAATGGCGAAAATCGACCCAGGGTTGACTCCGTGAAAGCTAATGAATACGCGCAGGAAAATATTGAGGCACTTTGTCGCATTGCCAGGTTTGTTTGCTGGTTGTTTATTATATTGTTGTTGTTTTTTTGTCCTGGGGATATCTAAAATACTTACACTATAAAATGTGGCTGTGAATTTTTTTACACATTTGCATTCCATAAAAATAAAAACTATTCAAAATTTTGGGTTGAGTTTATATTTAGTATCTTTCACAGTCCCCTTGTGATTGGTTCAAAAAAATTGGCATCCAAATATGTATATTCGATGTAATAACTTTCCCCTATTCTGATCGACCTTTTATCGTGTCTATTCACTATTGATATCGATCGATCAACCTCCATAAAAATAGAAACTGTATTCAAAATTTTGGGTTAAGTTTATATTTAGTATATTCCACAGTCCCTTTGTGATTGGTTCAAAAAAATTGGCATCCAAATATGTATATTCGATGTAATAACTTTCCCCTATTTTGATCGACCTTTTATCGTGTCTATTCACTATTGATATCGATCGATCAACCTCCATAATTTTGGGTCGATATTCTATATTCTGCCCAAATTTAATACCTTGTATACAACCCCCCTCCCCTCTCAGGAACTACTCTGTGATACGTGAGCAAGTGACCCTACTGGTAGAAGTGATGTTGCAGCACTTGGCAAATCTGTACACCCAAGTCGACACGCAGTTGGATATGCAGCTGAGGTGCAGCAAAATGATGGCACAGTGCCAAAACCCGGCCACTGTCAAAGTCAATGTTGGTGATTTTGGAGTGATGGTGCTTTGAATACAAATGCATGACTCCGCCCATTCAAACATCAAAATAAGGCTAATAACTTCAACACTCAGAGCCGTACCTAGGGGGGGGGCGGAGGGGGGCTGCAGCCCCCCCCTTCCCGGGGTGAGACCAGAAAGGTACCGGAAAGTGCGACTTTTACTAAAAAATTTCCAACCTCAGCGCAAAAATTTTGCGCGCAATCGCGCATTTCACACCTGACATTACGAATTGTCACCAGTTCGCACTAATTCTAATTCTTGAGGCGTCTAATTCTAAAAGTCGACAAGTCCACAAAATGCGATTTTGAGTAAATCGCATTTTAAGTTTCAGTAAATCGCATGATTTGAGTTAATCGCATGATAAAAACGGATTTGCACATGCAAATTAGCACTTCAGAATTTTTAAGTAATATTAGTTTTAAACACCTTCCCGGACAAGTTCACCACCCATTTTTTTCACTTCAGATGCAATATCTCTGGCGAATAACCCCTGGACATCAAACACCCCTGGACAACAAACACCCCTGAACAACAGCGTGCGCGCAGTGGGCCGCAATCACCCCTAGACAACAGCGACACGCGCATGCGCCCGCCAAGTCGGCGCCAATGCGTGTGCAGCGCACGCGCTCGCGCCCGACTGGCGCCATTTCTGCCGCGCAGCCACCTCGACCGTCACGCATTGTCATGCATTGTTCGCCGCCGCACAGCGCTCAAGTCTAATCACTCACATTTATGCAGCTGATATACAATATACCGTACAGATTAAACTTATATTAATCGATGCTATCGGACACTGGTTGACTTAACTTCTGATTGTATCAAATACAGCATTGCGCAAGGGAGTAAATGAACAGTGTCAATTTGCCATGGTTGTTCAGAGTAAATAATAATGTATAAGATGTTGAGATGTATAATCAGAAATATAATAAAATCTTATAATTAATTAAATTAAATTAAATTAAATCTTCAATTATTTATTTAGAAGTGGACTCCTTGTGTTTTTATGTAATTATTATTAGAGGATAAACGACTGCGGCATAGATTGGAGTGCCGCGCGGCGGCGCGCTAAAGGTAAAAATAACAAGTAGTTGCAGCCGCGTGGCAGAAAGGCCGGGCGCGACGCGTGCGCTGCTCGCGCATTGGCGGCCGTATGGCGCCGGCTTGGCGGGCGCGTGCGCGTCGCTGTTGTCCAGGGGTGATTGCGGCCCATTGCGCGCACGGTGTTGCCCCGGGGTGTTTGTTGTCCAGGGGTGTTTGATGTCCACAGCTGCTGAGCCAATATCTCTGGCTATGGGAACCGTATAAAGCTAATATTTGGTTGGTATATAATCCTAACACTCCGCTACTCCGTATTAATGGGGGGAGGTGCGGCGACTCACTACAGAGTGGGTCGCCCTACATGCAAACATTTTTTTGGCTTTTTCGGTGTCCCAAACAAGTTCACCACTCACTTGATTGGCTACACTACAAGGGCTATATCTCCAGCTGTGTGGGCGAAAGAAAGCTGAAATTTGGGGGATGTCTTGCAAACAACCCCCTCTAACAATTCATCAGTGGGTGGCATCCGATGACACACTACAGCATGGGTCGCCGCAGATAAAGTTGTTCATTTTTAAAAAACAACCTTAGTCTCCCAAACAAGTTCGCCATCCATCTGCATTATAAAAAAATGTTGTGAGAATGTACCTGATATAAAATTTGAACCCTAGTTCTGCTCATTACAAATTTTCAGTATGGCACCCACCCTGTCCCATAAACAGCAGAGTGAAAATTTCACTTTAAACCAATTTTTTGATTCACACTTAAAAAGTTGGTTTACAAAGGTCACTAGGAAAGGGTTTAAGGTTCAAAGTTATGTAAACAATATAACCTCTAAAATGCCTGCATAAGGAAATTTATTTGGGGTGAATGAAAAAATGGAAATTTCGTCAAATTTTGTTCCTGTGATGATGTCATTATGACACCATAATTTTCACCCCAAATAAATTTCCTTATGGAGGCATTTTAGAGCTCATGTTGTTTACGTAACTTTGAACATTGGACCCTTCCCTAATGAACTTTGTAAACCAACTTTTTAAGTGTGTAACAAAAAATTGGTTTAAAGTGAAATTTTTGGCCTGCTGTTTATGGGACGTGGTGGGTGCCCTACTGAAAAATTCTTAATGAGCAGAATTAGAGTTCAAATCTGACTCAATTTTCTACCAGGTATGTTCTCACAACATTTTTTATAATGCAGTTTGATGGCAAACTTGTTTGGGACACTTGGATTGTTTAAAAAAAATGAACAACTGTACATGCAGCAATGCATACTGTAGTGGGTCGCTGGCAGGCAGCTCCACTGGTGTATTGTAAGGGGGGTTGTTGGCAAGACATCCCCAAATTTCAACGTCATACCAGCCTCACAGCTGGAGATATGACCCTCAAAGTGTAGCTAATCAAGTGAGTGGTGAACTTGTTTGGGACAGCAAAAAAGCCAAAAAAAACTGTTGTGTATAGGGCAACCCACCCTGCAGTGGGTCGCCCCACCTCCCCCCATTGAAGCAGAGTAGGGGGGTGTCACAACTTTATATATTCAATGTTTCAGCTTTATAACACCCCCATAGAAGGAGATATTACATGCGAAGTGAAATAAAAAATTGGGTGGTGAACTTGTCCGGGAAGGTGTTAATATTCCCATTCCCAACAATGTATCCGCCCCTCAAACACCCGCCCCCCCCACACAACACAGGCACCTAGACGGCACCATCAACACCCAAGCCTAGGGTTGGCCGATGTTTTTTTTAAACGTTTTTTTTTTAAAAAAACATGACGTCCGAAATGTTTTTTTTTTTAAAAAAAACATCGGCCAAAATTTTTAGTACTAGGCACTAGGTATTTTGCAAAATTTTTGCGCGCAAGCGCGCAATTTCACACACAAATTGACATTGGTGGTTGTTTTCATTGGTTTTGTTGCATTTTTAGTATCAAAACATCCATTTCTATGTGCTACCATGGGTGAATAAGCCGACATATGTTGCTGTACTATATAATATTGAGGTAATGTGCTTCCGTGTACCTCCACAGTGTGTAACTTCACTCCCAAAGTAACAACCTCCTTTTATAACCTTGTTTGATCACCATTCCGTGCCAAACTTTACCTGAAGTCACGAACATTCGACTATAAGGCGATATACGAACGATATGTCGACGAAAAATGGATATTTTTGACACAAATCACCACTTATAATGCTATCCCATGGCTCCACAGCCATTATATGGTCATATTTAACATCACAGAGTATTGCCAGTGTCTGATATACCTATATATGTTAACACTAGGTCATATCTGGGAGCTTTTAAAAAAAACGTTTTTTTTTAAAAAAAACATCGAGTTAAAAAAAACGTTTTTTTTCCAACCCTACCCAAGCCCACCCCCAATCCACCCCACCCACCCCCCAATGTGTTCCCGACGTCACATTGGACCTGTTCTACTACATGGTGGCCAGCGTGGATGGCATCACCATGGCCTGCCAGCTGACCGGTGGTTTGTTGACCCAGTGCATGCATGAAGTGGGCAGCAGATGCGTGAAGGGATGTCCTGATAGTTTGGGGGGGGGGGGGGGGTTGGGTGATTTGTGGTGTAAAATGTAGGATACCTAATGGTTGTTAAATAAAATGGCGTGTAAAATGTGAAGTGTGAAAAGGAAAATGATTTTTCGGTTGTATCGAGTGCTTAACATTTTAGAAGACATTTACAAATTTGTGTGACAGTTTACAGGGTGCGGGACTGACATTCAATGTGAGATAAAAAATTACGCTCAGTTTGAGAAATAAACTGCCGTCGCTGTTTCTGAGTGTAAAAATAAATGTTGTTGTATATTGCTGTTCATCCCACTATAAAAATCCCACTTGATGCCTCCATTTAAATTTCGAAATTGATTTTTCACACTTTTTTCACCCCCACCCAGACAGCCGCAACTACTCGACGTCATAATGCAGCGGGAAGATTTACTGGAGGCCTTATCGGTGAATTTTACACCCGACTGCCTGCCGCCGGCCGCTTTTGTGCACGTGTATGGCAAAATTGTGGACGCGCTCAGTGCCAGGAGTGCCGCTCCAAAGACTGTGCTGTGTTTGTTGGGCAAGGTTTGTTTGTTGGGGGTTGTAAAATTGAGGGGATGATATTTTGTGTAGTGTATCCGCAAACATAAATGTTGTTTAGGGGCCAGTTCCGCAAATTGAGAAGTGAATTGGCAAGTGAAATGGCAAAAGCGAAGAGTAATTACTTTTTTTAATATTTTTTTTACTTCGCTTTAGCCAATTCACTTGCCGTTTGTGTTGCATTCGCGTTTTGTCTGTGTTGCATTGGCATTTTGTCTGTGTTGCATTGGCATTTTGTCTGTAGTATATTGGCGATTTGTCTGTCATGATTACAATGAGTTTACCGAATTCTTAATAATCTGAACATAAAAATGCAATCTCCATGTGATTCTGATCATTTTAAGTGTTCATTGGTGAAAATCGGCTGAGAAATGGCCGAGAAATTTAGTTTCCTAGTTGCATGCATTGTTCTTTGTATACACACGCAATCAATAATCGATGCCAATAGGCCAAACAGACGCGTGGATAATATTGGCGTGCCACGCGTCAATAAATATTTTTGATCTGATGCAAGCAGTGTTCTTGCATCACAATTAGTGATGCAATGGCGCCATGGCGCTAGCGCCCTAAAATGGTATCGTACGTTACTCCTCTATAAATGCTTCCGTAATGATATACAACCTGAAATATGGGATTTTTTTGTTGGCGCCATTTTGGCGCCTGGCACCATTGTTTCTGGCGCCCTTTGGCGCCCGGCGCCATTTTTTCAGATGGCGCCGTGGCGCCATTGGCGCCTGGCGCCATTTTCTCTGGCGCCCTGTGGCGCCCGGCGCCAATTTTTGGAATGGCGCCATGGCGCCATTTTTCCTGGCGCTTTTCCATTACTAATCACAATAAATAAGAGGAAATATCAAACACATTCCCATCAACAGATGCCGGGTCAACAATGGGTCAATGGGTAAATTTAAAGCAAGGCCGGGCCGCGTGCCGCGGGTCAATTAACGCAAGGCCGCGTGCCGCGGGTCACTGTAACACACACAGTAGGTAATATATGTATAATGGGTTGATATAGTCCTCATACAAAAAGGGCTGTCGGCCGATATAGTCCTCGAGGACTATATCATCCCCCGGGGTAAGAAGTCCATCGGGGGATAAATCCCGGTAATCGTTTCACTTCGCCTTTGCGCTTTTACGTCGCCTTTGCCATTTCACTTCTCACTTCTCATTTTGCGGAACTGGCCCTAGGGGCCAGTTTCGCAAATTGAGAAGTGAGGAGTAAAATGGCAAATGCGACGTGCATTGAGAAGGAAATTGACAAAAGCGAAGGCAAATTAGTTTTTCTTTTTATTTACTTCGCTTTTGCCAATTTACTTACCATTTCGCTTCGCTGTTATCAATTTTCTTCTCACTTGACTTCGCATTTGCCATTTTACTTCTCACTTCTCAATTGCGTTTTTGCATATTACTTTTACTTTGTGGGGATTTTTCAGTGACGAACGTTCATTTTTAATCAGCTTTTTTAAACATGTATTTGCTTTTAAACCACTTTTAGACATCCTGTAAAAATATGTCACAAAATATACATAAATACATATTTCACTTTCCAAGGGCCGAAAACACATTTTGCACCCATTACCCCCCCCCCCCCCACATGCACAGTTCAACATTGAATCCGCTCTGGCGAGTCTCGCCGCGGACACTCTGTAATCATTCTATCTAATCGTAGTGAGAGGAAATGGCGCCGCGCGCGCATATGCCGACAGCCACCCCGCCCTCGCGCAGGTTTTTTTCTCTTTTGTTGGTTTTTTATTGTCTTTTAAATAATGCCCGGAAATTATTCTGCAGATTATGACTAGCCACGAGGCATTGGGGTTCTTTGTTCATTTTCCCGAGATGTTTGCGGACTGTCTGCGGATTTACTTGGAAGGTTGGCTTTTTTTCTGGATCCAATTCCAAATCGACTGCGAATTTGCGAATTGTTTGTTAAGCGCCAGCTGCTAGTTAAATTATACATGTGCTAGTGAATGAATCTTTGCACTTGATGAAATGGATAACTGAAGCATTTGGAAATTTTTCATCTTTCCGTAGTCTCCCCTGAACATGCTCTCACAGCCGCTGAAATATGCTCTCAGCGCAGCTCTAACAATCGTGTGCACAAAATTTACCATGTGCTTTTTTTCACCAAAACACGGTCACACTCTTTCTGAAACGTGCCGTCCAATCAGCACAAATAACTAAACTCCGCCCAAACCCCGAACGCAGACTACAGCGACCTGACGTGGTCGCAGCGGGCGCAGTCGCTCGCGTTGAACACTGTAGTTAGCAAATTGGTCGACGTGCAGTCGGATGGCAGCGGCGACAAAGTTATGCCGTCCATGCCGCCGCACTCGGTGAGCGGTTTTTTTGTAATAAAATTGATGTGTTGAATGAGTGTGAGAGACTTTCTATTTTGATGAGTTTTTTCGTCAGTCGAAGGTGTGAAGAAAATTTGTGTGTAACCTTCAAAACATGGTGTCATTTTTGCATTTTTACAATGTGCCAAACTTTAGAAGTGAATGTGCCGAACTGAATGAAAAATGGGCTAGTCTACCCTGTAAAATGTCAAATGTCATGCAGAGTGTCAAAAGTAATGACCGGTAAAAGAGAAACATTTTACACGACATACATGACCTTTGACAATTTGGATGACATTTGTCATTTTACAGGGAATTTTACACAACTCTTATGTTGTACCAGCAGTAGTTTTTGTAGCGCAAAACTTCGTGTAGCGGCACTGTTGTATTTTACGCTTCAACAAGCGGCAATGTTACATGCGCTATCGTGCACAGCTATTTACCAGTACAACATCTGCAGGCGCGCGCCGTCCTGCAAACCGTGTCAACGCAAAAACTCTGCGTCAAAATGGTGCCGTATTGGCGCGACGCGCTGCCAGATTTGTGCCGATGAGATTACACATAACAAATGACTTCCCTTTGTGATTGGCTCACTGATATCTCTTTGTGATTGTTCAACCCGATTGGCATGTACACCCAAGTGGCATGGAGACCGCATGGCATGGGCTGGCATCTAGCCCGCTTGGCATATATGGCACGGTAGATGCCATCCGGGTCTAGATGCCAAGCGGGGAGAAATTAATGCCATCCGGGTCAAGATGCCAAGTGGTTTAGATGACATGAGGCACAGGCCCGCATAAAACACGTAGTTTTATGTTTAAACAAATTGATTTAAATTAATTTTTCTTTAAATATTTATATCGAATTATACTGAATTCAACCAGAGACCTAAAAGCGTCATGTCGCTTGGCGCCATCATTCCTGTGCCCGTAGTGGTGATTAGCATTGTAAAAAATCTGAGCCTTTTTTATAAAAAATATATCAGAAAATATCGAAAAATATAATACATTTTTGCGATAATTTTCCGGAGTGATTTAATCATATTTCTTTTTTGTGAGCTTTTTTGAGATCCAAGTTTTATTTTCTATCTATCACGCATTTATTCAATACTAGCGGAGATGCCAATGGCGCTAACTTCCCAAATCCCCCCCCCTCAGGCCGCGTCCAATGCATGCCGTTCAAAGTTGTTTGCACCATTCATGGCTCAAATAAAAAGAGTGCACTTTACCTTTTTCACCGACCCCGCCCGCCATACGATGCTACAGGCGCCAGAGTTCCTATTGGCACTTTGCCAAGCGCTGTATATAGAAATATATTTGTTGGCTGCAACTATGGAGCTTTGAGTGTCTGGATGGGTTTTGTGTTCGGTCGATATGACTTTTTGATCTCGGTATCTTATTTTTAATAAAAAATTTGTTTGCCTCTTAAATGTCAGGTAAAATTCGGTCGATGGAATGGCGCCATGGCGCTGGCGCTATTTGTAGGCGCCAAAGGGCGCCGCGCCATGGCCATTGGCGCTTGGCGCCCTTTTTCTGTGGCGCCTTCGGCGCCTGGTGCCCACTTTCTGAAAGGCGCCATGGCGCCTTTTTTTCGTGGCGCCCTTTGGCGCCTGGCGCCCTGCTTTAAAAGGGCACAAAATGCGCCAGCAGGGCAGAGTTGTTCAAAGTACCGAACTTTTTTCAATGTATATGTAAACGTAAAGTATTTATTTTTTACTCACCCCTTGAGTACAGCAAACGTAAAGTATAATTTTTTTCTTTTACTCATGAGTAAACGTGATTAAACGTACTTTTCCCCATAGAAAACGTAAACGTGAGTATTTTTGAGAAATGTCACCCAAATTTTCACTCAAAATCACTAATATTCATGGCTATATATGGGCTTGTATATTCATTTTCGACTATTTTCCCCTATTTTTTGGCATATTCTCTCATTTTTTCCTTCCATGCCTTCAAAAATAGATATAAAAGACTATCCAAAATACGTTTTCTGTACTCACGTACTTTGAAAAAGTATACGTAAAAGCGAGTACTGGAACTTTTTTCTGAGGAAACGTAAACGTATTTACTCGGTACTCGAGTATACGTATTTATCGAGTAAAAGTAAATACGTTTTAACAACTATGCAGCAGGGTTTAAAGGTAAGTGCTGTGTAAATGAAAAAATTAACAAACGCATCCGTGGATGATCTAAATTCGCCAGAAAAATGAACGAAGTGGTGCGACTGGGTGGAAATCTTTCGTCCAACGGTTCATCAGATGTGTCTGATGGATCAGAAGACGATAATGATTCACCATTTAACTTGCAAAATCATAAATCAACGGATTCAAGTCGTTGCAATTCCGTTTTTGTCCATTTCAAGGAAACATTGATTGGAAAAGTCTATTTGAAGTGAATGGATTGTTGTCAAATGACAATTTCCATTGTGTTTCAATTCGTCATGTGGATTTTATAAGAAAATTTTTTGTTGCCAGTGTTGTTTTTGTTAATAACATCCAGGAGATTGCGAATTAGAAGTGAATGCGTGTACTATGGTGCTGTAGAAACATTTTTAGCACACGCCGGGTATTGTATGCACTTATTTATCCTGGCGCCCTTGACGCCTGGCGCCTTTGACACCTGGCGCCCTATCTTTCGAATGGTGCCACGCGCCCTTGGCGCTTGGCGCCATGGCGCCCGTTTTTCTGGCGCTTTTCCATCACTACCGTATTTCCTCGAAATACCCCCCCCCCTCGAAATACCCCCCCCCCTCGTTTGACCCCCCCCTCTCGAGACCACTATGAAACAATCACCCCCCCCTCGAAATACCCCCCCCCAAATTGAGTGTAAAGAGAACGTACATCACAAATATGGCAGTTTGTGTTCTGCGTAGTGCAGAACACACGTCAAAACAATGTCGGAATCACGTTAGAACAGTGTACATACCATCTACATACTAATATTAGTCTACAGAATCTTATAAATGGCGGTTTTTGTTGCATTTTTCGACGTCTGCGTACGTTTCAGACGACAATTTCGTACTTGGTTTTCAAAAATTTTCTTGTGAAATAATAACCCCCCCCCCTCGAAATACCCCCCCCCCCTCGTTTGACCCCCCCCCCCTCTCGGGACCACTATGAAACAATCACCCCCCGGGGGGTATTTCGAGGAAATACGGTAGTCGATAGCATGTAAAAACGGTGGGAAAGAAGTATTCGAACGTTTTCGAACAAATAAAAAAGTTTTCGAACAAATAAATAACATGTGTAAAATGGTAAATTTATATAAAAGACTGGACCTTGTCTATCTCAGATATTTGGTATCCCCATATATCCTTTTTTAAATTTTGATGTGCAAATTTTGTTCTTTACCCGATATTCTGTGCAATCAATATCGTCCTAACTTTACCAGTGCAGGCTTTTTGGTGTCTTTCCTTGTATGTGTCAAATCGGCGTATTTTCCGTATTTGATGTTCTTTCAGTCAAATTTTGTATTTTATTTCTGATACGTTATCATGTCTTTTTCTTATTTTGTTTGCTTCCTTCTTCAGTAATGACCATTGGTTCTATTTTTTTCGTCAACTTTTTTTACCTGCCGTTCTATTGGTGGCTGCCGTTCTATTCATTTCAACATAGCCATTTCAACAACATTTGAAACTCGGGCAATATTTTAATATCTAAGCATCAATGTGAGATTAAACACTTACCGTATTACCTCGAATTATCCCCCCCTTGAATTAACCCCACCCTCGTATTAACCCCCCCTCAAAATGGGCTGGGGAAATAATAAACCCCCCCCTCGAAATACCCCCCTCCGGAATGATGTACATCATGTATCCAATGTACATGATGTATTTATTACTACTTATTTGCATCGCGGCTACACTTATACGCTCATTTATGTACAGATGTACATCTAAGGCCGCAATATAACCTATTTTCTTACATTTATTACCGTTTTTTTGTAAAATTACCGAAAAATTATATAAAAAGCCTCTTTGAAATACCTTTTCTGTACTCGCGTACTTTCAAAAATACTCGCGTACTCGCGTGTTTCTGTGAGAAAAATACCATTTTTACATTTTCCCTGGAAAAAATACTCGATTTTACGTTTTCTCTGGCAAAAAGTATTTTACTCACCTTTTACGCAGTGTAAAAGTAAAAATAAAAAATTAAAGTTTTCTGTACTCAGGGCGAAACAAAAATACTTTACGTTTACGTTTGCTTTAAAAAAGTTCAGTACTTTTTACAACTCTGGTTAGAGGCATAATTTGTCTAGATGCATAATGGGTAGAATTAGGTGCATGATGGGCCTAGATGCATAATCGGTTTAGATGCATAATGAGTCCTACTCGTGGCACCTGGCAAGCGTGCGCTGCAGTAAACAAGTTGTGCTGAGCTTCGAATGCCTCCGTCATCCCCCGGTGACTTCAAACCAGTGCGGCAACAAGTTTTATCACTTTGTCGCTGTCCAGTTAGCACACCCAGCCCCCCTTGTCGCCCAGTCAACACTCCCAGCCCAGCCGCACCCGGTGAAGTGTCAAGTCGATTGTTAAATGTTATACAAAATGACAATTAAAAAGATTAAATTTCAGTAATAAAATCTCGACACGTTGCGTATCATTTTACAAATTTGTATGACATTTTGTGACATTTGATACTTAGCAGGCGCCAGTACCACGTCCTACAGAGGTACTGCCAGTATGTCTGCAATTTTGATGTTTTTGATTTGTGCTTCTGATTTTTATTCATTCATTTTCTCCACTGGGTCAGTAGTGTGGATGCTGGCTGCGACTGTGACTGATGCCCGCTTTTCGTGTTCTCACATTCTGCCAGCTGGTCTGTATTTTTGCATGCTTTGACCGGTCTGCATTTTTGCAGATGACGATGCACTATTTCGAGGATATACGGTCTTTTACACAGGTCCCTGGGGAGTAATTTTTCGTCAGAATTTTTTGAGGGGGGAGTTATTCGTGGGGGGACGACTGATGGGCAGTGATGCCATTTCAGGGTGCCTCCTAAGCTCAAACTCAGCCTATGCTCAAAATCAAAAGTTAAGCCTAAGCTAAAAGCCTCAGCCTATGCTCAAAATTAAGCCCAAAATTTCAACAGTCGTGGGCGGCAGAGGCAAGGCCAAAATTCGGGTGGTGCGCCGCGCGGCCGCGGTCTGTCTAAATCTATCTGGCTTTCCATTATTTATTGTATTTCGCTTCTTAGTATACATAATAGCGTACTTTGTACCACTTTAGCTTGCGGTGCCTACGGTGGGGCTCGCCAGCAGCGAACCGCCCATCAGCAAACCCAAAATGACCTGCTCACAATGCAGGAACCTCTAGTCGACACTGAACCGTACTGGGACAGTGATTTTCCAGAATTGACTACAGGTGGATCTTTATTAATTGATTCAGTTTTGTATCTTTCGTACACTTTAGGTGAATTTTGTCAACAAGATCTGTCTCTCATTACAGCGTCAAACGTGGCACACGGCCCCGATATACAAATGGACACACTCGTGCGCCAGGGGCGGCAACAGCGCATGATGCAGCTGAATTTCGGCGTTGAAGAACCACTAGTTGACAGTCAGCCAGGTGAATTATTTAACATACTCTGTTTAAGATATATGTATCATTTTATTGAACATTCAATGCATTTCAACTTATTCATCCAAAATATTCTTGGTAATACAAGTGTTACATTACCCAACGTAGGGCTCCAGACAACTGGTGCACCGCTACCTCAGCGCGCTGCTCCGACCAATGGAACCTACGCGGGCCATGCACAGGCAAGCGTGGCAGCGGGGTTGCGTTTCGTTAAGAGGACTACAAACCCACCCCCCACCAATCAGGTTCGTGCAATTGGCGCTACCCGCATGACGCACCCGATTGTGAAAGGCCTGTGGCTGTGCAACTTAAGTCCGATTACCGCGGCCAAATGTGCAAAAAATCTTGCATCTTTTGTGAAATCGACGGCGAAACACCCCGATCCTGGTGTTTTCAGTGACAAACTTTTTGGATGCAAAAATAAATCGCCGTCAGATATCCTTCGAAGCCTGCACATTTCCTGTGATTTGGGGCCAAAAATCGCATTTAGGGAACCCGATTCAGTGCCAGCATTTAGAAATACTTGCTCGTTTTTTGGCAAAATTAGGGATAATGCATATGAGTACTTTTTTTCCGTTTTACTGGCCGGTGATTCATGCGCTCACTCACTACAAATGATGTTTGGTTCTGACTGTGCCAGCCATAGTGTTCCTGTTTCGGTGCATAGCACAAAATCGCTTTTTAACGGCAGACGGTTGCCAACTATTTGTGCGGCATTGTCTGACGTGCAATATGACACATGCTATGACGCTGTCTTGATCAGATGCGTCCTGGACGCATGTGATGCTGAGCAGTACTTTTCCGAAAAATTCAGCCCCACATGCGTTGATGATTATTTCCTCGCGGGTGTGCGTAAATGTGTGTTTTTTGTTTGCAATTCGCGCGGCCTTAAGCTGCAACCGGCTGGCAAAATTATTCTGTCGGTTATCGGTCCTACTATGAACAGGCACTTGAAACATGGGTGGTCTAGGTTACTTTTGGCGGATAGTTTGAAATTTTTTTCGATGTTGGAGGCTTCTTTGACTAATTTAATGGCGGAAAACTACAAAAAAATTGTTGTTTTACCTTTGATGGACTTTATCTGTAATGAATTCTCTATGTGCTGCTGCGACGACAGTTTGGATCTATTTATGCGTATGATGACACGCGATGGCTTACATACGTCTGACTTGGGGAACATGGTCATCGCCGAATTGACCAGGAGAGAAATGTTAAAAATGTCAGTCCCAGACACTACACCCCATACTTACTCAGTACACAAAACTATTCTAAACACAGGCTTCCGCTTCAAGCTCTGCCCATCAACCTGGTCCAGTCAACATGAATCAGACCCCGGGGCAAGGCACTATGACGCAACATTTTGCACATCAAATGAATCACAATGGATCTCGGTGTATTTCACAAATTTTTTTCAGGGAATTGACGCTTCTGTTATCCTTTGGTTAAAAAATCTCAGACATTACATAGACTTCATTTTTTTGCTTTATTGCATCACAGTTGCACTAAGTTGGAGGCAGTTATTAGAGAACTGTCTGAGATTTTTTAGTGGTGTATCGCGGGGTAGGTGTATGTCTACCTTACTTGTTGTGATCGCCTTCGCTAGACCAATAAACGCTGTTAGCGGAACTGTGGATAATCTATTGGATCCTGCACTTTCGGTATTTGAAACCGTTGCTATACCACTTACAATTATTTATCAAAATGTTCACTCTTTACGATGGAAAAAGGAAGAGCTTTTTGCAGCAGTACTTTCTGCGAATGCTGACGTATTATGCTTCGTTGAGACGCACTTTAGGTGTGCGACAGATGCAATTTGTATACCAGGTTACAATGCGATACACACTTTCAAAAAAAGCATTGAAACAGGTGGCATATCAATGTACATCAAGAAAACCTTAAGCTACAAAGCATTGACCTTCAAACATGAAGACAACGCAGTTGGCATTTCTGTCTCATCAAAAATGCAAACTCAGAACGTAGTGACTTGCTATTTGGAAAACAATAGCAAATGCAAAAAGTCATGTAAGGTTGCACAAAAAAATGAAGATATACTACAAGAATTAGGTGTTATGATGCTACATCATACGGAGTACTCACAACAAACACTGATTGTGGGTGACTTCAATGGGCATATAGGCGATGATGAATTGGGACTAGAAAACAATAATCCCGATATAAACATGAACGGGAAATTAATAAGAGACTGGATAGCTCAGTATGGTCCAACACTGGTCAATACTATATTCTCTGACTTGTGGACTTATGAACGTGTAAACGCACATTCAGTTATTGATTTGTGCTTTTCTAACTTTACCACAGAAGTAATATGTGGTGAGATAGACACTACAGGCACTATCTGTCTGATTCTTTCAGACCATGCAATTCTTCTACGGATTAATGACGTCATTCCCTGTAAACAAGTTCCTAAAAGCAATATAAAACCTAAGGGTGATGAATGGTCTGTCTACAAAAACGTTCTTGAAGTACCTGATTCTGCAACTTACGAATCAATAACACAAAGCATTAAAACAGCCTCTGTACTAGCAACAGAGAGTAGAAATAGAACGAAAACCATGGTTAAACCATCTGTACCTCGGATTATAAAGAAACTGCATAGAAATATAGCAAAAATACGCAGAAAACTGTATAGCAATTTCAGTGAGACACTTAAAAGTGAGCTTACAAGGTTAAAGTACGCCCTTAAAAAGAAAAGAAACATGTTCATCTAGAGGCAAACAATAAACACATTGAGAAAACTCTGAATAACAGAGGTATGGAGATGAATACAATATACAAACACATCAACAAAAACTGGAAAAGCGGTAAAGTAGTTACCGCAATGAAAGACCAAAATGGAAAACTGATAGAAACACATTCAGAAATGAACGAGGAAATGGGTAAAGTCTGGAAGAACATAATGTGTGCAAATCCAGGGTCACCGACCTATCATAAGGTAGAAATACAACCATTTGATAACACGGATATCAAAAACCTGACATCCGACTTTACCCTAAGAGAATTAGATGTAGCTATCAAACAGTTAAAAATTAATAAATCACCGGGTACAACAAATATTCACCATGAGCATCTTAAGCATTTAGACGGGACTGTAAAAACAGTCCTACTGGAGATGTATAATACTTGGTTACACGGAACACCCGTACCTGATGCGATAGTCTGCAAAATGGTCTTATTGCACAAAAAGGGGGAGAAATCTAATATGAAAAATTACAGAACTCTTGGGATATCCTGTAATGTCAAGAAACTGTACATGGTGTTGCTCAACAACAGACTTATGCACGTTCTTGAGCATTACAATGTGTTTACGGAACTTCAAGGTGGGTTCCGACCTAATAGAAGAACATGTGATAATGTACAAATACTTAAGACATGCTACCATTACGCCCAATCACAGGGTAATAATTTCTACAGCTGCTTTGTAGATGCTGTAAAAGCATTCGACCGTGTAGATCGTAACAAACTTTGGTACAAAATGAAAACAATGGGACTTCCGAGTTTACTTATAAGTGCGATAAAAAATGCGTACTCTAATATACGAGTACGCATGACGTACGGTGATTATGTCAGCAATGAAATGGCCTATCCTATTGGTGTGGCTCAGGGCTGTGCTCTCAGTCCTACACTCTATGCAATTTATATGCATGATCTTGCCTACGATTTACTAAATACTGGTTATGGCGCTAAAATGGGCAGGAATGAGCCCAAACTACCTGGGTTGTTTTTTGCTGATGATATTGTCTTACTATCAAACACGGAATTTGAACTGCAAGAACTGATGTTACTATTTAGCAAATGGGCTTGGAAATGGAATGTCACCATAAACCAAGACAAATCTGCTGTACTACGATGGGGTACACCAATGCATAGAATACAGTGGCATCTAGGCTATGATGAGAATAAATCATTAGGTACTATTAAGGAAACAAATGAAATAAGATACCTGGGTGTCACAATCACAAATGAGATACAGCCTTTCAAAAGCCACATAAAGGCATGTTATAACAAATTCCTTAAACACAGCAGTTTGGCAATACTATCATCACAGAGAACGACGAAACCCTTACTCTACGGTAAAATCGCTTGGAAATCTTATATTGAGAGTGCTAGTATGTATGGCCTTGAAGTGACTGGGTGCAATAATGCACTGTTAAAAAAAATGGATTTACTGTATCTGCAAACAATGAAACGGTGTTGTCGGCTGCCAAAATCAACAAGTGGTGACAGCCTTCTGCTAGACCTCGGCGGTGAACTACCATCTGACAGATATCGACAGATGACAATTACATACACAAATTATGCTAACTCACTGCCAATAGATAGACTATTAAAACGGGCTATGCAATGCGATGAAAGTCTGCATGGAAATCCTAGGTTGCATGCTAAGAGTTTACTCCCCCTTACCACACGAATGTCGGCTTGCTGCAAAGACATCACTGTAGCGGTATCCGAAGCCAAAGTATTATCGAAATCAAATGTTAAACTAGTATGTCGTACTTTTCGTATAGCGACAGCTAAAGAAAAGACACTAAAACAGAAAATAACATCAATACGATGTGACGTAGGGTTTCAAATGCATCTGAGTAAGGTGCATTATGACAACCTGGCTTGGTTTGCTGCACGACATAACTCTATCCGCAGTCATGCAGGACTAATTAGGAAACATTGCTTAAAATGTAGCACGCCATTTGTTAAAGTTATCTGCAACCTACACCACATACTCTATGTATGCCCTTCATTGAATACATATAGATATGCCACCTGTAACATTAAATGTGTATCACACTGTATCACTAGAAAGGATTGGCTTTCTCACTTGACTTGTCCGGCCCACAGGAAAGCAGTTGACAGATTGATAGTGGCAGGTATGAACAATTATGCTTGTTAGGAGTACACAGTGGGCAAAACAAGAGGGACACTTAGGTGACCAAAATCTGGATTACTCCCAGATACATCAATAGTGTCCTATGTTGTTATGCTCACCGTTCACCACTGGCAGGCATATTTGATTTTTTGTTGGCACATTTCAGATGTTATAAGTGTATGGTTAAATTCCGCCATCTTTAATTTGCGTAAAAATGTAGCCGCCATCTTTAATTTACAACACGGCCGCCATCTTTAAAAATTAAGTGGCGCTAGGATAAATTGTAGATACTTTACTGAAAAATGATCATATCATGGCTAGATTATCATATAGGTATGAATTAACTAAAGGTTGACGGATTATTGATCAAACAGGGAATTGCTTTGAGACAGTTGATTTAAACGCTATAAAAGCACTCCATCACAATGTATATTGATCGTACCTTCGTCGCAGGTAGCCGTCAGTCGTACTCGGGTTGGCCATGTATCGATTGAGGTACTGGTTACGTGGGCCGAATGGATGCATGGCATTGCTCTGTCTCTGAGAAAAGTTGGCGCATCGCCATCGGTTTGGTCCATGTTGGTAACATTGCTGGAGTGGATGCTCATTGCCTGCGTAAGGGCAGTGGTGAGTATGTCGGACATACAGTGGTAGTGTGTTGGATTTATCGACTCTTTTTGGTTGGATATATCGACTCTTCTTGGTTGGACTTATCGACCCTTTTGGTTGGAAGCCAACCTGAAATTGTTCGACAAGACGATCAATCTCTCCGTGTACTTGACACTGGGCGCGTGGAATGTCCCAACATTTCACAGCCAACTCAACGTCCGGCCATACTTTGACGTGGCACGATAGGCTGCGACATTTTCACACAATATTCAGTAATATTTCTAGATAAAATGCTCATACTAAAAGTTTTTTATAGTTTACGTCCAATATGGACAATAGTCAAAATTGTATTGGACACGGCGCGTAAAAATGCGCCCAGGGTTTGAATGTAAATGTAAATAAATTAAGTCCAAAAATTGACTAACCTGATATCATTCCCTGCTGAATGAATATTGAAAATTTCAGGAATGCTCTCAACGTCGGATGTTGGTTGTACATGTATCGACAAAAGACCAGTTGATATGATTTGTGGTGCGGCTAACGTCCCGTTGGCACGATGCCCGAAAACTTCCAGCAGACGACATTGATGCATACTCTGTCCGGATACGTTTCAGGATATCGTAAGTGCCGGGTTGAACAAGTTGTATTGGTACATTGCTTTTGTGGTGTTTGTCACCATTTTCTGAGGCAGCCATCCCGAAAAATTTAATGTGTCGTTTGCTCTGAAGACTCAAGGATCTCAAGTGTGAAGTTTTATTGGTCATTCTGCATAGGGTGACATACAAACCACGTAAATATATAATATTTTGTAACAAAATACAAATCAAAAGGTCAGAAAATACAAGTCAATAGGAAGGAAATTACAAATCGAAAATAGGTCAAAAAATATCGAAAATAGGTGGGAATAAACGAATCGATAGATGAAGGGTAGACAAAATATCTATAGGGATTGTAACGTAAATATACGCCTATACTATCATGCGTTATTTTGAGGAATGCATGGAAAGCGTTATTTTGAGGAATGCATGGAAATTATATTGATGGATGCAAGAAATCGATATCTGTGACACGCAGGAACTCGATATATGGCATTCGAAATGCGTTGAGTCGGCCATTAAAGGAATACATGACAATCGATTGTGATTGTGTGTGATACTTTGTAGCGGCCGGCAGTAGGTGTGTTGTGGGTGGATCGGTATACCTCCGACGTGGAAAACCGATGTCTGTGTATGGGATTTGAATCCTTTATGTAGGCGATCCAAAATTTATAAATAAATAAAATAGGTAGCATAGCATGCACTGGAGTATGCACAAAACTGGACAAACTGTGCCGCAAGTGCTGCGCCAACATAAAATACATGACAGGTGTGCATGCTAACCCAATGACACCATTTCAAACCCAGAGTCAATCAGTTTCGTTTGTTATGGCTAGTGATGGAAAACGCCATGGCAAATTCCTGACACTGGTGCTGGGCCGCTGGCTGCTGGGTGACGTTTTGCTTCGGCGCCATTGGCTTGGCGCCACATCCATGAAAAGCGCCATAGCCCGTTTGGCACTGAGCGCCATTGGCCACTAAGCCATTTGCGCGTGACGCTGGGGTTTGGAAAAGTGCCACGGCGAAGTTGGGGAGTCAAGTGACAGCTCCACCACATCTTTTTCTGACAAAAAGAATTGTTACTTTCCATACCATGCAATAGGCATATCAGTCATTCTGTCACTATACGGTAGGGTAGGGACCCGTTTCGGCCGCGCCATCTCGGCCGTGGACATTTCGGCCGAGATGGCGCGGCCGAGATGGGTGTTAACCATACGGTAGCACACTACACAGCACCTACATAAGAGCACAACAGCACCCAGCATAGGCGGCGCACGGTTCTAAGTTGTGCTTGTGACATTCCGCCACCCAGCAGACCTGAGAAAATACCACCAGGTTCGAGTGGACTGGGAAAATGACGCATCCCTCGAAATGCTCCACTTGTTAATGTGTCAGAAAAAGCATACTTGTTAAAACATATTTAGTCGAAAAACACGTATACTCAAGTACTGAGTAAATAGGTAAGTCTGTTTCCTCTGACAAAATAACCATTGGCAACCATATGAAAATACCATTGGCAAATGATGGAGAGATTTCAAAAAATTCTGCCCCCACTCCTATGAAAAGCCACTACTTCTACTACTAGACACCCAGCATCTTGACGTCGGTGTGACCGGCCGCAACAAGCGCACGCCAACGGCGCAAATGACCGCCGACCATCCCGGAACACACGAGGCGGCCGCTGCCATTGCACGCTGCAGCCAAAGACTGGGGCGGCGAGCAGTCGCACTCCAGCAGCCAAGCGGCCGACCGACGCCCACCTGCTACAAAGTCATCGCACGGGCGGACCAACACGCGACACACGGAGACAACGGGCAATGCAGCAAAATGCACAATCAAACAGCTATCAGATCCATAGACGAAAAAAGGTCTAAATTCCTGGCGGTGACAGTGAGTGACAGGTATTTCAGAGGCGGTGACACCTGGTGCCAGTCCCAAGCCCTGTAAAGTGTAAAGTAAAGTGTCAAATGTAAAGTCAAATGCAAAGTAAAGTGTCAAATGTAAAGTCAAATGCAAAGTAAACTGTCAATTGCCATGCAAAGTTTAGCAATAAAATCTTTTCTTTTTTGTTTTGATTGACATTTTACTTTGCATTTGACTTTACATTTGACACTTCACTTTACACTTTACAGGGCTTGGGACTGCCCCCTGGTGCCACTCCCAGACCCTGTAAAAGACCCTGTAAAGTGTAAAAGACATGTGAAAGACCTTACAAAATGTCATGTGTCATGTAAAGCAAGGTGGTAGTAAATCAATAATTATTGGTGTTTGCATGAATAACTTGAGAATGAGTGGAGCTATCGTAGCTAGTGATGGAAAAAGCGCCGGGCTTTTTGTTCCTGGCGCCATACAAAAATAGCGCCAAGCGCCAAAAGCGCCATGGTGCTTTTCCGAACCCCAGCGCCAAGCGCCAAAAGCGCCATGGCGCTTTTCCGAACCCCAGCGCCAAGCGCCAATGGCGCCAGAGCAATAAAGCGCCAAGCGACAAAGGCGCCATGGCGCTTTTTGCTCTGGTGCTAGCGCCGTGACGCTTTTCCATCACTAATCGTAGCCATTTTTTCCGGGATCCTTTCCTATTTAGTTGTTACTTTTGACACTTTGCATGCTATCTTTGCTAACTTTGCTTGACACATGCTATCTTACAGGGTCTTTTACATGACACATGACATTTTACAGGGTATTAAATACAGTATTAATCCAGTATTAATCCAGAAAATGTAAATACAGTATTAATCCATAGTTGTTAAAACGTATTTACGTTTACTTGATAAATACATATACTCGAGTGCTGTATGTTTCCCCCTAACAAATACTGGTACTCACTCGCATACTCTTTGAAAGTACTATTTTTAGGGGACATAGAAAGTGACATTTTGTCAGACAGAAACTGACAAACATTGGATATTTTCCTGAGAAATACTTATCAGGAGAAAATCACACATTTGATGTATTCCATAGTAAAAATTGAAAAAATAGTGACTGTTACGTTTTCTGTGAGAGAGTAGAGTATCTATTTGTAGAGTATCATGTCTGCCGAGTAAACGTCGTCCCTGGACTACGATTTTTTACTACAATCCTAATGAAAATTTCTGACCCCCCCCCCCCCTCAAATTTTGCTGGCAAAATAATAAACCCCCATGGGGGTATTTCGAGGTAATACGGTACAATTGATAGGAGTACAAATAATAGAAGGGGGGAAATTTATCGACCAGAAATTGGCAACGGAAGAATGTTGCCTTCTGAAAATGGAAACACAAAATTGAAATTTGACACCTTACTCAGGTTGTAATGCTAAAAAAAGGCATTTATGTACCTACACAAATAATATCAAATAACAAATGAAATACCGGTATGGTATATTTGTTACTCTCTTATTTGGAAAAAAATAACATGGAAAAAAATGAAAACGAAGAAAAATTCTCGAAAACTACCGGGAACTGCTGATCGATAAATGTGGCGGTGATTGTCACCGCGATGACACTCAATTTTCTCGCGGTGACATCCCAAAAGCAGGCGGTGACAATCACTGCGTCACCGCCACATTTTTCGTCACTGATCAGATCAGTGGAACAGTTATCACAGCTCAATCAGAGATCACAGTGAATCACTCCGTGTTGCCAGTCCCATTGCGTTTTCTTTTCTTATTTCCAGCACATTGTTTCCGCAGCATACCACCACAAATGATGATCACCCACCACCAGGGTTGGCAAAATCTCAGAAAAGAATAAAAATAAAATAAAAATAAAATGGAAAATTGAAGAATAAAATAAAATAAAATAAAATGGAAAATTTCAAAATAAAAATAAAAATTGTATAAAAATTCGAATTTTTGTAAAATTTTTGTAAAATTGTATACAAATTCATATTTTTGTAAAAATTGTATAAAAATTTTTTGTAAATTTTTTTTCTGTTGTTTGTAGTTCAACCTGTTCATTCGCGGAGCTGGGGCAGTCCCAAGCCATGTACAGTGTCAAAATGTCATATGAAATGGAATGGAAAGTGTCAATTTTCATCAAAATGTTAAGTAAAGTGTCAATTGACATGACAAATATAAATAAAAGTGGAAACTGTAAAGCAAATTGTATCCAAATCTTTTCTTTTGTATCCAAATCTTGTTGTTTTTGTAACCAAATCTTATGTGAACATTTGGATACCAAAACATAAGATTTGGATACCAAAATATAAGGTTTGGATACAAAAACATAAGATTCAAATACACAATTTACACTCTGCACGACATTTGTCATGACAATTATACTTTGCTTGACATTTGAGATGCCAATTGACTCTTTACTACATTTGTCATGACAATTGACACTTTGCATGATGTTTTACAAATGCGCCCAGCACACTCCAGTAATCCTTCTACTTGAAAATGCAAACCATTCTTATCGATAATTGTAACTTAACACTTGCAACTAGCTAACAATACCTACTGCATGCAACTTTTGGAAAGTAATGGAAAAATTTGTCACACATTTTTCATGTTTAGGTCTAATTATCACATTTTTCTGACCTTGCATGCAAGATTCTGATTTTTTGTAAAATTTCTGTAAAATTTTTGTAAAATTTTTGTAAAATGGTCCATTTTATTATTTTATTATTATTTTGGAATAAAATAAAATAAAATAAAATGAAACAAGAATAAAATAAAAATAAAATACATTTTTATACAATTTTTATACAATTTGTATACAAATGATTTTTATAAAACCAACCCTGCCCACCACACCTGAAATAGACAAATGTAGTTTTTATACATGAAATAACGGGTTTACACCGATGAAATGATACTCCACTCAATAACCTATGCCTTCTATTAATTTAATTGGCCATCTTAAAGTAAATCACCCATCCTACATAAGAGCTGTATGTAGTGATGTAAAAGCGCCAAAGCATGGATTCCCGTGGCGATGGAGTTCGACGCTATTTTGCTCTGGCGCCATTGGCATTAGAAGTGCTTTTGGCGTTTGGCACCAGTCCAGTCTTGGCCAGCTATCTGGCCATCTGACGCGCTTTTGATAAATTTTACCCAAATTTTTGCTCAAAATCGCTAGGTAATTTGCATACCTTTTACTTATTTTCACCCCCAAAATCGCGAATTCATGTGTCTTTTACTATCAAAAACGGCTGAACATAGGGAATAAGTACCTATGTATATATTATACTATTGTTTATATATAGCTTACGTATATACCGTATATCCTCGAATAAGTCCCTCCGGGAGTTATTTTTTCGCCAGAACTTTTTGATGCTTATTCGAGGGGGGAGTTATTTTTTCGTCTGAATTTTCAGTAAAATGTACTGCACTGTAAAATGTACTACTACTTAATTTACTGCACAAATGGGATAAATTTGGTCAATAAATGATTTGTAGGAATATAAAATTCACAATTGAAGCAGTGAAATCAATGTTAGTGAACTCATCACTCAGTGAAGTGAAATCAGTGTTAGATAATAAATACATACAACGTTTTGTTGTAAACAATGTGAAATGTCGGCTATTTACACAGGTCCCGGCCGGGGACCGGGACCCGGCAAACAATAATTTTTTTCAAAAGTAAATAATTGGCGTGTATGGGTTGTTTGCATGTTAAAAAGGTGAATTATCACCAAATTAGCATGCACAAAATTGTTTTGAGACAGTTACACGCGCTGATGCATTTTCTTTGGGGGAGTGCATAATTTTTTTTTGGATTTGTCTGAATTTTGGCATGTGAGTACTCCTTTGTTTAGTGAGTACGCATGCCAAATTTCAGCTCAGCACGGTTAATGTTTGTCATTTTATTCACACTTCAATTTTTTTCGATCACTGTATTTTTGTATAGTGATTGAAATTCTGCCGGGGACCTGAACTTTCATTGGCAATTTGATCAATGCAGTCAATGTCAAACTAGGTAGTCTATGTGTAGCTGCAATGCAAATTAAAAGTAATATACATCATGTGCATTGCATACATGACGTGCATCATTCCGAAGGGGGGGGGGGTATTTCGAGGGGGGTTTATTATTTCCCCAGCCCATTTTGAGGGGGGGTTAATTCAAGGGGGGGATACTTCGAGGTAATACGGTATTTATGTTTACTCAAAAATACATATACTTGAGTACTAAGTAAATACATCTAAATTTCCTCTGAAAAAGTACCAGTACTCTTTTTTATGTATACTTCTTGAAAGTACTTGAGTACAG
Organism: Sphaerolaimus hirsutus; assembly: GCA_964036195.1. Taxonomy (NCBI): domain Eukaryota; kingdom Metazoa; phylum Nematoda; class Chromadorea; order Monhysterida; family Sphaerolaimidae; genus Sphaerolaimus; species Sphaerolaimus hirsutus. Next base: position 13,538,290 of record OZ038452.1, on the reverse strand, counting down.
AAAATGTATTTCAGATAACTTTTTTATTGGCTCTTTCATGTCATAGAACAGAAAAATGGGGAGGAAAAACTACAAATACAGGGAAAATAGCCAAAAATGTGTATACAAGCAAACATATAGGTAGTTAAAAATAGATGAAAATTGGTAAAAAAGCACATGAACCAGTTAATTTGAAGGTGAAAATGGGCAAATATAGATAGATTTTCTCAATCAGGAGAAAATATAATTAAATTTCCCTGGAAAATCATGAAAAAAATATAAATCTCAGAAAATCTTATAAACACCTCCCTGGTCACGTCCGGCACCCTATTTTTGATCTTACTTGTGACACCCTATCTCCAGTTCTAGGGCGCGCCAGAAGCTGAAACTTGGGGTTGGTATTGGTGCAACCCCCCTCTACTTCGCATGAATTTGGTGGGTCGCGGCGACCCCTCTCTGGGTGGGTCGCCCTAAGTGCAAATTTTTTTTTGGCTTTTTTGGTGTCCCACAGCAGGTCCGGCACCTGCTGATTTCTGAGCGGTGGGAGGGGTATATAAATCTAAAATTTTGGGGATGCGTTACCAACACCACTCCCCTACTATACACTATTCAATAATGTGAGATAAATGTGAAAAAGTTCTAAAAAATTATCTTATTCTCTGAAAAAAACACCACTCCCCAATAGATGGATGGCAAAAAGTCACTTTTTGGAACTTATTTATTAGACACTTGAAGAGCTGGTTTACGATATTTTAAAGGGAATGGTTTGATGTTTAAAGTTATGTAAAGAACCATACCTCTAAAATGCATGCATTGCAAAATTTACTTGGGGGGAATTTCAAAGTGTAAATTTTGTAAATTTTTGTTCCTACAATGATGTCATTATGATGTCATAAAATTCGCCCTAAGTAAATTTTGTAATGCAGGCATTTTAGAGATAGGGTTCTTTACATAACTTTAAACATCAAACCGTTCCCTTTAAAGTATCGTAAACCAGCTCTTCAAGTGTCTAATAAAAAAGTTCCAAAAAGTGACTTTCTTGCCATCCATCTATTGGGGAGTGATGTTTTTTGAGAATAAGAGAATTTTTTAGAACTTTTTCTCATTTATCTCACATTATTGAATAGTGTATAGTAGGGGAGTGGTGTTGGTAACACATCCCCAAAATTTTAGATTTATCTTATTTATTTTAGATCACACAGCTCAGAAATCAGCGGGTGCCGGACCTGCTGTGGGACACCAAAAAAGCCACAAAAAAATGTTGCACTTAGGGCGACCCACCCTGAGAGGGGTCGCCACGGCCCCCCAATTTCATGCGAAGTAGAGGGGGGTTGCGCCAATATCTCCCCCAAGTTTCAGCCTTTGGGGCGCCCTAGAACTGGGGATAGGATGTAAGAAGTAAAATAAAAAAATGGGTGCCGGACGTGACCGGGAAGGTGTTTATTTTCTGAGATTTTCTGAGATTTTTTAAACACAAATCTCCCAGAGATTTTTACAATGCTAATGTTAGCCGTAGGTATGTACTGTATTACCTCTCATTAACCCCCCCTCTTGTATCTACCCCCCCTTCAAAATACCTCCCTAAAATTTGACTGAGGAAATAATAACCCCCCCTTGAAATACCCCCCCCCCCCTAAAATTGAATGCAAAGAGAACGGACATGACAAATACTGCAGTTTGTGATCTGTAAAATAACAATGCAGAACACATATTAAAACCGTTGATTGAGTGACATTAGGGACGGGTTTATGTGTATATATAGTTTTATATGCCTATAAACACATATACATCTATGTAATTGTTTGATTTTTCTACATCTGGGCATGGGGAATTTCCAAAAATATCCGTCGAAATAATAGACAACACCCCCCCCCCAAATTATCCCCGCATCAAATTTTGCTGGAGAAATAATAAACCCCCTGGGGGTATTTCGAGGTAATACGGTATTTATGTATTTATCTATACATCGTAACCGTATGTATGTATTTATGTATACACCGTAGCCGTATGTACCGTATTTCCTCAAAATACACCCCCCTTGAAATACCCCCGTCTCGAAATACCCCCCTCAAAATGGGCACTATGAAAAAATTAGCCCCCCCCCCTCGAAATAACCCCCCAAATTGAGTGTAAAGAGAACGTACATGACAAAACTTCGGTTTGTGATCCAGGCAATGCAGAATACACGTTAAAAACAATGTCTGTGTTACGTTAGAACAGGGTTTGTACTATCTACATGCTTTTATAGGTCCATCGTTCACTTATGATCTGCCATGCATGTGATGAACAATTCGGCGAAGGATATTCGGCTACTCGCATCATTTTTCCAGCAAAAATGGATTTTTGACAGACTCGTTTTTTCTGTTTTTTTTTATCTAGTCTTTCACTTAGGCAGTAGTCATCTTGCTGGCGCGATTTTGGCGCCCTTGGGGGCGCCAGGCTCCAAGGGCGCCACGGAGATAGGGCGCCAAGCGCCGAGGGCGCCATGGCGGCATTCAAGACGTGGATGCCAGGCGCCAATGGCGCCACGGGAAAAGAGCGCCAAGCGCCAATGGCGCCATGGCGCAGCGCCATGGCGCCATTCCATCACTAGTAGGCTGGCGCGAGTGCGCGGAGTAACAATGGCACATGCGTCGGTGCCACTACTCAAAGGAATTTGTGCGCGCACTGTAGCTAGTTTAGCCTATTTTTTATGGCCAGAGGTGGCAATGTGCGAACACCGAGTTATCAAGGTTCAAATGAGTTTTCAACATAAACTTATCACTTTTTTCAAGTGAAAATGTGAAAAGTAAAGTGACTTATTTGACTTTTCACTTTTTTCGCTTGAAAAAACTGATAAATATGCTGAAAATTGAAATGTCAAATGAGTTTTCAACATATTCATAATTTTTGTAAGTGAAAAAAGTGAAAAGTAAAGTGACTTGTCATTTGTTTTTTTTCAGTTTTCAACATATTTATCACTTTGTTCAAATGAAAAAAGTGAAAGTCAAATGTCAAGTCACTTTACTTTTCACATTTTCACTTAAAAGGCGCTAAATATGTTGAAAACTCATTTGAACATTAAGAACTCAATGTGCTGCTGGGGGGGGGGGGGCGGTAATGTTGGGGTGCCCGGTCACAAACACAACACACACACATAGGCCTGTTTCGCACATAGCATCAGTTATGTGCAAAAACAGACGTATGTGCAGTCCGGGTTGCATCCATGTGCAAAACGGGTGTATATGTGAAACGGGTTTATGTGTTGAACACTGCACCTTCTCCCTGGCCCCATATTTAATTGGGCAGGCAGATTTCTTGCCTACTCACCTTTTTCTTGCCAGACACGCCCGTCATGCCTGCCAGGCAAAATCTCGCCAAACGAAATTCAATTGTGCCCCACGTGCCAGGCGCCTGACTCGTGGCCGCTCGTGGACTATTGGTGCTCAGCGCCATGGCAGTTGGCGCCATTCTGCCCTGGCGCCATAGATTTTGGTGCTGGGGGCTGGAACAGTGCCAGGGCGCTTTTGCCGCTTCCCGCCAAGGTCCTGGCACTTTTAATATCACTACACAAAATTTTACCCGGTGCGGTGCCTTTCGGTGCTAGCACCGGCAACCCTCCGGTGCCCTTAGGTGCCGGTCCCATTTTTTCAGAATGGCACCGGGGCCGGTGCGGTGCGGTGCTCAACGATGGGTAAGTTCTCCAAAAAAACACTTTCTGTGTTTTGAGTTTTCTTGGCACTGTTTAACTTTAAATTACAGCAATATTGTGGCGGAATTCTTTTGCAAAATTTTTTTATCATCCTTGTTGTGACAAGTTGAATTAAACTAGGTACAATGGTCCCAAATTATCGGCCGTTTCCAAAAGATTGCAAATCATTCGCGGGATCAAACACTAAAACACACACACACACAGACAATAGGACGTGTTGTACAGCGCTCCCTATTCAACTGTCATATTCGTCGATGGCATTTTTTATGGTAATTTGGATGATCAAGTGGTAATTTGAATGGTAATTTGGATGGTGTGTGGCCGTTTATTGTTACATCCATTGTATAATAAGTAAATTGGCGATTTTACCCCAGTTTTGCTCAGAATCACTGAATATTGCTCCATTTTGCCTACCGTATTTCCTCGAAATACCCCCCCCCCCTCGAAATACCCCCCCCCCTCGTTTACCCACCCTCTCGGGACCACTATGAAACAATCACCCCCGGGGGGTATTTCGAGGGAATACGGTATTTTCATTTTCATAGTTGCTATTTTCGTCCACATGCACAGTTAAATACCTACCTATTTCATTTGCATTTTTAGCGATTTCGAAATTTTGGTCGGCTGCCAATTACCTACAGAGTACCTTTCATTTTTCTTTTTTAGTTTTCAGGAGCAAAATTGCGCCAGACACGCCCGACGTGCCAGGCGCCTGACAGCCGCCGCCCGGCACGCAATTAAATCTCGATCTGCCTGGAGGTCGGGCGGCGGCTGTCAGGCTCCTGGTTAGTGATGGAAAAAGCGCCAGGATGTTGGCGCCAAGCGCTAAAAGCGCCATGGCGCTTTTGGGACCACGGCGCCAAGCGCCAATGGCGCCAGCGCCAAAATGATTTCTATTCTTATGGTGCACACACAGTTCTTGGTGTCGTACCGTATTTGCTGGAATAGTTCCCCCCTTGAATAATTCCCCCCTCGAATAATCCCCCCCCCTTAACGATGTGATTAATTTGTTATACCTAATTTTAACAAAAATGACACGTTATTGTGTTTATAAGGCATATTTCGTGAAATGAATTGATGGAAACATGCTTGAAAATTTTGACGAAATAATGAAACCCCCCTTGAATATTCCCCCCTCAAAAATGTCTGATGAAATAATAATCCCCCAGGGAGATTATTCAAGCAAATACGGTATATTCATTATTATCGTTTTGTGTAAGCTGAATCAGCTCTGAAACGACTAGCAATATCCTCATTGTAACCAAAAAGCATTCCTATAAAACATTGTAAAAACCGAATTGACAGTGAAAACTAGTGTGTGTAGGTATATTGTACCAGCTTCCAATGCGAAAGTCTACTCTACTCCTTTTCACGCCAGGGGCCAGATTTAATTCTCGAGTAATGCGCCCTACCCGAAAGTAATGCACCCGAAATCGGGCAGCCGGCCTACAAATTGTTTACGGATGCCCTACCCTACACGTCAGGCTCCCGACACGACAAAACACAATTCAATTGCGTGTCGGGAAACACGTGTCGGGTGTAGGGCATATGTCCAGTTTCAGACGGAATTAAAAAAAAGAAAAAAACAAAAAAGAAAGTTAGAGAAATAAGAAATGAAAGAGAAAAATCAATTAACAAGGAAAAAATGATAATAAGATAGCGACGTTGACATGATTCCTATTGATTTGTTTGTAAATACAATTGATATTTTTAGGATTGCAGGGAATGTTACAATTGAGTTGAAATTTATTATGAATCAAACTAATAGAGAAAATAAAATCTATGTAATGTGACGAAAAACATCACAGGCATTTCATTATTTATTCCGATGGCATATTTTAAATTTTACTGTAGCGCCAACTAGTAGTTGACGCTTCTAAGATTTTAGGCATCCCCATCTTATGTAACGTGTGGGGACCAACGATGGAAAAAACACAGAAATTGAACACAGAAACTCATTGAGTTTCTGTGTTTTTGTTTTACACAGAAACACGGAAACTCATAAATTTTGAAAAACTCAAAACTCAAATGAGTTTTTTTTTGGAGAACACAGAAACACAGAAACACGGAAACACAGAAAAGTTTTTTTGAGTTTTTGTGTTTTTTGTCAGCGAAGCGGTTGAATGCACATTAATTCAGTTAAACTAAACAAGATAAGATAAGCATGTATAGTATGTAAATATGTACATAATGTATTTATTCATATTTTATATTGGTACAAAAAAAATTCAAGATGGCATGCACATCTCATGGTGGATTTGACAATTTAAGTTTTGACATTTAAGTATACCTTATTACCTCAAATTAACCCCCCTCAAAATGGACTGGTGAAATAATAAGCCCCCCCCCCCACGAAATAGCCCCCCCACAAAATAGCCCCCTCCGGGATGATGTACATCATGTAACCAATCTACATGATGTATTTATTACTGCTAATTTGCATCACAGCTACACATAGACTGTACTAGGTTGTGTAGCTATCTACATGTTTATTTCAAATATATCCTGTTTGTACGCATTTATAACCTGTTTTTGGTAGGTAAATGCCTACTATTTTCTATGATCCTTACAAAACTTTCTGATGAAATAATAAACCCCCAAGGGGGTATTTCGAGGTAAATGGTAGTTGTAGTTCAAATCAATTCCGTAGTCTTCCATACAGTGCACATCCATTGAAGAATTTTGGAGTACTGCGTAAATTGTTGTTTCTGGGCATTTTGTTGCTGGTGTTGTGGTGTTGATGTCCTCGTTGTGGACATTTTTATGGACTTTTTTGACACATGAATGAATACACAAATGTTATGTGGGGTTAAAACATGTGTAAAACCAATATTTTATAAGAAAACCACTGTTTTCAGATCGAAATGCTGTAAATCGAAATTTTTGGGGGAAAACTCGAATTGTTTGGAAAAAACTCGAGTTTTTTAGAAAAAAACTCAAAAACCTCAAGTTTTTACAAAAAACACAGAAATAAAAACAGAGTTACTCAAGTTTTTTTCGAGAAAAAAACTCAAAACACAGGTATTCATTTTTGAAAAACTCAAAACACAGAAAGTGTTTTTTTTTGGAGAACTTACCCATCGTTGGTGGGGACACTGGCACACTGGCAGCGTTTACACAGTGTGTGGTGTGCCTACCCACTGTAGCATGTTTGGCACTCACTCCACTGGCTGCGCGTTTGCATATTTTGAAATGGCGATTGCCATACATGGTGGCTCAGTTTTTTGTATTCATAAAAATATTCTCGATTTTTTAATCATGAAAATTTTATGAGTATAATAGGAAGATGTTTCACAATGGGTCCACACAACATAATTGACATCAAAATTTGTGTCAACTAAATAAAAAAATTTTTGGTTAAACTCCACACCTTACAATGAAATCTACCATATCCCACCTGAATAAAAGAACAAACAAAAAATTTTTTCATTAGATTTATCAAAGCAATTTGATAAATATGATTAAAATTTTTATGTTTTTTCTTTTATTCAGATGGGATATGATAGTTTTCATTGTAAGGTGTAATGTCACTGGGGTATAATAATATGATCTTCACTTTATGTGGTAGACCCTAATTAAATTTATATAGCAACACTATTTTCATTGTTCCTGTTAAGTGAACTTTTTCACAAAAGCTTTTAATTTTTTTTGTAATTTAGTTGACATAACAGTTGACATGAACTCTGATGTCAACTGTGTGCGTGGGCCCATTGTGAGACATCTTTCTATTATACTCATAAAATATTCATGATAAAAAAATCAACAATTTTTACCGAATACAAAAATCTGGGCCACCATGTATCGGAATGCCCATTTCAGACATACAAACGCAGTCAGTGGAATGAAACATGCCAGCCTAACCAAACGTTGAATTTCAATGTATTTGGGCCAACTTGTATTTGGGGAGGGGTGTGTTCCTGAATCGTCACTCAGCGAATTGTCAGGTTTTGAATCGCCACTTCATGTATGATCATATGCCTTAATGGACACAGATCCATATTGTCAGAATTCATATTGCATTTACATAAATGGTCACAAAATATTTTGCATGACGCGTAAGTGAGTGAGTGTCCTGTGTTTCCGCTGGCCGATGTAAGTAAAATTATTCCTGCGGCGCTCTTGAAACAGCTGAACACCTGCGTAGACAACACTTTTAAATTATGAGTACTTCCACCCGATCAGTTAACACAAGATTATCCATGCGGCATCCTTTATCAGCCGCGGCAGACGGACCTGAATGATTGATTTCCGGAACTGTGCGGCAACAAAACAGTAGCTGCCACCTGGCCACAGCACATAAAAAAGACGTGTCTCGCGAAAACCGAAAGATGAAAACAAACGCGAAAATGCAATCCAAAAACAGTTTTACTGTTTTTTGTCAAATTTTTTTATGTAAACGTTTTTTCCCAAAATCGCTAAAAGATTTTTCCAAATTACCGGGATCATTTAAAAAAGCTTTTTTGTTGCTTAGTCAAAAAATCAGGGTTGTTAAAAAAAGTTTAAGTAGTGTAAGTGCGAGTGTGCACGCGCAGCGGCACCTTCTTTAATGACGAGTGTGACGAGTTCTGACGATTCAGACTTTGACCACTCAATGCATGTGCTTATGAGCACGATTGCGGCACAGCACACATGCCATTCCGACAGTGACCATTACTGAACTGACGATACAGCCAGTGACGATTCAGGCACAAACCTTGGGGAGGGGCACTGTGTGCTCAGAATGCTTTGAGATATTGATATGTTGTAAAGTGTGTGTGTCTTTGGATTTTATTAGATTTCACAAAAAAATTCTAAATTAAGCTTTTTAATTTTTTATGCATTAGTTTTCTTCCTGCCCATCCGCATTTTGCTGGAGGGCAGAATATTATTTTTCTTTTTGTTTTGTAGGCCATGCGCCCGACAAAACGTGAGAATTGAATAGAATATTTGTTTGTAGGGCGCCTTACGCGCATAACTCCGCTATGGATTGTGCATGGTTTTGTCGGGCATGTAGGGAGATGCGTGTAGGGTGTAGTGCATAACTTAGGAAAATTTGTAGCGAGAATTAAATCTGGCCCCAGGTCTATTACGTGCACGTACGCCCGATACGCACATGATGAAACCCGCAACGCAAATAGGCCCTTCACGCACACAACTGAAGCTGTGTGCGTGACGGCCATATGAGCGTGACGGGTTTATGTGTGTAAAAGTGCACCCTGGATTTAAATTTTTTTTACTAATTTGTGCGTTATCAATATAAAAGAGAGATATGGAAGTTTGCGTTAATATGGGAGAATTTTATCGAGGGTTTATCGAGAATAAACTACCGTATTTCCTCGAAATACCCCCCCCCCTCGAAATACCCCCCCCCCTAAAAAGGGACACTATGGACTTATAAACCCCCCCCTCGAAATACCCCCCCCCCCCAAATTTTCTGTATAGAGAACGTAGATGACAAAGGCTGCGGTTTGTCATCCGGGCAATGCAGAACACACGTTAAAAACGATGACTCTGGTATGTTAGAACAGTGTTTGTATGTCTACACACTTATAAATGTCTTTAGAGTCTTATAAATGGCGATTTTTGTTGCATTTTTCGACGTCTGCGTACGTTTCAGACGACATTTTAGTACTGGGATTTCAAAAAATTTCTGGCGAAATAATACCCCCCCTCGAAATACCCCCCCCCCTCGTTTAACCCCCCTTCAAAATTCTCACTCTGAAAAAATAAACCCCCTGGGGGTATTTTGAGGAAATACGGTACAACAAATTCACAATTTCAACATCCCACCTCACAATTTCAACATCCCACCTCAAGTATCACCCACAGAATTTCTACACTCTTCCACATGCAAAAACGGCACAAATCTGCCAATATGCGGCCCTATTCGGTTTACGAGATTCTGCAGCGGCGTGGGCAGAAGGTAGACACGTTCCGCCATTGCAGTGACATTTTTCTGATGTGATGTTTTCACTTCAATTGGTTTCAGCCCGCGCTGCTTTCGCGTGGCACCTAGAAAGTACACATTTGTTATAATCGGCGGGCATCACACTTAGTATGAAAAACTACCAAAACACATCTGAAAAATGAACCAAAAATTATACAGGTTTTCATCATAATAATTTATATTTTACTATAGAATGATTAATTACAAAAAATTATCACGGATTTTATTCATCAAATTATGGTAGGATTCTGTGCATACTTTGAGGTCCGCCGAGTATACACTCAGTGGACCGCAAAGCATTCGACCAAAATTACTTATGCTTTAGTCAATAACAAATGGGTGAGCAGGACGCTTGTGTATGGTAGGCAGGCCCTTCTACAAAAAAAATATTTTAAAATTCAAAAGGCAGAGATGAGTACAATCAATAGGTATATGTTTTGTACCTGAAATAATCTTTTGTAACAATCTAAATTTTATCAATGATGATGTCATGAAGGTGTAAAATGTCAGAGAAACTTTATGCAGCATCATGTAAAAAGAAAGAAGAAAACATAAATGACAACATTTCTAAATTTTTTCTGCACTTAACGCAGTGCAAGTTCAGCTTTGAACACCCAAAATGGACAGGCTCACCGGGCACAGTGTTGTCCAGGAAGAAGGCAATGGCGCCGCCGACAAACATGTGGATCTGCAGCAGTGAGCCCAGCGCCAACAACACCGTACTGCCCAGCGACGACGGGGGGCCGGCCACTGGCAATCAATTTAATGGGTATGTTTGCAATGACTTGGGGAGGTTGTATAAGAAATGGCCACTATGAATTTATAACCCCCCTCGAAATACCCCCCCCCCAATTTAGTGTAAATGACAAAAGCTGCAGTTTGTGGTGCGGGTGACGCAGAACACAAATTAAAAACAAGACTGTTTTATGTTAGAACAGGGTTTATACTATCCTCATACTTATATAAGTCTATAGACTTTTATACATTGTGCTTAATATGTTACAAACAACAAATTAGTACAGGCAGTTCAAAATTTCTGGCAAAATGATAACCCCCCTCAAAATGCTCACTCTGAAAAATTAAACCCCAGGGGTATTTCGAGGAAGTACAGTGGGTCTGTACTTGCACACACAAATACCCATTATGCACATATGCCCATTACACACACAAATTGAACCCGCCACGCACATCTACCCAGTATGCACATGGGTGATGCTATGTGCATACCGGACAGATGTGCATTGTGGTCATATGTGCGCGCGGGGCTTGTGACATACCCCCCCCTGCATTAACAATGGTCTTTTGATTTAGAATTTAAAAAATTTAGTTTTTTTGTCACTTTACCAAGTGGTCAAGTGACAAGAAAGCTCGAAAATTTGACATTTTTGCTGTTCAATGACAAGTCAAATGACAAGTGAATTGGACTTTTTGCATGTTTTCCAATTTACAAGAATGACTTGCCGCTTGATTAGTCATTGAACAGCAAATATATAAAAGTTTTCTTGTCACTTGGCAATTTGGTAAAGTGACAAAATAAATCAAAATTGTCAAAAATCAAAACATCAAAAAAGACCATCGTTATTGCGGGGGTACACCTAGGGTTGGGAAAAAAACGTTTTTTTTAACTCAATGTTTTAAAAAAAACACGTTTTTTAAATAAAAAACGTTTTTTTTAAAAGCTCCCAGATATGACCTTGTGTCAACATATATAGGTATATCAGACAGTGGCAATACTCTGTGATGCTATATATGACCATATAATGGCTGTTGAGCCATGGGATAGCATTATAAGTGGTGATTTGTGTCAAAAATATCCATTTTTTTGTCGATACCTTCGTATATCGCTTTATAGTCGAATGTTTGTGACTTCAGGTAAAGTTTGGCATGGAATAGTGATGAAAAAAGGTTATCAAATGAGGTTGTTACTTTGGGAGTGAAGTTACACACTGTGGAGGTACATGGAAGCACATTACCTCAATATTATATACTACACCGACATATGACGGCTTATTAACCCATGGTACCATATATAAATGGATACTTTGATACTAAAAATGCCACAAAACCAATGAAAACAACCACCAATGTCAATTTGCGTGTGAAATTGCGCGCTTGCGCGCAAAAATTTTGCAAAATACCTAGTGCTTAGTACTAAAAATTTCGGTCGATGTTTTAAAAAAAAACAACATTTCAGACGTCATGTTTTTTTTATAAAAAACAACGTTTTTTAAAATAAAAAACGTTTAAAAAAAAACATCGGCCAACCCTAGGTACACCAGGTATGTCACGCGCGACCATACGACCACCATGCAAATCAAACCCAGCCACGCACATCTGTCCGGTACACACATAGCATCAGCCATGTGCGTACCGGGCAGATGTTTGTGGCGGGTTCAATTTTGTGCTTAACTGGCATATGTGTAACGGGTATTTGTGTGTAATAGGCCTGCCCCTGTTTCATTGATATCATACCTTCAATATCATACATGGTATTCGTTTTGACGTAAGCGGGTATCATCATGCCCAAAATTATTGACACCCCAACAATAGCCTGTGAGATAAAATTTAATTTTTGGAAACAACGTAATTGTAAAATGGCAAAATGCCAACAAGTACTTTTGTAGTTCAATAAAATCAGAAGCATTAGATGCTGTAAATAAAAAAACTAAAAGTCATCCAGAATGCCCTGAATGTGGTAAACTCATAAAACTTCCTTAAGGGTATACCATATTGTAAATAAAATAATCTAGGTAAAATTGAAAAATTCTCATGCTTATCAGGATCTTTCATGATCATGATGCATGGTTGTCATTAATATAATCAGATAATCCAACCCCCGACCTGATTTCTACTCAACCTCATATCAGCCAATTGCAAACTGGATACCCCGACTCCGCCCACCACAGCCAGGGATACGGTGAGGAGACCCCCCACTAGGGGGTCCGGCAGTGCGGCCAAAAGTGCGCCAAATTTTGTGAAAATGCCAAGCAAAATGAAATAGATTCCTGACACGATGAGCACACGTCTGCTGCAAACCTGAAAGGGTGGCATTTTCAGGGTGTTTTTTTTGTGATTTTTTGTTGACTAACAAATGAACAGCAAGCGATATGATCTGAGGCGAACTGATCAAAGTTGTTAGAATTACTGAACTTTTTTAAAAGTACCATATTTCCTCGAATTACCCCCCAGGGGTTTATTTTTTCAGAGTGACAATTTTGAGAGAAAAACGTGAAAAATGCAACAATAACCACCATTTATAAGTTTTTACAGCTTTATATAAGGATGTAGATGGTATAAACGATGTTCTAACGTAACACAGTAAGTGTTTTGAACGTCTTCATTTTCATTTCATTTAAATTTTACCACAATTGGCGACGCGCGTCAGGGGTACATACCAAAATAACTGTCTAACAGAATAAAAGAAAATCACGCGAGGTTGGTAAATACACATGCGGGAACAGATTTCGTGAGGTAAAAATGCATAAAAACAAAAATACCGGTTCAAAATAGAGATATAAGGCAGACCATAACGCAAGTATGACAAGTGAAATGTAACAAGCGAAATACCAAAAAGTGGCAAGTGTAGAAACTTTTGGAACACATGTTGAAGCACTATACGCTAATTAGAGCACAGAAGGAAACTTAATCAGACTTTAATACTTACATTACCGATTTAAATAAAACGCACTTCGGAAAGCAGGGTGCACCGTGCTAAAACCAAAGCTCATTATAGTGTTGCACACACTAATATGATTGGATTCTCAGTCATACTGTACCGGTAATTTGCGCACCATACAATAGAACACAGTTTTTGGTAGACCGCTCCAATAACTCTCTTGAAGCCGTCTACCATATACAGGTTCTAATTTACAGAATTAACAGGTCTGTTATGCATTTCCCGGACCACAAATTCATAGTGCCCATTTTGAGGGGGGTATTTCGAGGGGGGGGGGGGGTATTTTGAGGAAATACGGTATATGTAAATGTAAAGTATATTTTTTTACTCACCACAAAGTATTGAAAACGTAAAATATTTTTTTTTGATGCCAACTTTTTTGATTTTTTGATGTAAAAGAGGCCAACTGATCTGCTGACAGATAATGAAAAATGTTTTGGGGTGAGGAAAGTTCTAACTAACGGTGTCTTTTTCTTGGAAAAGGCCCATAACTTTTATTTTTTATTTTTTTTGTTATTTTCATAATTTGAAACTTTTGTTATGGTATGAGCAACAAAAATGTTTGTCCTTACCTACTGCAATGCAACAATTTCTGTTCAAGTTGTCAAATGTCCTTCTAAAGTGAAAAATATAAAATATTTTACTTCAAAGAACCTACCCTTGTTATGCCAAGAACTCCCACATTTGCACTGTAGGTTGTGAGGCTCATTCCACCGCCAATTGTGGCATTGATAAAACAGCCTAAACCCTCAATCAGGATGCCCCTATTGACAGCATGTCCTGTGTAAGTAAATTTTCAGATATTTTTGTTGGTACCTATTTGTGATGATTGTTTAGTGAAACCAGTTCCATATGTGATTGAATAGAGCTGTGTAACACCCCCGCCTTGTGAGGTACTAACAAACTAAACCACCCAACCCTAAACTGCAATATCATGAAATGAAGGTGAGTGGAAGCTGGTGAAGGCTTTAGTTCATTTGTTTTTTTTGTGCCTTGCTTTTTTCTTTCTAATGGTGATGCTGAGTTTGCAAACTTTTCTAAGTTTTCTTGCTATTGTTAATCATTCAAATGTCTAAAAAAGCCAAACAAATCTGACTGGGCGGAGGCGGCTGGTTGCAAGTTCTCGCCGCGGCGGCATAATCTCCAACAGATTCAACAACTGATGCAAATGTGGCAGCGCAGATTCCCAAAACTAGACCGGCATCTGCTGTGAGGAAGTTGCCGTATTGGCCTGAAATCAAAAGTTGCGTGGAGCTATTGACATGCAATGTGGGGGTTCAAAATCTAAACCACAGCAAAACAAGGATCTTCATGCTGGCACGTCATTCCTCACATAAAGATAGCTTCTGGTAGCACATCACATAAACACAGCACAAAATGGCGGTGTAGATGCATGGTGGAAACTTCACACTTTTTGATGTGGCACTGGCAAGCAAATGTATGATGTGTGTGTAAATACCAGCATTGTAAAGTGTCTCCCTCAATTTTGAAAGTATGTGAAGTGAAGCACATGCAACACTCGGTGAAGCATGTCTCTTCACACCCTGTGGCACTGAAAATTTGTAAAAAAATTTCAGTGTCACCTGTGAAAATTTCATGATACTTGTGGTAGCATGTGGAAGAACTCTGCTTCACGTGTATATAGATCAAAGCATCACACATTTTTTCATGTGACTGTACTGTGCTGTCATTTTTGTGAAATTGTCACTGAATTTGAAATGAAATTTTCTTGCAAAAATTTGCACGAATGCACTTCACACTTCTAAACACCACACAATTTAAATTCCAGCTCAAAACTGCATCCTTGAACAAACCAAATACCAAAATCTCACCAACCCACCTGGATAGGGCACCTGGAACCAGTTGGCCTCCCTCAACACATCCACTTTCAAGTCAGTCCTAGCAGGGTCCCCTGGTTTGAAGGCACCAAGTGATGTCAGTACCCAACTGAGTACCCAAACTAGGACAATGCATATTAGGTACTGGGGTTATGGGGGGGGCTAAATTGAGTGGATGTTAGTGTGAAGGGTTGATAACGGGTTGATGATCACCACAAAATAAGTTATTTGTGTTAATCTTATGATGATATGGGTATCCAATTTGTCATGCATTAAATACTAATAAATGGCAACATGGCATTAACAGTCCACTGTTTCTCGATATACGTTTTTGAGTCATTTCAGTTAAGTTTTTAGAAAAATCTCAATGTAAAATTGACTTTTATCTTTTGTGAACGAGTGTAAACTTCACTTGTGTTGCAGGCTTGTGCAAAATGTTAGATAATCTAGAATTATGATACCTATTAGGTATGCATGCACGTCACACTTGATATTAAACCATTAAAAAAATTTGTACAATTTCTACACTAATTCACACAAATTAAAATTCAATTTTAAACTACCAACCGGAAACATTTTGAATAACTTCACCATTTTGCATGTGAACATACAATTTTTTGCCACACCATTTCCAATAGATCCTTTAACATTGGGCAGTGGCACGCGCACATCGTGCAAATACAGCGCCAACAACAGCAACACCAGGACCATTCTGAAAATGGAGAAAGGTGTCAAGGGTTAGTTCTGGTACAGTTTGTGGCGTGGGGTGAATATAAATACAACAATTTTTGTCAATATTGTGAAATGAACAGAACGAAAAAATGTGTGAGCAGGAAACAAAGCAGCACTCATAAGCATCACCATTCTATTATGCAGTTATTATCATCTCTCTTTAACATGGCAGTTAAGTACAAATGTTATGTGTAATGTTTGTGCTCACTGGGTTTAGGCAAGTCACATTCATAATACTGTCAAACAATGTTGTCTACTTTATCAAAATTTGTTACACTGTTCATGCATCACACTGCAATTGCTTAGTTGATATTAGTACCTAATGCTGTTTGTAATTTGCAGATTATGTAATAAAGTTGAGCAACTTCACATAATGCCAGTCTAACTCACATAAGTAACTATAAAAGTAGCTCACAAAACGCCAGTGTAACTCACATAAGTAACTATCAAAGCAACCCACATAATGCCAGTGTAACTCACTTGAGTAACTATAAAAGTAACTAACATAATGCCAGTGTAACTAACATGAGTAACTATAAATGTAACTCACATAACGCCAGTGTAACTAACATAAGTAACTATAAAGGTAACTCACATAACTAGGGCTTGAACTTGACTTGACTTGACTTGACTCAACTCGTGACTCCAGGGTAAAATTGGGTACAGACTCGACTTGGCCGACTCAACCAGAAAAATATGGCCCTGACTCGAGTATCAAGGTTTTTGCCTGACTTGACTTGAAATTTTGGCAAATTTTGAGTCAGTGTTCTGATTGAATAATGTCAAAAAAGTTCAAAATATTGTTCATATTTTTCAAAAATTTTGTGCACAAGGGCGCATTTCTCCACACCAGATGCATCATATATCATTGATTGGCTTGGCATATGTATTGAATGATGTTAAAACTCAAGTTTCTTATTGCCAATCATGTCATGTTGTGATGCCTATGATGTAGCCAGTGTTATGGCATGAATCTGTTTGTCTAGGTAAAATTTGTGTGTGGTAAGCAAGCCCCCACCATTCATTCACCAACAAATACTCTCAACAAATACTCTTGTTCTCAAAAATACCTGATAAATCCCAGGTTGTAGCTGATAATTTACATATGATAAGTGCCCCCATCTTTTGTGCATATAAAAATACTTGTTTCTGACCAGGGAAGTTGCTTTCCAACCATTGCCATTGGCTTTACATGTAATTTGTCAGGTGGTTTATGGATGGCATTTTTCAATGGTTTTTCTATAAAAAAACAGACCAGAGCATGTGTTTTATTATAAAAACCAGATCATTAAAAGAGATTGTATTTCCATCGCTAAGCTGATATTATTTTTGCAACTTTACTTGTGGCAACATCAAGAAACTGAACATGTAAGTGATATTTTCACTTTATCTTGATAGTAAAATAAACTGTTGGCATTTAAACTTCATTAGGTGTGTGTGAAAACATTGGTAGAGAAACCAGTATCTAAAATTTCTGCAAGGGTCATACCAAAAAGTGATGCATCCGACTTGACTTGAGACTTGAGTTTTTTGCCTAACTCGACTCAACTTTTCACTGACTAGCAGAACTAGACTCACCATCTTTACTAGAAAAATGTTGGGGTTATGACTCAAACTTGGGTTTAAAAAAAAATCGAGTTTTGAGCCCTACACATAATGCCAGTGTAACTCATATAAGTAACTATAAAGGTAACTCACATAACGCCAGTGTAACTAACATAAGTAACTTTAAAAGTAACTCACATAACGCCAGTGTAACTCACATAAGTAACTTTAAAAGTAACTCACATAATGCCAGTATAGCTCAAAGACACCTGACCGAGGCACAGATCCACCACAGATAGTTCTAGTAAAAGCATCAGTGGCGCGATTGTGAGTGGGCCGCAGTGGCTCGTGACCAGACCCACCAGACCAGAAGCGCCCAGAATTATTTGCAAACATGAACCGATCATGAGAGAGCCTTGCAGCTGAAAGGCAGGTTTTTTGCAGTATAATAATAAGCTACTTTGAATGCTTGAGTAAGTCCCTCCCTTGAAAAGCTGCACCTGTTGGACGAGTCAGGAAAAACCCACTTTAAAAACTCACCCGTTTGAGAAGTTTCATATGCATTTTGTAAAAGATTTATTTTTTGACATTTTGCATATGACATTCAACACATTGCACTTTACATTACTATTTTTTTTACATTCTCTAGAGAGAACCTCACTTTGTATTCAGCCTTTGGTAGTGAGTAAATTCGTTTTATTCACATATACCTCTAAATATAGATTCAGCACTTTCAAAAACCATGGCCTCAATTTCAGGTGTTTCAACCAAACTAGAACAAATTTGACAAACACACCATAAGCATTCTCGCCTGCCACTCTGGCTGTACATAACTTCCACTGACATAAGTTTTATTTTTATCATCAGTCATTGAGTTCTCATTTGCCATCCTTGCAAAACTGACTCCACTAACTAATTCGGTGCCATTTTGCGAATATTGCGGGCATGGATATGACGCTCGAAAT
Organism: Sphaerolaimus hirsutus; assembly: GCA_964036195.1. Taxonomy (NCBI): domain Eukaryota; kingdom Metazoa; phylum Nematoda; class Chromadorea; order Monhysterida; family Sphaerolaimidae; genus Sphaerolaimus; species Sphaerolaimus hirsutus. The sequence goes on along the minus strand of OZ038452.1, from coordinate 13,519,938 downwards.
ACTTGAAGTGCGGGAATGAATGCATACGAGGGCCCTTGAAGCATTGGAAGTCTGCGGGGTGCGGGGTGCCTTTTTGGTTTAGTAATTTTTGACAATTTTTTGTTTGGTTGTGCAGAAAAAAAAATTTTTTTAACGTGATTGCTTTGAGAAATGTGATAATCTTTTATTAGCGTTGGTAATTTGTCAAAATATTGGAATGGAAGTGGTTCGGCGAAAATCGAATTTTCAGAAAAATGGTGCCATCGAATTGGCGCGATTTTTTCAATACGTTTGGCTCCGTTTGGACACCCAGCCAAAATGAACGCCAAAACAAAACAGGCGCCGTTTTTAACAACTTTGCTTTCAATTACCATAATCACTCAATACCCCCCCCCCCCCAAACGAACCTGACTCCAAGGACCCCCTGGGCTACAGTAGCGATGCCAGAGCCCACCATAATGGCGCCAGCCAAGCTCACCCGCACCAGGGGGTCGTTTCCAGCACACAGGTTCAGGGACACCAGCAGGGGCTCCACGAACAGACCAGATATGGATACCATTAGTTGCTGCCGGGGGGGGGGCTTTTGAGGCTTGCGTACTTTTTAAAGCCTTTGTGCATTATTTTAGGAATTTCATATTTGTTTTGCTAAATACCATTTTCTGTAACAGAGTAGCATACCCCCATCTAATAGAAGGGCACCTCCAAAAGAAGGGCACCACCAATAGAACAGCAGCTTGAAAAACGAGTTCTGAGCAACTGTCATAAGTGACACATGCCCATGTAAATAGCTTCAGTGGCTACAAAAAGCAGTGTTCCCGTGGACACAAATTTATTCAAATATAAAATTTTCTAACGAAATAATAAACGCCCACCTCAAATACCCCCCCCTCAAATTGACCCACTTCAAGATTTGCTGGCGAAAAACTTATATTCCCCTGGGGTACGCTAAATACTTTGGTATGTATACTCGGCGGACCGTAAAGCACTATCAAAATGTGTCACTAACCTGGAATCCAAAGAAGAGCATGGGGATTATGGGCACTTTGCCATCGACATTGTAAATCGGGGGGTCCACCTTTTCCTCACTGAATGCATTCTGTTCATTCGAAGTTGCGTTGTCCAAATTTCTTTCTTTAGTGCACACAAGATCAATTTCTGTAGTTATTTCAGCCATTTCTGGATTCAATTTTACCATTTAAGAAATTGTCAGTTAAGGATAAAAGTAAGCTGAAAGGAAATGGAAATGCTTGAAGGTTTTCTGTGCTGTTTATTGTTGCATTATTAGTTTGCAAACAAATATATAAAGTCGGCAGACGTATCGCCCTACAAACATTTGCGTCAATCTCTCCAGTGGAGAGTGCATGACGGCATAAGGAAGTGTGACGCAATATCTTAACCATTGGAATAGATCGGGTCACGTATGAAAACTTGGCCCTTATCCCAGTTACCAGTTACGTATTATACAAATGAGAGTAAAAACTCAAAGTTAGCTAAAAATCGTTTAAATTTGCTTCGCTTTGCCAATTTCCTCCTTCATAATCGCTATTTGTGTTTACATACATGGTTATATAGCTATTGTGAGCCTATTTTATTCATATTTATAGCGGATTTCGAAATTTTGGCCGGCTGCCAAGTTCTCTTCTGTTGGAACAGAGCCAACGCATGAAAAAATAAAATAAAAACAAAAACGGTAGTTTGATTGAATGGTAAAACGATAGTTTGAACGGTCAAATTCGTTCGCTTTCAACGAGCAACGTTGAAAATGTAGATAACTAGGGCGTGGCACGCACGCACGCGGCGAAATGTCCATTTTTCTATTAATATGATTTTCTTTTTTTAATTTCTAGCATCCGCGTGGGACACAAGTTTCATTGTTCGCTCTATTCACGAGCGAATTCTAACTCTCCGATTTTGTAGGGTGAAATGTCCGCCGACTTTACAAAATGTGCGCAAAAAAATTTTTACAGCAATGAGTTTGAGTACTGTCTAGTGCAAATAGTTTACCAAAATTTCTGTTTGTATAACTGCCATCATTTGTATTTACGGATATAGCAAAATATGTGTACACTGTACAGTTTTCCAAATTATTCCTTGGTTTGATTTCATGTGACCTGGGAACATTGTTTCTGGTAACTGCATCTCCGTGTATAAATACATCACACTTACAGAACAGTGAAATATGAAATGTAACTACCGTATCCCAGCTGAATGAAGAACCGTGGAGGTTTTATTGGACCGCGAATTGTTTAGACTGTGTTTTTTCAATGAGGGTGCAAAGGGGGAAGTTTTTTCTCAAAGGACGGAGTTCTTCAAACAAAGTTATGCAAGGAGGACTTTATTCAAATGTTTACGGTAATAGAAATATTTTAATCCCCAGTCCAGCGCTCATCAACTGTAACGATTTGTTTGTGTAAATTTTTGTGGAACATATTGTGTTTAGGCGGGCTGAAGTGCCAGTATATTTTATAGCACACTTTTGATTGAAGAATGTGGGCGATTTAGAAAATAATAATACCAAAAAAGAAATTAATAAAAAGACAGCTCTGTGAGCTTATGGAAGCAGCTGTTAAAACGTATTTACACTTGGCGTCAAAAGCTTGACGGATTTTACATTACTACCAATGACTGTTTCATATATTTAGAATACACGATAGACATTCCCCATGATCACGCAAACTTCCATTCACAACACACAAAATTCAATCAAATCAACAGCCCTGTGCAAATACGCATGTAAACTCATCACGCATGTAGAACAGGCACACATTTAACTATACCCAGCATGCTGAAAATATGCAATAAAACACATGACTGTGGGATTTTGAAAGTGAAAATCTATAAGAAGTGTGAAAATTAGTGACTTTGGGTGAAAATTATGATGAAATTGCTCAAAAGTGCTCGAGATGGATAGATAGCTAAAATTTACCGATTTGTCATAAAATGACTTGACCTTCCAAGACTTTGCACGGTGGTTACTTCATAGAATCCTCATTTTATACCGGACTCAAAAATACCGGTATCAGACAACTCTCTCAAACAATGGTTTTACGGACATACATAATAAGGACACACTTTGACTGATACAGTGATTTCGTGTTAAAAGTAATGCAATTGATCTGTGTGGTACATTTCGCCTATGAGTTTTTTTCTGTTTCACTTGCTGTTTTGCTCGCAGTTGTACGCAAGTGGTCAACGAGTGTTTTTTATTCAGCTTGACTGGCAATGTTGTCTGCCATTTCGCAGTATTCCACTAATAGGTTGCTAGCTGGTTTTCTTTCTCTCCCGTTATTGAACGTCCACATATTATGATGTTCTGCAACTCTGTGCTCTGTATGTTAAGGCACGAGGTTACAATCTCACCAATTAGGACCGCGTTAAGGGTAGCCGATGGGTGTATGTTGTTATTTTTACTTGCATTTGACTTGAAGAGTCCGCGCCGAGTAAACACTTTGAATTAAATTGAAATTGAATTGCATTCTCAACACACAAAATAATAAATTCAATCAAATCAACAGCCCTGTGCCATTACACATGTAAACACATCACGCATGTAGAACCGGGACACAGCATGCTGAAAATATGCAATAAAACACATGACTGTGTGATTTTGAAGGTGAAAATCTATAAGAAGTATGTAAATTAGTGACTTTGGGTGAAAATTATGATGAAATTGCTCAAAAGTGCTCGAGATGGCTAGATAGCTAAACAATTTGCGGGGGAGGGGGGCTGTTCAGGGGAATGTAACCAGAAAAATTGCCTCCGGTATAGATAGATAAATAGCTGGGCAGTTTGGGGTGAGGTGACCCGCCCCCTTTCTTACCCCTGCGGGTATAATGTGTCTATAATGGGTCTACCTACATGCAGTATGGGTTTACATGCGTAATAGGCCTGACCCAAATCAATTACAATTTCAACATGCCACCCCCGGAATCACCCACGGAATTTCTACACCTTTCCACGTGCAAAAACGGCACAAATCTGCCAAAACGCGGCCCCATTCGGTTGATGAGATTCTGCAGCGGCGCGGGCAGAAGGTAGACGCGTTCCGCCATTCCCGTGACATTTTTTCCATGTGATGTTTTCACTTCTATCGGTTTCAGCCCGCGCTGCTTTCGCGTGGCGCCTAGAAAATACAAATTTGTTATAAATACTCGGCAGAACGCAAAGTATGCGCCCAAAATTACGTACCCTAAATCCTCGAATAAAACCCCATGGGAGTTGTTATTCGTCAGACGTTTTTGAGGGGGGAGTTATTCAACGGGGAGTTATTCGAGGGGGGGCTTATTTTTCCTCAGAAAACTTGACTTAATTCATTGTATGGATACAGTCTGTCAACCGATGTAACTCAGGTAAAATAACTGTCTAACAACGAAAAGATGTGTCATACAGATCATGTATCTGCTGTCGCTGTGCTAGGCTAATATTGTTTTGTATTATATCCCTTGCATCCAGAGGGGGGCTTATTCAAGAGGGGGGACTTTTTCGAGGGGGGAGTTATTGTTTTCCTCACCTCGTAAACAGGGGGGGAGTCATTCAAGGGTTTTTTTTTCGAGGGGGGTCTTATTCGAGGATTTACATTATGTCTCAGTCAATAACGTGCGAGAGAGCAGAAGGCATTCGCTTACCGTATTACCTCGAAATAATGTGTCAAATAAGATGAAAAATTGTCAAATTTTCCGAATCTCGCTGCACTTAACACAGTGCAAGTTCGGCTATAAACACCAAAAATGGCCGGCTCACCGGGCACGGAGTTGTCCAGGAAGAAGGCGATGGCGCCGCCGACAAACATGTGGATCTGCAGCAGCGAGCCCAGCGCCAACAACACCTTGCTGCCCAGCGACGACGGGGGGCCATTGGCTGAGATTGATACAGGCAATGAATTGTTGTTGAATACCGTATTTGCATGGATAATTGACGTAGGCTCCCTAGCCATGTAAACCATGTAGACCTGGCGGACATGTAATTCTACCCGGCGGTCATGTAGGTAGACCCATGTATATGATGAGAAATCGTTACTCATTGTATTTCGACTTTTTGGTGCTTGGCAATGCGGTTCAGTAAAGCTCTATAGTGCTTTTAGTGCCTGGCAATACAGTCTTTCTGACACATAAGTGGTCATTAGAGCTCAGTGTGAATTTGACATAAAATGATGACGTAAAATGATAAAAATTGAATTTTTCAATTCGATTTAGCTGTGGCTGACAACACTCAGTATTGGACACGATTCAGATATCGATTCATACATTATCCTTAGAAAATTGTAGACCCATAGCATGATCCACACTTGTGTAATTTATTTTACGACCAGGGTTGGTGTTATAAAAATCATTTGTATACAAATTGTATAAAAATTGTATAAAAATGTATTTTATTTTAATTTTATTCTTGTTTCATTTTATTTTATTTTATTCCAAAATAATAATAAAATAATAAAATGGACCATTTTACAAAAATTTTACAGAAATTTTACAAAAAATCAGAATCTTGCATGCAAGGTCAGAAAAATGTGATAATCAGACCTAAACATGAAAAACGTGTGACAAATTTTTCCATTACTTTGCAGAAGTTGCATGCAGTAAGTATTGTTGGCTAGTTGCAAGTATTAAGTTACAATTATCGATAAGAATGGTTTGCATTTTCAGTGAAGGATTACTGGAGTGTGCTGGGCGCATTTGTAAAACATCATGCAAAGTGTCAATTGTCATGACAAATGTAGTAAAGAGTCAATTGGCATCTCAAATGTCAAGCAAAGTATATATAATTATCATGACAAATGTCATGCAGAGTGTAAATTGTGTATCTTAATATTATGTTGTGGTATCCAAACCTTATATTTTGGTATCCAAATCTAATGTTTTTGTATCCAAATGTTCACATAAGATTTGGTTACAAAAACAACAAGATTTGGATACAAAAGATAAGATTTAGACACAATTTGCTTTACAGTTTCCACTTTATTTATATTTGTCATGAAAATTGACACTTTCTATTCCATTTCATGACATTTTGACACTTTACATGGCTTGGACTGCCCCAGCTCCGCGAATGAACAGGTTGAACTAAAAACAACAGAAAATTTTTTTACAAAAAATATGAATTTTTATACAATTTTTACAAAAATATGAATTTGTATACAATTTTACAAAAAATTTACAAAAATTTGAATTTTTATACAATTTTTATTTTTATTTTGAAATTTTCCATTTTCTTTTATTTTATTTTATTCTTCAATTTTCCATTTTTTTATATTCTTTTCTGAGATTTTGCCAACCCTGTTTACGACATAATTTTATGTCGTCATTTTATGTCAAATTCACTCTGAGCTCTAATCTCGGCTATAAAAAATGACTTCCCATGCAGTACTTGCTTTGCCGCATTGGTCTCAAGAATCACAACAATATGGTTGCTGTGTAAAGCAGTGAAATGTAAAATAATTTTTTTATTTTTTATATTTGGTTGATGTCATACCTTCAATATCATACAATGGACTCTTTTTTATGTAAGCAGGTATCATCATGCCCAAAATTATCGACAGTCCAACAATTGCCTGAGAGATAAAATCACATGTTTGGAAAGCTCAAGAACATATTATTATAAAAGTTTGACCATTTAAATATGCAACTTGGCAAAGTTCCAACAATTACTTGTGTATTGAACGGATAAAAATTTCATACAAATAGAAGCACTAGGGAGCACAAATATATAAGTCATCCAGAATGTCTTGAAAATGGCAAACTCATAAGACCCCTTCTGAAGAAATATTATAAATAAAATAAATATATTTCCATTCATAAATCAAAAATCAACCCCCCCCCAACCAGATTTCTACTCAACCTCATGTCAGCCAATTGCAAACTGGATATCCCGACTCCGCCCACCACGGCCAGGGATACGGTGAGGAGACCCCCCACTAGGGGGTCTGCCAGTGCGGCCAAAAGTGCGCCAAATTTTGTGAAAATGCCAAGCAAAATGAAATAGATTCCTGACACGATTAGCACACGTATGCTGCAAACCTGAGGGGTGGCATTTTCAGGGGCCAGATTTAATTCTCCCTACAGATTTATAGGGTAGGGCGTACGCCCGACAGATTTTTTAAAGTTTAGCCGCATCGACGCACATGCACCGAGAGCAAGGCGGTTCGTAAAATATACGAAACCATCCCTTAAGGTCGCCGATATTGCAATATGACGTATATCACTTCGAATTTGGCACGGAAATCACGATTCTTGGCCTGACTCATTTCTTGGCCGTCTGCCAATTCGTTTTTTATTTTATTTTGTCGGGCGGGTTACTCGCATAGGTCGAGCTTTTGTGTAGTCAGGTGGTCACTTTTTTAGTGTTCACTGTCTGCAACCGAAACCATGAGGGCAGCGACAAGAAAGAAATGCATGCACGAGCGTACAAAAGCGCGACTTATGCGAGTAACCCGCCCGACAAAATAAAATAAAAAACGAATTGGCAGACGGCCAAGAAATGACGAAATCGTGATTTCCGGGCCAAAATCAATACGATATACATCATATTGCAATATCGGCGACCTTAAGGGATAGTTTCGTGTATTTTACGAACCGCCTTGCTCTCGGTGCATGTGCATCGATACGGCTGAACTTTAAAAAATCTATCGGGCGTACGCCCTACGCTACAAATCTGTAGGGAGTATTAAATCTGGCCCCAGGTATCTTCAGTCAGACCCATTCACTAAACACTGTCTCTATATCACAAGTGAATGTGGAGTACGTTTGGGAAATATAGGCAACAGTTCTATTGTTTTAGGCTGCTCTTAGAATACAAATGCAAACATCTATTTTTAATTTCATCATCATTTTACAGTCTTCTTATGACTTTTTGCATCAAGACAGGTTTTATTTTTTACTACTAATTCACTGGGCATTTTGCAAGTTTTTGAGCATAAGTGTACAATTTCACACACAGATAGACATTGGTGGTTGTTTTAATTAGTTGTGTTTTTATTACTGTAAATTTTACCCTCTATTTGTTCATGCTAGTGTGTAAGGATACCTCCACATTCCTACTGAACCCCTGTCCCACATAAATACTTCCAAAGTAAGTCAGGACGGGCGCGGGCGTGTCTGCCCAATTAAATCTGGGGTCTGGCCACAAAAACCCGCTGGCCAGATAGAGCGGGCGGATATGTACATGATTGTACCCGCGGTGCATGTATAGGGTGGCAGACGGTACGGGTACGGCCTTGCGGTAAACATTACGGAATGGTAAATTTCACTTTTCACTGTTTAAAGTGCTGAAAATGTTGGAATAAAGTCAAATATGATAAGTACTGACATTTCTTATCATATTTGACCTCACTCATAGCCATGTGTTCAACACTTCAAAGAGAAAATTGACAAAAAAAACGTCAAAAAGTTACATACCTTACACCCTGCACGCGTGGTTCCCGCTGGAAGCGTGCCAACGATTTTTTACGCATGCGATTTTCATAAAAAGTTGGAAAAATTAAACGTTGTTATAATGCTAAACGTTAACTTATTCACAACAATGATTTTTTATCTTTTTTACAAAAATCGCATGCGTTATCATCTTTGGCACGCTTCCAGCGTGAGACAAATGAGTGCGAGGGCAGAGTATCATGTTAGCCGATTATACAGGATTCTATAGACTAATATACTGTATTACCTCGAATTATCCCCCCTTGAATTACCCCCCCCTTAAAATGGGCTGTGGAAATAATAAACCCTCCCTCGAAATACCCCCCTCAGGAATGATGTACATCATGTATGCAATGTACATGATGTATTTATTACTACTTATTTGCATCGCAGCTACACTTATTTGTACGCTCATTTGTGTACAGATGTACATCTATAGCCCCAATATAGCTTTTTTTCACATTTATTACCGTTTTGGTGTATGAAAAAGCGTATTCTTTACTATGAATTTCATGAAAATTTCTGGCAAAATAATAACCCCCCCCCTCAAATTTTGCTGGTGAGATGATAAACCCCCATGGGGGTATTTCGAGGTAATACGGTAAGTATGTAAATATAGGTAGATGGTATAACCCTGGTCTGACGGAACACAGTCATTGTTTTCAACATGTGTTCTGTATTGTCCGGATCACAAACCATAGCTTTTGTTGTATACATTCCCTTTACACGCTATTTGGGGGAGGTTATTTCGAGGGGGGGGGGGGTAATAAATTCATTGTGACCATTTTAAGGGGGGGGGGGGTATTTCGAGGAAATACGGTATGTACATTCATGTGTCCCATTCTGTCATACGTTGGCCGATTTTTATGCCGTTCAAGTATGTTGGGGTTTTGGGTCTGGGCTATGACAAATTGTTTTGGTTTGCCCGAATAATCCCCCAGTCCCGAGATAAGGAGGGTCTTTAAAAAGGTGGTCATTTTGCATTGATGATCTGCACATTGACTTCAAGCTTAAGACTCGCTTTGCATAAGGGCCAAACCTCAGTACATACAAAATTCTGACCCCTGTTTTTTATCATGGATTTGGAATCTACATACATAAAAACTCAAAATTTCCTTCCATACGTGTATCCGGAAATGCCAACTTCCCACTGAAAAAAATTATCAAAGTCAAAAACGGTCGTTTTTGAGGCTGTTGTTGGGAAATTCATAACTTTTGCTTGACATTATCTATCATTATACTATTTTGGATTTTTATTAAGATAGTTATGGAGATTAATTCACCCATACAAACAAACAAACGTCATCGAACATTTTTTTTCCCACTGAAAATAACGGCTTAAATATTGAAAATGGCACCAAATTTTCAGTTTGAATTGAGACCTCTACAATTTTAACAAAAACTGTGCCTAATTGCATAGTTTATCATACAAAAATAAAATTAAAAAGTAGGTCTGCACTTCTTTGCCACAGCAGTTTGAAACAGCCTGACAGCCATGTCACCATCACACACAATCCCACTCTGAAGACATGAGTGAAGTATTATGAAATAAGTTTCCATCATAAGCCCAGGTTATTTTTTCATGCTTTTTTGTTTGTATATCTCCATTTTTTATAAAACATAATTGGAAGGGTGCTGTCATACAAAAATGCACTTTTTCCACAACTATCACAAGCATGGTCATGCAGTATCCAAAAATAATTCATTTGTACCCATAAGCAAGTGTTCTGATTTGACTGAAAAGTACTTGGAAAGTGTACCCACACAAGGGTGTGCTGTGGAGGAACAAACAACTGTTCAAATGTTCATCGCATTCTGATTGCAAGCAGAAACAAAAAAATAACCAAATAACCAGCTAAAAGCCACTGTCAGAACAATTGATTACTGGTACAAATAAATTATTTTTGAATATTGCATGACCACACATGTGATACTTACCGTATTACCTCCAATATAAGGCATCCCTCTAATATAAGGTACCCTCTAATAAAAGGTATAACTTTTGGCTATTTTGAATGCGACGAAATAAATATAAGGTACCCTCTAATATAAGGCATACCTCTAATATAAGGCACAGCTGGCTGCGTGCCAACACGCGCAAAATCATAAAAACAGTCGCCAAACATGGCGGAAAATGATAAAAATTATGCCGAAGGACACTGCGATAACTCTTCGTCGACTTCTGCAATTTTGTAGTGATACTGTACCACCTATTTCATACATTCCAATTTGTAAAAATGATTTGTATCGTTGTTCACTGTTGGTAAAATTTCTTTAAAATCTGGTGAAAATAATTGAAGGTACCCTCTAATATAAGGTACCCTCTAATATAAGGTACCCTCTAATATAAGGCATAACTTTTGGCTCGAAAAATCTGACAAAAACAATATAAGGTATACCTTATATTAGAGGTAATACGGTATGTTAAAAGTGCATTTTTGTATGGCAGCACCCTTCCAAATTATGTTTGACAAAAAAATGGAGATATACAAATGTGAGAGCATGAAAAAATAACCTAGGCTTATGATGGAAACTTTTTTCATAAAACTTCACCAGAGTCTTCAGAGTGGGATTGTCTGCCATGCTAACACGGGCAATGGGCTTTTTTCAAACTGTTGTGGAGAAAAGTGCAGACTTAATTTTCTAATTTTATTTTTGTATGATCAACTATGCAATTAGGCACAGTTTTTGTGAAATTGTAGAGGTCTCAATTGAAAACTTAGAATTTGGTGCTATTTTAAAAATTTCAGCCATTTTTTCAGTGCAAAAAAAATATTTGATGTAGTTTGTCTGTATGGGCCAATTAGTCTCCATAACTATCTCAATTAAAAACCAAAATAGTATAACGATATATGATGTCAAGCAAAAGTTATGAATTTCCAAAAAAACTTCTCCAAAAATTGCTGTTTTTGACTTTGATCATTTTTTCAGTAGGAAGATGACATTTCTGGATACATGTATGGAAGGAAATTTTGAGTTTCTTTATATGTAGATTCCAAATCCACAATAAAGAATGGGGGTCAGAATTTTGTATGTAAAAAGTGCACTTTGTATGACAGCACCCTTCCAAATTGAGTTTGATAAAAAATGGAGATGACAAACATACATACAAATGAAAGAGCATGAAAAAATAACCTATGTTTATGATGGAAACTTTTTTCATAAAACTTCACCTGTGTGTTCAGAGTGGGATTATGTGTGATGGTGACATGGCTGTCAGGCTGTTTCAAACTGCTGTGGCAAAACAGTGCAGACCTACTTTTTCAATTTTATCGTTGTATGATAAACTATGCAATTAGGCACAGTTTTTGTGAAAATTGTAGGGGTCTCAATTCAAAACTGTAAATTTGGTGCCATTTTCAAAATTTCAGCTGTTATTTTCAGTGAGAAAAAAATGTTTGATGAAGTTTGTTTGTATGGGTATCTCCATAACTATGTATCTTAATAAAAATCCAAAAAAGTATAATGATAGATAATGTCAAGCAAAAGTTATGAATTTCCAAAAAACGATCACATTCAAAAATGGTCATTTTTGAGGCTATTTTTTCAGTGGGAAGTTGACATTTCCGGATACACGTATGGAAGGAAATTTTGAGTTTTTATGTATGTAGATTCCAAATCCATGATAAAAAAATTGGGGTCAGAATTTTGTATGTACTGAGGTTTGGCCATGTTTGGTGTCTACGCAAAGTGAGTCCTAATAACTAGGCCATTTCTCGGCCAATTAGGATTGTTCGACACTTTAAGTGATCAGAACAACCCGCAGATTCAATTTTTGTGGTCGGATTAGTGATGTCTAAATTCCGTATGCCGATTTCACCCGGTCTTTGAACATAAAAATAATTATTTTTAATTAAAGACCTCCTGCATCTTGGGACTGGCGGATTATTTGAGCAAACCAAAACAATCTGGCACAGTCCAGACTAGGGTTCAAACAGGACTGACTTTTCGGGATCGGGATTGATTTTTTGAGATTTCTGGATCGGGATTGGCTATTTGAGATTTTCAGGATTGGGATTGACCCTTTGGGATCGGGATTGGCATTTTTTCAGGATTTTGGCCAAAAAATTTGGGTTTCAAGGGATAATCTTTCACAAAATTGTCTAAAGACATGTCTAAACAGATGTCAACATGTGGGATCAAATCAACAGAATGGATTCATGGCATTTACTCCATTTATAGGCACTGCACAATGGAGGGGCTGGTGTTGGTATTGACACCAGTGTCTACTATAATTGTACATATACAGATAAATTTATAAACTGCTTTCGCATCAGGTTAGGCATCGCTTTTATATATTCTTATGAGTGCCATATCTCCAGCTGTGTGCGAGATATGGAGCTGATACTTGGTGGGTATAAAGGTGTAACACCCCCTACTATACATCTACGGATGGGCCCGTAGCAACTCACTACGCTGAACAAGCAACTATTTTTTGTGTGATTGTTGCTGTCTGCATCAAGTTAGGCACAATGACTGCGGACGCCATTTCTTCAGCTGTGGGGGTGCTAAATGGATGAAATTTTGGGTGAATGTAGCCAGCCAACACCCCCCCCCCTACTATACACCAAAACTTTCACCAAAAATTCAAAATCTATTCTTCCGGAGGAGCGATTTGCTATCTATCCAACCCCCCGGAGGCTCAATATCTAGAAGACCCCCGATATGACTAGTGATGCTTCTTTGAGGGCTATGATACAGATACAGCTATGATATTTTTGCTATGATACAGATACAGAACAGTTACACACGTTTTACTGTGGCGCCATTGGTTTGAGTGACTGAATATTTCTGGACACCCTTGGCGCCCGGTTTCCGAATGGTGCCATCGGCGACTGGCACATTTTTTCCGGCGCTTTCCATCCCTAATCCCAAGTCTGGTGACCACTTATCCCCCTATTAATCCCCTGGTGGCAGTCTCAAGCCCTGTAGTGTCAAATGTTATGTAAAATGTCAATCAAAACAAAAACAAAAAGATATTTTACTGCACTCCGCATGACGCTTTACTTTGCATTTGTCATGACAATTGACACTTTACCTTTCACTTTACAGGGCTTCGAACCGCCGCCTGATCTCACAACAGGGGACCAATATGGCAAAGAGACGGCCCCCACGAACGTAATCGATCATTGGCCGCTGCGAAATCGCATCGAAAAGCCGTGTCAGAAAACTGACCACTGTCCACGCAAGATATTTTTTACATTGGGATCGTTTTTCAGTTTTATTGCAACGCAACAAACTATTTACCGAAAAAAAACTGATGACTGCACACTTTACAGTGAAATCTAAATATTTAGCTTATCGCGTCTGAATAGAGAAACAGCAAAATCTCGATTTTTTACCGTCGCAATAAATTGCCTTCAGCATTGGTCAATTTGGTGTATATTTTTGTAATCTGAATTCTTGAATAGCAAACATCACCACATTCTAAATAAATATTTCTGTAAAGCATACAGTTCAATAATTGCCAAAACCTGACACAAATATAATTAATACAAATTGCATGCAAATAATGAATACAATGCCAAAAACGAAAATCACTCGAAATACCCCCCACAAAATCGACACTATGAATTTATAACCCCCTCAATATAGTTTACAGGAAACGTAGATGACGAAAGATGCGGTTTGTGATCTGGGAAACGCAGAACACACGTTAAAAACAAAGACTGTGCTATATTAGAACAGGGTTTATACTGTGTATTTACGTACTTATATATTTAAGTCTATAGTGTCTTACACATGTCGGTTTTTGTTGCATTTTTCGAAATCTGTGTACGTTACAAACAACGATTTCGTTCTGAGATTTCAAAAAAAGTCTGGCGAAATCATCAACCCCCCTTGGAATACCGCCCCCCTCAAAATTTCTGAAACAATAAACCCCCGGGGGGTATTTCGAGGAAATACGGTAAAATCTAAATCGAAACAGTAATACAAACAGTAATAAAACTAAACCGAAACAGTAAAAAACAGAGACACAGGTATAAATATATTCAAAGGACACTGGAACTGCATCACAACGGAAATGTGTAATAGCCTAAACTAATGAAAATAGCCTGCTTAATTGCAGGTAAAATACAAAACATGATACCCTAAATCCTCGAAAAAGACCCCAGGGGAGTTATTTTTTCCTGAGACGTTTTACAGGGGGGGAGTTATTCCAGAGGGGGGAGTTTTTTTTTCCTCACCTCGCCAACAGGGGGGAGTTATTCAAGGGGGGTCTTATTCGAGGATTTGCGGTATTTGCATTCAGCAAAGTCATATTGACTGACATGAAAAATAGCACCGAAAAAATGTGGAAATCGCACAGCGGTGACGAAGTGGAATACATAGCCGCTGAGAATGAATAAGACAAAGTTCTTTTCACATGAAAAATTGAGTGCACGCGTTGAGACCGAAATATTCTGCATCACCAAATCTGAGAAATAATGTATTTTTGCGCATTAAATGTTGGTCTTAACGACAGCATGATTTAAAATCTACTGAACTTTTAGAAACATCATTCATCAAATTATGGTAATTATCAGCAAAGCAATAGTTGGCTTAGCCATCCAAACAAAGACAAAAAATTTAATCAAACCAAAGCGGAATCAAAATGATGTGAGAAACTCAAGTATACATACATAAAGCCGCTTGGAAACAACGCGTATCGTGTATAAATATCGTGTACGCAACTAAATGCATCTCATGAATACCAAAAATACAGGGTAAGTTCACTACCAACAGAATGAACGAGCCAAATCCCCACAAATGACTGACTACACAAATCGACACAAAACTTATCCAGTACGCGCCGAGATCAAAAAAACGATAAAATCAATTTCGAGTTGACGCGACCTGTCAGTGATTGTAATAATCAGTGTATAAATGATCAAAAAGCACCCCTCAAATATGTAGCAATTGAATACAAAGAGGTATGAAAACGCATGACCGCCCCATCGCTAAATGCAAGCTTAAATCATGCTAACGCTTAAATCTGAAAAAAATTATTTCACCAGATAAATATTTAAGTGCAAGAGAGGTTGGCGACTGCACACTTTACACTGAAATCTACCATATGGCATCTGAGTAACGAATGGAAATGTTCTCTCACAATGCACTGTATTAAGTGTGTGATGAATGAACACTTTATTCATCAAAATATGGTACAATTATCTGCAAAGTGTGTCGCCCAGCACGAATAAAAAATAAAAAACCTGGATATTGAGTTGTTGCAATCACTACAACACCTAAAAAGTAAATATGCCATCCTACCGACGGACTTAGGTAAATATTGAGATATACGCAAAGATCAACTTCCATCACTTTCAGGCATCAGTTTCCCTAGCGCTACGTGTTCCTACTTTTTCGAGTAGGAAAAAAATCACAACATGCCATCTAGCCGAAATATGGATATCACACTAAATGGGTGGCTACTTACAATCACATTGCAAATGAATAACTAATTAACTACAAGTCGGGCCTGTGCCAACAAACGTAGTGGATTTATATAAGCACGAAAACTTGCAAAAAAATCCTGCTAAATGTTTTCACTTTGAACGCTCAAGATAAATACAGGTAACGTGCCTGAGTACAACTCAGGTCTTAGGAGGGTCAAATTAATTAATGCGGTATGTCAGGTCACAATAGAATATTGAGTTCAAAATCATGAGTACCATATTTCCTCGAAATACCCCCCTCAAAATTCTCACTCTGAAAAAATAACCCCCTGGGGGCTATTTCGAGCAAATACGGTATATCCAAATTGACAAAAGAGGGCAAGATCGGTGAAGTCCAAGTCCAAGCCGCTGCCCCATTAATGGGACAGACGGCCGGCGCAGCTGCAGTGCGGGAATGTGTTACATCATGGTTTTACCAATGCAACATAATTGCATTGTATTTATTAAAAATAATTAGCTTGCTAGACGTATTTGCGCAGTTTTCAAAACATCACATTCCAGGTTGAGATGTTTTGAAAAAAATATGGAAATAAAAAGTGTAGCTCAATTGGGTCGATATTAATCAACCAAACATTGCACGCAAATGTTTGTCAAAAAGTATGTGGTTAATGAGGCTGAAACTTTAAAAAATACATTTCTGTGCCACGAAAAAAATTATAGCACGGACAAAAATCGACACCAGCAAGTGTATTTCAAAGAAACACAGTTCACATCTAAAATTTTCTTTGTGATTTACAAATAAATCCTGCTAAAGATGCATGAAAAAAGAACCATTTCCAGATTGAAATAATATTGTCAATACATACAGCATCTTTGAATATAACTTTCAGATGTCCCCTCCCCCAAAAATTTATCAAAATATCAAAAAATTACACTGCACAAAATTCACTGTGAAGAAGACTCGAGGAATGATACTTATAGCATCAATTCTAAATATTCCTAATGAATGATATTTATGGCATCAATTCTAAATATTTCCATATGGCAAATAGAAAATAACAGCTTGAAAATATATTTTTCCACACTTTACTCAGCCAAAAAGATTTGTGTGAATTGAAAGAGTCAAATATTAAACAAAAATATTTACCTAAAGTGTAAATGTTTATACAGTACAGTATTTACAAAATTGCATAATTCCATGCAAATACAATCTGCAAATAGCATTGCAATAAAGCACTTCTCAACAAACCTGCAAAATAGCAAGGCACCTAACATTTGGAAACCTTCCAATTTCCCAATAAATGACAATAGACTTAAACCAATATAAGCAATTAAGTTCAAATTTGGTAATACACTCTGCAAATATTGAAAAAAAATGGAAATGGAATAAGAAACCTCTGAGCCAAACAGCAACATAAAAATACAACCTTCCATTGGCAACCTTCCAATTTTTCACTGTGATAACAAAAAAGTTAGACCAATTGTATGGCCCCAGACATCAGTTATGAAAGAAATTTGTCATACACTTTTGGTGACTGTATTGGTAGAAAACAGTGAATAAGTGTTTAAAGATTTCCATCAAAAAGTGATAGCAGTGATACAATGAATTGCATTTGAATTTGGCAAGACATTGTAGCAACAAGTGCAAAGGTAGTGTCAACCAGTTCTACCCAGTGCAATATGAACATTATAAAAACTGGATTTTTTTTGAAAACCTCCCTACTAACGGAAGAAATACCATAAAAATGTATCATTTCCCAAAAACATAAATGCATACCACACAGATGCTATGAAACCTATCTACTAGCTTTTTTCTTGCCCAGTTACATTCCATTTGACAGTGTGTTTTTAGTGTTTTTACTCAGGTAAGCACGTATAAATATATATTCAAATAAAAGTTCCAGTGTATATGATGATAATTATGAGTGCACTAATTCATCCAGTGATAGGTAGCATAGAGTCTGTATGTCATGCATAGACGACAGTTTTGTGACATCTATCCACTATTAGAAACTTTGTAAATACATTTCAACTACCAGATTACTAAATACATAAGAGTACTACTCAGCAGACCGCATGCTACACATTTTTCTAAATGACACACTCCATTATGACATCATTGTCAATAAAATAAAAATTACTCCAAAAATAGAGTATCAGAAAAAACATGTGTCGCTTGTACGCGACACCGCCTTTACATTCTTGAATATTATACTTTTTTTGTATTTTCGCATGCATAAATATCCTACTCACAGGTTGTCCACTAAGATGGTAATTATTGCAGTCCGCCGAGTATACCTAAATACCATGAATCAAATTTCGAGCATTTCACTCAGTCACTTGTCAGAAAAAATGGTGAAGAATGTAAAAAAGGTATGCACAACTGCACCAAGGAAAAGCCACATGGACAGGTGTCATATCGGACATGTGTTGTGTAAGTGGGTAGGCACATGGACAATATGACACGTTGCACTGGGCCAGACACTTGGTACATCGCAGTTGCACACATACCCCAGCCAGATGTCTGCATGCATATGCACTGTCATTGCACAGTTTACAAGAATCACTGAATGCAGCACAGCATTTCATGCACATTCAGCAATGCAATTTACACTGACAAATTGCATTCAGACAAGAAATAATGTGAAAATGAAAATGTAAGCTACAAAAAGATGAACACACGAGACAGAATTTTCGGAAAACACAACAGTTAACAAGTCATACTGAAAGACAGTCAAGTG
The DNA here is from genome assembly GCA_964036195.1 of Sphaerolaimus hirsutus. Classification (NCBI taxonomy): domain Eukaryota; kingdom Metazoa; phylum Nematoda; class Chromadorea; order Monhysterida; family Sphaerolaimidae; genus Sphaerolaimus; species Sphaerolaimus hirsutus. The sequence continues at coordinate 13,501,434 of OZ038452.1, read as the reverse complement.
GTGCAGGTTTGCAGCTTGTGCACACGGCAGAAAACTGGACAACAGCCAAAGGAGCAGCTGTTGCATTGTCCATGTGTGGAGATCAGTGGGAGCACACACAGACGATGCAACACCCCAGTAGGGCTGGACCATTCTGCTGTGTGTGCAGCCAGCTGGGCTAATGCCCCTGCTCAGCCACCCAGCACCTGATTGCATCTCTGCTGCCCAGTTTGTCGGTGCCATTCATATGTAAGCAGTATTGCAGCATAAATCTTCAGTTGCAGCAGCATAAAATGGGTTTAAATTTTATGTTATTTGGGATGATGTTACCAGTTTGCAGCGGAAATGTAGCAGACTGTACTTTTTGTAAACACTGATTAGTTTCGTGCGTATACACAGTAAAATGCTTGCCCTATGTTACAATTCTGAAAACATTGTTAATTGTCGTGCACTATGAGTAACTTGGGTGAATAACTAACTAACACTGACATTCCAGTCGCACCCACTGGAATTACATAACAGACTATGGCATGAGGTGCTTCAGCTGCTGCACTTGCATCCCAGCTCTGAGGTCCACTCACAGTGCTGGGTGGCACATGCTGTGGGTGGGTAGGCCACAGTCACATGATACCCATCCACTGGGATTGGACCCCTCAAAGCATTACGGCAAGCTGCAACCTGTTGTGCTGCCATGAAAATGTGGCCACGTTGTGCAGGTGTGGGGCTTGTGCACACAGCAGAGTGCTGCGCAAAAGCCAAATGGGACACCTGTGATGCATTGTCCATGTGTTGAGATCAGTGGGTAGGCACACAGACAATGCAACACCCCAGTTGCGCTGAACCCTTGTGCTGTGAGTGCAGCCAACTGGGCACATGCCCAACTACCAAGCACCTGCTACTTACAATCACATTGCAAATGAATAACTAATTAACTACAAGTCGGGCCTGTCGGGACTACGCCAGAACACAAAAATACATAACAAATGTATAGCGAGAACGTTCAAAGCATTCAAATAGGTATAAGGTAAATTGATGCTCTGATATTAAAATATTGCTCAAGCTTCATTAAAAACGAAAGCTATGTTTGTATGAGAAACGCGTGAAAAAATTGGTGAAACAATAGAACGACAGCCTCCAATAGAACGGCAGGTAAAAAAGTTGACGAAAAAGTCGAATGGCGCTCTTCTATAAAGCATATAAATTACTATAACATTCTCAAGCGGAATTTCGAACAGTCCCTTCATGTATTTACTTCAAGATTTGATATTCTCTTCACTTTAGATGAAAGTGAAATCAGGCCTGAATACCTGGCAAATACCTGCAATACAAATCAACCTGTATTAAATACACAGCATAAAAAAAACGTGTGCAGCAGTCAGCGGGCGGGTGTAGTGGCTTTTCATAGGAGTGGGGGCAGTATGTTCGACTAAATATGTTTTAACAAGTATGCTTTTTCTGGCACTTTAACAAGTGGAGCATTTCAAGGGATGCGTCATTTTCCCAGTCCACTCGAACCTGGTGTTATTTTCTCAGGTCTGCTGGGTGGCAGAATGTCACAAGCACAAATTAGAACCGTGCGCCGCCTATGCTGGATGCTGTTGTGCTTTTACTGTTTGAAGGTGCTGTGTAGTGTGCTACCGTATAGTGACAGAATAACTGATTTGCCTACTGCATGGTATGGAAAGTGACAATTCTTGTTGTCAGAAAAAGATGTGGTGGAGCTGTCACTTGACTCCCCAACTTCGCCGTGGCACTTTTCCAAACCCCAGCGTCACGCGCAAATGGCTTAGTGGCCAATGGCTTTTTCCTTTGGCGCCAGCGCCATGGCGTTTTCCATCACTAGCCATAACAAACGAAACTGACTGACTCTGGGTTTGAAATGGAGTCATTGGTTTAGCATGGCACACCTGTCGAAAGCACACCAGCATGGCTCTACTCGAAACAACTCTATGCAAGATGACTATTCGACTTAAAGATTCAACTTCAGTGGAGGCTAGTGATGCTATTTGTCAGTGGTGCTATTTGCATCAGTCGTCCCCCTCGAACAGTCCCCCCTCAAAAAATTCTGACAAAAAATTACTCCCCAGGGACCCGTGTAAAATACCGTATATCCTCGAAATAGTGCATCGTCATCTGCAAAAATGCAGACCGGTCAAAGCATGCAAAAATACAGACCAACTGGCAGAATGTGAGAACACGAAAAGCGGGCATCAGTCACAGTCGCAGCCAGCATCCACACTACTGACCCAGTGGAGAAAATGAATGAATAAAAATCAGAAGCACAAATCAAAAACATCAAAATTGCAGACGTACTGGCAGTACCTCAGCAGGCGCCAGTACCACGTCCTACAAAGTAATTCAATCTTTTCAATTGTCATTTTGCATAACATTTAACAATCGACTTAACACTTCACCGGGTGCGGGACTGCCTAAGGGGGGCTCGGTGTGCTGACTGGACAGTGACAAAGTGATAAAACTTGTTGCCGCACTGCTTTGAAGTCACCGCGCGATGAACGAGGCATCCGAAGCTCAGCACCACTTGTTTACTGCAGCGCACGCTTGCCAGGTGCCACGACATTTTACAGGGTGCGGGCCTGTGTCCAGACCATAGTTGTTAAAATGTATTTACGTTTACTCCATAAATACGGATACTCGAGTACTGCATAAATACGTTTATGTTTCTTGCAGAAAAAAGTACCGGTACTCAGTTACTCGCATACTATTTTAAGGTACGCGAGTACCGAAAAAGAATTTCAAAGAGGCTTTTTATATGCTTTTTCAAGGCATAAAGGAAACAAAAGGAGAGAAAAGTAAAAAATAGAATAAAAATATCCAAAATAGCGAAAAAAATAGGCAAAAACGCATTAACTAGTGAATTTGATGGTGAAATATTCAAAAATTAGTGATTTCGAGTGAAAATTGGGGCAAAATATATCAAAAATACCCACTTTTATGCTTTATTAAGAAAAAAGTAATTTACCTACGTTTACTCATGAGTAAAAGTAAAAAATAAATACTTTACGTTTTCTGTACCCACCTGTGAGTAAAAAATACTTTACGTTTACGTTTACTTTTGAAAAGTTCAGCACTTTTAACAACTCTGGTCCAGACTAGCGACGGAAAAGCGCCACGGCGTTGGCGCCCGGCGCTAGCGCCAAAGGAAAAAGGCTAGCGCTTGGCCCATTGGCGCTTAGCGCAGGCATTCTGAAATGTGGTGCTTCGTGCCAATGTTCTGGCGCTTTTCCATCACTAGTCCAGACACACATATCGAAAAAAACTATCAAATATACGATATTACAGCAATATTGACTAGGGGTAGTGATGTAAAATCACCAAAACGTTGGAGCCAGCGCCAGGGCGCTCATCCTGCAACCAGCGAGAGGGCTTGCTTTTGGCGCTGCTAGCACGAAGCGCCACGCAGACCATGGCTCTTTTCATGGGCGTTGCACCAACAGCAAGCAGAGCACTTGCTCCCTTGGTGCTAGCACCAGGGCCACCACTCCCAGACCCTGCATGTCACGCAGTGCATGAAAGGTGTCATGAAAAAAATTGAGCAACCAGTAAAACAAATTCGACAATTTACACATTTCGCAGGGTCTGGGAGTGGGTGGCACCGGGAGCAGTCCCGCACCGGGTAAGTGTAGTGTCAAAAATTATCGACAATTTCCAACCGTGTACAACTGACGCTGTACTTTACAGAACGCGGGACTACCACCGAGTGTCACCGCAATCGCGCTGTCTCAGCTCCACTAGCCATAGCGCCAACCTGAGAAATACGTCCCCCATGACTCACGCTGGTCGGCGCGCCACAATTCGCAACCCGCTAGAATTGACTAAATGAATAGTAAATTCGGCCAAAAAACTCCCTGACGGGTTATTCGATGTTGTGCGTTGGATCTAAACTCAGCAATGTAAGTTTCTGTCGTCAAGTGAATAGTAGTGTGCGTCGGGCTAATCCGCGTCAGAACATCTTAAACGCTTGTAACTTGAGACATTTCCACACGTAAACTAGGTAGTTGACAACCCATATTTTCCAAACTAATAAATCTATTGTTAACTTCTTTAAAAGTACATCTCTCATCTCCGCTGAAAGTCGTTGACAGAATACTACCGTATTTCTTCTAATAGAACGGCATACCTCCAATAGAACGGCACGTCCAATAGAACGGCAGGATTTGGTACGTTATTGCACTCACAAAACAATAGAACGGCAGCCTCAATTGAACGACACCTCCAATGGAACGGCAGGTATAAATTATGTTTGGAACATGCCAAAGCACAAAAATACATCAAAATGGATGGTGTGAACATTCAAAGCATTCAAATAGGTGTTTAATCTCACATTGATGCTTAGATATTAAAATATTGCCCGAGTTTCATTTCAAATGTTGTTGAAATGGCTATGTTGAAATGCGAAATCTGTTGAAAAAATTGATGAAAACAATAGAACAGCAGCCTCCAATAGAATGGCACCTCTAATAGAACGGCAGGTAAAAAAGTTGACGAAAAAAATAGAATGGCGCTCTTCTATTAGAAGAAATACGTCAATACTGGTACACTCAGATGTAAAGCCGGAGTTACGGCACAACGAACAGATTTTCATTCTTGCGTTCTTGAGTAATCGAATTTGCGGCGACATGTATTTGTCGCTTCATCTTCAATTTATAATTAAATCTCTCCAGTAAAAACTCAAGTAACTATAAATGAATATAAGCTTTTTAAATATTTTCGTGTATTTTCAAAAGTATAAATCTCCTATGATTTTTGGAACACTAGTATAAATCTCCTGATTTTTGGAACACTAGTATAAATCTCCTATGATTTTTGGAACACTAAGTGGCGCCAGTTAGACGCGAGCGGGGCAGGTGCTCATGCATTGGCGTCCGCTGTGCGGCAGCGGTGCACGTGCCACAGTTGTCCAGGGGTGTTTGCGGCCCACTGCGCGCACGCAGTTGCGCAGGAGTGTTTGATGTCCACAGCCGCCGAGTCTTCCAGACCGCACGGAACCCTGACACCAACCAATAAGTAACTTGGTAGTCCCTGGAGGGCACGAAGAGGGCCAGGGAGGCGGCAATTACTCGAATTACGCAAAATAGCATTATTGTGAATAAATGTGCCTGCGCACACTAGTTTTCACACGAAATTTCGAAAACTCACAAATCTGCTTAGAACGCATTTTAGTTTACTACAATGATGTGGCCGTCAACTACAGTGCCGAGGATTAAAAATGACTCATTGTGGAAAGGGAAGAAGTCTCGGTTCAAGGGCCAGTTCAAGGGGAGGAGTTATTGTTTCCTCACCTGGCTAACAGGGGGGGGGGGAGTTATTCAAGGGGGGATGTTATTCAAAGGGGGGGAGGGGGGTATTCAAGGGGGCTTATTCAAGGATATACGGTATTTACAATTTACAGACTAGATAGAACATTTTATTTAACCACGCCAAAATCCAAAAATTTGCAATTTATTGCGACAAAATAATCTGCATAAGAAATCTGCACATAAAATGTAAGTGATTCAGCAGTGAACACGCAAAGTAAAATATGAAAACGAAAAAGACACGTGTGAGATTTACCAATGGACAGTATTGAAGAAGGAAACAAAATAAGAAAAAGACATGATAACGTATCAGAAATAAAATACAAAATTTGACTGGAAGGACATCAAATACGGAAAATACGCCGATTTAACACATAAAAGGAAAGACACCAAAAAGCCTGCACACTGGTTAAGTTAGGACGATATTGATTGCACAGAATACCGGGTATAGAACAAAATTTTCACATCGAAATTTAAAAAAGGATATAGGGTCCAGTTTTTTATATAAATTTACCATTTTACACGATAACAAATTTTTTATATAAATTTAACATTTTACCATGTTTTTTATTTGTTCGAAAACGTTCGAATACTTCTTTCCCACCGTTTTTACATGCTATAGACTAGTGATGGAAAAGCGCCAGAAAAACGGGCGCCATGGCGCCATTCGGAACGTGGGCGCCAAGCGCCAACGGCGCCACAGAAAAAGGGCGCCACGGAAAGAAGGCGCCAATCGCCAAGGGCGCCATTCGAAAAATAGGGTGCCAGGTGTCAAGGGTGCCAGGCGTCAAGGGCGCCAGGTGTTAAGGGCGCCAGGCGTCAAGGGCGCCAGGTGTCAAGGGCGCCAGGCGTCAAGGGCGCCATGATAAATAAGTTCATACAACACCCTGCGTGTGCTAAAAATGTTTCTACAGCACCATAGTACACGCATTCACTTCTAATTCGCAATCTCCTGGATGTTATTAACAAAAACAACACCGGCAACAAAATTTTTTATTATAAAATCCACATGACGAATTGAAACAAAATGGAAATTATCATTTGACAACAATCCATTCACTTCAAATAGACTTTTCCAAAGTTGTTAAAAGGTACGTACGTTTACTCGAAAAATACGCGTACGCGAGTACGCGGTAAATAAGTTTTCATATACTTTAAAAAAAAGTAACGTACGCGAGTACGCGGTAAATACGTTTACATATACTTTAAAAAAAAGTAACGTACTCATGTGTACGCGTACGTTTTTGAAGCATACGCGTAAAGAAAACGTATTTCTGTGAATTCAATGTGGGACATATTTTCAAGGTGACTACACTGCAATGTACTCCATTTCCTCGAAATACCCCTCGAAATTGTTTCATAGTGTAAATTTTGAGGGTGGTGGTTAAACAAGGGCGGGTATTTCGAGGGGGGGGGGTTTATTACTTCGCCGGAATGTTTTGGAACTCTCAGTGCTAATCAGAGTTGTTAAAATACCGGTATTTTTGGAAAGTGTAAGTGTAAGTGTAAATACACTTTCCAAATTTTGAGCATGGATACTGTAAGTGTAAGGTATTTTTAAAATACCTAGGAAAGTGTAAAAAAAAGTGTAAGTGTAAAATTTTTTTAAGCGTGTGCGCTTTACGTTCACGCCTTTGAACATGTGACAACACCCTTGCTTTCACTTTTAGATGAATTTAATGATCGTTTATATTCATTGTTTCATATTATCCTCATCAAACACAATCATCACAAAACAACGGAACAATTCACTTTGTTCAACACCAGGGGTCTCGTAGGATGATTGGGGTAAAAAGCCCGCCAAAAAGCTCCAGCTATCTATTTATCCCAAAAGTTGCTCTGGATTCTGAGGCTCAGCTATCTATTGATCCCCAACCCCCAGAAAATGTTTCAGCCTTCTATCCTACTTTCTGCTCTACTGATTTAGTATCTATCTGAACCCTTGTAGAAGTCCAAACCTACAGAACCCCTGTTCAACACAGACAGGTGTGAAGTGACTCGACAATAGAACTTTGACAAAAATTACAGTTTTTTCAAATAGCGATTATGAACGTGAAAATTTGCAAAAGGAAGCAAATTTAATTGACTTTGAGAACATTGGGGGGAACATCCCTCAAAATACAATACGTTACTACCGAATTGGACGAGGGCCAAGTGTAGTATAGCGATCCAATTTTTACGACACGCCCATATTTCAACACAATTTCTATTTCTATCACTGTTTTCAATGAGCTATGTGCACGTGCAGTTGTTTTTTTTGACACACGTTCTCATTCAGTTTATTTTTTTGTAGTTTTACACTTTTTCAAAAGTGTAAAACTGGCCCGCGTGAAATTCTTTTTACACTTTTTTTACCCGGGTAATTTGGTGGGAAAGTGTAAAAAAAGTGTAAGGGTATTTTTTTAAAGTGTAAGTGTAAGTGTAAATATAAATACCCATTTACCCGGGTATTTCGGGTAAGTGTAAATACACTTTTGCAACTCTGGTGCTAATTCGTTGTTTGTCATGTCTGCAGTAGAAAATATTCTCCATGTATAAGAGTATACCTATGTATTTATAGAGTTCCCTAGGTATATAAGTATGTATGTAAATATAGATGGTATAAACATTGTTCTAACGTGACTCGGTCATTGTTTTAACGTGTGTTCTGCATTTTACAGAACACAAACTGAAGGTTTTGATATTTACGTTATCTTTACACTCAATTTTCAAGAAGGGGGGGGGGGGGGTTAGACGGGGGTCTATTAGGTAATTCGCAGTGGCCATTTTGAGTGGGATACTTTGAAAACGTACCCAGTTCTACATATTCTATGAAGAAAAGTGCTCGCTTTTGCAATTTACTGGGAACAAATATTGTACTCGCATTTACGCGTATGTACGAGTAAAAAAAAAGTATTTTACGTTTTCTATACTTTGTGATGAGTAAATTAAAAATACTTTACGTTTACATATAGTTTTAAAAAAGTTCAGTAATTCTAACAACTCTGGACTTTTCCAATCAATGTTTTTTTGAAATGGACAAAAACGGAATTGAAACGACTTGAATCCGTTGATTTATGATTTTGCAAGTTAAACGGTGAATCATTATCGTCGTCTGATCCATCAGACACATCTGATGAACCGTTGGACGAAAGATTTCCACCCACTCATACCACTTCTTTCATTTTTCTGGCGAATTTAGATCATCCACGGATGCGTTTTTCAATTTTTTAATTTACACAGCACTTACCTTGAAACCCTGCTGGCGCATTTTGGCGCCCTTTTAAAGCAGGGCGCCAGGCGCCAAGGGCGCCATCGGCTTTTCAGAATGTGGGCGCCAGGCGCCGAGGGCGCCACAGAACATGGGCGCCAAGCGCCAATGGCGCCATGGCGCGGCGCCATTTGGCGCCCTCAAACAGCGCCAGCGCCATGGAGCCATTCCATCGACTGAATTTTACCTGACATTTAAGAGGCATACAAAATTTTTATTAAAAATAAGATACCGCGATTAAAAAGTCATATCGACCGAACACAAAACCCATCCAGACACTCAAAGCTCCATAGTTGCAGCCAACAAATATCTTTCTATATACAGAGCTTGGCAAAGTGCCAATAGGAACTCTGGCACCTGCAGCATCGTATGGCGGGCGGAGTCGGTGAAAAAAGGTAAAGCGCACTAAATAACTTTGAACGGCATCCATTGCACGCGGCCTGAGGGGGGGGGGATTTGGGAAGTGAGCGCCATTGGCATCTCCGCTAGTATTGAATAAATGCGTGATTTATAGAAAATAAAACTTGAATCTCAAAAAATCTCACAAAAAGAAATATAATTAAATCACTCCGGAAAATTATAGCAAAAATATATCATATTTTTCGACATTTTCTGATATATTTTTAATAAAAAAGGCTCAGATTTTTTACAATGCTAATCACCACTACGGGTACAGGAATGATGGCGCCAAGCCCCATGACGCTTTTAGGTCTCTGCTTGAATTCAGTATAATTCTATATAAATCTTTAAAAAATATAAAATTTAAATCAATTTGTTTAAACATAAAACTACGTGTTTTATGCGGGCCTGTGCCTCATGGCATCTAAACCACTTGGCATCTGGACCGGATGGCATAAATTTTCCCCGCTTGGCATCTAGACCCGGATGGCATCTACCGTGCCATATATGTCAAGCGCGCTAGATGCCAGCACATGCAATGCGGTCTCCATCCCACATGGGTTTACATGCCAATCGGGTTGAACAATCACAAAGGGGTATCAATGAGCCAATCACAAAGGGATCTCAATTGTTATGTGTAATTGCATTCTTCTTTGCCCTTTGTGTTTGCCGCCAAAGGTGACAGTGCTCACATTCCCCCCACCCCACCAGCCTGCCCGCATGGCATCTAGACCCCCCTACCCGCTTGGCATATAGCCCTACCCAACCGCTTGACATCTCGCCACCATCCGCTTGGCATCTGGCAGTGGATACATGCCACGCGGGTCTAGATGCCAAGCGGGGAGAAATTATAATGCCATCCGGGTCCAGATGCGAAGCGGTTTACATACCATGAAGGCCTTGGCCGTTTTTTGCACATTAATTGTGTGGAGTTCGGTGGAATTTTGTGTTTAGGAAGAACCTATTCTCGTATACTCAAAAACAACGATTGTTGTTGGAAAAACAAAAACCAGCATAGAATGGTGGCATTGGCACCGAGTGCCATTGTTCCATTTTTCAACCACTACCCCATACACTGAAGTTCATTGGGGTTATAAAAAATCGGTTGACAATTTTTCGACACATAAATGCGTCATGGCGCCAACGCCAAACCGGCAACATAAAAAACCAACTCACTCCAACTTTTGCGTTGACCACGGAAATGTCGCCAGTCAATCGGACCACGGCTGGCGCCATGGATGTTGGTAGAATTTGTTGAGCGATGTACAGCTCTAGTAGGTGACACACCAGACGAAATCTGAGTTAGAAAACATTAATGAATAGCGATACTTTCAGACATTTGTCAACTGACAGAGAACATCATGTAAGAAAGTCAACGGGATGATTTTCCGCCTATACGATAGTCTAGTGTCCTATACTCTATACTGTGGTTCTTGTACTGTAAAACAATTTATACGGGAAACGTAGATGTGAAATTTTTTTGACTGCCGCAAAACAAAGGATAAATTTTTTCAGCTGCCAGAATACGTAGAGGTAAATTTATAGGATTTACCTATTCATCTCTTTCAATACATATATTTTGTTTTTGAGAGATTATTTGACTTTTAAAAATATCACAAACTCCCTCAAAAGTATGCGATTGATATTCACCAGGGTTTTTTAAAGATAGATTACCGTATTTCTTCTTATAGAACGGCATACCTCCAATAGAACGGCACCTCCAAAAGAACGGCAGGTTTTGGCACTTTTTATACCCACGAAACGAATAGAACGGCAGCCTCCAATTGAACGGCACCTCTTATATAACGGCAGGTAGAAATTATGTAAGAGTGCCAAAAACCCAAAAATTTATGAGCAAATAAGTGGTTAAATCATCCGGGCTGTTCAGAACGGCGAAAACTCGGCCGTAAAGTAAACCCGGCCGTAAAGTAAATCCGGCCGTAATGTATAGTTGTACAAACGTATTTACGTTTACTCGATAAATACGTATACTCGAGTGCTGCGTAAATACGTTTATTTACGTTTCCTCCCGAAAAAATACTGGTACTCACCTACTCGCGTACTTTTACAGTAAAGTACGCGTGTACAGAAAGCGTAATTGAGAACATTCTTTGAGTGCATAAAAAGCAAAAAATCACTAACACGAATAAAAACGGCTGAAAAAATAGCGTAAACTAACAGCTGAAATTATAGAATTCGCGATGGGTAGGGATAGCGACGACTCTCGCTTTCACCTATACTCATTTTTACGTGTTCCTAGGTACAAAATCGAAAAATTCTTTACTTTTACGCTTTCCCTGAGTATTTACAAATATTTCAGTTTACTCACCTTTTACACAGCGTAAAAGTAGAAAATTTTTACTTTACGTTTTTTGTACTCAGGTGTGACTAAAAATAAAATACTTTACGTTTACTTCGAAAAAATTTCAGTACTTCTAACAACTCTGCCGTAATGATGCCCGGCCTAAAGTAGCACCCTCTACTTTACGGCCGGGTTTACTTTACGGCCGGTACATCCCCGTTCAGAACTATGATTAAGGGGTTGTTTCCACATTTGGTTTTGTTTGAATTGACGATCTGAGATTCAAATGTCGCTCATGTCTCACTATAAATACTATATTCAAATGAAAATTGGGTGAAAAAGTTGGATGAAAAAGAGAACGGCAGTCTCCAATAGAACGGCACCTACAACAGAACGGCAGGTAAAAAAGTTGACGAAAAAATGGAATGGCGCCGTTCCATTAGAAGAAATACGGTACATCAATGGTATAGATGAAAAATGAAAATGAATAATCGTGTTTCCGTACAAACAAGCCTGTCGGACCAATTTGACAACCCGACAAAGTAACGTTATCACTAACCATTTTGCCGCAGCGTGGCGTCCACTGTGCGCAGCAAATCACAAAACAAGCTGGTGCAGGCAGAAGTGTCGAGTTCATCGGTGCTGTTCGCGCTGGTAGAATTCTGTAAACGCCGGTAGACGCCTGTAAAACAAATGAGATAAAATTTGACATTTTTGTATGATTTATTTAAATACTAGGTATTTATGGCAGAAATTCCTAGCAATGGCGTTTATCACTCTAAATTAATTTTTTTCTCAAAAGTAATGAGTGCAAGTGGAAAACGAAACTTTGTTGTCTGACTTTACGATCCAATGATTTCAAAGCTTAGTCAACGGCATTCGAAACTAGACTGGGTTGGTCGTTTGGCGCCATCAAAAAAATGTACCGAAGCACTGCCAGGCATCAATTTCCATTAATTTACGTCACTCTCCGACACAAATCAACCAATAACACAACAAAACCTAAACTCCGCCCCCCAAAACGCACTTCAAATGCGTCTGAACAGCACTCCCAATCAGTTGCAGCACCGCCTTGACATACAGGGCTTGCTTGGCGCGCTGAACCCGCAGCTGTTCCGCGGTGGCCGGAGCAAAAGGGAAGGGCCCGGCACCCTCTGAGGGGTGGCTGCGGATGCGTTGCGAACTTCGCAGCACACTTGAAGTTGAGTGCATTTATTGTGATTTGCGGCTGTATGATGCGAATCTGGTGACAATTCGTAATGTCAGGTGTAAAATGCGCGCTTGCGCGCAAACTTTTTACGCTGACGTTGGAAATTTTTTAGTAAAAGTCTCGCTTTCCGGTACCTTTCTGGTCTCACCCCGGGAAGGGGGGGGGGCTGCAGCCAGCCCCCGCTCCCTGGGTACGGCCTTGAGTGTTGAAGTGATTAGCCTTATTTCGATGTTTTAATGGGCGGAGTTATGCATTTGTATTCAAAGCACCATCACTCCAAAAACACCAACATTGACTTTGACAGTGGCCGGGTTTTGGCACTGTGTCATCATTTTGCTGCACCTCAGCTGCATATCCAACTGCGTGTCGACTTGGGTCGATTTGCCAAGTGCTGCAACATCACGTCTACCAGTGAGTATCTTGCTCACGTATCACAGAGTATTTTCTGAGAATGGAGGGGGGGTTGTACACAAGGTATTAAATTTGGGCAGAATATAGAATATCGACCCAAAATTATGGAGGTTGATCGATCGATATCAATAGTGAATAGACACGATAAAATGTCGATCAAAAAAGGGGAAAGTTATTATATTGAATATACATATTTGGATGCCAAATTTTTTGACCCAATCACAAAGGGACTGTGAAAGATACTAAGTATAAACTCAACCCCAAATTTTGAATACAGTTTCGTATTTTTATGGAATGCAAATGCGTAAAAAATTCACAGCCACATTTTATAATGTAAGGATTTTAGAGATCCCCAGGATAAAAAACAACAACAACAATATTATAAACAACCAGCAAACAAACCTGGCAATGCGACGAAGTGCCACAATATTTTCCTGCGCCTATTCATTCGCTTTCAGAGTCAACCCTGGGTCGATTTTCGCCATTTTTGTCAAAATTGGCAGGCGGCCAAAAATAGGGCAATGACGGCACTGGCGGGGAATTCAAAGTTGGGGGTGCACTAGTATCATCTGGAACTAGTGCATCAGATTCGTATTTGATTATTGTCTGCGGGGATATTCAAGCACTTAAAAAATTTCTATTGTTGCAGCGCATACAAGAACCCATTATCTGAAACTTTGCAAGTGTGTACACCCAAGTAGTATTTATGTATACTTCACTGTCTTTTCTTATAAATACTGAACTTAATATGAAACTATGAAACTTGAAAAATATTACTGTCGTCATTAATTTTTCTTGCCTAAGGTTTGTCAGCGTTGCTAATGAGCACCGCTCTACAGTTCTATCCTTTGAGAGCGATTTTGTACATGAATCTGAACCTGAATATTGTACATGTGTGAAGCTCGAAAAATGTAAATACTGATTTGATAACTCGCATCACAAAATCTACCATAAAACCTTTCAATACACAGCAAACACTACCTGTGCAAAAACATCCTGTGCGTTTTCGCCATCATTCAATTGGGCCAAATTCCCACTGGTCCCGCGGCTGGCTGTCCCAAAAGTGGGCGGAGTCAAACAATGTAAATTCGAAAAGGCCATTCGCTGCCGTTCGTGTACCGATCGATAATGTGAAACGTCCACCAAATTCAGCCATGGTTCCTGCGACGGGAAAAAAATACGAAATTTGGAAAAAAGTTAAAAATACTGTGACTCGAAAAACTCCCCAGCGATTGCCGGGTGAGGTAAATTTTTTAACACGGTGTGACTTTGACCGTGTTAAACTCGGCAGACATTATGGAAGTCAATGGTCTAAGGAATTTTTGTACGAGTGCGGTATAAACTAACGATAGGGTCATATGTGAATTTGGCCCACGTCCAAGTCGCTCTGCGTTTCAGACAAATGAGAGCGAAAAACGCTGGTTCGCGTCACTGATTATCGCTGCGGAATGCAACAAATCAACCGGAAATGATCACAAATGGCGGCCCAGTCACTAGTTGACATATTTGCGATCATTTCCATTCGCTTAATTGTATTCCACAGACGTAATGAGTAACGCAAACGTAAATGCTGCGTCTTTCACCTCATTCGTATAATACGTAACTTGACGCGTGCCAAATTAACATACCGGATATCTATCATATTCGTGCTTTTTAGGAATTCGTAAGCACTGTTTGAGCGAGATATCTAGCTTTCCGATTGTGTATTTTTATATCTGTGCTTAATCCATTTATTTTTCACTTTTGAAAGTTCAATCGGTTTAAATAAACTGTAAATCGAACGGAATCCGTCCGTTCGAATTCGAACTTGAGACATATCTTACTCATACATAAAAGAAGGAAAGCTGATTCGTTTCATGTCTGCCGAGTTTACGAGTAATCATTCTGGTTTGTACAGGTAACCCCAAAAAACGTCAGACAAAAAATTAACCCCCACAGGGGACTTATTCGAGGTAATACGGTAGCCAAATCTCAGGGCAAAAACAGCGACAAAAATAGCATAAGGCAGCGTTTACACGGTATTTTGGGTGACGACAAACCACAAAAATTGCACTTTCAAAAGTTCCATAAGTCGAGTGAAAAGTTCCATATTTATGAGAAAAAGTGGTCAAGGATATATATTAGTTAGGTGCATATGCTTGTCAAATTAAAGTCCAATCGGTTTGGTCTCCAAAGAGTTATAAAAGTTTGATTTTTCTTGCTGTCGGCTATCGTTGTCGGAAGCCGACAACGATCACCGACAAATCGAATAAAATTTATTTTAACTGTGACGACCAGCAAATTCATGATCGTGATCGTCACGCTCATATTGCAGTGACACAGAAAAAGTGGCTGATAGTTGTCACGAGCTGTGAACGTGTTTTTTCAGTGATGACAATGTGTCTTCAATCTAAAACATGCACAGCACTTCAGCAAAATATTTTGATAGGTGCAATCTTAGTTAAAACGCTAGCTTATATACCGTTTTTACTCGAATTACCCCCCTCCCCTCGAATTGACCCCCCCCCCCCCCGCTCGAAATAACCCCACCCGAAATCAGTGTAAAGATAAGATACATAACAAAACTGTAGTTAGGTATCTATGTGGAGAACTATGGAAAAAAACACAGAAATTGAACACAGAAACTCATTGAGTTTCTGTGTTTTTGTTTTACACAGAAACACAGAAACTCACAAATTTTCAAAAACTCAAAACTCAAATGAGTTTTTTTTGGAGAACACAGAAACACGGAAACGCAGAAAAGTTTTTTTCAGCTAAGTGGTTGAATGCACATGAATTCAATTAAACTAAACAAGATAAGATAATATGCATGTATAGTATGTAAATATGTATGTACATAAGGTATCCATATTTTATGATGGAACAAAAAACAAATTAAAGATGATATGCACATCTCCCGGTGGATTTGACAATTTGAGTTTCAACATGTTTAAGTATAGTTGTAGTTCAAATCAATTCCGTAGTCTTCCATACGGTGCACATCTATTGAAGAAGTTTTGAGTACTGTGTAAACTGTCATTTCTGGGCATTTTGTTGATGCTGGTGTTGTGATGTGGATGTCCTCATTGTAGACATTTTTATGAACTTTTTCAACAATTGAATACGACACAGATGTTATGTGGGGTTTAAACCAACGATGGAAAAAACACAGAAATTGAACACAGAAACTCTTTGAGTTTCTGTGTTTTTGTTTTACACAGAAACACGGAAACTCACAAATTTTGAAAAACTCAAAACTCAAATGAGTTTTTTTTGGAGAACACAGAAACACAGAACCACGGAAACACAGAAAAGTTTTTTGAGTTTTTGAGTTTTTTTCAGCGAAGTGGTTGAACACATTTTCAAAATGCACATGAATTCAGTTAAACTAAACAAGATAAGATATGCATGTATAGCATGTAAATATGTACATAATGTATTCAAATTTTATGATGGAACAAAAAATAATTTAAGGATGGCATGCACATCTCCTGGTGGACATGTTTAAATATAGTTGTAGTTCAAATCAATTCTGTAGTCTTCCATACAGTGCACATCCATTGAAGAATTTTGGAGTACTGCGTAAATTGTCCTTTGTGAGCATTTTGTTGATGCTGGTGTTGTGATGTGGGTGGATGTCCTTGAGGACATTTTTATGGACTTTTTTGACACTTGAATGAATACACATAAGTTATGTGGGGTTATAACATGTGCAAAACCAATATTTTATAAGAAAACCGCTGTTTCCACATCAAAATGCTGTAAATCAGATTTTTTGGGGGGAAAACTTGAGTTTTTTAGAAAAAACTCAAAAAAACTCGAGTTTTAACAAAAAACACAGAAATAAAATCAGAGTTACTCAAGTTTATTCGATAAAAAAACTCAAAACACAGGTATTCATTTTTGAAAAACTCAAAACACAGAAAGTGTTTTTTTTTGGAGAACTTACCCATCGTTGGTTAAAACATGTGCAAAACCAATATTTTATGCATCAAAATGCTGTAATTCATTATTTTTGGGAGAAAACTCGAGTTTTTACAAATAACACAGAAATGAAAACAGAGTTACTTAAGTTTTTTTGAGAAAAAAACTCAAAACACAGGTATTCATTTTTGACAAACTCAAAACACAGATAACTTACCCATCATTGGAAGCAGGACATATGTGAAAAACAATGAATGAGTTGCATTAGAACACGTATAAAAGCATCAATATAATTACTTATGTGTCTATAAACGCTGATATATCTTTGTTACTACTAGGGATGGAAAAAATTTTTTTTTCAAGACCTTGTTTGTTTAAAAAAACAACATTTTTTTAAACATTTTTTTCAAACAAAAACTTTTTCTTAAAGGTCCCAGATATGGTTAGGAGTCAACATATATAGGTATATCAGACAGGTGACAGTATATTGTGAGATTATATTTAGCCATATAATGGCTGTAGAGCCATGGGATAGCATTATAGGTGGTGATTTCTGTCAAAAATATTCATTTTATGTTGACTTGTTACCTACAGTATTTCCTCGAAATACACCCAGGGGGTATATTTTTTCAGAGTGGAAATTTTGAGGTGGGGTATTTCGAGGGAGGGGCTCATTCGAGAGGGGTTATTATTTTGTCAGAATATTTCGTGAAATTCATAGTGTAGAATACGGCTTTACATACCCAACAAACGTGTCCAAATAGGATATATAGGAACATATAAACGTACATCTTTACACAACATAGAGTATATGTGTACCTGCGATGCAAACCAATGTAGATAATCACATCATGTACATTGAATACATGATGTACATTATTCCAGACGAGGGTATTTCGAGGGGGGTTTATTTTTTCCTCAGCTCGAAAACACCTGAGGGTATTTCGAAGGGGGGGGGGGTATTTCGAGGAAATACGGTATATCGGTTTTTGCTGAACATTCATGACTTCAAGTGAAGTTGGCCATAGTGTTTTAATTAGGTTACAATAGAAGCCAATATTTTACATTGGCAGTAATTGTTCACACTGTACAAGTATATGAAGGCACATTGACTGGATATTATATACTGCACTAACATATCACAACTTATTATTACATGATAGAATGCAGGAATAGAAGCAATGACAATAAAAATGCCACAAAACCAATGAAAACAACCACAAGTGGTAATTTGCATGTGAAATTCTACACTTTCACACAAAAAAATAGCAAAATACCTGATGCATAAGTATTTACTACAAAATTTAAAAAGCACTGGGACCCTTGAGCTTTTTTAAAAAAGGTGACATTTTTATTAAAAAAGTGAAAAAGTGAAAAAGTCTCAGCCAAAAAAATCCACTTTTATGTCAACTTGATATTAATATTGCCTTTTGTCAAATGTTAATGACTTGGTGAAGTTGGGCAAGGAGTAGCGCTTAGAATATGTTGTTAGAGAAGGCCAATACATTGACAGTGTCATTTCATACTGTGGAAGTATTTAGGGATCCAACAGGATCCTGATCCTAAAACACTGAAAATTTTGAGATTTGGCAGTCCCAATTCCGATCCCGAAAGCTCAATCCTGATCCTGATCACAAAATATCAGAAAACTAGTCCCAACCCCGATCCCCCTCCATAAAAGTGTCACAAAATATCAGAAAACTAATCCCAACCCTGATCCCCCTCCATAAAAGTGTCACAAAATATCAGAAAACTAATCCCAACCCCGATCCCCCTCCATAAAAGTGTCACAAAATATCAGAAAACTAATCGCAACCCCGATCCCCCTCCATAAAAGTGTCATAAAATTTCGGAAACAGATACTGTATTTCTTCTTATAGAAGAGAGCCATTCTATTTTTTTCATCAACTTTTTTACCTGCCGTTCTCTTGGAGGTGCCGTTCCATTGGAGGCGATTAGCATTCGAAAAAATCACCGATTTTTTGGAAAATATATATAAATATATCACTCCAATATTGAAAAAAATATAAATATATATAAATCACTCTAGGTCTCCAGAAAATATAATTAAATTACTGAAAAAATAACTCTAAGCTCAAAAAAAATCTCAAAAAATCACTTGCGCTTTATTTCAATTTCAAGAAATATTCTGGGCTTTATTTACCATATGCAAGCACAAAAAATTTACTCTAATATACCACAGTCCATATATTATCATTCCACAATCAGTATTCATTTATACAATATTTGCCAAGTGAAAACATCAAGCGAATATCACAGAAAAGTTCAACCTCAATGAAAACTTCAAAAATATTTTGCACTGCAAATATTTAGTACTCAACCTTTAGTGCCTGGTTGTGGCAATGGACGTTTGACTAAATAGGTGCTCAAGCTCAGCACTTTTTCAATGGTGATGTACTGTGAAAACTCATTTTTGGGCACATGGCTACATTTTGGCAACATTGTGATGACACTAGTGGCACTGGTGACACCATGGTGACAGTTTTCCCCATGTTTGAAAACAGCTGACATTGGTGCAAGTCACAAAGCATCATCAGTTTTCAAAAATGGTAAACTGAGCTTTCAATCACTGTAGATAAATTTTGATCACACCAAATTGGCATTTTTTTTATTCAAAGTCATGTTTTATCTCAGAAAAGTATGTTATAAGATAGAGAGATGCTTTATACCTAAAACATAACCATTGAATTCATAGCAGGATGACATCAATAAAAAGTTAATAAACAGTTTACATTTTTGTCACATACAAAATGAAAACTAATTGATGGTGATGTCACCATTTGTCATTATTTGAGTTTGAGTTGTGATCAAACTAGTGATTTGCCAACACCACCCCATCATAATTCATGCCATTTGTGAAAACTGAACATACCGGGTGGCACACGTCAGGCGCACAGTTTCAATCTGCTCCCAACACGTCAATTTTTAATGAGAAGTGCTGAAATTTGGTATATCAGTAGATAAATGTACCCCATTTAGTATGTTAAGAGCACACATTCATATCACTAAATTTTCACAGACATCAAACCATATGAAAGAACGTCACTCCACAGAACCACCGCCATCATCGCAATACGACAATACACAA
Organism: Sphaerolaimus hirsutus; assembly: GCA_964036195.1. NCBI lineage: Eukaryota > Metazoa > Nematoda > Chromadorea > Monhysterida > Sphaerolaimidae > Sphaerolaimus > Sphaerolaimus hirsutus. The sequence continues at coordinate 13,481,556 of OZ038452.1, read as the reverse complement.
ATGATTAAGCAGTTCACCCACAACACGCTAGGCAAAATTTCATTGAACTGCTGGACCATCAGATGCTTCAACTGCTCAATGTCCATCATTTTGGGTAACCGTGGACTGTAGACCTTCTCCTTCACATAACTCCAAAGGAAAATGTCCATTCAATGTGCTACACGTTCTAACATAAAAATCTTGCTATATGAATGTGTGCTCTTAACATACTAAATGGGGTGCATTTATCTGCTGCCATACCAAATTTGAACAGTTTACATTTAAAATTGACTTGTTGAGAGCAGATTGAAACCGTGCGCCTGACATGCACCACCCTGTATATAAATAGCTTTGTAGTGGAAAACTTGAAGGAAACATGTCACCATTTTTGGCCATTTCAGTTTTCAAAAAAGTCAGGGTGAAAAATAGTGTGTGAAGGCACAATATTTACCTGCTTCAAATACAATTTTAACCCAATAATGCTGTACATGAACAGAGAGATTTTCTGGAGAAAATCACTCAATTTCTCTTGCACAGATTACATGTTTTAGTCATAAAGCGCAATCATTGCACCACAATGTATCAAGAATGAGTGATTTTCTCAGTGATTTTTTTTCAAATTTAGAAAATATATATAAATATATCACTCAGAATTTGGAAAAAATATAAATATATATAAATCACGGGTTATTTATATTTATTGTGATTTTCGAAAATATAAATCACGGGTTATTTTTCGAATGCTAGAGGCGATGTTCTATTCTTTTTGTGAGCACAAAAAAAAGAGTAAAAATATGCCATTCTATTGGAGGTGCCGTTCCATTGGAGGCGATGTTCTATTCTTTTTGTGAGCACAAAAAAAGAGTAAAAATATGCCATTCTATTGGAGGTGCCGTTCCATTGGAGGTATACCATTCTATAAGCAGAAATACGGTAATTGGGCACTAAAGATTTCTGTTCACATTTCTTGTGCAAAAATTCATATATATTTTTTACTTTTCATTTCCACTAATTTTCCAGGATTAGGATTGGGGTCATGAGATTGGGATCGGGATTGGTAAATATTTGGACAGGGATCAGGATTGGGATTCGTTTTTTGATTATTCAGGATTGGGATTGCGGTTTAAGGATCAGGATCTGGATCGTGACAGCCAAATCCCAAAATTCTCCAGGATCGGGAACCTGTTTGAACCCTACCCCGGAGTTTCCTAGATTTTGACTTGGGGTTGGTAGGTTGGATAGCAAATCGCTCTTCTGGAAGGAGAGATAGCTGAAAAATATTTGGCTGCACGGTTTCATACATGGGCTTTTTCAAGGTATAGAAGGAAGACAAGGGAGAAAATTTGCTAAAATAAGTTCAGCAGGATAGCTCAGGATAAGTATACAATAATGAGATTACTAAAGATAGCTGAAAATAGGCAATAAGGAACATAAACTAGTGATTTTGGAGGTGAAAATCTATAAAAAAGTTATGAAAATTAATGATTTGGTAAAAAACTGGGGTATAATTTGTCAAAAATTGCTCCAGATAGGTAGATAGCTGGACAATTGGGGGGGGGGGGGTTCAGCGAATAGTAGCCAAAAATTTTGCCTCAGGGATAGATAAATAGATAGATAGCTGAGCGCTCTTCAAGATACATCGAAAGCTGGGCGGTTTTGGGGTTACCCCCATTGGAGACCCCTGCCCTACCTCCAACCCATGCCCCATTGGAGACCACTAACTAGGGTTGGGAACCCGAACCGACCCAAACCGAACCGAGAACCGAGCACTTTTTTGGAACCGAGAACCGGAACCGTGCTTGGGAACCGAACCGGAACCGAGAACCGGCACTTATACCCGGAACCTAAGTAAATACCCGAAATAACCGAAATTTTTGAGTAATCTGAAGTTTTAGACCATTTTCTACGTTTTTTTCAACGCCTACTACATCTAAGCCATTTTTTAAACAGCAGCTAAAAATCTCGGTGCTTGTTCTCTGTTCTGCAAATGATTGCGCAGGAATGTGTAATTTTACATACACGTTATCACTGGTGGTAGTTTTCATTGGTTTTGTGGCAGTTTTAATCATAGTTGGCAAAACGTATTTATGTTTGTACTCAAAAAATATGTGTACTCGCATACTGCGTAAATACGTTGACATTTCCTCCAGAAAACATACCAGTACTCATTTACTCACATACATTTTGAATGTACAGAAAATGTCATTTTGCCAGAGTTGTTAAAAGTAGCAAAAAAAATTAAGAATTTTTTTTATATTTTTCGCTTTTTCTCCCACTTTTATCCTATCTATGCCTTGAAAAAGCCCATAAAAAGCCTATCTGAAACAGGGCCGTATCCAGGGGGGGGAGCTGCAGCCCCCCCCCCTCCCGGGGTGAGACCTAAAAAGTCCCGGAAAATGCAATTTTTCCTATACATTTTTTGATGTTTCTTAAAAATTTTGCGCGCATGCGCGCAATTCCTTCCCCATACATTGTAGTTTTAGCGGATCGATCCCCGCAAACAAATATCCTTGAAAATAAACAGATTTTTGCGACTTTCGCTGCGTATGAATGCATATTTACATATATATAAAGCAGTTCCTGGCGCTGGCGCCAACGCCAATAGCGCCTTGGTATGGCGCTAGCGCCAAAACACCTTTCCGTCCCTATATAGGGAAAAAATTTTACGGCCCCCGTAAACAAGCAGCCCCCCTGCTCAAAAATCCTGGATACGTCCCTGATCTGAAAATCTCAGGACATTCTCATAAGAAATACTTATCATGAAAGAAAAACACATATTTGATGTGTTCCAGAGTAAAAATTAAAACAATACTAATTTTTACATTATTTTTGTGAGAGTATACTGTGAGACAGCCGATTATTACCCGATACCCGGTTTGTCTATTACCCGGAACCAAAATTTTGATCATTTTAGAACCAAAAGAACTGAACCGGAACCGAGCTTAAGAACCGAACCGAGAACCGGAACCGAAAATTTTCAGGAACCGAGAACCGATACCCGAACCGAAATCTTTTGGAACCGAGCACCGAGAACCGGAACCGAAAATTTTGAAATTCCCAACCCTACCACTAACCCCCTGCACTTCTGAAACCCTGCTTGTCATGCAGTTATGTGCAAAATGCAACTTTGAACTGCTAGCACTTTTGATCAGAGAAGGATGCTGAAAAAAACTCTTTGGCATATGAAATCTTTTTGTTTCAACTATGTGGAGGCATGGCCAAAATGTTTTTTATGGTGTATGGCAAAGTGGGGTCAAATTGGCATAACTAATTTAGACATCACTAATCCGACCACAAAAATGAAATCTACAGGTTGTTCCGATCATTTTGAATGTTGATATGTCGAAATCGGTTGTGAAATATCTGAGATATAGATGATTGAAAATTTTGTCGGAATTAGTGATGGAAAAGCGCCATGGCGCTGGCGCCTGGCGCTAGCGCCAAAGCAAAAAGCGCCATGGCGCTTTTGGCGCTTGGCGCCTTTTGGCTGTGGCGCCATTGGCGCTTGGCGCTGGGGTTTGGAAAAGCGCCATGGCGCTTTTGGCGCTTGGCGCTATTGTTTTAAAAAGCGCCAAAAAAGCGCCAAGAAGTTTACTTAAAATTCATCATTATTTTATGCAGAAAGACCTGTTAAGTATAATTTACATAAGTATATGTGCTACTGTCAGTGTATTCCCGGATCAATATACCCTATTCTTGATTACTTTATGAACAATTTCCTTGTGATTGCATGGGTATTCAACATTTGTCCCATCTAATCAGAATTATGTAAGAATTTATGTGACTATTCATCGGACACGTAACACTCTTCACATAAGTTTTAGCTCAATGGCTATACTGAGCTCCTTGCAGTTTTGTTTGAGCAGGGAAGTTGGGTAATAAACATCATCCAATATTTCATAAATACAACTTTGTTAAGTGTCATGCGAAATGTCAAAAGTTCAATCAAATTTTTTTTTTTTGATTGACATTTTACATCACATTTCCTTCTTGACATTTGACACTTGATTTTACAGGGTGTGGAGTCACTTTCTGAAGCCATTCCAACAATGGAAATCCAAAATTTGAAACCTCAGAATCCTATGTTCAAAAGTGACTAGCAAAACTCGAAACTGCAATATTCTTGTAGAAAAATAAAAGTATTCCAAAAAAAATTGAAAACTTCATTTGAAAATTATTTTTGGTGAAAAACAACTAAATTCCAAAAGTAATTTCAAAAAACACATAAAAATCTTAGCACTTTTTACAGATGGTGTGCTATACTTAAGCCAAAACACCCAGCTGCAAAATATCAAACAAACAAAAGTGACTGCAGTTGACTTGTATCTTGCGCCAAAAACAAATTAATAGCAGTGCATCAGCATGGCTGCATATATGAGAAGCAACATTTTTTGGCGCTGGCGCTATTGGCGCTTGGCGCCAATATCCTCTGGCGCCATTGGCGCTTGGCGCCGTGGTCTAGAAAAGCGCCATGGCGCTTTTGGCGCTTGGCGCCATTTTGCTCTGGCGCCATTGGCGCTTGGCGCTGGGGTTCGGAAAAGCGCCATGGCGCTTTTGGCGCTTGGCGCCAAAGTCCTGGCGCTTTTTCCATCACTAGTCGGAATCATGTAAATCAGCCTCGGTAGCGAGGCTTTCCGACAACTTTCCGACAAATTGTCAAATAAGTTTTCCAAATCGTCGTCACAAGCTGTGAACGTGTTTTGCTTGTGACGACATTCTACAGGTGCCATCACCTATATGTCATTAATGCATCACACAATAAAACAAAAAATTGTCTGGACATGGCCCAATCAATGACATAGCCCCATCAGAGTATGAAAAAAACCTCTGGTGTACATGATAACAAAAATATTGTTTGTCGGCGACAACGAGGCTGATTTGTGTCATGCCACGACAAGGCCGATTTGTTGTCACATGTGTGATATTTTCAATTTTCATTGCAAAAAGGTCCGTGACGACACCAATTTTTTGTCGTCACGAAAAATCCGTGTAAACGGGGCCTAAACAAACCGCATCTCTGCCAATGACCAAATGGAATAAATAATCATATGCCCCATCGGCGTTGACATTTCCGCCCGCTTGAAAAAGTCATTTGTCATTCAGCCAGCCGGCAACAGCACCGTAGAAACTAGAATTGGGGTTTGTAATCTCGCTATTTTTTGTATTTTGAAATGGGATAGCAATTGGAGAAAAAATTGACTCGTGAAGTATGTGAATAGATATGAAATTATACCCAATTATTTGAGCAAATATAGTAATAGTGTAGATATACATATCAGGGTATGGTCCATATTTTCCCTCAGGCCAACCAAAATAAGATTATATTAGAGCTTTAAACAAGACAAACTTGTACAAAATTCTACATTCGACACCGGTCCTTACAGGGCACAAACGCAGCACCACCTGCAAACAAAATTAACACCAAAAAACTCACCGGCAAGAATGAGCATCCAAGCAGCCATCGCAGCAGACCCGTCGACCCAGCCGCCAGCAGGGAAATGGAAAAAAAATTGAATATAGCTTTTCAGAAAATTTTGATCGCATATTTACGGGCGCCAATATTCAGCGGCGAGGACAAAACTAAACAAGGCACATGTACTCATCCCAATGCCCATACCGGCGCAACCACACAGGTAAATGTTTTATATGGCGCTTTTTAGCTATGTTCATGTTCAGAGTATGATTCAGATCGGCAGACATTTCACTTAGTATGGAAACCTACCCTAACCCATCTGAATAACGAACCAAAAATTATAGTTTTTCAGCATAATATTTCATTTTTACCATGGAAAAATTAATGACAAAATTCATCACAAGATTTTATTCACTAAATTATGGTAGGATCCTGCACATACTCTGCGGTGGGCCGAGAATACTCATACTTAAATCACAATGTACTCCCTTGCACCCCTTGATACCCAGCGGCACTGGTACACAAACAAGGTCAAGTTTTACTTGTCAAGTCAAGTCAAGTGGGGACCGACGCACAAAAACGCATCGCATTTCCTGTCCAGCTTTTCTAACTTTCGAGCGCACGCTGGCAGTGAGAAACCAATTCACGAGAGGCCAGCATGCACCAGAACCAGGCGCACTGGGAGCACCAGCAGAGCGGCGCGGCGCAGCGACGCAAGTGGGCGCTTCTGCTCACCCCCGAGTGCACTGCGCCGGCCAGGGCTGGGAACACGGACACACAAGCACCGCCCCTCTGCCGGCCAGTGGATGCGCTTCCGCGTTCCCTGCAGCTACGCACCACTTTGCCATTTTACAAGGTCTGCGAGTGCCCCCAAATATGCATACATAAATAGTGGGGCGCATACTTTGCGCAGAATCCTACCATAAATTAATGCATAAAATCTTGTGATAAATTTCGGAACTAATTATTCCATAGTAAAAACTAAATATTATGATGAAAAAACTGTATAACTTTTGGTTCATTATTCAGATGGGCTATGGTAAGTTTCCATACTAAGTGTGATGTCCGCCGAATAACTTCAACAAGAAGACCAAAGTGATTTTATGTAATGAAGACCAAAGTGATTTTATGTATGGGCAGACCCACTGCGCCAAACCACCCCGACAAAATTTGTAATAACAGGAGCACAGTTTTACGTATTGAGGAAACCGCATGAAAAAATAATTGAAAATTAGCGTGGATTCGTATGCTGAAAGCTAAAGTTTTAAGCATTCTACGGAAAAGTAAACCTGCTGCAAACGACAAAAGCGGTTCGGCAAAAACCGTAGGGAAATCAATAAGCATCAACGCAGTCATACCAGTGTTTTATATTTTCAAAACTGCAACAAATAGTTGAAAATCAATACGACAAAAGAATAATACTTGGCAATATCGCAGAGACAAATCGAGTGAAAAATTCCCGTGGAACTGAACGTCGCAGCGCACCGAAAAGTCACCGAACCTGTCACTTGATCTGAAAGGTGCCCCTCGTTGTGCAGAGTGCAGACGCGACGGCGGGCAGTGCGGCAGCGGAGTGGAGGCGTGCGGCGGCGCGGCGCAGAGGTTGCCGCACTGCGACACGCGGCTCCATTCCAACGAGCCACGGCAGGCAGAAGGCTCCCGCCACTCATTCGAATGGAGTACCACTCCGCCAGCACGCAAACTGCATACACGACACGTCTGCTATGTTAATTAGCCCAAAACTTGTTTATCGGGAGCGCTGTTTTTTTCATTCAAAATAGTTCGCCACCCGATTCAATCGGCTAAATCAGTATCGGGCTAATTAGCGGTGAGAGTATCGGGCTATAAATTGCGCACAAGCCACTATTCAAAGTTTCGGCATGCGTGAAGAATGCAAACTACGTATGAGCAATATGAACTATGAATATACCTAGAAACAAAAATGCGGATAACGGAAAGCGACAAAAAGCGGATGACTGAATCACTGCACTGAAAATGAAAATGAGATACGCCTATCGAACAAGTTCAAACATAAATCTCCACCCGTTCAGAACCACACAATCAGAACGGACTATTCCGCACGAATCAGATCGGGGGTTTTGTAGGCGCATGCCTATTCCGCACATCGGCCTATTCCGCATTTTGGCTCCTCCCGCACATTTAGCTGCCCATTCCGCATTTTGGCCTATCCCGCATTTCGGCTTATCCCGCACACAAACCCATCACGCACACTGCCTATCTCGCACATTACACCGGCAAGATGCGGGATAGGCCAAAATGCGGAATGGGCAGCTAAATGTGCGGGATGAGCCAAAATGCGGAATAGGCCGATGTGCAGAATAGTGCACCGTCGGTTTTGTAGGGGCAGGTGTACCCCCAAATACTCCAGCGCTATCGAACTGACGAAATTTCTTGGCCACTATCCCACAAACACCCACCCAATTTCGGCCAGCTATCTATCTGGATAAATACATAAATATGTGCAGATGTATTTACCATTTTTAGCGATTTACTCACTTTTCTACGACAGGGCGATTTACTATATATGCGGACCCCCGCAGGGGTATAAATCTACAAAACCCCTGAATAAGAGGAACACTAACATTAGCACAGATCAGATGTAAAGCAACACCACAACGACAACTGCTCAGATTTTCATTCGATGCTGACATTCGAGACAAATCTAAGCGATACGCAGTCGTTCAATAAGCGAAGCATTATTAGTTGTCGCCGAAGTGGACAGATTCAAAATAATAGAAAGCTCACAAAGAACTTAAGCAAGTAATAAACTACTTATAACAATGCAGACGACTGTAAACTCATAACAGCGAGGAAGTAGTCGGCCGTGAAGGACTGGTGTGGCGCAGCGTCGCAGCAGCCGGTGTGCAGTGGGTCGCGTGGAGGCGGGTGGTTCGCCGCCGCCAGCCAGTCGCGTGCTGCGCCAGCCACCGCTGCCAGCTGCGTCTGCGACATGGCGCCAACATCTCAAATGTTACACCACAATAGTGACTATTTTGGCACCACTTTTTCAACCTGTAGTATAACAAATCAAGTGGGGACCGGACCTGAGCGGGACATCAAAAATGCCAAAAATTATTTGAAATATACTGTGTGAAACAGCACTATCAATGTATTAGCCTTCGTTTATAACCTTATTTAAGCACTATTCCACGCCCAACTTCACTTAAAGTCACGATTGTTCGACAAAAGACGATATACTGTATTTCCTCGAAATACCCCCAGGGGGTTTATTTTTTCAAAGTGAAAATTTTGAGAGTAAAACGTGAAAAATGCAACAATAACCACCATTTATAATTTTGTACAGCCTTATATAAGGATGTAGATGGTAAAAACGATGTTGTAACGTAACACAGTAAGTGTTTTGACAGAGTCTGTTATGCATTTCCCGGACCACAAATTCATAGTGCCCATTTTGAGGGGGGGGGGGGTATTTCGAGGAAATACGGTATGTAACGAGTTGACATAAAAATAGATATTTTGACAGAAATCACCACTTATGATGCTATCCCATTACTCCACAGTTATAATATGACTAAAATAGACATAACAATACACTATGTGCAGGGGTCTCCTAGGGGGGGGGGGGCTGGGGGGGGCTGCCCCCCCCCAAATCCGCCAGCTATCTATCTATCCCGGAGGCCGCTGAGCTATCTATCTATCCCGAGACAAATTTTTTGGCTACTACCCCCAAAGACCCCCCCCCCCCAATCGCTCAGCTATCTATCTATCTGGAGTGGTTTTTGAGAAATTTTGCCCCAATTTTCGCTCAAAATCTCCAACTTTCGCACCTTTTTATAGTTTTTCACCTTCAAAATTGTGCTCTCCGGCTATATGCATGGTTATATGCCTGTTTTTAGCCATTTTTAACCTACTTTTGACCTCTTTTAACCGATTATTAGCGATTTTTCCCCTTTTGGCCTTCTATGCACTGAAAAAGCCTATATATTTTGCCCCCGCGAGCCCCCCCCCCAAGCCCCCCCAGAACATTTTTTCAGCTATCTATCCCTCCGGAGGAGCGATTTGCTATCATCCAGCCCCCGCGAAGGCCA